>OZ020246.1:3891001-4631221 GCA_963971285.1 Astropecten irregularis
GTACGACCCAGCTAGAGGATCAACCCCCCCAGGTCTGAGAGCCTGTCTACGCCACTGCCATAAACAGCAGTATGTGGTCCACCTGACGTTCTGGCTTAATGTTTTTGATGGTGAAGTACATGTCGCACTGTTGCTTGAACAGCTTAATAGCATTGGCTTGATCTGCATGAGACCAGTCCATGCGTGGTACATAAGATTCGGCCATCCTGATTTGTTAAGGCAGGGTCAGATGGTTTCAACTGATGTGCGGTGGCAATTCAAAAAACGGCTGGAGTAGGAGACTAGTCCCTTGCACCGCAGCGTAGCGCGTGGTCCTCACGTGCGTGTGTTTCCATATACAAAATGGCAGCCATTAAAATTTCTCGAGAGTTCCGCAGTTGTATGTGGTCACGAATTTATCAATTTTCACAGTTATTTCGCACCACTGTCGTCCTAGGCTATGCACAGGGCAATGAGGAAATGTTTGTGAAAGTATGGTATTACTGACTCACAAGATTTTCAGTCTTTTCCATCGATTTCGTGGTTGCGACTGTCTAGTGTCCAGCGTGTACGGCGAGTTCCGTCAGCGAGATTTGGCTGCTCACTCTCCGGATCGTGTCGATGATTCGTGGTGGTTTTATACAAAACGTCGTGGCATTTGACGTCCATTTTACTGTTGCTTGAGTTCGTTTCACTACCGCTGCCACCATGTAAAGGCGTGTGGAACTGTACTTGTGTAATAATGGAATAATAGAGGAGAACTATTTGGACTCGACTCTGGTTTGGTTTATTCGAGAAACAGGAATATATCTAGACTCTTAGTCTTCTTTCCAGAAGTGTATGCTGTACGTGTGAACTAAAGAGCGCCACCTGTTGGCGGAGTATTAACATGGTAGACGGATATGTTACACTAGAAACCTTCTAGATTACCATCTATAACACTGAAAATTAAAGAAATGCATGCAAACATTAGTGTGGTAGCAAATGTTTTGTCGTTTTATTCAACAAGCAGGTACATTCATCGTAGGTGTTTGATTTCATTATTTACTTACATATCCCTCATTCATTAATATAAATAAGGACTTTCTGTCTGTTGATTATCCTTGTCTATTACTACATCTTGTTTGACTTGGATATACTTGCATTTCCGTTTAAGGTACAGTACAGGATCAGTAAGATACCCGAACAGAACAGTTCAAGGATTTATGAATAACTTTCAAGTTATGAAGATGGTGATGTATAGAAACATACAGTTCAAATATTTCCCTTAAAATGGTGCATTTATCCAGAAAGTAAGATCAAAACCATTCTTTATGTTTTATAAGAAAAATCGAGTCGGGTGTTTGCTTTTTTTCTCGTGACTCAGATGTCCGATTGAGCTCAAAATTTCACAGGTTTATTTCATGTACATGCTGGATCCGACAAAGTGTGAGTGCTGTTCTACGACCTTTACCAATCATGTACTATACCTTTAACCGTTTTTGATCTCTAATTGATCCGTGCATTGGGGAGTCAAAAAACCCAAGTTAAAAAACTCTTATGAGGAAATTATTTGGGAAAAACCCCGCCAATTGTACTGATCTAATTAGAAAACAATACAGAGAGATCTTCTTAAAGCAATTAGCGTTCGCCGTCCGACGGAAATCAGACATGGCTTAAAGTTGCTTTGTTTTGTGTAGGACACAATAATTTGTCGTTATTAATTGACAGTGTAGAAGGCAGGAAGCAAAACAAAAAAGGCTTCAGTATTCCCGTTGTTATGCAGATAGCCCTATTTCTTAGCATTGCCATGTTATAGGCCAACCACTGAGCTGGCCTTGCCTTGATGTCTCCCTACTATTGAGTGATCTCCAATGAGAACTTTGTTTCGTTCATACAATAGTCAGATTATACAGTGATCAGTGGACAATATTCAATTAGGCCTATGGTTTCAGGTCCCCCTTCATAACCGTGTCTTCAATTTTAGTCTCAATCAAGGGCAGAATCAACCAACATGTAGTACGGTTCTCGTTCCCATTTCTCAATTTTTCCTGAATTTGTTCGACATTTCATTTTGAACTTGGTTGTCAAAACAGTGTTAATACACGACAGTTTCTGCCTTCAAACTAAAAGTAATCCGAATGCAAGTTTTTGAATGGCGCCCTCTTTTGATTAAAAGAGAAAATGCGGTGGTGTCAGTATATTTTGTAATAAAATCTGAGAAGCCGGAAAGCTTATTCTTAGCAAAAGACCGGCAGGGAAATCCGGGAAATATTGTCCATGCCGAATATTCTTCTATACTTCGTGTTTCTTTCAGCAATAAATCGCGTACCACGTGCCGAAAACACCACTGCGTTTTCTTTTTTAATAAAAAGAGGGCGCCATTCATGAACTTGTCTTCTGATCAGTGTACTATTGGATGAAATCATCTGTGCAATATATACCCAGTTGAAACGTTTGAGAGAAGATTCATGATTTACCCGATCGATTTAATGTTTTTCACTTTGAAGCGTCTGGTCACAACATTCTTTTGACTATGGGATAAAACTTTACTCAAAAGAAAGAAGTGCAGTCTCGACATTTTTAGAAATAATAGAATAATTCGCGACAACCAAAGCTTGACCTCAGAGACCTATAAGTCCTCAATTGCTGGGTCCTGGTTACACGTCTATCATTGGAAGAGGACGAGGCCCATCCGAATACAGTGAGAAGATTGCCATCGTCACAAGGTTCCCTGAGTAATGACAAAAAAGAACCCAGTGATCAGAGAACATCAATGTATAAATTTATATAAAATTATATACAGATTATGCATCTCCACAAACGTTCAACATTTTAAGCAGCAAATCTGCGCAATCAATGTGGTTATAGCAGTAAAATAGCAGTAAATAATAATAACGGGCATTTATAAAGCGCCTTTCCAAGAAGATCAACGCGCTGTACATTATTATAATCCCTGGTCAGCGGGCCATAATTTACATTACTGAAACCATCTCAACTCCCTGGGGAGCATACAGCCCCATACTGGTAACCATAGGGCGCACAGAGGCAGGTACCCATTTACACTAGGGTGAAGAGGAGCAATATGTGACAAAGCGTCTTGTCCAAGGACGCAAGCACCACTAACGCATGGTTGGACTGGAACCCACAATCTGCTGATTGACCACACGGGATCTTGAGTTTGACACGCCAGACCTTAGGCCACAGTACCGCCACTCGTTCGGTGAGAAGAAAGCCAGTTATTCAAATGAACTAAAGCACTGAGACCCATGGTATGTCATTATTATACCCATTCATCCCAATGATGTTGGGAAAACATTCCTTCACTAGGATATTTCACAGTATGTCGGACTAAAAGCTCGGTTCATGTATGCCGTGTTGATGGAAGTGCCCCAAGCGAAGTGTAACTGTGTTAAGCACATTGCAACTCATGCGAGTTAGCAATTGCTTACAATAAATTTATGGCGTCAAAATGCCATCCCCTACGTTCGCAGTTCACATGCAGGAAGTGTGAGGTGAGTGGGCATAAAGGTAATACCATACATGTATATTCGTGTTTGTCAACGGAATGCAGATTCATGGGGAAAAAAATATCAGGGACGATACAGTAACAGTCATCTGTGAAATTTCAGTCCCATACAGTGCCCACTTTTTTTTTGAAAACAGTGAAAAACGGCCGCAGTATTTTGTATGTTTCTACCATCACCATCTTTATGCCTTGTATTTTATTGGTAAATCAGTGTGGAGATTTCTGTTTTGGTATACTACTGACGTATGAATGATAGTACCTTATAATGCTATTCGCGTACACGCGGTCAGCTAGGTATTTGAGGCCATTTAGAATAGTGTAAAACCACTGGCTTACCCCATGACTTCCCTGTGGTGACCTTTTCCTCTCCTTTTCCGGTGACAAGGCCGTAAAGTCTGGTCCCAGACTCCGAAGAATCATCTGGTAGGGCATGCAGGTCCTTAATAAAACAACAAAAAGGAACCATATGTTTATTTTCGAGATTTATCGGTCGAATTGCAGAGACTTTTCAAACATGCTTCAACACCTTTATTGTGAGACGTGAAACAAGTTGATTAATTTCGATGATGTTGCCATTTCTCCAGGCTTCTATTTTATGTCTTTTATTTACAAAATATTACCTTCGATACTTACATGCACGAATTGCTACTAATTAGTCCCATGTCATCCTTGGCGATAGAAGCTCGCATCCTTCCACAACTCTCAGTACAGCCTGGTATCCCCTCTAATCGAATCGTCCACCTTAAGAGTTCAAAACAGAAATTAAAAAGAAAAAAAAACAGATGTTCAACTCAAGAAATTTCATAAAATGTATGAAGACGGTTTGGGGTAGAGGTTTTTTTAACAGAACCTCGCTTGCTACTTAAGATTAAGGTTTTAGAAGGAAACTTCAGTTCTTCACAGAAAAAGTATGTCGGTCGATTTTGAAATCCATTTTCTATATTATCTATCATTAGTTTTTGTTGTAGCATTAGTTTATTTTGTTTGTTTTGCTTTGTTTTATTTACCTGGATGATTACCGTTCTGTGACGTCATCAATTCATTTGCAGTAACGAATCTGTGAGCTCACGTGGCCAAGGACTCCAAAATGAGGCTCGTCGTGACGTCACCAATCTTAGATGCTTGGACTGCCACCAGTACCTACAGATCTAATCTACGGGTGGAAAAAAAACGCCTGGGACCCAGACGCGCGCTGTGTATACGGCCGCTGAGCGCTGAGCGCTGAGCGACCTACGCATGCGTTTCGCTCTTGCTCCAGACTGTGCATAAACACGTGGACAGACAAAACATAGAAGAAAAAACCTGAATAGGACCTTCATGATCCCATCATACTTTACCCCAAACTTGACACACGACGCCGTTTTTGTCACCACAATTAGTAGCTTCGTATTTATAGTCCTTGGCGATACGCAGTTGGATGCATTTTAGATTGCCATCGATGTCAGTTGGAGGCCTGCCGTCCTTCCATTCAGTCCAGTCATTTAATATCACCTCTTCACCAGTCACCTCCTTAAACCAGTCATCCAATGCTAATTTCCTAGCATCAATCCAGACAGCATCCACCTGACTGTAATAAGCAAAGAAGGTCATATTTTGTGATTACTTGTATATTAACAGTAAATATGTTACAACAAAACGGGCAAATCCTCGAATTCAACAGGACCAGGCGTAGGCTCATTCATACATTGACAAAAATACAAGTTTTCTACCGGTAATTTCCCTGTATGTTATCGTTCTTCAAACCTTGATTCAAAGCCATCTCGTCGCTTGTTATTTGAAGGGATGGTACATAACTGTTTTTGACAGTGAAAGCACATTATTGTTTACCTTAACTGACAAACCTGTAGAAGTTTGAGGTCAATCAGCCATCTGGGTCACGAGAAAATAGTGAAAACCCGTTTACACATTTCAACGATACTATGCGATATCATGTGACGGGAAATAATGGTTTCGCAGGGGGAACATCGCACATCACGTAATATAATGTTTGATACATAAGTACGTCAAAAATTCACAAATACCTGCGCTTCATTTGTGATGTGCGATCTGAGCACATTTTCTCTCTGTGTTTTTTATGTTTGACAAATTTTTTGCCAAATAATCTTTGTTTGCTTATTCACGGTACGAAGAACTCAAGTGAAATATTAACAAAAAGTAATGACAGCGGACATCTGCCACGACACACACAATAACGGGATGCAGTTCATTTTAATGGTTGTGATTTGCCCATAAAGTCATATGTCATGGCGGCCACAAAAATGCGTGATCACACTATTATACACTTTGGGTGGGGCTGGCCCTGAATTTGGATTCAGACTTAACACGCACGCATCAAGAACGAATCAAGTCACGGGTTAATGGCTAACGGTGCTTGCGTCCTTGGGCAAGACGCTTTGTCACATATTGCTCCTTTTCACCCAGGTGTAAATGGGTACCTAGAAGGGTAGAGATGGCTTTGTGGTTTGATGAGCCTCTGTGCGCTGTATACTCTCCAGGGAGTTGAGTTGGTTTCAGGAATGTAAATCATGGTCCGATAACCAGGGATAACTATTAATTTGCGCCATGAGCGTCATGCTTGGCGGACAATTATTATTATTATTATTATTATTCTAAATTGCATGATAGGGAGACAGGTTAGCATCTGAAAGTTAACATTTGGGAGACACTGGTCAATAGGAGACATTTTGTTGTCTCCCCAACAATATTTCTACATCTTAAAGACATATTTTTGCCGTCCATATTTTGATAGAAGACAGAGAATGCTCTCAATATGAACATATTTCAATTTCAGGTTCATTGGTTTGAAGGATGTTTAGAAAAAGGTAAGTAAAGTCGTGTGCACGTCCCTATGGGAATGTCTCCCTAAGTACCCATTAATTATTATTATGAACGCTTCACCCCAAACAGTTCTCAAAATTCAGCAGTCTACGTACATCTACAGGCAAACTGACGATGACGTCAAAGTTGGATGAACAGTATACGTAGACACACAAAGTAATTGCTTTGTGCTAGATATTGAAGTTATACTCACAGAAACAGCTCTGCATACAGCTGCAATGATCTAGAATCATTTGACGAGGCCGGCACGGGGAGTCGAGTGGCCATATCTGGACTGCAGGTAGCCCTAGCTGTATCGAAGTTAACTTTGTCGGTTAAACCACCATCTGTGTAACATGCGCCACTTCCAAATACATCCGGAAACAAGCAAACTGTTGGTCAAACAACAAAGACATTCATTTAGAAGAACTATATCTTCAAATTCCATGTATGCAAACTAGTTGTCAATCAAAATGATACATGTCTTTAATGACAGGCAGTCACTCAACCGGTATATAGTAAGGTCCTTGCAATTAATATTGATAAGCCAATGCCCTAAGAAGTAACGTCATACAATAATGTTGCCACTCAAACTCAAACCATTCCCGGACAGGACTCGCTTAGCCTCATAATTGGCTTTTCCGATTTTGATCGGAAAAGGTATTTGTTTTGTTCGGATTTGTTTCCCCTCCGTCTTCCTCTTCTTCCTCTCATTCTCCAAAATACCAAAGACTTTACACAGACACATTCACGGTGTCACTTTTGTCACTTTTAAACAGTCAATCTACACCAAACTTGGTCTGAAGGAAGTCCATATAGCGTAGGTGTCACCCGAAACTTTTCGTCATCATGACGTCATCATCGTGTGTCAAGTGACAACACTTTAAAGGGGCAAACTTCACACTTTAATTATGAACAAATCCTAGGTCCAATTGGGAAGTGTAAAAAAAATGGCAATGACGTTATTATGACGTCATCGTGTGTCACGTGACAGCGCCTTAAAGGGGAAAACTGCACATGCAAATTTTGAGTAAACCCTAGGTTAAACTGGGTTGAAACTTGGTATTTACCTAAGTCGGGACGTTTTTATTGAAAAAATTGCAATAAACGTCCTTATGAACTTTTCATGCGTCACGGGAAAGCGCCTTAAAGGGGCAAACTTTACATGCCAATTAAGAACAAACCTTACAAAAAGTGGTAAGAACTATGATTGCATAACCATCATATGAATTTTTAGTTTAGAAGCAGTTTATGTCATAGGCGGAAAAGCCTTATGTGTTGTTTCCAACAGCCATACATGTCTAGTTGTGTTCGATTGTCCCTTTATGTTCTTTATGCTTTATTCGTTGAGTGGGATTTTGTTCGTACCAGAGTTCGGCAGATCGTGAGCAGGGATACTGCACAGTAAACCATTTTCCTTATTGCAATCCTCATGCTCCCAAAGCCACTCATGTTCTTTCATTTTTGCACAGTTTTTGTTATGATCATCGCCCGGACTGCCGCCCTTCCATGCCCCATCATATGGCTTGCTTTCACCGTCAGACAGCAGCATGAAGTTCCCTTGTTCCCACACGTCATGGACGCCAAGCCAGTAAGATTGCAAACTGGCAATAAAGAACAACAAAACAAAGCCAAGAAACAAAAAGTCAAACACAACATTTTAATAACCAAACAAGAAAATTATTAAAATCATTAAATAATCACAAGGCAAACTGACTGAAATTAAAGTTATTGAAAAGTGAACAAAGATTCCTGGGAAATGGAGGTGTGACCCTAGTTTCTTGGCTTCTTACTGCCAAACCAACAAAGATTATTGACTATTTCGGACACCGCCAACGTAGGGCTGGATAACTCATTTTGTAGTGCACATGTACGGTACTAGTTTAGTAGGTCGCCGGTTCGAATCCCGCGACAGTAAATGTTTTTGTGTTCACTTTTTAATGAAGGAAATTAATACATAAAACGTTCCTCGTTTTATAACATTTTGGGAGGCTAGAGCAAACTTTTGTATTTTCTGTTTCAATCTAATACAGTATTTCTATAACCAAATGTTTATTCAGAGATGCTTGAACTGTCCAAACGTTCAAGTGTGTAGATTTATTCTCGTCAGATTCACGATGGCACCCACCTATGTCACCCTCTCGTACAATTTGATTAAATCTGTCTTCACATTTTGGAGATTGGTGAACAAATGGTGTGGGGGTTGGGTTGGAGGGCGAAACATTTAATATCCTTTTTCAGATCATGAATTGCTTCAGCCCGAAAGTGGAGTCATTTTGGTTTGGAATTGTCGGTTCATTTTGAAGCGGACTCTCAGTATCACGAAAGAGACGCGATTCGACACTGTGCAGCCTCGAAGTCAATTACTCGACTCCAGCCAAAGGTTGATTTATTCAATAATTCGTTTCTGAAATGACATACCCGAATTCAGATGAAGTTATTAGACTCGTCACAGTCTCCTGATCCTCCGCAGTGATAATTTCTGCGACGGTTGCTCTCCAATCGAGCTCTTTACACTTGATGATGGCTTGCTTTATTGAAACCTCCTCGTTTAGTATCACAAAGGTAGTGCCAGTTTGATTATTCCTTTTATTGATTTGCTCAATAAGCACACCTGAAGAACAGAGTGAGTACGTATGTAAATTTGTAAGTTTGAAAGTTTGAAAGGTACTTTGTCAGTTGGTCAGTTGGTCAGTTGGTCAGTTGGTCAGTTGGTCAGTTGGTCAGTCGGTCAGTTTGTCAGGTTGTCAGTCGGTCAGTTTGTCAGGTTGTCAGTCGGTCAGTTTGTCTGTTTGTCAGTTTGTCAGTTGGTCAGTTGGTCAGTTTCAGTTTGTCAGTACGACCCCATACTCTGGAACAAACTCCCAGAGTCATAGACACCACCCCATGTCGCACATTCAAGACACTCCTAAAAGCTCACCTGTTTCAGAAGATGTACCATAAATACATGTAACTATTCTTCTTTTTGTGACTCAGCGCCTCAGAGCGAACTTTTGATTATGTCGCTTTATGAATGTTTTTGATCGATTTTGATTGCACAAACATATTCGAACGTATGACCCAGCTATAGGATCCCCCAGGTCTGAAAACCTGTCTACGTTACTAATACTGACGTGAAAAATAAAGACAATACCTGACCCAACTTGACATACGACGCCATTTTTGTCGCCGTCACCACAATGAGTAGCCTCGTATTTATAGTCCTTGGCGATATGCAGTTGGATGCATGATAGTCTGCCATCGATGTCAGTTGGAGGCCTGCCGTCCCTCCATTCAGTCCAGTCATTTAATACCACCTCTTTACCAGTCACGTCCTTAAACCAGTCATCCAATGCTAATTTCCTAGCATCAATCCAGACAACATCCACCTGACTGTAATAAGCAAACAAGTTGAGCGTGTATTAAAGCAACACCCCGGCTTCAAAGTTTTAATCAATAACATTGCAGAGTATATAACGCATTTTTTTTGGAAACAAATCCTGGAAAAACCCAGAAATATAGGGCGTTTTCGAAACGGAGGCTTAGGCTCAGGCTCAGGCTCCAGCTCTGACATCCATATGCTGAAAATATAGGTTGTGGTTTTTCATTGAAGCTGAAACTTTGTTTTCCTTTTCAAACTAGAGAATCTACTTCAGAACCGCAGCCAAAAGTCTCAATTTTGATGCCCTTTGTTTTGGAATGGATTCACGAAATGGAGCCTGAGCCTGAAACGAAGCCTGAGCCTCCGTTTCGAAAACGCCCATAAAGTGTTATTAAGGTTAAATGATGGGAAAAGAAAATAAGGTCAAAGGTTAGAGTATACGCATTTCCAGCCTCAGCAAGTGTAAGAAGGATGTGGCACACCAATGGTTTTAGACTGGTACTCGTAGCTGTGACTAAATGTTGCAGCGGCAAAATGAGAATTCCAGGAACGCGATACAAGTACTTTTTTAGCCGTACACAATGGAAAAACATCAACAATAACCAGAATTATAGGCGAATGTGTCTGTCTGTTGAAAACATAGGCTTTCCCGAATTATTTACGAAATGTTTTGGATTTTGAGGGCATACATATTTTTAAATATTTTTCCGCCTGAGATTCACCAGTTTAGGTAGAAAGATGTTACTGATGGTATGTTTCTATCAGCACCATATTTATACCCTGTAAGTTATAGGTAAATCTGTAAACATTTCCGCTTCGGTTTCCTACCAAAGTATACATTTGAAAACCAATTGTGCACAAATAGTGTCGGCAGAGCCATGTGTTGTATATGCGCTAATAACTGTATGTTTACTAAAGAAGACACCAACTACTTACAAGAGTTTAGCATGAAGCGTGTGAATAAAATGGCAGCCCCATGCTATGACAGTTGAAGCTGACACGGTGACATTTAGTGGTAGTTAAAGAACACAACATGGTGGCAGCGAGGGTTCCAATAAATATTGTCAGACATAATGAATGATATTTGCGGGATAAATTCTGCCTTGTAGTTGGTAAATTCGTGGCACGAACTTATGCTGTTTTCGTCCGATTCGCCACGCATTGTGTAACCTTACATCGATAATTGTCGATATGGCACTGTCAATTTTGATCGGACGACTCGATCCCTACGATCAGGTAGAGGAGATTACCAACTACCTCGAACGCTTGGAAATCTATTTCCTTGCCAATGATATCCCATCAGCCAAGCAGTCTGCTGTCCTGTTGAGTTGTATCGGAGGTACGGTGTACAAAATCGTAAAGAGCTTGGCTGACACTGTTCCAGTCACTGAAAAGACATATGCTGAACTCTGTGACCTTCTCAAATCGCATTTTGGGCAAAATCGTCTTGTGATTGCTGACCGGTTCCGCTTTTACTAGCGCAATCAAAAGCCAGGTGAGACTGTGGCACAGTACTCCGTGGAATTGCAGACCCTGACTGGGCCCTGTAATTCGGATCTTTTCTGGATGATCCCCTCCGCGACCGCCTCGTCCGTGGCATACGCAGTGAATTAATCCAGAAACAGCTACTCACTAAAGATGGGCCGACATTCTCAAAGGCAGCGGAATAAGTTAAAACACTGTCCAACAGATGAAGCAAACCTCCAAAAAAGGATCAGCGCTCCTATCATCCTCGACCAAGTGGACAACTTTGCCAGAAATGTGGCTATGAGTCCTCGCACAGAACTTGCCTTCCTTGGGCTAACAATGCAAGAAATGCAGCAAGATAGGCCACTTTTCGAAAGTTTGCCGCTCAAGGTCCAAGCAGGTGCGAGCAGTTCATCAAACCGATCCACCTGAGAATGACGACATCAGCAGTGCAGGCGCGGTTCTAGAGACAATATTTTTGGAGGGCTAGAAGATCCAGTATTTGTTTTTGTTTTTGTTTTTGTTTTTTTTGTTTTTTTTGGGGGGGGGGCTAGAAGACCCAATATTTTGGGTTCTTTTAACACTCGCTTCTGCTATGTCGAAAAAACATGCACCCAATATCATAAACTACGCGGGTTTTTTAATGTAATTGGCGCCTAATAACTGAAAAGATCCAGTATTTTCAAGATTTTTTTGCATTTTGCATTTTTTTTTTGGGGGGGGGCTAGATAAAATGTCGGGGGTCTACAAAGAACTCTTTGCCTCAGTTTGGACATGTGAACGGTTCTGTGTGTAGGCCTACCTGCGAAGGCTTCACATCACGATCCAGACATATCACAAGCCGCTGGTTCCTCTCATCAATAACAAAGACTTGTTCAACTCCCCAATTCGGTGCTAACGACTAGTCCCTCATGCGCTTCATGAAGTATAACTGCATTGCAATGTATGTATTTGGCAAACGCATTTTTGTGGCTGACACCCTGTCCCAGGCCCCAAACACAGCACCAAGAAATTTGGCCCATAGTTTCAACAAACACGCATCGAATACGCTTTGCCGCCAGTAGGTCAAATAATTTTTACTTCCGAAGAGATGTTTTGTTATACTCACAGTAACAGCTCTGCATATAGCTGCATTGATCTAGAATCATTTGACGAGGCCGGCACGGGGAGTCTAGTGCCGCTCTCTGGACTGCAGGCAGCCCTAGCCATATCGAAGTTAACTTTGTCGGTAAGACCACCATCTGTGTAACATGCGCCACTTCCAAATACATCCGGAAACAAGCAATCTGTTGGGAAAGGTGGAAAAAGGTTAAGAACGCGTTTGATCAAATAGATCTTAAAACTTCCTCTATGCAAATTATATGTCAATTAAAATGAAACGCGTCTATAATGACAGACAGTCACTCAACCGGTCCTTTAGAAAGGTCCTTGCAATTAATATTGATATCCTCTGATATCACGCAATGCCCTAAGAAGTAACGTCATACAATCATGCTGCCACTCAAACCTCACTTCCATTCCTGGACTCGCTAAGCCTCATCATTGTGTTTGATTGTCTCTTTATGTTCTATATGCCTTATTCGTTGAGTGAGATTTTGTTTGAAGGCCTAGTGTCAACTTCCAATGATCCTGAAGTTCGTACCAGAGTTCGGCAGATCGTGAGCGGGGATACTGCACAGTACACCATTTTCCTTATTGCAATCCTCATGCTCCCAAAGCCACTCATGTTCTTTCATTTTTGCACAGTTCTTGTTATGATCAGTGCCGGGACTGCCGCCATTCCATGCCCCATCATATGGCTTGCTTTCACCGTCAGACAGCAGCATGAAGTTCCCTTGCTCCCACACGTCATGGACGCCAAGCCAGTAAGATTGCAAACTGGACAATAAAGAACAACATTCGAGTTAACAAAACAAAGAAGCAAAAATAAAACCAGAACAGAACACACAGCTCAACAAGCGAACAAGTGAAATTTAAATTTTAAAAGAAAGAAATTTTAAAATTAAAAAGAAAAAGAACGTATTTCGTTCTTTAATATTTTGGGTGAATGAGATGCTCGGATAATGGACGTTAGTGTGGAAGTAAGGACAATAATTTTATTATTGTCCTAACTTCCACACTAACGTCCACTATCGTTAGGTTCAAGAAGGCCCCAACCTATGAGGCATTGAGTAAGGTTTGATTGGATTCATCTTCATGTTTGGTAACTGGTAAAATACACATTGTTGAACTGGGTTTAAGTGTAGGGCGATAAATCAAAGAACCTCATTTAGATCCCATGAATCCTTTAGTTAATCTGATCCATCAGATTTCGTGTCAGTTACTGCCTCCCGAGTCAAAAATCGAGTTATTTATAGAAGTCTAATGTACGTTAATATACGGAACAAAAAATAGTATTTACAGGAACAGCTGAGCGAATGCCACCCTCAGTTGGCGAATCGGTGAAAGATACTCAATCATTTTAAAAGCGAACGTTACCCACAGACAGTAACAGTCACACGTGTATATGGATTGCTTCGGCCAGAAAGTGGAGTCATTTTGGTATGGATTTGTCTGTTTATTTTTGGCGCCTACTCTCAGTATCATGAAAGAGACACGATTCGACCCTGTGCAGACTCGGAGTCGATTACTCGACATGAGCTAAAAGGATGACTAATTCAATTATTCGAATCGAAATTAATCACATACCAAAATCCAGATAAACTAATCAGACTTTTCACAGTCTCCTGATCCTCCGCAGTGATAATTTCTGCAACGCCTGCTGTCAAATCGAGCTCTTTACATTTGATGATGGCTTGCTTTATTGAAACCTCCTCCTTTATTATCACAAAGGTAGTGCCAGTTTGATTATTCGTCATATTGTACTGGTCAAGAAGCAAGCCTGAAAAAAAAACAGATAACTTGAGTGAGTAGGTTTGTCAGTTGGTCAGTCTGTAAATTTGTCAGTTTTTCAGTCTGTCAGTTTGTCAGTTTAGTTGGTCGGTAGGTTAGTTTGTCTGTGTGTCTTTTGGGCTGTTGTGCAGGTTGCCTCAGTAGTTCTGTTAGGAGGATATGACCCGGGTAAGTTTGAGCTACATTTATCATTGACTAAGGCCAGCACCAGCACCAGCAACTCTTCTTGCCCCTGAAAAAACAACATTAATTTCCCTAGAAAAATAAGAACACACACGTACCTGAAAATAAACGATCAAATATGCATCTCAAAAGTACATCGAACAAACATCGCATTAAGATGACAATATCATCATCTTAAGGGTTTCCTCCCCTTACAGTAGGGTCTCTGGGAAGTGTGGTGTGATGGGTGCAGGCCTAATTACCATGCTCTTATTAGTTAAATTCAACCAGCGAGCGTATTTGCATCTTCTGCGCAATATCCACACAGTTCTCATTTCACTGCTTTATTTATTTAGTCATGAGTTGGCCTAGTTGTGCAGTTTTATTTTCATTTTGAATGCTATTTTTCTTGATGTGTGTTACCTCAATTGTACTTTTATCTTAAGAAATAATGTTTAATAATGGCTGTTTCGTGATACCCAATATTTGTACTCATTTGTCATGAGCGAGTTGACCTCAAACTCTGGGCAATAACATTATTTCGAACAGATTCAACTTTGTGGTAGACGGAGCCAGCGGACTCCAACATGCAGTTCAGTCAAAGAGCAGGACATTATATTTGAATAATGTATTTACAGCACCAACTGCACGCTTGTAATGTTATATGATGACAACATGGCACATGCATGTACCTGAAGAGAAATCTAACTGTACTCCATCCGTGTCTTTTATTAATTAAACTTAAAAGCCAGCTTAAACAAAGCACCGGAAACTACATTGGTGACGACAAGCAACCGTACATATTGGGGTAAGTAGATTGATATGCTATGATTATCAATTAAAGGGAAAAATTTGAGCTGAAAACTGAAACCAGAAACTTTAAAAGCCAACCATCATGTCATCCTGAAGACCAAATATCAACAGGAAAAGCTATGGAAGAATGGTTAGAGGGCATAGAAAGAGAACTCCTCTACTTCAAAATCACAAACTCTGAAGACGGATGCACTAATAATTTACAGTGGCAAAGAAATATAGCCAGATTGGAATAGAGTCTCCCTGATCCAGCAGATTGTGAGTTTGGAGACACTAGAGATGGCAGAATTCTTGAGCATCTTATCCAAACCATCCCCAATAAAACCGCCATTCAGAAAGCCATCAATAAGAAATAGTCGATCACACAGATGTTGACAGAGACAGGACAAATAGAGGACACAACTCTACAGGTAGCCAGCATGAAATTCCCTGATGATGCAAGCAATGAGGCCAAAGTGGGATTTCAACAACCCGACAAAAAGAAGTTAACCGATGGAGAAAGCCAATATTCCATCGACTGCCACCGTGCGCCTATTGTGGACTGACCGGTACTCATCCAAAAGTCAAAGACTGCCCAGCTTACGGCAACAAATGCAATAAATGCCAAAAGTGGAACCACTTCTGTTCAGTGTGCCTAGCAGGCCGTCCACGTAACCAGACCAAAGCTTCACATAGTCCGTCTGTACCACAAATCAGACTAAACCCAAGCACTGGAGAACAGTGTTAAGTAGACAAGCAAGGAAGATGATCAAACATCTTTTGATGGTGGATTGTTTGACCAGGCAGTTATAAGCACCTGCAGCAAGTGTGAAGATCGGAAATTATACAAGGCAGCTGGGTCGATAGCACATATTCCCTCTACATCGATGATGTCCACGTGCCAATTGAGCCAGACAGCGGAGCAGAGGTACAACCGTCATGGGCGAACACCCGGCACAAAGCATTGCAACATAGATCGAGCCATCCATATACATTGCAGACCAGCCATTATCAAGCGTCATACCTTGCAGAGTGATCTGGTTGTGAAAGGAGAGTTCCAGACTATTGTTAGGAACAAAACATTATGTGTCAAAAGCCGAATGAACTCACCGCCACTTATCGGCAAGAACACTCTCATTGAGCTGGGGATGATGAAACTCAAACTAGACGGCTCACTTGAAGAAACAACTTGACCTCCACATTAAGAGAACCCTCAGACCGTTAAGACAGGCAGCAATGTAATTACAGCAGAGCAGTAAATTCAAGTCACCACCAAGAAATACAGCAAAGTATTTCAAGAAACCAAGAATAACATAGACATTTTTCCTATTAAGTTTAGCATCAAACAAGAAGCAGCACTTGGCTACATCCAGGAGCCACAGAGAGAATGGCTTGACCACTGCATTCTAGATGATGTTCCTCCAGGTGAGTCAGTAACATGCTGTTCCCGACTTGTTGTGCAACCAAAACCCAGATTTGAGCAGACACCTAGAGATGAGCTACGTGTTCAAAACAAATAGGCAACAAGGTAAATCAAGGACCGGTGGTTGAAAATTTCATGTACAAGTTCCATGACTGCTCAATCTTCTCTAAGTTTGACATGAAACAAACAAGGCTACCACGAGCTTCTACTTCACCCAGAATCGAGGGTCATACCTTCAGCTCACTATGGAGTAACAAGGCGATTAATCTTTGGCGCCAAATCATCCCGGCCAAGAACTCTTTAATGAGATGATCTTCAAAATCTCCAACCAGCGAGATGATATCCTCCTGGGAGGGCGAAATATTGAAAAACACAATGCGACACTACAAGCAGTACTACAGAGAGTAGCTGACTTTGACATCACCTTCAACCCTGACTAATGGCAGTTTGGAATTGAGGAGATCGGGTTCCATTGCTATACAAATTCACGTAAGACGGGCTCAAATCCACTGACAAAGCTCGAGCGGTCAAAGAGAGCAAGCCTTGGGAAGTATACCTCTCCAGAGGTATATCATCCCTAGATATTCATCGCTGACAGCACCACTGACAGAACTGACACACAAATATAAGAAATTCAAATGGGGACCAGAAAAGAATGATCGTTCGAGAAGCTAAAAGACAGCATCACCAATGAGGACACCATGGCTTACTTCAACCCAAAACTATCAAGCATAGTTCAGGTTGAGGCAAGGTACAGTATCATGAAGGTCTAATAGCTGGACTATTCCAAGAAACTTCAAAGGACAATGCATTCCATCAGACGGACCATGCCATATGTAGTGAACAGATTCAGCCAGATAGAGAAGGATGCCCTAGCTGTCCGTTAAACGAATGGCAGATTTTACATTTATCTTCGTCCACCCAAATTCCGCATAATCACCACTCACAAGCCCCTAATACCTATTTTCCACAAAGAGAGGGCAACGCTACCACCAAGAATTGAGAAATTGATGACGAGCATGCAAGATGTCGACTTTGAACTCGTCCATGAACCAGGCAAAGATGAAGCAGACTCACTAGACTCCCTCTCCAGACACCCCTCGCCGGAGGCGGCAAAAGAAACTACCGAGAAGATAATAAAGCCAGACTTAAACGAACATGATATTGTCACTGACCAGGTCAGAGAAGAAACCCATCATGACAAACAGCTGCAGAAGTTCCGACAGAGAATTATATGCCAAAGACTTGGAAAGCCACAAAAAGGACCAATATTATGCTACTTTTTGTTCAATCCGACAGGAGCTCTATGAAACAGAAGACATGATATTCCGACTTGAGCGTATCTCTGCAACCTGCAGCGAAAAGCAGTTATGGCAGCACACAACTTAGGAAATCTCGTAATGACAAAAACAAAACATTATGCCCCTAGAGAAAGACTGGTTACCAATGATGAACAGCATGGTGGAGCAAATCATCGACCAGTGTTATGAATGCCAAGTCTTGACAAAAGACCGAAAGAAGCAACCAGTCAATATGACCCCCATACCAAAAACACCATGGGATGTCATCGCTGTTAACTTTGGAGGACCTTTCCCAGATGGTCACTACAACTGAATTGCTGTGTACAAACGCACAAGACTGGACGCTACACACGGGACAATACAACGACTAGACAGTGACAATGGAACCCCCTAATAGTCCAAAGAATTCAAGAACTTTGCTGAGCGAGAAGGATTCCATCACACTAGACCATGCCAGAGCTAATAGAGAAGCTGAACGCTTCATGAAGATGCTAAACAAGACAGAGCAGATAGCACATCTCAAAAAGCAGAACAGAAACTTTGCAATCCAAGAGATGCTCACAGGATACCGCTCAACCCCGCCACACCAAGCAACTAACACTACACCATACGAAGCACTGATGAACAGACCAGTGAGAACAAAGCTTGACCACCAACCCGATAAACACACCAGAAATGACATCATGGATGAACGTGGCAGACAGTACAAGTAGAAATTTAAACCGAATGCTGAAAACACAAACACAAAACAGCACAGGTTTGTTGTTGAAGACTACTTACATTTCAAGCAGACGAAGAAGAACAAATGGAGTACCGGTACAGCATTTGAACCAGCATTGTACATTGTAAATCGTATACCGACATCGACCAAGTTACCGACGGTAGAGATGTTTAACGTGATCTACAACGTAGTGTTCAACGCAGAAGACGTAACCATAGACCAAGATGACATAGTGCTAGAAAATGCCTGGAAAGAGGACCTTCTCCAATTTAATTTTAAACCCAAGGTAGACGATACCACCCCTTCAAATCAACATCTGTCTTCAAACCAAGAATCTCCTCCTCAATCTGTCCTCATAATTCCCTCCAGAGACACTAGGCACGTTCTCACAGACCAAAAAAGCGCGACTATTTGGGTCGCGATTTGGAGCGCAACCCAAATAGTCGCACTTTTTGGTCTGTGAAAACGTGCCTAATACCAAAAGCGCAGAGGACACCAAAACCACACAAGAAAACCTCACAATTATTGTGCTCAATATCACTTTTTGTTATTCTTTTCGGACACTCCACATTATGATTATATAATGTATTTGCATCACATATTGACAACATAGCACAATGCGTGCATTGAAGCGAAAGCTAGCTGTGCTCTGTCCGTGCCTCATTTAAAAGCTAGCTTTATAAAGCACCGGACATTACACGAAACGTCCAATCAAAATATAGTTTCTCTATGTTGATGACCTTAGCATTGCACCGCAGAAGGAAATACGCGAGGAAGTTAAAGAATTAATCACCAATGCCCTGGATATCACGTGGCCAAAACATTCAGACCGACATCAATTTCAGACGCTTGGACTGACAACAATACCTATATACCTTCGCTATTGCTCCAGACAAAATATGACATAAAAGAAAATACCTGACTGGTAATCTTCTAGAAGTTCTCCAGTTTGACATACGACGCCATTTGTGTCGTCGTCACAACAATCAGTAGCCTCGTATTTATAGTCCTTGGCGATATGCAGTTGGATGCATTTTAGATTGCCATCGATGTCAGTTGGAGGCGTGCCATCCCTCCATTCAGTCCAGTCATTTAATATCACCTCTTCACCAGTCACGTCCTTAAACCAGTCATCCAATGCTAATTTCCTAGCATTAATCCACATGGCATCCATCTGACTGTAATAAGCAAACAGGATCATATTTTTGCATGTATATATTATAAACACAAATCGTAGAATTTGTCTTGATTCCCAAATGTCGGTACCAGAACCAGCTCAGGCTTCACTTCACGCAAATATATGCCTGTCTGACAATTTTACAAGCAATTTCTGCTTTTCGCCGCAGTCGAAGCTCCAAATTCTTGTTCTTCAAACCATCATCCTAAAGCCTCTGTACTGGATGTACTATATACATATAAACTGAAATGAAGATCAAGTTTTACTCTCCTAAGTGATGCATTTTTTGTTATAAATTGTTGTTATACTCACAGAAATAGCTCTCCGTATAGCTGCATTGATCTAGAATCATTTGACGAGGCCGGCACGGGGAATCGAGTACCGTTCTCTGGTCTGCAAGCAGCCCTAGCTGTACCGAAGTTAACTTCATCGGTAAGACCACCATCTGTGTAACATGCGCCACTTCCAAATACATCCGGAAACAAGCAATCTGTTGAGAAAGGTGGAGACAGGTTAGGTAAGTGTTTGGTCAAAAAGCAGAGAAATTCGCTTCGAAGAATTAAAATAGATCTTAAAACTCCCTGAATGCAAACTATTTGTCAATCAAAATGATACCTGTCTTTAATGACAGGCAGTCACTCAACCAGTCTATAGAAAGGTCTTTGCAATTAATATTGACATCCTCTGATATCACGCAATGCCCTAAGAAGTAACATCATACAATCACGTTGCCACTCAAACCTCACTTCCATTTCTGGACTCGCTAAGCCTCATAATTGTGTTTGATTGTCTCTCAATTTCTCTATGCCTTATTCGATGAGAGACATTTTGTTTGAAGGCCTAGTGTCAACTTTTCATAAGTTCGTACCAGAGTTCGGTAGATCGTGAGCGGGGATACTGCACAGTACACCATGTGCGTTTTTGCAATCCTCATGCTCCCAAAGCCACTCATGTTCTTTCATTTTTGCACAGTTCTTGTTATGATCAGTGCCGGGACGGTCGCCCTTCCATGCCCCATCATATGGCTTGCTTTCACCGTCAGACAGCAGCATGAAGTTCCCTTGCTCCCACACGTCATGGACGCCAAGCCAGTAAGATTGCAAACTGGACAATAAAGAAAAACAAAACAAAGCAAAGCAAAGAAAAGCTAAACAAAGAGTCAAAAACCCAAAGAAGCAAATCAGTACTTAAAACGTACCTCGTTTTATAACATTTTAGGGGGGGCTAAAACACAATAAATTGTATTTATTTTATGTTGCATTCTAATTATTTCTACAACAAAATGTATACTCGGAGACTCGCTTAAACTGTTCTAACGTTCATATGCGTAAATTTACTCTCGTCAGATTCACGATGGCCCCCACCTATGGCTTCCTCCAGTAGAGTTGGATAAAAAATTAATCTTCACATTGTAGAGACTGGTGAGAAAATAATGGTGTGGAAGAACAGGGTTGGTTTGGAGGGCGAAACATCCGATATCCTTATTCTGATCATCATTCTACATCGCGTGTATGCCGCCCTCTGTTGATGAATCGGCGATACACAATTACGCAATATTTTTTTAACAGACCGAACGTCACCCACAGTAACTCTATAACACTTTTGAATAATAAATTGTTCAGCCCGAAAGTCGAGTCATTATGGCTAGGTATTGACGGTTCATCTTAACGCTGACTCTCAGTATCACGAAATAGAAGCGAATCTACATTGTGCAGACTCGGAGTCAATAACTCGACTCCAGCTAAAAGGTTGACTAATTAAATTTTGCGAATAAAAAAATGAGCTACCCAAGTCCAGATGAAATAATTAGACTTATCACAGTCTCCTGATCCTCCGCAGTGAAAATTTCTGCGACGGTTGCTTTCCAATCGAGCTCTTTACACTTGATGATGGCTTGCTTTATTGTAGTCTCTTCGTTCATTATCACAAAGGTAGTGCCAGTTTGATTATTGGTCTTGTTGTACTGGGCGCAGAGCACATCTGAAAGAAGAACAGATAACTGTGAAAGTCAGTTTATGGCAGTTGAGGTGTTTGTATGTCTGTTTGTATGTTGGGTTGTGTGTCTGTTTTTAACTTTGGGTGACTTGACCCGGGTCAGTTTTTGCTAAATGTACCCCTCGACCAAGGTCATGGAAACACAAGATCCAATTCCCCTGCAATATAAACAAGATGAAAACAAGAGACCAAAATGAAAACAAACAAGCCTATTGTAACGAAATTATGGTAGGACGCCCTCTTTATTTGATATGGGTTTAGTTAGTGACATGTAGTTTTGCCTGTATGGTTACCAGACGTCTTCCTCTGATGAAGATATGGGCGAGAGGCACGTCCCCAGTATGGGTCATGCGCGTATAAAAATCAGCGTGCGGTGGTGGAACTGCATTGCATGGTTCAGTCGTAAGTCAGTATTCGTCTCTGGTGTTGCATGAGATTCCATCAAATAACCACAAGGGAAACTTACTACATGTAGATGGTCTCATAGCCTCTTAGAGCAAAACGAAAATGGATATTGACTATTAAGGACACTGCCAACAAAGAGCTAGATATAGCACACGCAGTTACTGTTGGTAGAGCCCCGGTGCGGTAATCCGGAGGAAGTTGCTGGTTCGAATCCCGCTTCAGTCATGCTTTTGTAAGTTCACTTTTCATTGACCTACAACACCTTTCACCTACCTTTCATTTCAATGCTTTATTGTACATTTATTTTGTCATGAATGGGCCTCTATAGTTGTTTTATATAACGCTTACTCGGTATTTGATACTCAATAATGCATGTTTTTATTTTGAATGTATTCTCATGTTATATGTTTTATCTAAATGTTGCTTTTATTTATTTTTGATACCTTTTCTGTGATTACCGGTCCTTCAGCTGTTGGAAGAGACAAATAAACCAAAAGCAACCAATAAGTCTTACCTGGAGGGAACCACATAGTGATCAGGGAGATCCATATCATCACCAATCGATACATCAACTCCATGATGCACGAAAACCTGTAAACGGGTGATATAAATTTAATCATAACTATATTTAAAGGGTCTGTGCAATATGAATATTATTGCTTGAACGTGTGCAAAAAAAAAGCTGTTTTATAGGGCCTGTGATTCTACCCACTTCCACAACTTACTGTTTCAGGGTTAACAACAACTTTTTGGAATTTAAATATTCATGAGCAAAACTGTGATATCATCCAGAAAACTGAGAGCAGTTGCCCAATTGAATTGTGCACAACAAGTTGAGGTTGTTTTATAGTTTTTCTGGCAGACATTTTCTTCCTCAATAGGTTTTGTTTTCCCAAATATATTCCTTTCACTCAACTGGTGGTGTAATTTGTTTTGCCAAACCATTTATGTGGGTCAAGTTTGCCTTTTAAAGTTTTATGTTGTTTTCATTTTATTTCTGCTGTTTGTTCCCTACATGAATATGCATGCAAATGTCCCATTTCGTAAAGCCATTCAAAGGAAAATCAAATGCTAGTTTGAGACTTGCCATTCATTATCTGTCAGTAAATTTTCTGTATGAAGGCAATAAAATAACCTGACAAAAAAGCACTGCAGGAACCCTTTAACACTATGTGCAATAATACAGATCAGCTTTTATCACCAGAACATCTTCCTAGTGGCGACAACTGGGACAACTGCTCCGGGAGAGCTCCGGACTCCGGAAGATCTGCTCCGGACTATTGGGACAACTGCTCCGGGAGATCTGCTCCGGACTAGTGGGACAACTGCTCCGGGAGATCTGCTCCGGACTAGTGGGACAACTGCTCCGGGAGAGCTCCGGACTCCGGAAGATCTGCTCCGGACTATTGGGACAACTGCTCCGGGAGATCTGCTCCGGACTAGTGGGACAACTGCTCCGGAAGATCTGCTCCGGACTAGTGGGACAACTGCTCCGGACTATTGGGACAACTGCTCCAGGAGATCTGCTCCGGACTATTGGGACAACTGCTCCGGGAGATCTGCTCCGGACTAGTGGGACAACTGCTCCGGGAGATCTGCTCCGGACTATTGGGACAACTGCTCCGGGAGATCTGCTCCGGACTAGTGGGAAAACTGCTCCGGGAGATCTGCTCCGGACTAGTGGGACAACTGCTCCGGGAGATCTGCTCCGGACTAGTGGGACAACTGCTCCGGGAGAGCTCCGGACTCCGGAAGATCTGCTCCGGACTATTGGGACAACTGCTCCGGGAGATCTGCTCCGGACTAGTGGGACAACTGCTCCGGGAGATCTGCTCCGGACTAGTGGGACAACTGCTCCGGGAGAGCTCCGGACTCCGGAAGATCTGCTCCGGACTATTGGGACAACTGCTCCGGGAGATCTGCTCCGGACTAGTGGGACAACTGCTCCGGAAGATCTGCTCCGGACTAGTGGGACAACTGCTCCGGACTATTGGGACAACTGCTCCAGGAGATCTGCTCCGGACTATTGGGACAACTGCTCCGGGAGATCTGCTCCGGACTAGTGGGACAACTGCTCCGGGAGATCTGCTCCGGACTATTGGGACAACTGCTCCGGGAGATCTGCTCCGGACTAGTGGGAAAACTGCTCCGGGAGATCTGCTCCGGACTAGTGGGACAACTGCTCCGGGAGATCTGCTCCGGACTAGTGGGACAACTGCTCCGGGAGATCTGCTCCGGACTAGTGGGACAACTGTTCCGGGACAGCTCCGGAGAACTTGGACAACTGCTCCGGGAAAGCTCCAGACCACTGGGACAACTGCTCCGGAAGAGCTCCAGACCACTGGGGCAACTGCTCCGGGAGAGCTCCAGACCACTGGGACAACTGCTCCGGGAGAGCTCCGGACTCCGGAAGATCTGCTCCGGACAAGTGGGACAAATTGCTCCGGGAGAGCTCCGGAGAACTGGGACAACTGCTCCGGGAGAGCTCCAGACGACTGGAACAACTGCTCCTGGAGATCTCCGGACTAGTGGGGTAACTGCTCCGGGACTCCGGACGACTGGGACAACTGCTCCGGAAGAGCTCCCGACGGCTGAGATTACTGCTGAAATTGGGCTGCTAGTACCGGTGTCGCTCCGGAGAAGAGCCACAGAACCAATAGCATTGGAAAATAAACAGTGGTGAGGCAATGTCAGACGATTCGGCTATGGTCTGGCGAGCCTTGTATGGTCTTCTCGAAAGGGAATACCAAAGGGTTACTCTGAGGAGATAGAGAAATTGTCTCGGATGCTTGGAAAGACTGCTGAAAGCAGGGGCGACAAGACGTAACAACAGCCCAGGGAACTGGACCAACGTCTGTAAATAGGCTTGTGCCTGCATCTGCGGGTAGCTGCAGTGGGTAAAGGCATGGGGTAACCGAAACTAAGACTAGTGTCCAGAGTATCAGTACTCAGGAAAGGTACAACTTAATGAGGGACTCGGGGGTAGTTCTTTCAGAATTGCAATCTCGGCAAGAAAGGACTCGTGAAGTAGAGTGTCCCAAAGAGATCCCCAATCTTGAATTGACTGCCCCGAAGACACAGTATCAGGAGAAGCATCATGTGCGCCTGCATGTACTTGTACTACTTGGGTCAGGCTATCGTGGTTCTCCAAACCAAAGTTTAATTACCCCAATAAGCGCATACCAGCTGGTAGGTCACTCAACAGCTGGCAGAAGTAGCAAAAACCATTTGCCAGATGCAGACAGCCAAGGAATTGAGCAGAGTAGAGCGAAGGCTTTAGGATGGACTTCTCCAAGTTCCCGACCTGTAAATAGGTATGGCGATGACGTGGAAACTGGCAGCCAACTGGCACAACCCAGTCGCTGATAGAAAAAAAGCAAAGTACAGGGTAGCCCCTAAACACCGGTAAGACCAATTACCATGTACCAGAATGGTATTGCGTCTCAGATGGAAAGGGATTCTCAAGGAAGTGAGGTTACAAACTCAACAGCAACTTCGGGGGAAACGCAAACAACAGTGTTGGGGAAGCAAAGTCAGCATGTTGGGCTCCAGTTGGGGATCGATAAGCACCGGCCATTGATAAAGCCCGACCGGTACTAGTGACGGAAAGGGGCCATGGGAGCCTTACTTAAAGCACTTCGAGCTGTGTGCAGGAATCAACGGTTGGAGTGATAAAGTTAAATGCCAGTAATTGGCGGTAATACTAGGTCGGCATAGCAAGTTTTGAGTAGCCTTCGAAGTGAATCAAGGGACTACGAACTGCTTGTGGGAGCATTGCAGGCTCGAATTAATACCCAACGGATGGAAAGAGCTTTACCGGGCCCAACTAAAGAATCGCCGGCAGAAACCATCGGAGCTTGATTGACTTGGCGGATGAGACAAGACAAGTCGTTGAGAAAACCTTCAGCAACTTACATATTGAGAGAAGAGATAGAATGGGCCGGGATAATTTTCTGGACACTCTGAGTGATGGGAAATTACGGACTAGGGTAAAAGCAAACCCACATAAAAGCAAACTTCTGAGAGTCAACACAACATGTGCCAACCTTATTACACTCCAAGGGAAAGATTTGGGGAAGCAGAATCTTTCACATATGTCGGGTGCAATGTAGATAAAACAGGTAGTTCAGATGCAGATGTGGGAAAGCAAAGACAGCTTTTCATCAGCTGAACAACGTTTGGGCTTCTTCAAAAATTGCACTAAAAACAAAGCTAAGGATCTTCAATGCAGTTGTTAAACCAGTCTTGTTAGATGGGGTCGAAAAGTGGAGGACTACTGTATAGAACATGAAGTGTTTGAGGAGGATACTCCGGATCTTCTACCCGGATGTGAATATTAGCAACCAGGTATTGTGGGATACCACCAACCAGTGACCCATAGAGGATGAAATTAGGCAAAGACGTTGGAGGTGGTTGGGTCACACACTCAGGAAACCTAACCAGAATACCACCAAGGCAGCACTCAAATGGAACCCACAAGGGAAAAGGAAAAGGGGACGACCACGAAGAGAATTAACCTAGAAGCGGACACGCAGAGGTTAGGTTACTCTTGGAGGGAGCTGGAGAGAATGGCACAGTACCGGCCTGTTTGGGGTAGACTTGTTGGCGGCCTATGTCCCAGAAGGGGCGATAGGCGTAAGTAAGTAAGTAGGGTAGCATGCAGAGGAGGGTGTTGCCGTGTTCGACATGGGTTTTTTGTGGCTTCTATTGAAAATGATGTCTTACTAGGACTCGATTTTCTTCGGAATGAGAAATGTGTGATCGATGTCACACAAAAGTGTCTTGAGTGGGGAGGGAAGATACTGCCTCTTTTGGAGAAGGCAGATCGACAACCGAGTTGTTGTGTGACGGTTTCAAGAACTGTGGTTCCTCCCAATACACAGATTCTTGTTCAGGGAAGCGTAGAAGGTGGTGATGTGAAGGTTCTGTGGGGATTGATAGAACCCACATTATCTCTGACAGAGAAAAATCACATCATGGTTGCACCTTCGGTGGTCAGAACTAGTTCCAATGTAGTCCCCTTGCGTCTTATGATGTAAGCGCGTTACAATACTATAACATGCGGTTTTATGCAGTAAGTCAATGAAAAAAATCGAGCGATGCCCTGGATCGGAAAGATCGTTCGCTCAGTTCTAAGAAAACTATACCTCCTAATTCATAAATATAAAATTTCAACAATAAACGTAGTTAATAAAGGATTTGGAAAAAAATACAAGGGGATAGCTAAACAAAAGGGAATCCGGAAAACTGCTGCTCCTTAGCCAAAATAATAACCTAAAATTTGTAAAATGCTTGCAGAGCAAAACAAAAACGTTAAGAAAAACAAACCAAAAGAGAATACTAACCAAAAGGTATACCAAAAACCCATAAAATAATGGAATAGAAAACAATCCGAAACCAAATACAAAACAAACCTTTAAAAGAAAAAACAAATAACCAAGAACACAACACAATAAATACAAGCACATTAACAAATCGAAAACATCAAAAATAAAAACGGTAACTGACTGAAAACAATAAAAGAGACACACAAAAAACAAAGTGAAAGCAAAACACAAAAGACGATAACGATAAACAGTAAACAAAACACCAACCCGCGATAACGAACCCGGTTCTTTGTGGGTCAAGTGGGCATTTGTGTGAATTATGAACCAAGATAAAAAATATGTGCTTTAATCACATACAATCTTGAATCACTTGTATCACGAAGAAATTAACTCTGTAAGGATTTTGCTCTTTCAATGGAATCCCACCACATGTGAAGCAATTATTTTGCTCACATCCAAACAAAATGTGGGTTTTAACTTTGAGGCATTACCAAAAGTATTATAAATTTCAATGCCGCACCAAGCGTTTTAGAAACAGTGCTCTCCCTTATCTAGTTAACATTTTTAATAATTTGTAACTTTTTCAGTCCTTCGTTTATTTCAATGTCAAATCTTTCATTCATTTTAAATGTCACGTGCTTTTCTTTAAATTTTGTTTTGTTTTATGAAACACTTATCTTTTTAATGTTTGTAAATGTTTTATCTTAATGTTTAATTCATTGAAAAGTGAACAAAGAATAATTGACTGGAGTGGGATTCGAGCCGGCGACCTCCTGAATACCGTACTGGCGCTCTACCAACTGAGCCATCCAACCCTACGTTGGTGGTGTCCCTAATAGTCAATTATGTTTGTTGTTTGGCAGTCAGAAGCCATGAAACCACACACATACCGCTATATCCCGTGATATGTGATGCAGCCATGTCTTGGCTATCATCATGTAGAATTTAAGCAAAATTGGACTGAAATTGAGTGAAAAAGACTGAATTACCAAACGAGCAACCCAAGGAACCCGAGCAAAACATAAAAAAATTATTGTGCCAAATTTCATTGAAATGTGCCTGACATGGTATTAGCATTTGGGGAAAAACGTGGAGGTTTAATTGCATAAAGCACGGCTTAGTCCTAGCTTGAGTTTAATTTGAAAGATGACTATGGACCTACATGGTTTTCAAAGAACAGACGAGCGGCTCGAAAAACTATGCCAAAAAGCCAATATCTAATTAGTGTCCATCATTTGTGTATTTTTTTGTGTTGTCTGGCAATAATGTGTAAATGTACATAATGCTTAAACTAATGAAAGACACGTATGGACATATATTTATATTTATCATTGAAAATATGTGTCGGTTTCGTCCAAATTAAATTCATGCATGTGCAGGCCTCCATTTGGAACACCGCAAAAGTATTAACATGTCCCAGATTGTCATTTTGTTTGTCATGTTTATAGTACTTTACAAGCCAATCTTCCCCAACAAGTTGAATAACCCCGTCAAATTACACTCCTCTTTGTACTGCTTCAGGTAGTAAACTAAAATAATATGAAACACACAGCCATATGTGTCGATTTCTTTTCATGATGGGGGGGGGGGGGGGTGATTGTTGAGTCTGCGGAGGGAAGGTTGTTGGAGGGGGATTGGAGCGGGATACTGCCCCCCCCCCCCCCCCCCCACCTCCCAAACCAGGAACTTTTTATTAAAAACAGTCGAAAAGTCGCATTTTAGAGTATTTAAAAACGATACTGAGAAGAATTCAACATTATTCACTGCGAAGACTAAAAAACAACAAGAATAATGTAATATTTCAAAAAAAAAAAAAACTTAAATGACATTCGACCTCAAAATATGGGGGGATGATAATTCACGTCATACCCCCACCTCAAATATTGGGGGAATATATCCCCATCCCCCAGGATCGACACCCATGCACACAGCCCCATTCCTATACGTCAACTCTATAATGCTAACCCCACACGCTTGTCTGGCAATAATCACCAAGATCATTGCCCATCATCGTATTAAAGAAAGCGAGATCGACTGTCCATATACAGTTTATACAGATGATCAAGTGTATGTTGTTTTTGATTAGGCTAACAACGGAGATTTTCTGCAACAAGCATGTACGAAATATCCCAGAGACCTGGTAAAATCATATTTGTGTACTGCGCTATTATTTCACCGTAGTTGAGAGTACGTAACGGATTCTTTCTGTCTCTCTCGGTGTAGTGCTCTTCTATGTTCACGTTGAAATAAACTTCGACACCATTTTTACGGCACGTATGAAGCACATACGCAACCTAAAGACATTATAATTTCGTGTAATCGGTACGGTCACAAAGTTATCACTGTAGCTTGAGCAATATAGTGTATTAGACTGACGCCCAAAAGTAGAGCTTCGTGAAATCGGCTGCGGATCAAATTTACCCGCCCCTGCATTGAGGAAAATGCTATCGTATCCTCGTGAGACTACTCAAATTTAAGGTGGTCGTTTTTAAAACAGAAGACGAAGAAGACTTACCAGTCGAAGACGGTCGGTCTCTCCTGGTGAATGTCGGTTGCTTACTGGCAGTTTTAGAAGAAGATGTCCGCACACACAGAGACGAATCAACCGGTCTGATCAAACGATCCTCGCGCACAGATTTATATTTCTGTCCCCAACACACCCAGTAAACATTCATTGAAGACTGCAGGGGTGATGGTTGGAATAAACACGGAGGGTTTATATATTTTTATATTAGAAGATGAAAGTGGATCTTCAAAAATGTTTCACTCAATAATAATATTATAAATATATATTGATTATTTAAGCATTTATATTACCGCTTCACACAAGAGCGGTATAACAACGCTTTACACGATTATTATTCCTGGTCATCCCTGGGGAGTAATGTGGCCATCCATAATGTACGTACGCACGTAGGGTGAGGAGGCTTGTTACCGGTGCGTACGCCAGGCGTACAGGGGAGGGGATACAGACCAATGCGTGCCGTAGGCCCTACGGAAGCGAAAAATATATGCGTAATCATATCGCGCGAAAAGAGAAAAAAAGGTGAGGAAAAGGCATCGGGATTGTTTTGTGTGTTTCTTTTTCTGTTTTTCATATAAAAAAAACTGTAAAATACATCTGTAAATGTATAAAAAAAAAAAAAAACCTGTTACGCTTTACGTCATTCATTTCAGAATTTGACAGTGACGTCCCAATAACGATACTGGCCCCAATTACTGTGACATTTTAATGATGCAAAAGCAAGGGACCACGAGAAGTGACAAACCTGATGTGGAATGCGTATGAGTACAGGAGGAGGACCACATGCAGCGTACGCCATGCGTACAGGGGGGTGGGGTTCCAAATAGTCGGCATTTCATGCGAACGTACTTTATTCACAGTCCCTATACAGCCCCGACAAGCTGCAAAGCGCGGAGGGCTAATCAAACACACAAAGCCATCTCTACCCTCACAGGTACCCATTAACACCATGGTGAAGAGAAGTAATATGTGATAAAGCATCTTACCCAAGGACGCAAGCACCCATTATTTTACTCAACATGATTTCCATTCTTTTGCTCATAGCACGCAAATACTAACAGGTTATAGGGAAGATGAAAAGATTTTTATTTTAATTCATTAATAACTTGATTCATTGTTAAACATATATCTTTCCCTTACAAGCAACATCACAAATGGAACAACACCATCTACCTATACGTGTCAGTAAGCAAGGAGAACAAAGATCCTTCCATCGTAATTAATCTACATAAAAAAAACCAATAAAACAATATCAACGATTACTCTTCCCAACTCCAATTCCGAGTTTGAAGAAATCGATGGGACAGCGTTAGGATTTTCATAATTTACAGCGTGTGTTTGTTTGTTTTTTCAAGGTCAAAGGTCGATGGGGTGAATGAAGCCACCCCAAAGGAAAAGGTTACATTTCAACACAGAAACAAAACAGTATATGTCTAAGCGTTATGATGACCGTTATTGGACCATTTGATATCAAATATTGATATTTTTTCGCAAATATCACTTACAGTTTTGTATTTAATTGTTTTGCATTTGAACAGGCAAGTTGCATTGCATTAAATAAAAAAGTAATCATCAAATAACCACAAGGGAAACTTACTGAATTTTTAAAATATTGAAAAGTGAACAAAGAAAAACTGACTGGAGCGGGATTCGAACCGGCTGAGCTCAGGATGGTAGAGATGAGGGTGGCTCAGTTGGTAGAGCGCCTGTACGGTATTCAGGAGGTCGCCGGTTCGAATCCCGCTCCAGTCAATTTTTCTTTGTTCACTTTTCAATAAATAAAAAAAGGTTGAAACACTGGCAATACGTTAATTTATAAAATCATTATGTTTTCATCCAATTTTTAAGGAAATGAAATATCATACATCTGTAACCGCTAAGGACACACATATCCAAAACATCAAAGGAAAATTTACCATGTATTGCTTACAAATTGTCATCATTCAAAAATTGAAGACAAATGGACTGGAGCGGGCCCTCGAGCCGAATACCGTTAACTGTCAATTATTCTTTGCTTACCTTTAAATGACTTAAACATTCAGTCAGTTTCCATTTGTTTATTCATTGATTTAATATGTACCTATTAGTAATTTTGTGGCAAGAACCCTGTAAAGTATGAAGTAAAAGAATTATTTGGTCATTGCAGCAATGTACGAAAAATCATTGCTTTCTACTGTCACTTATATTCTGAATGTTCAAAAATCTTACCTTTCAAGTGCAAAATATATTGTTAAATGTTTGTACCTCTTGAACAAAATGTCAAAATGTCATTACAATTTAACCTCAACAGAAACGAAACTGGAAAAATCATTTTGAAATGTATGTGTTATGAGTTGGTATTTTATTCACGACTATTTTGTTATTTTACGGTTGACTGGTACATGTAGTTCAGCTCGTCGTTATAGTCTGTATTAGCATATCACCATGTAAAATCCATACTTAGCCTTACTGGGCGGCATGCAATTCTCAGCCTAGCCATTGTGGACTGGTGGCATTTCAACGCTATTCAGCATGGTGTGCCACTAAAGCCTAACAACAAAAATTAAGGCAATTAGGGGCCACGCCGGAAATGGTACTTCCTTTAAAAATCAATCGGTGTTCAAGTCCGTTCACAGATCAGAGTTGCTGTGATTTTTTTTCTTCAGGTTCATATGAAATGTTCAGCGTAGCTATTATTGACTGGTTTTATTCGCTACTGTGTGCCAATTACAGCAGTGCTCAGAAATACAGCGCCAATTAAGGCTGCAACCATTGGGAAAGGTGTACAAATCAATGCAGGCGTTGTATAATGGCCCTTCCTTTTAAAATCCAGCAATACTGGCAACAGGCTCTACAAGAAATATATTGTGCTTGAACTCGGGAATACGAAGCTGTATTAGAGACATGCTGAAAAAATAAATTTGCCTCTCTCTTACCTAACTCGTACGTCGAAGTTATATGTCGAACGTACAAGTAATATGTCGTACGAGTTTTATGTCATACGTACGAGTTTTATGTCATACGTACGAGTTGTATGTCGTACGTACGAGATACTTAATCTCGTACGTACGACATTTATAACTCGTACACATTTTTTTTTTTCAGCATGTCCCTAATACAGCTTCGTACGGGGCCAACAGTATTAGGTTAACGTTTAAATGGTATTTCTACAATGATATGTGAAGTGTGAAAGATGATTTTGTAACTGTAACTTGTAACATTATAATGTCCTTGGTTTGGGGGCAAAAGATGAAGGTGATAATTATTGATCTTTTAAAGATCAAAAATAAAAGAGAAAAGACTTAAGAAATACTGTGGTAGTTTTTCACTGTTTTCTCAAAAAGTGTACACCGTATGGAACTAACATTTTCACAGATGACTGTTACTGTATCTTCTTTGAAATGTTTGCCTATGAATCTATATTCACGAACAGCTCACGTCGAGTTCACGTGTAGTTCACGACATGTTCACGAATTGGTGCACGTCGCAGGGTGGACGTGCCTTCCCGCTGACACGGTCACGTGTACTTCACGCATGATAGCACGAGCAGTTCACGACTAGTTTACGCACTTCACGAACTGTTTGCGCATGGCTCGAGCAGTTCACGACAAGTTCACAAGCAATTCACGACTACTGCGCGACAGTGGCACTCGCGTCGGTGCAGGGGTATATATAGGGCTTCCTGGACACTTCTCAACCATCTCTTGGAATAGGTCAGGTGTGATTCTGAGGTAATTTTTGTAGCCCATTTGATCTTCCTTGTGGAGTTCAGTCAGTAAACTGTCATATTGTCCAAACTCGTGCTTTCTGGTCAACCATTCCCTGACCCACACTTTCCGTTGTGTCTTTCTTCGAGGTGGGGTTGGCTTTTCTTGGTCTTCTGCCTCTTCCAGCCTTTTCTGCTGCTCTTCAACAATGGCTAGAGCAGCTGTCAGGTATATAGGCATCTTCTCTTCCCAGCCAATGATTGTTGTTGTCTCTTCCACAGCCAATCCAAAAATTACCAGGGGTTCGGGAGGCCCCCTTTTAATATGGCGTGCCCAAGTCGGCACGACACCGTAAGAATTGCGCAAACTCGTCGTGCCAATGCGGGAACTGCGTAAACTATGCGCAAACTATGCGCAAACAATGCGTGAACTCGTCGTGAACTCGTCGTGAACTCGTCGTGAACTGTGCGTGAACTAGTCGTGAACAGAACGGGAGCCTCCCAGTTCGTGCCCCAAAATGGCACGACTTGCCACGACAAAATCGTGGCCAAAAGTCGTGCAAGTGTCAGCCTGGCTTTAGTTGTCTTCATAGGCACGTTCACACGCACCAACAAGCGCGACTATTTGGGTCGCCCTCCAAATCGCGACCAAAATAGTCGCGCTTTTTGTGGTGTCAATCAAGCAAAAAAGCTCGACCCAAATCGTACCGGTACGATTTCTATCAAACTGCGCGTCGCGGGCCCGCCTTGCATGATGGGATATAATAGAAAACGGGTTTTTTTGTGCACCGTTCACACAGCAAATAATCGCGACTATTTGCAAAAATACTCACTATAAGTGCGATTTGAATCGCGCTCCAAAACGCGATTATTTGTGTCCTCACACAAATAAGCGCGACTTTTCGGGTCACCCTGCAAATCCCGACCAAAATAGTCGCGCTTTTGGGGTGTGTGTGAACGTGCCTTATATGGAGACAGTAGTCGGTCCACGTGAATGGAACAAGCTAAATAGAACAATTAGAGAATCTGAATATGTAAGTACATTTAAATCTGGTCTGAAAACTCATCTTTTGAAGCTAGCGTTTTTGAAGATAATGGTCAAAATTCTCCTTCTTAGGTTTATTTCTAAAGATATTTTGGAAATTTTATAATATGTATAATTGTTCGATGCCACTGTTTTGAGTCAAATTTGTTGTTTTACTATTTGTACTGTACTGTTTTTGAGTGAATTTGTCTAATTGTCCCAATTCCATACTTTTTGTAAGGAATATTTTACGATTTTTTGGACAATTTGTTAAATATTTAAAATAGCTGTTATAATTGTTCAAATTTGTAATTTATATATTTTTTTTGGTACTGTTTTGAGTGTAATTTTAATGTGCTTTAATCAAAATGTCAAAATTTCCTATTCCGGGTAATGACATATTTTAAAGATTTTAAGTAATTTGGATCATTTTTGAAACATTTATAATTGTTACTGATTATTGTTTTTCAAATCTGTTGTTTTACTAATTTTAATGTTTATAGTATTGTTAGTGTTTTATCTACTGTCTACTTTATGGAGAGGGCCCTTGAGCACGATTTTATCATGGACGGGCGCTATATACATTTTTACTTATTATTATTATTATTACAATTTCATCAGACATGTCACAAAATGTAGAAAACAACTTAATTGTAATTATGGGACCTTATAGTCATTTTAATTATTATGTAATAAGTCTTAGTAGTATAGTGCTTTGGAGAGAATAAGGAGAGCAGATGATATTATGTCCTATTACATGGACCGCCTAATTTCAGTCCACAGCCCACACTACCTGTTGAATTAGCCTACACCGTGCATCTCTACGTTATTAAAGGTAAATCATACTTCGGTTTTTGTCAAAGAAATACAGATTCATGGGCAAAAATATCAAAGAAGATGCAGTCACAATCATCTGTGAAAATAACAGTCGCATACGGTGTCCGATTTTTGAGAAAACAGTGAAAACAAAAACGGCCACGGTATTTCACAGTCTTTTCTCTTTTATTTGTGATCTTTAAAAGATCAAAAATAATTTTGGTCATTGGTTTTAATCTTTTTTGAATAAAAACAGCATTTCAGGCTAAACAATTTTAACGGTACGTTCCTATCATCACTATCTTTATACCCTGTTAGTTATAGGTAAATCTGTGAAGATTTCTGTTTCGGTATGCTGCCAAAGTATGATAGAAGCTTTAATACAGGTACGTGACTGCCAGTAGCGTAGAAATGTCTTCCGACCTGGGGCTGATCATCTAGTTGGCTCGTACGTCCATGTACTAATATGAATTTCTTGGGAAATGCTAGAATTCGGAATATCCTACCCCGACCTTCTTTTTAAAAAAAAAGTAAAGAGGGCCTACTCTGCCTTTTAAAAATTCTGTTTAAATTTTTTTTCGATTTTCGGGTTCAGTACTAATATTGACGATGTATAGCGTTGCAATACCGTTGCTCGCTCCGGCAGCGCATCGGCAGACATTTTAGAGCATGTTCAAAAACTGTTACCGGCGCATGCCATTGCTAATTGTTGTCACCGATGTCCTACCGAGGTCCCGCCGTCATCTTACTGATGTAAAACCCTCGTACTACCGTACTAGTACCGATCCCCGAAAATCGACAAATGTGTGCTTCAGTATCACTCCGGTGAGTCAGATCGGCTAGATGTGACAGGTTTTTAATTACTCAAGTGCTATCTCGAAGGAGCTCTACCGATTTCCTCGCCGCTGTTAATTTTGTGCTACGATTTAGCTCTGGCGAGCCACATCGGTGGTGTGACAGGGTATTAAACAATTGTGTCTCGCACTTTGTGATTTTTGTTTCAAAACAATAGCTCATAAACACTACCATATTGATCACCCTGCACAGAAACACGCCCATATGATTAATCTTTCGCATACACAAATTTGGTAAATGACGTTACCGTCGTTACGCCTGTGGTTATTACACCTTACTGCTACATGCATACCTCGGCGTCAGTCTGTCCACGCATCATAAACTCAACATATGGGACAGCTTTGTAGAGATACACCGCTTTAAGTGCATTATGCAACAGAGGAAGTCAACCCCTTGAACGGCTAAGTTACCATGTTGTAAACCGTGTTGTACATCTCCCCCACTTGTCTCTCTATCGGTCTCGGCACTTCTGGCCTCGTATTCGTTCGTGGTCACGACTACAACACTAGTTGTATTTGACAGTCAGCATATTGAAGGGTCAACGTTGGTTACATCATGAAGGTAGGGATTATATTTAGTACTGCATAGATGATTTTAGGCTCAATGTAAAGCATACGTTGTTCTCTAGCACCTGTCTGTCCGTTCGTGCCACACAAAGAATCTTCGCGATATTCGATAAGTATCGCGATATTCCGAAACACGCAATGACAGAAACTCGCGTACATATAACGACAACACAACTGTGATGTACGGTGATAAAGCAGGAACGAGCCCAAACCCAAGTTCCACAGACTACGCGGACTCAAAGGCGGCGTTCACTGCATTTGCCGTACTTCATATTATTTCATAAAATATTTACACTAGAACTTCAGTGGAATTGCTGTATACAGCGGACTATAGGGCCGTCCATAAAGTACGAATGCACGAAATGCCGACTCTTCAGAGCCCCACTTCTCAGGGTATACCTGGTTTTAGCATCATGATAATATTCTACATCGGAGCCGGGAAGGTTATTGGGCCGTCGCTTCCAAATTCTGAAGTTAATGACCAAAGTGATAACAGGTCTTAATACATCAGATATTATATTTAATTTGTCTATGCCAAAGAAATGTTATTGAATTTTACTTAATTTTATCTTTTATCATTCATATCCATATATATATATCTGTTGCATAACTGTTTATATCCTACCCAGTGAGTGAATTTAATACTGGACGTTGATTTATTGTTCACAACCCTAAACAAATGAATATAAATATTGTACTATTTTTACTGCGAGTAGTAACGTTATTTTTTTGCATAGTGCGCGATATGATAAAAAATAATGGGTTGCGTACGGTACGCACTACACTGTGGTGTCCGTTATATCCTGTAGCTCGGGATTCGCGTCCATATGCCGTGGTCAACGGACTGTGGACGGGTTACTCCAGCGGACGCCGTACGCCTAACTCTGCGGTCAGCTATTGTCGTGTCTTCGGCGTGGCTCAGGCGGTACCCGTCCACGTTAGCAATGTCGTGATCAGGGGGCTGTGGACTGGTCACTCCAGCGGACGTCGTATGGCTTACTCGGATGGTTCCATCCTAGGCCGTGGGACAAATCGAAAAAGTGTAAGGTTTTTTAATGTCTCTGACTCATCTCAGCCGGCTAACTAATAGTCACATAAAAAAAAAATTTAAAACGGGGAAATGGATTGCCGGTTGTTCATTTTGCATTTTCTTGCAAGTTGGTGTGTGGAACAAGAAAATATCAACGGAAAAATCGTTTTGAAATCGCCAAACAAGGCTGAAGACATTGTAGTGTGGTCCCCGTCTCACTCATTACATAACGTTCGTGGACCAGGTGTGATTGCGCAATCCAAAATGGCTCCGTCCATGTCGTCGTACGATGATGAGAAATTCGATATCGTCAAATCCGTTTCTAGGCAAGTTGATAAAAATTAATATACCCTTTTCACAACTGTCTGGGAAGATGGATTCAATGCGAAGGTCAGTTTGTCCTTAGTGGGAGTGACACCGAACCTGACGAATCAGATCCAGTCAAACTTCTGTCTGAAGATCGGGCACCCGAGTTACTGACGTACACGTACGGTACGGTGCATACAAGTAGATGTGGTGACGATATGTACTTTGTACTACGTGTACTATACCTACAGTTTTGAGTTACTGTGAAAGCAAAATGTTATACTGTCGACTGTTATACTGTCCGACGGATCCAGTTCCACCAGAAAGACTGGGAGGAGTCGTCTACGAGATCATGTGCAGTGACTGTGACAAGGTGCACATCGTTGAAACCGGCAGACCTATACGCGAGAGGATCAAGGAGCATAAACACAGCATGATACTCTCCTGTGTGTACGGATCCGGCGACAGCCGAGCACGCCTGGGGAGCTGGCCACCATCCAACTGAGACAATGTGCGATGTGTATGGACCGAGAATAGCATTAGCCTAGTACACCAGACAGCATCAAAGAGGCCATCCACATCGGCCTCCGCTAGAACAACATCAACTGGGACAGTGTGATTGACATCCCCGGATTCTGGCTTCCCACCATCCGGCAACACGACTGCTGCACCGCTAAAAATTGAACCACCGAAGCGCACTAAAGTCACGCCGAGGACCCCTCCCCCCTTCATGCCAACCCACGGAGTGAAGCGTACGATGCCCGCCAGAGTGACCCGTTCGACATCCGCAGTACACGGTATGGTGAGCACGAGGGACGTTGACCAGCAGGATATAACGGGAGCCACAGCATCCAATTCATCAGTTGCCTGATGAAGGCAAGCAGTTCCAGCAGCCGAAATTTTGCTATATTTGCAACAAAATATCGCGTAAAATCGATTAATTGTCGATGGATGTGAGTTTCCCTGTATACATCCGTGCCACTTGCAAAATCACTGATTCCCATGATGGTGTATGATGAACAGGTGCCAGGTATGCAGTAAACTGCAAGAACTGAGATTGTATTCAATGGGGGAAAAGAGAGACTTAAGAAAAAAGGAGTGCAACTTTGCCAAGTCATATTGGAATTTGTATAAATGTTCTCTCGCGATGGTGATTAGTGTTGAGTCCCAGGATGATGGTATATGCCAGGAGAAGCTACAGCTTCATCTGCCCATATTGCTTGAATACGTATACATGAAGGGATGTCACAGGTCACAGGCATGTGCAACATTAGCTGTGACATATACCTGTAAGGTCAAACAGAGGTTTTTTAATGACAAGCACTCTTCATCAGTTTGTCCAATTATTAAAGTTTTTGATAAGGCTAGACTGTCCAATTTGTTCTGACTAAACGTTTTTGCCATTATAACTTGGTTAAACTAGAACCCAATAGATTGTTATCCTTTGTCAAGGTGCTCAATTTCTTTCAGTTCCAAAGGAACAAAGCCTGCATTTGATAGCATCTCTAAAAAAAAAAAAAAAAAAAAAAAAAATACCCGCAAGGGGATCAAGCCCAACCAATTTGTACGAATAGTTCCTCTCTGTAAATGGCAAAAGCACAACAAGACAGAGCTATTCCATAGAATGTGACACATGACATAATATTAAATACAGCCTACGTCTGATCTTTAATGCCGTATTCATTTGTGACGGTGGTGCCAAGCAGGCACGGCGGCCGGTATAGAGTTACTTAGACCATGGGCCAGCTGACCATAACGCGTGACACCGACACGCGATGTATGCATGGAATAGCACTTCCGGTATGTTAAAACGATCACATTTTGCATGTTTTCCTAAAAATCGTCAATTCAAAGGCATGTTATCGGCACTAAAAACAATCTCGTATTGTGGGTTTGAGGTTTTAAGTGTTGCTTCTACTCCATCAGTGATATTTTTGGCCCTGAAAACGGACAACACCACAACATGATTGCAGGATATTTAGATAAGCACGTGTATGTTGTAGTAGTCTCCACTGCACGGCTGAATTCACGTATAAAACAAATGTGACATCACGTCTGATACCCTGACGTTAGCCTGTGGCTTTTGATAGCACCAGACTACACTGCTTTTTAGGCACTGATGCGTGCAGTTATACACTCCAAAATAATCATTCTTCTTTATAAACATTCCCAGATAAAGTTTTTCAAAGCATAGCAATAAAGAAATTGAACTTGGTTTTACCATTTGTCGCTTTTCAGAATTTAGATCAAATCTCAGCGATCCATTGAGAAACAGGAATGGCTAATAATCAGCGTTACCAAGAGGGAGGATGGGGCTGGCTTGTGGCGTTGGCTGGATTTACGTCAGAGTTCATCGTCTACGGTACCTTGAAGGGGTTTGGGGTTCTCCTGACTGCTATGAAGGATGATTTAGATACAGATTTGTGGATTCTTGGATCAATTACCGCTCTTCACTTCGGTGTACAGTATCTTTTACGTAAGTAATTTTGTCACAAAGAAAGACTGTTGTGGAACCGTGGCACTGACGAACTGATGTACTGATGTACTGACGCACTGACTGTATTGCATTCTGTCTATTCTCAGTTATTAGTACACAGGTGTAGCATACACACTGTGGACCTCACGACAAATGACGTCTACATAATGCAGGATCCCAAGACGTTATATGGACTCGCACACGTTTTGTTTTGATGCCAGCGAAAAGGCCAAAAGGAGACATTTTCAATGTGTGTTTATCCGTCGCAAATTGAAGTTTATTATTCAAGGGATATTCGGTCCAAATAAATAACATACATATCCCTTTAAATAACGTCACAAGGCTTTGGCCCATATTTCTGTTTAATATTGATGAGTATTTAGGATGGACCGATATTGAAAGTAAAAGCTTGAAAGAAACCGGTACACCTCTTCACACACCCCCGTTCAGTGCACAGCATTTGCAACTTGCACATTTGAATATTCATAACATCGTGATGCATTGGTGTGCAGTTTATAGAAAGTGGATGGTATGTTGGTTGATGTATGCAAATGAAATGGTAACGTGTTTAAATGCTATGTATTTCAGCTAAGATTGTGAATATTTTAATGCACTTAATCTTGTTGATTGTTCCCTGCAGCTCCTGTTGTCTCGGTTATAGCACGCAGATATGGCAGTCGAGTTGTCATCATGAGTGGAGGTGTATTATATGGACTTGGATTGGTGATTTCTTCACTTACTTATAATGCTGCAGTTGTTGCTACTTCATTAATAGTCCTTGCTGGTACGTATAGGGAGTATTCCCCATAGGGTCGTGCACAATCTTAACTTACCTATTTCTAAGCATCCGCCAAACCAATGTACTTTAAATTGACATAATTATGTTCATATTGAGAGCATGCTATATCTTCTTGTACAATATGTATAACAAAATTAGGTCTTTAAAGGTAATTAATACCTTATGGAGACATCGAAATGTCTCCCTAAATCCCGATGTCTCCCAAATGATCATCAAATGACTTATAATAATGACTTATAAGCAGCCTCAAATCCACTTACTAATAAATGCTCAAAGCGCACTTTGGCAAAAATCCCGACAAAGATAAATAATTGTCCATAATTAATAGTAATAATACATTGTCACATTTTAATTACTGTTAATCAATGGGATAATTATATACTAATGATAATAGCTGGGAATGGTACAATGCAGTAACAAGGCCAATACATTTGTTCATGAATTGACGTGAATTGTCAACCCTGGTTTTGTCTGTTTTACAGGTGTAGGTGCGTCATGTCCCGTGTTCATAATACGTTCAGAGCTAGCCTTCTACTTTTATGACAAATTCGGTTTGGCAATTTGTGTGGTATTAATTGGTGGTCCAATTGGATTTATGTTCTACGGTCCTGTGACACAAGTTCTCCTGGATACTTACGGCTGGCGAGGAGCAATGTTACTGCTTGGTGGGATGGGATTTAGTTTGATCTGGTGCGGTTTATTGGTGAGAAGTCCTACTGGAATATACGCCATTATACCCAATCAAGACCTCCCAACCAATGATGATTCAAATGATAATCAACTCTCAGAACACCAAGCAACTCATGATGCTAAGACAAAGTGTGGTTCTTCTTTGATGCAAACCTTTGGACTTGATATCCTTATCAATATGAGATTCATCTTGGTGACTGGAATTAGAGTTTTTTATACTGTTGGCTATTGCGGTGTTGTGGTGTACATGGTTCCCAATGCTCAAGAATTGGGACTTAGTTCCATGCAGGCATCGTTCCTTACTACAGCATTTGGAGTTGGCAGTATGGTTGGTTTATTCTTAACGGCTCTCATACTACATACCAAGATGTTGTCTCTTCATGCGGTTGTGGTTATTTCAGGCGGTGTCGCAGCACTAGCAATGGCCTTAAGTTCCATCATCCCAACATTTGGTGGTCAGATGGCGATTGTATTCACTGTGGGAACAGGAATACATTCTTTGTTTCAGACTACAGATATGTTGACGAGGAATCTGCCTTTTAGTGACGATAGATTCATCACCGTCTTGGGCTGGACGGGGTTCTTTGCAGGTATATCTTCCTCAATTGGTGACGTCTTAGCAGGTAGGTTGAAGGTTTAAAATGCATGCCCATATTTTTCGGAATATCCGATATTTACTTTTCAGCAGATATTCAGTGACTCTATGCGCCTTCATACTGTGTTTAATTTCAAATGCTGCTCAATCTAAATACACTCTCGATGGGCTTTGAGGTATTCAGACACCTTACAGGGATATGTTGAGTACTATGAGTATGAACTGTGTAAAACAATAAGCCTTTTACCTTTAAGTCATTGAAAGTAAACAAAGTAAATTTGACTGGAGGAGGATTCGAACCAGTGAGTCCTGTGATATAGTGGTATGTGTGTGGTTTCATGGCTTTTTAATGCCAAACGGCATTGAATATTAAGGACACTACCGACGTAGGGGAGGTCGCTGGTTCGGATCCCGTCCAATTAAATTTTCAATGACTTAATTACTCAGTCAGTTTCCCTTGTGGTTAAAAAGACGTATCCTCTATGAGTGATCCTCCGTGTTTGTGTCTGAGAGGAGATTTCTCTTTTTAATTCTTTGCAATCCTCTGATTTGATGACAGGTTGGGTGTATGACACTACACATAGCTTCTTTGGAACATTCCTTCTATTCAGCGCTACAGTGATCGTATCTGCAATATGTGGAGTGGTAGACGCTCTCTATATCCGCTTCATTCAACGATCACGTACCAAACCCAATGAGCAGGCGCGGTTCTAGAGCCAAAATTTTTGGGGGGCTAGAAGAGCCATTATTTTTGGGGGGGCTAGAAGACCCAATATTTGGGGTTCTTCTAACACTCACTTCTGCTATGTCTTGTTAGGGATCAAAAACTTGCACATTTAATATAGCCCACACAACGCGTTTTTTAATGTCATTGGCGCTTAATAACTGAAAAAATCCAGTATTTTCAAGAATTTTTTTTCACTTGCATTTTTTTGGGGGGGGGCTAGACAACATTTTGGGGTACAGCCCCCCCTAGCCCCCCCGTAGAACCGCGCCTGCCAATGAGTGACAAACAACCTCTGGACCAAAACATTTTACAAAAATCTGTAATGCAGTAACCGCAGCTAGAAATGATTGTTTTGCATATTCTGAAAATTCTAGTGTCGAATAATTTTTTGTTTTGGTAGTGGGTGCTTCGGACGTTACTAGGTGCTTGGAGAATATTGGACTAGAGTCCATTGACAGGACATTGGGGTACACACACTCATAGGCCGATTTGTGAATACAATTGTATAGGAATATGTATTACCATTGATTGTGTATATATACCCTCGATAGTTTTGCATTATAATTAGATGTTCCGACTTCGCTGATGTCGGGACATGTTAGTTGTTGTCGGATTTTTAGTTTTGGCATGTATTCCGTGGCATATTTTGCTTCCATAGCTTTGTGTAGTAAGTTTTTTTATTCAAAATATTTAGCATCAGGTTTAGTTTTCGTTCTAGTTAGGTGTTCCGACATCTATGATGTCGGAACACGTTTAGTTTTTGTTCAGATGTTTCACTATTAGTATTCCTTTGCACCTTTTGCTTCCATATCTCTGTGAAGTAAGCTTAATCTTTTATAATCTTTTTCTAATCAGCTTAAATGAAAACTTATCAGCTGAAGTTAATCCTAAAATATAAGTTTGTAAAATTCATAATTAATTAGGTACGTGACGGTCATTTTAATATTTAATGGGTAAATTTTGTTCACAGCGTATCTCAAAAACCACAAATGCTACGGAAATGATTCTTTTTGCAAAACCTTGCTTCATTATGTTAATGTGCTCAATGACACGAAATTAACTGTGACGTCATTCTGACGTGATAAAAAAAGATGATTTTTTTCAGGTAGTAAACAATGTCTGCTCGTCACGAAACCTGGTAGGTGTGATGTCTGTGCTATATTCCAATAATATTTTTTTGTGATTACATCATTATGGCGTCATCGGGCCTTGAATTACTAACAACTTCGGTTTTTTTGTTTTTTTTCGTTCTTTTTCTTCAAAATGAAATAATTTCATGCCAAAATTTTGAGGATTTTGTTTTCAAAAAAAGAATTTTCTACGTGAAAGGGGGGCATAGGTGGCAAGTGCGTTAGGCACTCGCCTCTCAACAATGTGGCCCGGGTTCGAATCCGGCCTGGGTCATATGTGAGTAGAGTTGTGCGTTGGTTCTCTCCTATGCTACGAGGGTTTTTCTCCAGGTGATCCGGTTTTCCTCCCTCCACAAAAATCAAACACTTTCGATCTCAGGCTGTGCTCCGTGATCATATATGGGTTGATGTGGCTGGCTGCCAAAGGGCGCCCATGAAAGCCTGCTACTCGGTCACGTGTAGCACCATCCTTCATAATTCAGCACCCCAGCTGCCAATAAGGATGATTAGCCTCCCAAATTATTATTATTATTATTATAAATGTAAAAATAGAATGATTAAAACTGCCATTTTGGCTTTAAACCAAAACCAGTCGTTTCATGTCGCGCTTACTTCATTAGCATGCATAGTTACGGATACAAACTTTAGGTTTGACGTTAAAAACCCTAGAACCCATCGTCTGAAGGGTGCTGAAATAAAAGCTACTATTTTTTCTCTGCATAATTACTTGTTCATCTTGATTAAACCTTTTGGAAGAATGCTTAGAGCTATCAAGCTCGTATGTCATTAGAAATGCAGATTCATAAGCATAAATATCAAGAAACATACAGTAACAGTCATCAGTGAAATATCTTGTCCTATACGGTGCCGGTGTGCTCTGCTGACTCCCCTGACGTAGGGGGACAGTTCAGTCCAACACGTGCACGCTCTCGTTGGTCTCCCGTACTGAGATGTCCCCCCATGACTAACTAAGTCGCACGGTACCGTGCCTCATATAGCGAGAGATTAATTCAATAATTACTTTAATGAAGTACTCTTTTGGGTACGTAGAGTGAGCATTCTTTGGCGAATATTCGTCAATTGATATAAGGGTCTACATGTCCAATTTCAGGCAAATAGCACTTCGTCCTACATCCTATGATGGGTTTATGTCTACCCACTGTTCCATCTATCAACCTTCAACCTTTTGACCCCGAACTATTATTAAACCAAGCCCCCCCCCCCCCCTTTTCTTTTCCCACCCCTGTCTTATTTCCCTTTCTTTCTGTTTCTTCCCTTATTTACCCCCCTTTCCTTGACTTCCATGTCTTTACGTTAAAACCCCTGGGCTGGATTTCACAAAGCACTAAGATTAATCTTAAGATGAGTTGTCAGTTATCACCATAGTGTTGTGACCCAATTCCAAAAAAAAAACACGCTCAAGGTTAAAATAAACCCACGCCCTCGGAAATAAGGGGACAACAAAAGTCAAACGTAAGCACAATTCACAAGAAAGAATACGTTCAGATAAATTTTATTTAATATTATTAAAGGAACATCTCAAAATACAGTCACTCAAAAACAACAGGTTATGAAAAGTTACAAAATTCAGTGGGGCGAGCAGCCAATAAATCAGAACTACCTTAGTCCTTTGAGAAAAGTGCAGCCGTCAGCACTTGTCCAAGGAAGACGGTGTAGGCGCACGCGAAAATGAAGTTCCGGGTGAATTAAGGGCGGCGGCCGGTGCAAACTCATCGGTGCGTCAGCCCAAGTTCTGTGGTCGTACCGTCGTCATGTCCTCACGACCGGTACCCCGTAACACAGTCGCCCAAGTCACGGGCAGACTGTGCCGTAAAGTCCGTCGCTCCCGAGAAATTTCAGCTTCGCTGTCGGCGGGCAAACTCCCGGTGAAGAACCACTGGTTTTCTGCAACGACGTCTTTACTTAAGGGTTCACGGATACATCCGTGCAGGAACGGCAGGCCTCACACACCGGTCTCGGTGTAAACGAAAAGTTCAACGAAACAAAACTGCCGTCCCCAAAGGTGGGCATGACAGAGACGCATCTCCACACACGCAGCTCTGCAGACCTCCGTCCGGAACTGAAGAAAAACGCAAGAGTGAATACTTAACGCTCTGTGCTTAGTGCAGGCAAAAACCACTAACCAGACAATCATGTACAGCTATAGGACCATGACAATAGTGATTTGTATTGTGACGTCATACTTCGCTTAGCAATTTTGATTGTATATTTATAAACACTTAAGATCAATCTTTGGGCTTTGTGAATTGTGAATCGGCCCCTGGTTCAGCGTTTTTGTAGCGTGTCCATTCCTTTCCTGTAGTATTGTGTAATAAATCACAGAAGCAATGGCCTTCAAAAGAAGGAAAAAACCTGTTGTGTTGTGTTGTGTTGTGTTGTGTTGTAAAGCATGGAATGCACTGCTCGACCACAGCTCAGCACGCCATTTAAATAGACGACTTTGCCGTTGTTGTGCGCAGAGATAGCATGACGTATTGGTGCTATATTTAGTAAGGGGGACAGCTGAGACGGGGAGTCAGCTGAGACCGCCACACCGGGGCCCACGTTTTTGAGAAAACATCGAAGAACGCTCACGGTATTTCTGAATCTATTCACAGGAGTTTTGATCTTTCTGAGATCGAAATTGTTTTTGGCCAATAGCGTTCCGCACTAATGACGTCACACCACGCGCGACGCGCACACATACTTCCACGCATGCTTCCACTCACCACACGTTTGCATGGCCACGTTGCAATGTTTGTCTGAGGTTCGGTGCTATTTTTAGCGCAAGTGCGCAGCGCTATTGGGTTTGCAACATTTCAGGCAGAAAACTGTTAACGGTATGTTTCTACCATCACATCTTTATATCCATTAAGGTTTTGGTAAATCTAGGTGAAGATTTTCTGCTATCAAAGTATGATAGTACCTTTCATTTATTTTTTACTAATGCAGAGATATCTGGCGCACTCTAGGTTACGGGGGATAACTACATACATAAGGGTGCACCACACTAAATAGCTCAAACATCAATGCGCCGAGCTGATCATCATTTTTTGTGTACCCTCAAATGATTTTTTTTTTCAATATGCAATTTTGGGGGTCATGCAATTATTATGTAATTATGACTGGTTATCACAATCTGGTGGTTCAGTGTTTAAGCCTGTTGTGGAGACTTGAGACATTTTGGTTTAAATTATGGCCCTACAAAACTGAGAAACTCCTGGATTAGATTTTTTGAGCTGTGAAGTTGAGGGATTTTACACTTAAGTCAATGGGAGTTCATTTAGTTTGGTGCAACCATAAATGACAAAGATAAGATTATGTCTGTGGGTGCAGCACACTAATGCTGCAGACCAGTGAAAAGTTGAAAATCAGTCCGCGGAGCTCATACTAACAAAATCGTTTTATAAAAGCATTTTCTGAATCCTATGTAAAAATCATAATAAAAAAACGGGAAAAAACTCGGTACCAAGACTTCGACTTTCACTTTGAGCTATTTGGAGGAATTCAGGCCCTGAGGTCGCTGCACTTGTTGTGGAATCATCTTATCGAGGTCCGGGAGATTTAATACCGAAATATGTCGTTTGTCTTATATTAGTGTTCCTTCATTTTGAACGTGCACAGTATAGTACCGTAGTACCGTTAAGACCTTTACCCAATGAGAAGCTCTGCACAACAAGCTCCACCCAATTCAGACGGTTGCATTCATTGAACATCATACATATTCATGTTATACTAAGAGCTCTTTTTGAAAGGCATAATACTCGCAGAAACCCCGTAATGTATACCTGTGTAGTAAGTACATGTATACACAGTTTAACTCATGCGCAGAGCTGCAGCAATGTGCACCTGTAGCTGTATTACCGTATTGTAAACCTTCACTGTATTGTAATGGTCCCCATTCGGCGCAATGTACGAACAATGAAATAGGAACTCCAAATGTGAATAGGCATTGAGCGCGTAAAAGAATGTCATTTGAATGAGGGTTGTGTGCCGTGGCTCTGTCACGACCCTTATTTTATATAAGGGTATGAATAATATACAAGACAGTTTGTTGCTTAATGTTTTGCAAGTAATTATGTTTATTGTGCTATACCAATTGTACAATTTGTTTAGTCCAAGAAATGGGATAATGAAGTAACAAAACAGTTATTTCGGTTTGCTGTATACTTTCAAACGTCTCGTTCGATGAATACACTGAACTGAAAGCTGTTCTTCATGGAAAGCATTTGCACTCACTTTCGATATGCCATTTATTTCTCTATCCTATTAATTTCTGGTGTTGATAACTGTTCCTGGGAAATGTTTCGAATACGCGTACACATTTCTGACATACATACAAATTGTCCTTAATTTCGATGGATACAAACAAACATTTAATTTGGGTCTTTCAATGCTTTTTTTCTCGACTTTTACAGTATTTAAGACTGAAAGATTTGCATGCTGCGAATTCTTTCTCCAAATCGTGTTTTGTTTCAACTTTGAAGACAGTCAACAAAACACGAGTTGGAGAAAGAATTCTACTATGGTACTGTGCACGTTCAAAACAAAGGAACACTAACACGGGTTATGTGTAACCATTGAGACTGTCTTTATTCACGCATGAGTGATTTTAGGTGAATAGGGCATTGACAATCACTTCACTGCTAGATTCCATGACGCCATCAACACATTTCATATGGTCGAGTGGTTCGGGAATGGGACTTCGAATTACTTGTCCCGGGTTCGAGCCCTGATGTGGAGTCAGTAATTTTGTTGAATGTTTTACTCCTATCAATTGTCTGTATAAATAGATTTAAAGAGGGCTGAGATTTCACCAACGCTTCGTGGCTCGGTGGGATAAGCGATGGTACCACCGCTCAGACTTCCGGCAGTCTGGGTTCGATTCTCCGATCCTGACTCTCTGATATTGAATGGAACATGGCATGTGCGGACCCTGGCACCGCGATGGTCCAGGGGCCGCCTTGTTTCTCCCTCTTAGTCCTTCAGAGCTTTGCATGTCAGGCTAAGGTCTCGATGGTGGGGAGGATATGCAGTAGTCGGCTTGCCAGTAAGCCTATGGGGACTATTATGGGAGCCGGTAAGCCGGGTGAAAGAATCCCGGTGAGTCGCGTGCCCCTGAACACCTGACGGTCTGCTTAACTTTTGCTCTTTTTTGTTTGAAATGTCAGGAGGAAAAGTTGAATAGCCTGTCTCCATGATTTTAGGTTTTATTTTTAGCTCTGTTAAATTTCCTACTTTCAAGTTACGGCTTACACGGTACACCTAGATAATCAATTTTTTTTATGAATTAATTTTATTTTATTTTATCTGTATGTCTCCCCGTTTTTCTGTTTGTTTTTCTGTTCCTGTTTCATTCTAATGCGTGTCTGGATCACAGCAATACAATATTGAATACAGATCAAAATAAAAGTGATATTATAGTTTTAATGGAAAACGAACACTGGGCTTGACTGAATCTTAATATATGAGTACTAGAAAAGGGTAGTAAAGATAACTTTGCATAACTTGTCTTGTCAAGCATATTCCATAGACGGCTTGAACAATAACATTATTAAAATAGACATAAATCCTCGTATGAATGATAAACTCTCTTCTTTTATTTCTAATAAGCAGGAGAGAGTGCTCCTTTTGGTAGTAGAAGACGAGTGTCTTAAGATCGGTCTCCATCTCAACTCTAGGAAGACGAATGTTCTCGCATACAACACTGACTGCTCAATTGTCCACACGAGAGAAAACACGCTGCTCAAGGTAGTGGGTGATTTCAAGTACCTTGGTGCCTACATGGACTCCAGCGAGAAGGACCTCAGAACCAGACGGGGACAGGCGTGGTCCGTACTTCACAAAATGAAGAAGGTTTGGACGTCTGCCCTCAGCAACACGCTCAAGAGGTCACTATTCGTGTCAACGGTTGAGTCGGTACTGCTGTACGGAGCAGAGAGTTGGACCCTCACAGCCAAGATGGAGAAGTCCCTGGATGGCTGCTACACCCGTATGCTGCGGACAGCCCTAGATGTGTCATGGCTTAGCCACATGAAGAACATAGATCTCTATGCAGAAATGCCAAGAGTATCAGAAAAGATCCGAGAGCGGCGACTGAAGCTCGCTGGACACTGTGTCCGGCATCCTGAGCTGTCTGCCTGCACGACCATCTTGTGGGAGCCAAAGCAAGGCTATACCACTCGGGGAAGGAGGCATCTCACCTTCGTGGACCAGCTCAAGAAAGATACGGGCCTCACCAGTGCCGAAGAGCTGCGCTCCTGCATGCTGGATCGGGATGTATGGAGGGAGATGATTCGTTGTTTGGCTCGTGACGCCTTTCTGGCGGTCCCGACATAGTAGTAGTAGTAGAGTGCTTGATAGATTATGCTTTACTGAACTTTTGAATGTCATTTGCTTGTGTTGAAAAACATCACCAATCTCGGTCTTCTTGTGGACTCACCCTGTATTGGAGACCTTGTGGAATTCACCGATAGAGGGCGCTCGCGGCCATGGACCTTATCGAAGATAAATCTCGGCTCCGGCTCCGGCTCCGGCTCCGGCTCCGGCTCCGGCTCCGGCTCCGGCTCCGGCTCCGGCTCCGGCTCCGGCTCCGGCTCCGGCTCCGGCTCCGGCTCCGGCTCCGGCTCCGGCTCCGGCTCCGGCTCCGGCTCCGGCTCCGGCTCCGGCTCCGGCTCCGGCTCCGGCTCCGGCTCCGGCTCCGGCTCCCGCTCCGGCTCCGGCTCCCGCTCCGGCTCCGGCTCCCGCTCCCGCTCCCGCTCCCGCTCCCGCTCCAGCTCCCGCTCCCGCTCCGGCTCCAAACTTTGGGCGCCATATTGGAGCCGCAAACCAAATTCAGACTCCGGCTTGGGCTTCATTTTGGGGCTTCAGAATTTGCCGAAAAACGATGCCTGATGAAGTCTACCGAAGAGGTAGTCTTGGTCCAAGACTGTAAAGCTCGATAACGGACCCCATCGTGCCATTGCGCCCTCTCGACTTCATTTGACCCAGCTGCTCGCATTACAGTCTTGGGCATTTTCTATGAACCGGGGCGTGGCCTTTGTATGCCAATTAGGTACCTTATTATGAATATTCATGATTTATGTTGAAATGCAAAATAGAATGCCAAGCGGGCCGTGTATTGGGAGCGTCACGGTTGGAGATGCTGAAATGTAAACAAATGCGAGACAGTCCGCGTCCAGACAGTCTCGGCCATGGACCTTATCGGAGATAGCCTGTTTTCCGCCCTGCGCGTGCGCGCGCAAAGGACAGTGGGTAACATTGGGTTTAAAAGTTTTACCACACGCGTGGACACGCGTATATTCGTATAGCTACCGGCTCGCGAAGTTTAAAGTTTTCTTTTTTCCTAGAAGAAAGCCTTGCTTTGAGTTGTTATACATAACGATGCTGCACAACGGTCCATGGAATGTTTAATACTGTCGAGTCACTTGTTCCAGCGGTGTAAAAGTTGAGTACTTATTTATAGTTGAATTTTCATGTCCATACGTTTCATGCACTCAGCGCCAGCCCTAACAACCCTGCGTTTCCCAGAGTGCTTTGCGCACACCCAATTTTTGGCTATCTCCGATAAGGTCCATTGTCTCGGCGCGCGCATGGTTTAACATTCTGAGGCTGCATGGTTCCGTGCTTGTTGAATCGCAGACAAAACATGTCATGGCGGCTACATTCAAATCCATGCGATAGTGTCTCGTTAGTGGAAAGCTAGAGTTAATTACGCACCCACAATTAATGTGTGTGTTAATTTAATACCATCAGCTTTCGAATTTCATGTTGTTTTTACCATAATAGAAATAGATCTTGTGTATAGTAACAGTGTTCAATGCCCTCGTGCATCAGGCATGTCCGGCTATGCGATGAATAGAATACTATCATGACAACTATTGCAGTAGGCAACGCACATTATTTGAATGCGCCATGACAGTTCCCGATCCCACGATCGACACCGAAGCATAGTACATGTATAGTTCTAGTCATGTACATGTACGATATACTGCATTAGCATGGTACACAGAGGTCATTCGTTATAGGTCATCCATATTCATTAGATACCGATTCAACTGGATTTTGCGGGCGCTGATTGGTTCCTCCGGCAATCCGAAGGAAAAATAAAGAACAAGTTAAACAATTCGTAGCAAATGCCCAAGACTGTAATGAGAGCAGCTGGGTCAAATGAAGTCACGAGAGGGCGCAATGGCACGATAGGGTCCGTTATCGAGCTTTACAGTCTTGGACCAAGACTACCGAAGAGGTGGCTTCGTGTGGCTTCGTGACGTCAAACTTTGAATCACTGAGTACAAAGTCACGTGACAGTAATGAAAGGTGAACTTTGACACCTTTTCATTGTTGTCTGTTAATTGATTTTCGTCTGTATCTGCCGCGCAATTTAAATACTGAAAGTAGTGAAATTATAGAAACTACAGTAAGATATTTTGGGGAAAGTTGCAACGAGTTCAGTGTAAATTGATTGACAAATTTCCATGGCAACGGTTTTCAGATTGTGCGTGGAGGCTAATACAATTAGGCTAATTAGTTTGCATCATTGTATTAATATTTATAACACATGGAGGTATAAATAAATCTCCATGGAACATACTTAATTTGTAGGCCTTACACTAATCTTATCCCATGTTTTCAAGAATCAGCTGAATAGCGTTCCGCACTTGCGCTAAAAATAGCACACTGGACCTCAGACAAACATTGCAAACGTGTGTGGTTGTGCTTGTGTGCATGCATTTGCATGCATGAAATTTGTCTGACATCAGGGGATTTTGTACATGCGCGTCATAAGTGCGGAGCGCTATTAAAACAAACGTCACGCAACGGCGCAGCGCTCCTGAGCGCGTGACGCGTCACGCTCGGACCTGAGCGTTTTAGGCCAAAGCAACCCGAAGCCCAGTCAGACCGCAGCATTGATCTCCAGACAATGTCGGCTCGCTACCCTCCTCGTCAACCTATATTGCTCGTCGTGAATGAAGTGCCTTGCAGGAATAACTTTATGTATTAAGGTGCCGAAAACATTTGAATGTTTCTTTTTTTTAAGATCCTCTTCGGCAAACCATTAAGTTACGCTGGTGTTTTAAAATAGCCCAGTAGGAGGAGGCAACCTTCAACTGATATAAATGATTCGCTTACAATAATTTTTGTTTTTAGACATTGCATTTTTTAAATTAATTATGATTTGTTTCTGTCCAATTCCTAGTTGTAGAAATTAATCAGCCCATCGAACCCACTTTTGAATCGGCTATGTCTACATTTTGGTTCTCTTTATCCTAACATAAAATGACCAACTTCTTAATGAAAAAACACTGTCTCAGAGAAACATTTGCATTCATACAATAACGCTGGTACATTTATTGCAAACTGAAAAAAAACAAAGCAAATTGTTTGAAGATAAAAAAAATTGCAAGGTAAAACACGTCAGTAAGAACGTGTAGGAAAAAAAGGGAAATAATGACGTGAAGGAACGATTGAAACCTGTACACTTTTACTGTGGTGGAAAGTTAGTTGAAGTCAACTTTGGATTAATGATGATTGAATGGAGCTATATGCCTACGTAAGCAGTACGTATATTGTACATGTACTTAGTAACTGTTGATGAAACCGGATCGGATATTCTTTCTTCCACTATAATGTGGTGGATTTTCGTCAGTAATATTAAGTAGGAAATAAAGTTTGATAGAACAAAACTGGTCTTTATTCTTATTGATCATCTTTTGCAATTGATTAGTCATCTTCAACAGTGGGAATAACGTTGGTTCTGCTCCTTGCTTCAATTTCCTTATTTTCCTCCGTCGTGGAAAGACTCTGGCTCCGTCAAGATGATTCGAGCACACTTAGGGTTCGTTGTTTTTTCTCCTTTGTTTCTCATGGGTTCGTGGGGGTTTTATTTGGGGGGGTTGAATTTTGTTTTCAAAGGATCTTAAACAGCCGTTTTGGTTTACATGGAAGGACCGTGTAGGTAGCTGCATGCAGCCAGGAGTCCAAATATCGTGAGTTTGCCGCCCCGAAGTACTTCCCGGATAACAACTGAGGAGTTTACAGATCCTTACAAAATATTCCGAGAAAAATACCATTACCTCAAAAGTACATTAAGGATAACAATCCCCTACACACAAAAAATATCCCTGGAAGAAAAATAAATCATTACCATTAAACACCAATCATTAAGATCGGTTTTTCTGCTCAAATGAAGACTTTAGGCAACCTTTGTCAATAGAGGGCGGCAGACTCATCACGTTAACACCAGGCGCAAACAAAACAAAAACAGTGCAGATGGTCCGAACGGAAGCAGGTCAACTCGTTCTGGTACTGAAGTAACTATAACTATGCATGTTGTTTGTAGACATTTAAAGTTTAAACTGACGATTGACCATGGTCTAACAATGTCATAACGATTTTAATTCATAATCGTCTGTCTCCTTCTCCTTGTGCTGTACACCTAATGGTCTCTTGTAGAATCCTTTGAAATTCTAAAAATGATTTACGTTCCCCAAAAAATACCGATCCCATGAAAAAAATGAATAAAAATAAAGAACGTTTCGCTAAATCAAAATCTACAAAAAAAAATCTAACGCCTCTGAAAGAAAAAAAAAACAGATTTTGATATGTCCGTTCATTTAAATCCCTCAATTTTGAAAAAGAAGTCATATACTTTTCGTTTTCTAAGTAACTTCGAATTTGTAAGATGTACCTTCCAGCAAACTGTTAATGTTGTTTAGCTTGTAGGGAATTAAAATGCTTTAATTGAAATACATGCTTTGCTGGCGCATTGTTGCATCGATTCTAAAGCACCAGTTTCAAGGAAAAACATCGCAAGCGCGATTGGTATACCAGTATGTCTTGCTAGAAACAATTACTGGTTGATAAGAGGCTTAATATCGTGGACGTGGACATGGTGTATTCTATCACCATGCAAGGTTGAAATGATTAGGCCTATTCCTTACCAAAGTGCAACAAGAGGGGAAACGAAACAGAGAAAAAGCAAACAACCAAAAAAACACTAACACAGGTGGTCTGATATTACAAATAAAACTACTCCCTAGCAAGACACAGTTTTAGAGGTAATGTTTAGGATTGGTTGGAGTTTTTAAACGTTATTATTTTCAAAATTCGTAATACTTTGTGTGTCTTTTGTGTTTTGGAAAAGTGATCACAGATCTTGTTGAAATAAGTTCATTGGATATGATTTAGATTTTGCATCAAGATGATGGGGTAAATGCGCTCATAAAACTGAACGGAACTGAGAAAACTTCGGCAGATGGAATTCATCATTACGGCGGTCGAACGTCCGTACCCCTAGCGCACCCCTACCACACCACCAACACACCGCAAAGCATCACAAACGCACCCCAAACGCAGTCGGTTTTCTTTGTTCACTTCTCAATAACTTCCAACTGGTAAGATGTACTTTCCAATAGACCAATGTTGTTCACCTTGTGGGGAAGTCAAATAATTAATTTCTAAAAGCTTTACATTTTTGCTGGCTGTAGGCGCATTGTTTCATCGAGTCTAAAGCACCAGTTTCATGAAAAAACATCGCAAGCGCGATTGGTATACCAGTATGTCTTGCTAGAAACAATTACTGGTTGATAAGAGGCTTAATATCGTGGACGTGGACATGGTGTATTCTATCACCATGCAAGGTTGAAATGATTAGGCCTATTTCTTACCAAAGTGCAACAAGAGGGGAAACGAAACAGAGAAAAAGCAAACAACCAAAAAAACACTAACACAGGTGGTCTGATATTACAAATAAAACTACTCCCTTGCAATACACAGTTTTAAAGGTAATGTTTAGGATTGGTTGGAGTTTTTGAACGTTATTATTTTCAAAATATGTAAAACATTGTGTGTCTTTTGTGTTTTGGAAAAGTGATCACAGATCTTGTTGAAATAAGTTCATTGGATATGATTTAGATTTTGCATCAAGATGATGGGGTAAATGCGCTCATAAAACTGAACGGAACTGAGAAAACTTCGGCAGATGGAATTCATCATTACGGCGGTCGAACGTCCGTACCCCTAGCGCACCCCTACCACACCACCAACGCACCCAGACGCACTCCAACACACACCACCGCATCCCTATAAGCCATTTGCGAGTTAAATCTTAATAGTATCTGGTACGCAGACTTCTTTCATTGCACATACAACACCCCAATTTGAATTTCCCAGACTAAAGACTCTGTTGCTATATCACGTGATTCGGGGCAAGCTTTTGCATAGTGATACCCATATCTCTGGAGTGGTCTGGTTCCTTTGTGCCATTCTTATCTATTATGAACAGTGCATTGGTGCAAGACGTCTGTTACGCAACTATGCAAAAGCTTGCCCCGAATCATGTTATATAGCAACAAAGTCTTTAGTCTGGGAAATTCAAATTGGGATGTTTCTATGCAATGAAAGAAGCCTGTGTACTAGTTACTGTTCAGATTAATCTCGCAAATAGCTTATTGAACCTGCAACTAGAGCCATTTTTACAGAGCTGCTTAAGCACAAAATTTGCTTAAGCATGAACAGTCTTCCTTGATCAAACGGGATTGCCAACACATTTTAACACATTTTTCATGTGATATTTACTACTTAATTTTGAATTGTATTCGGCATTTTTTTGCTGAGCATAACATTTACAAGGAGTTTTGGCTGGCAAACTGATGTTATTTACCAAGCCTCCAGTGCTTAAGCAAATTTTGGTGCTTAAGCAGCTCTATGAAATTGACCCCTGCACTTTGTAAATTTAAGTTTAAAGGGTGGCCGCAATGGGTGTTTTTGCTTATATATTGATGGAATCAAGTTTTTAAGACGCATTTGTGTGGCTGTCGTAGTTTTAGCCTCCCTTGTGTTGGTGTTAAAATCATTTTTATAACTGGGAGGTAGGAACGTCATGACGTCATCTCGGGAAACTGGTAGCTGGTTCACAAGTCATCGAGTAATGCTAAGCTGGTTCCCGTGTCACTGACGGCATTCAAAATCCCGTACTAGGGGGTGGGGAGTGGACACAAAATGCTAATGGGGTGCAGATGCAGGGGGGGGGAACTTTAATCAAATTTAATATTTTTTGAAAAGATAATTAAATTAATTCGGTGGATTTCATTAAATATCATTGCAGCCACCCTTTACGGTATATTGCAATACTCTGCATAGTGATGTTATGATGATAAACGGAAATAAAACGTTTTAAATTATTGTGGAACATCTATTTTGATCAGACAAATTACTTTCGTTACTTGAAAAGATCCTTCAATGTGAATCTCAAATCTCGGGCCTCTATTGCCTATAATGTTTTTTAAATTGTCTCTTACGTGTCAGTCGTTGGACCAATGATTAGACAAGTGGTCATTTGAATAACCACAGTATTCACCAAGTCCACCATACACTTTGCGGCAGCTAACTAAAAACTTCCATGGCTTCCGACTGCCAAACGAACAAAGATAATTGACTATTTGGGACACCCCAACGTAGGGCTGGATAGCTCACTTGATAGAGCGCCTGTATGGTATTCAGGAGGTTGCTGGTTCAAATCCCACTCCAGTCGGTTTTCTTTGTTCACTTCTTAATAACTTCCAACTGGTAAGATGTACTTTCCAATAGACCAATGTTGTTCACCTTGTGGGGAAGTCAAATAATTAATTTCTGAAAGCTTTACATTTTTGCTGGCTGTAGGCGCATTGTTTCATCGAGTCTAAAGCACCAGTTTCATGAAAAAACATCGCAAGCGCGATTGGTATACCAGTATGTCTTGCTAGAAACAATTACTGGTTGATTAGAGGCTTAATATCGTGGACGTGGACATGGTGTATTCTATCACCATGCAAGGTTGAAATGATTAGGCCTATTCCTTACCAAAGTGCAACAACAGGGGAATCGAAACAGAGAAAAAGCAAACAACCAAAAAAACACTAGCACAGGTGGTGTGATATTACAAACAGAACTACTCCCTAGCAAGACACAGTTTTAGAGGTAATGTTTAGGATTGGTTGGAGTTTTTAAACGTTATTATTTTCGAAATTCGTTATACATTCTGTGTCTTTTGTGTTTTGGAAAAGTGATCTCAGATCTTGTTGAAATAAGTTCATTGGATATGATTAAGATTTTGCATCAAGATGATTGGGTAAATGCGCTCATAAAACTGAACGGAACTGAGAAAACTTCGGCAGATGGAATTCATCATTACGGCGGTCGAACGTCCGTACCCCTAGCGCACCCCTACCACACCACCAACGCAGCGCAAAGCATCACAAACGCACCCCAAACGCAGTCGGTTTTCTTTGTTCACTTCTCAATAACTTCCAACTGGTAAGATGTAATTTCCAATAGACCAATGTTGTTCACCTTGTGGGGAAGTCAAATAATTAATTTCTAAAAGCTTTACATTTTTGCTGGCTGTAGGCGCATTGTTTCATCGAGTCTAAAGCACCAGTTTCATGAAAAAACATCGCAAGCGCGATTGGTATACCAGTATGTCTTGCTAGAAACAATTACTGGTTGATAAGAGGCTTAATATCGTGGACGTGGACATGGTGTATTCTATCACCATGCAAGGTTGAAATGATTAGGCCTATTCCTTACCAAAGTGCAACAAGAGGGGAAACGAAACAGAGAAAAAGCAAACAACCAAAAAAACACTAACACAGGTGGTCTGATATTACAAATAAAACTACTCCCTTGCAATACACAGTTTTAAAGGTAATGTTTAGGATTGGTTGGAGTTTTTGAACGTTATTATTTTCAAAATATGTAAAACATTGTGTGTCTTTTGTGTTTGGAAAAGTGATCACAGATCTTGTTGAAATAAGTTCATTGGATATGATTTAGATTTTGCATCAAGATGATGGGGTAAATGCGCTCATAAAACAGAACGGAACTGAGAAAACTTCGGCAGATGGAATTCATCATTACGGCGGTCGAACGTCCGTACCCCTAGCGCACCCCTACCACACCACCAACACACCCAGACGCACTCCAACACACACCACCGCATCCCTATAAGCCATTTGCGAGTTAAATCTTAATAGTATCTGGTACGCAGACTTCTTTCATTGCACATACAACACCCCAATTTGAATTTCCCAGACTAAAGACTCTGTTGCTATATCACGTGATTCGGGGCAAGCTTTTGCATAGTGATACCCATATCTCTGGAGTGGTCTGGTTCCTTTGTGCCATTCTTATCTATTATGAACAGTGCATTGGTGCAAGACGTCTGTTACGCAACTATGCAAAAGCTTGCCCCGAATCATGTTATATAGCAACAAAGTCTTTAGTCTGGGAAATTCAAATTGGGATGTTTCTATGCAATGAAAGAAGCCTGTGTACTAGTTACTGTTCAGATTAATCTCGCAAATAGCTTATTGAACCTGCAACTAGAGCCATTTTTACAGAGCTGCTTAAGCACAAAATTTGCTAAAGCATGAACAGTCTTCCTTGATCAAACGGGATTGCCAACACATTTTAACACATTTTTCATGTGATATTTACTACTTAATTTTGAATTGTATTCGGCATTTTTTTGCTGAGCATAACATTTACAAGGAGTTTTGGCTGGCAAACTGATGTTATTTACCAAGCCTCCAGTGCTTAAGCAAACTTTGGTGCTTAAGCAGCTCTATGAAATTGACCCCTGCACTTTGTAAATTTAAGTTTAAAGGGTGGCCGCAATGGGTGTTTTTGCTTATATATTGATGGAATCAAGTTTTTAAGACGCATTTGTGTGGCTGTCGTAGTTTTAGCCTCCCTTGTGTTGGTGTTAAAATCATTTTTATAACTGGGAGGTAGGAACGTCATGACGTCATCTCGGGAAACTGGTAGCTGGTTCACAAGTCATCGAGTAATGCTAAGCTGGTTCCCGTGTCACTGACGGCATTCTAAATCCCGTACTAGGGGGTGGGGAGTGGACACAAAATGGGGGGGAACTTTAATCAAATTTAATATTTTTTGAAAAGATAATTAAATTAATTCGGTGGATTTCATTAAATATCATTGCAGCCACCCTTTACGGTATATTGCAATACTCTGCATAGTGATGTTATGATGATAAACGGAAATAAAACGTTTTAAATTATTGTGGAACATCTATTTTGATCAGACAAATTACTTTCGTTACTTGAAAAGATCCTTCAATGTGAATCTCAAATCTCGGGCCTCTATTGCCTATAATGTTTTTTAAATTGTCTCTTACGTGTCAGTCGTTGGACCAATGATTAGACAAGTGGTCATTTGAATAACCACAGTATTCACCAAGTCCACCATACACTTTGCGGCAGCTAACTAAAAACTTCCATGGCTTCCGACTGCCAAACGAACAAAGATAATTGACTATTTGGGACACCCCAACGTAGGGCTGGATAGCTCACTTGATAGAGCGCCTGTATGGTATTCAGGAGGTTGCTGGTTCAAATCCCACTCCAGTCGGTTTTCTTTGTTCACTTCTCAATAACTTCCAACTGGTAAGATGTACTTTCCAATAGACCAATGTTGTTCACCTTGTGGGGAAGTCAAATAATTAATTTCTAAAAGCTTTACATTTTTGCTGGCTGTAGGCGCATTGTTTCATCGAGTCTAAAGCACCAGTTTCATGAAAAAACATCGCAAGCGCGATTGGTATACCAGTATGTCTTGCTAGAAACAATTACTGGTTGATAAGAGGCTTAATATCGTGGACGTGGACATGGTGTATTCTATCACCATGCAAGGTTGAAATGATTAGGCCTATTTCTTACCAAAGTGCAACAAGAGGGGAAACGAAACAGAGAAAAAGCAAACAACCAAAAAAACACTAACACAGGTGGTCTGATATTACAAATAAAACTACTCCCTTGCAATACACAGTTTTAAAGGTAATGTTTAGGATTGGTTGGAGTTTTTGAACGTTATTATTTTCAAAATATGTAAAACATTGTGTGTCTTTTGTGTTTTGGAAAAGTGATCACAGATCTTGTTGAAATAAGTTCATTGGATATGATTTAGATTTTGCATCAAGATGATGGGGTAAATGCGCTCATAAAACTGAACGGAACTGAGAAAACTTCGGCAGATGGAATTCATCATTACGGCGGTCGAACGTCCGTACCCCTAGCGCACCCCTACCACACCACCAACGCACCCAGACGCACTCCAACACACACCACCGCATCCCTATAAGCCATTTGCGAGTTAAATCTTAATAGTATCTGGTACGCAGACTTCTTTCATTGCACATACAACACCCCAATTTGAATTTCCCAGACTAAAGACTCTGTTGCTATATCACGTGATTCGGGGCAAGCTTTTGCATAGTGATACCCATATCTCTGGAGTGGTCTGGTTCCTTTGTGCCATTCTTATCTATTATGAACAGTGCATTGGTGCAAGACGTCTGTTACGCAACTATGCAAAAGCTTGCCCCGAATCATGTTATATAGCAACAAAGTCTTTAGTCTGGGAAATTCAAATTGGGATGTTTCTATGCAATGAAAGAAGCCTGTGTACTAGTTACTGTTCAGATTAATCTCGCAAATAGCTTATTGAACCTGCAACTAGAGCCATTTTTACAGAGCTGCTTAAGCACAAAATTTGCTTAAGCATGAACAGTCTTCCTTGATCAAACGGGATTGCCAACACATTTTAACACATTTTTCATGTGATATTTACTACTTAATTTTGAATTGTATTCGGCATTTTTTTGCTGAGCATAACATTTACAAGGAGTTTTGGCTGGCAAACTGATGTTATTTACCAAGCCTCCAGTGCTTAAGCAAATTTTGGTGCTTAAGCAGCTCTATGAAATTGACCCCTGCACTTTGTAAATTTAAGTTTAAAGGGTGGCCGCAATGGGTGTTTTTGCTTATATATTGATGGAATCAAGTTTTTAAGACGCATTTGTGTGGCTGTCGTAGTTTTAGCCTCCCTTGTGTTGGTGTTAAAATCATTTTTATAACTGGGAGGTAGGAACGTCATGACGTCATCTCGGGAAACTGGTAGCTGGTTCACAAGTCATCGAGTAATGCTAAGCTGGTTCCCGTGTCACTGACGGCATTCAAAATCCCGTACTAGGGGGTGGGGAGTGGACACAAAATGCTAATGGGGTGCAGATGCAGGGGGGGGGGAACTTTAATCAAATTTAATATTTTTTGAAAAGATAATTAAATTAATTCGGTGGATTTCATTAAATATCATTGCAGCCACCCTTTACGGTATATTGCAATACTCTGCATAGTGATGTTATGATGATAAACGGAAATAAAACGTTTTAAATTATTGTGGAACATCTATTTTGATCAGACAAATTACTTTCGTTACTTGAAAAGATCCTTCAATGTGAATCTCAAATCTCGGGCCTCTATTGCCTATAATGTTTTTTAAATTGTCTCTTACGTGTCAGTCGTTGGACCAATGATTAGACAAGTGGTCATTTGAATAACCACAGTATTCACCAAGTCCACCATACACTTTGCGGCAGCTAACTAAAAACTTCCATGGCTTCCGACTGCCAAACGAACAAAGATAATTGACTATTTGGGACACCCCAACGTAGGGCTGGATAGCTCACTTGATAGAGCGCCTGTATGGTATTCAGGAGGTTGCTGGTTCAAATCCCACTCCAGTCGGTTTTCTTTGTTCACTTCTTAATAACTTCCAACTGGTAAGATGTACTTTCCAATAGACCAATGTTGTTCACCTTGTGGGGAAGTCAAATAATTAATTTCTGAAAGCTTTACATTTTTGCTGGTTGTAGGCGCATTGTTTCATCGAGTCTAAAGCACCAGTTTCATGAAAAAACATCGCAAGCGCGATTGGTATACCAGTATGTCTTGCTAGAAACAATTACTGGTTGATTAGAGGCTTAATATCGTGGACGTGGACATGGTGTATTCTATCACCATGCAAGGTTGAAATGATTAGGCCTATTCCTTACCAAAGTGCAACAACAGGGGAATCGAAACAGAGAAAAAGCAAACAACCAAAAAAACACTAGCACAGGTGGTGTGATATTACAAACAGAACTACTCCCTAGCAAGACACAGTTTTAGAGGTAATGTTTAGGATTGGTTGGAGTTTTTAAACGTTATTATTTTCGAAATTCGTTATACATTCTGTGTCTTTTGTGTTTTGGAAAAGTGATCTCAGATCTTGTTGAAATAAGTTCATTGGATATGATTAAGATTTTGCATCAAGATGATTGGGTAAATGCGCTCATAAAACTGAACGGAACTGAGAAAACTTCGGCAGATGGAATTCATCATTACGGCGGTCGAACGTCCGTACCCCTAGCGCACCCCTACCACACCACCAACGCAGCGCAAAGCATCACAAACGCACCCCAAACGCAGTCGGTTTTCTTTGTTCACTTCTCAATAACTTCCAACTGGTAAGATGTAATTTCCAATAGACCAATGTTGTTCACCTTGTGGGGAAGTCAAATAATTAATTTCTAAAAGCTTTACATTTTTGCTGGCTGTAGGCGCATTGTTTCATCGAGTCTAAAGCACCAGTTTCATGAAAAAACATCGCAAGCGCGATTGGTATACCAGTATGTCTTGCTAGAAACAATTACTGGTTGATAAGAGGCTTAATATCGTGGACGTGGACATGGTGTATTCTATCACCATGCAAGGTTGAAATGATTAGGCCTATTCCTTACCAAAGTGCAACAAGAGGGGAAACGAAACAGAGAAAAAGCAAACAACCAAAAAAACACTAACACAGGTGGTCTGATATTACAAATAAAACTACTCCCTTGCAATACACAGTTTTAAAGGTAATGTTTAGGATTGGTTGGAGTTTTTGAACGTTATTATTTTCAAAATATGTAAAACATTGTGTGTCTTTTGTGTTTGGAAAAGTGATCACAGATCTTGTTGAAATAAGTTCATTGGATATGATTTAGATTTTGCATCAAGATGATGGGGTAAATGCGCTCATAAAACAGAACGGAACTGAGAAAACTTCGGCAGATGGAATTCATCATTACGGCGGTCGAACGTCCGTACCCCTAGCGCACCCCTACCACACCACCAACACACCCAGACGCACTCCAACACACACCACCGCATCCCTATAAGCCATTTGCGAGTTAAATCTTAATAGTATCTGGTACGCAGACTTCTTTCATTGCACATACAACACCCCAATTTGAATTTCCCAGACTAAAGACTCTGTTGCTATATCACGTGATTCGGGGCAAGCTTTTGCATAGTGATACCCATATCTCTGGAGTGGTCTGGTTCCTTTGTGCCATTCTTATCTATTATGAACAGTGCATTGGTGCAAGACGTCTGTTACGCAACTATGCAAAAGCTTGCCCCGAATCATGTTATATAGCAACAAAGTCTTTAGTCTGGGAAATTCAAATTGGGATGTTTCTATGCAATGAAAGAAGCCTGTGTACTAGTTACTGTTCAGATTAATCTCGCAAATAGCTTATTGAACCTGCAACTAGAGCCATTTTTACAGAGCTGCTTAAGCACAAAATTTGCTAAAGCATGAACAGTCTTCCTTGATCAAACGGGATTGCCAACACATTTTAACACATTTTTCATGTGATATTTACTACTTAATTTTGAATTGTATTCGGCATTTTTTTGCTGAGCATAACATTTACAAGGAGTTTTGGCTGGCAAACTGATGTTATTTACCAAGCCTCCAGTGCTTAAGCAAACTTTGGTGCTTAAGCAGCTCTATGAAATTGACCCCTGCACTTTGTAAATTTAAGTTTAAAGGGTGGCCGCAATGGGTGTTTTTGCTTATATATTGATGGAATCAAGTTTTTAAGACGCATTTGTGTGGCTGTCGTAGTTTTAGCCTCCCTTGTGTTGGTGTTAAAATCATTTTTATAACTGGGAGGTAGGAACGTCATGACGTCATCTCGGGAAACTGGTAGCTGGTTCACAAGTCATCGAGTAATGCTAAGCTGGTTCCCGTGTCACTGACGGCATTCTAAATCCCGTACTAGGGGGTGGGGAGTGGACACAAAATGGGGGGGAACTTTAATCAAATTTAATATTTTTTGAAAAGATAATTAAATTAATTCGGTGGATTTCATTAAATATCATTGCAGCCACCCTTTACGGTATATTGCAATACTCTGCATAGTGATGTTATGATGATAAACGGAAATAAAACGTTTTAAATTATTGTGGAACATCTATTTTGATCAGACAAATTACTTTCGTTACTTGAAAAGATCCTTCAATGTGAATCTCAAATCTCGGGCCTCTATTGCCTATAATGTTTTTTAAATTGTCTCTTACGTGTCAGTCGTTGGACCAATGATTAGACAAGTGGTCATTTGAATAACCACAGTATTCACCAAGTCCACCATACACTTTGCGGCAGCTAACTAAAAACTTCCATGGCTTCCGACTGCCAAACGAACAAAGATAATTGACTATTTGGGACACCCCAACGTAGGGCTGGATAGCTCACTTGATAGAGCGCCTGTATGGTATTCAGGAGGTTGCTGGTTCAAATCCCACTCCAGTCGGTTTTCTTTGTTCACTTCTCAATAACTTCCAACTGGTAAGATGTACTTTCCAATAGACCAATGTTGTTCACCTTGTGGGGAAGTCAAATAATTAATTTCTGAAAGCTTTACATTTTTGCTGGTTGTAGGCGCATTGTTTCATCGAGTCTAAAGCACCAGTTTCATGAAAAAACATCGCAAGCGCGATTGGTATACCAGTATGTCTTGCTAGAAACAATTACTGGTTGATTAGAGGCTTAATATCGTGGACGTGGACATGGTGTATTCTATCACCATGCAAGGTTGAAATGATTAGGCCTATTCCTTACCAAAGTGCAACAACAGGGGAATCGAAACAGAGAAAAAGCAAACAACCAAAAAAACACTAGCACAGGTGGTGTGATATTACAAACAGAACTACTCCCTAGCAAGACACAGTTTTAGAGGTAATGTTTAGGATTGGTTGGAGTTTTTAAACGTTATTATTTTCGAAATTCGTTATACATTCTGTGTCTTTTGTGTTTTGGAAAAGTGATCTCAGATCTTGTTGAAATAAGTTCATTGGATATGATTAAGATTTTGCATCAAGATGATTGGGTAAATGCGCTCATAAAACTGAACGGAACTGAGAAAACTTCGGCAGATGGAATTCATCATTACGGCGGTCGAACGTCCGTACCCCTAGCGCACCCCTACCACACCACCAACGCAGCGCAAAGCATCACAAACGCACCCCAAACGCAGTCGGTTTTCTTTGTTCACTTCTCAATAACTTCCAACTGGTAAGATGTAATTTCCAATAGACCAATGTTGTTCACCTTGTGGGGAAGTCAAATAATTAATTTCTAAAAGCTTTACATTTTTGCTGGCTGTAGGCGCATTGTTTCATCGAGTCTAAAGCACCAGTTTCATGAAAAAACATCGCAAGCGCGATTGGTATACCAGTATGTCTTGCTAGAAACAATTACTGGTTGATTAGAGGCTTAATATCGTGGACGTGGACATGGTGTATTCTATCACCATGCAAGGTTGAAATGATTAGGCCTATTCCTTACCAAAGTGCAACAACAGGGGAATCGAAACAGAGAAAAAGCAAACAACCAAAAAAACACCCAGACGCACTCCAACACACACCACCGCATCCCTATAAGCCATTTGCGAGTTAAATCTTAATAGTATCTGGTACGCAGACTTCTTTCATTGCACATACAACACCCCAATTTGAATTTCCCAGACTAAAGACTCTGTTGCTATATCACGTGATTCGGGGCAAGCTTTTGCATAGTGATACCCATATCTCTGGAGTGGTCTGGTTCCTTTGTGCCATTCTTATCTATTATGAACAGTGCATTGGTGCAAGACGTCTGTTACGCAACTATGCAAAAGCTTGCCCCGAATCATGTTATATAGCAACAAAGTCTTTAGTCTGGGAAATTCAAATTGGGATGTTTCTATGCAATGAAAGAAGCCTGTGTACTAGTTACTGTTCAGATTAATCTCGCAAATAGCTTATTGAACCTGCAACTAGAGCCATTTTTACAGAGCTGCTTAAGCACAAAATTTGCTTAAGCATGAACAGTCTTCCTTGATCAAACGGGATTGCCAACACATTTTAACACATTTTTCATGTGATATTTACTACTTAATTTTGAATTGTATTCGGCATTTTTTTGCTGAGCATAACATTTACAAGGAGTTTTGGCTGGCAAACTGATGTTATTTACCAAGCCTCCAGTGCTTAAGCAAATTTTGGTGCTTAAGCAGCTCTATGAAATTGACCCCTGCACTTTGTAAATTTAAGTTTAAAGGGTGGCCGCAATGGGTGTTTTTGCTTATATATTGATGGAATCAAGTTTTTAAGACGCATTTGTGTGGCTGTCGTAGTTTTAGCCTCCCTTGTGTTGGTGTTAAAATCATTTTTATAACTGGGAGGTAGGAACGTCATGACGTCATCTCGGGAAACTGGTAGCTGGTTCACAAGTCATCGAGTAATGCTAAGCTGGTTCCCGTGTCACTGACGGCATTCAAAATCCCGTACTAGGGGGTGGGGAGTGGACACAAAATGCTAATGGGGTGCAGATGCAGGGGGGGGGAACTTTAATCAAATTTAATATTTTTTGAAAAGATAATTAAATTAATTCGGTGGATTTCATTAAATATCATTGCAGCCACCCTTTACGGTATATTGCAATACTCTGCATAGTGATGTTATGATGATAAACGGAAATAAAACGTTTTAAATTATTGTGGAACATCTATTTTGATCAGACAAATTACTTTCGTTACTTGAAAAGATCCTTCAATGTGAATCTCAAATCTCGGGCCTCTATTGCCTATAATGTTTTTTAAATTGTCTCTTACGTGTCAGTCGTTGGACCAATGATTAGACAAGTGGTCATTTGAATAACCACAGTATTCACCAAGTCCACCATACACTTTGCGGCAGCTAACTAAAAACTTCCATGGCTTCCGACTGCCAAACGAACAAAGATAATTGACTATTGGGGACACCCTAACGTAGGGCTGGATAGCTCACTTGATAGAGCGCCTGTATGGTATTCAGGAGGTCGCTGGTTCAAATCCCACTCCAGTCGGTTTTCTTTGTTCACTTCTCAATAACTTTCAACTGGTAAGATGTACTTTCCAATAGACCAATGTTGTTCACCTTGTGGGGAAGTCAAATAATTAATTTCTAAAAGCTTTACATTTTTGCTGGCTGTAAGCGCATTGTTTTGAGCGATTCTTAAGCACCAGTTTCATGGAAAAACATCGCAAGCGCGATTGGTATACCAGTATGTCTTGCTAGAAACAATTACTGGTTGATAAGAGGCTTAATATCGTGGACGTGGACATGGTGTATTCTATCACCATGCAAGGTTGAAATGATTAGGCCTTTTTCTTACCAAAGTGCAACAAGAGGGGAATCGAAACAGCGAAAATGAAAACAAACAAACAAACACTTATACAGGTGGTCTGATATTACACATAAAACGATTCCCTTGCGAGACACAGTTTTAAAGGTGATGTTTAGGATTGGTTGGAGTTTAAAAAAGTTATTCTTTGTACTAAAATGTGTACACATTTGTGTGTCTTTTTTTCTCGAAAAGTGATCACTGATCATGACCTTTACTGACTAGGATCAAGATGATGGTATGAATGCTCTCATACCATCATACCAAATGGACAATATCAAAGCTTCTACTATTGTGGTTAATAGCCTATATCATTAACCAACGAAATGAAACATCAACAGAGACCATCCATCACAAACTAGAAACCATATGATCCGGTTCTGGAGTCGGTTATACGTTTAAAACTGATGAAGACATTAGAGTTAAATCAGAATTTTGAAAAAAAACTTGCCTGTTTTCCCAGCAATTGTTTCATGTTTTGCATTCAGTGGTTTGTGCGTAGTAGGAATCTTCGATATTAGGAAAGTAAACGAAAATTGCAAATTAAAAAATTTGACGCCGATATAAGCCATGTGATTCCGTTTGTTTTTTTAAGTAGCGCGAACAATTAATTTACAGCTTAATTTGGTGGTACATGCACACAAATTTGTCCGAAATTAATTGTTTTTACGCAGGATTTGGGGAATTTTTTTGTCAGCTGAAGTACTGCCTTTCATCAGAATCAACCACTTCAATTTGATGCAACTATTAGAAACATAGACTGAGAATGGGTGAGAAAAAGGTTTATAAGGGAGGTATTCTCTCTGTGTCTGATATCTTCGCAGCTTTACTTGGCAGTTGTCATCAGTTGATACACTGTTGCTTCACAAATTCAACTAGAGTGCTACAGTACAGTATCGCACCATGAATCGATGCATTCTACTGTTGTTTCTCACCGCCTGTGTGGCAGTCATTGTGAAAGGTAAGTCTTATCTTAACATGGTTTATAGGGCGATCCTTTGCTTAAAAAAGAATCCAATTTGATTTTGATATAAACCTTTTGTGCGATGTTTTTATTTATTTGTTCGCGCAATTCCGTGATTTATGTCGTACAAGCGTTGACTCAAATCCGACATTTGCGAGCGACTAGAATGTGCATTGTGGCATTGTATTCATCGCCCACGAGCCAATGGGAATGGTTTGATACTAGATCGATCTAATTGCTATAGAGTAAAACTAAAACATTTGCCCCAGCTCATCGATATATTGAGATGGCGCTGACGGTCATAGCAAGTGTAGGATGATATTTTTGAAAAGCTCTCAAATAGGTTTGACTATTTTTCATTTTGTGACAATCACAGGAGTGTTGGATGTTGTATGCATGTAATTACTTTCAGGGTGTTGCCATTTCACATTTATTTTTCAAAGCATTATGACATTATTTATGTTCAATTAATTATGTCGTGTCCACACAGGCCGAAAAAAAATCGCGATCCAAATCGCAGCGGTACACTTTTTTAATCAAACTGAGCATGTGCGATTCTCGAAGTTTGACCTGAAGTTGGCCTGCATCCAGTCCTTTGCGCGCAACGGACTGAATCAATATGGTTATTAGCATTGATATCCAGTGTGTTGTAGTGACAGGAACTTCCTATAGTGCGTGTCTTGCATGGTGGGATATCATTTATTGAGCACCGTTCACACAACAGATAATCGCGAATATTTGCAAAAAAAGACGCGCTATTAGTGCGATTTGAATCGGTATTTGACTTCCGATTCACATCGCGATTATTTAAACGGGCTTAATATAATAATAAGAACAGAAACCGCTATTGCCACATCTGTTTTGATGAGTCCCATAAAACCTTTGAAGTAAGCGGCTGTAGGCGCATGGGTATTTTCAATACTGGAGATATTATTGTGTAGCCTATTCTTTCGGCGGGAATGATTTATGTCTCCGAGATCAACGACGTTTCGACGTAAAGGTTTTTGAGTTTAAAGGGACCACGATATAGGATTTAAATTGCATTATTCCTGCTTAAAACAATAAAGTACTATATCAACAATGATATTTTGTGTCTCGAGCTAATTATTTCCTGGATTAAATATGAGAAAAAAAATGTTGAAAATGTTTGTCCAAGCTACTACGCCCCTTGAGTGGGACCCTCAATAACATAAATCTTCCCAAATGTGTGACGTAAATCGAGGCAGGCTGCAGCCGCGCGCGCGCGAGCCGGCGCCCCATTCACCGGCCGGTCACATTGTGTACATGCATGTCCACGAAGCCTAAAATCGTTCATCAAAAATCTTTATCTTAACTTAGCAAAATGTGACCCAATGAAGCTTCAAAGATTGTACACACACCGCGCGTGTAGTAGTGCTGACTGACGGTTTTACGTTGGTCTGTGTGCGAGACGGGTCACAACAGCAGCTTGCCGGGGTTACTCGACTGTGCAATGTAAGATGTTTCCTTGAAAATAAGTACGACAAACCGGATGTACCGTACGCGTACCATTGCGCTTGTCTTGTACCCAGGCGTCATTTACGGGTCCAGACTATCTAGACCTTCGATAAATTTCCGCGCCTCGATCTGCGTCACGAACAGCGCCCTCAATTTACGTCCCGGCAAATTCCCAAAAGGGGGAGGCAATTTTTGGGAGGCAAAAAATCAAATGAAAAGTTCACTTGCACCAGTTTGGCTTTTAATTCACATTTAATACATGTAAATGAATTTATTTATGAAATAAAATGCGATACGCCCAGTTCAAGCAGCTTGTTTCCTTTAACGAACTTTTATTTTAAAATCATAATAATTGTATACTTCTCTTCCCTGTATTGTATTGTCCTTGTGTTAAAAGTTGGCCATTTTGACGTAGATTTGCCCCCAGCCCTAATATCTAGGTGTCGAATACAAGACGGGTGCTGGCATGGTATTGATGAATACAAGTTGTTAACTCGAGTTGGTGACTTGGACTCGAGCCCGACTCGAGACACTAATTATTGTGACTTGCGACTTCACATGACTTGAGCCAAAATTACCAGTCTTACAGTGCAAAAGGCAGTCATCGTTTATTAGCTCTCCCGACATTTCTGATGTCGGAACAGGTTTAGTTTTAATTTGTTTGGATTTTTCCTCATTATACCTTCGCATAAAATAGCTGTAGCGCATTGAATTGTTTATTCGTAATCGTTTGTAATCTTCTTCTTATCAGCTTCTTATAGGCTGAAGTTTATGAAAGGAATGAGTTTGTACAAATTATAAAACAATTAAACACGTGACAATCATTTGAATATTTAATTAGTAAATTTTGTTAGCAGCGTATCGCAAAATGTTACGTTACATCGTGTATTTGTGAATGCTGCCACGAAAATTAATGTGACATCACCATGATGTCACCATAAAGGCTTTTTTTTTCATGCTTTTAACAGCGTCTGATCGTCACGAAAATTGGTAGGTGTGATGTCTGTGTTACTTCGTGTCTCTATTTGTAATGACATCATTATGTGTCATCAAGGCTTGAATTTTTGAAAAAATATTTTGCATTTGTCGTTCTTTTTATAAATAATTAAGCCTTTAAGTTATGTCAAAACGGTGAGGCCAGTTTTACAAAATGGAATTCGGTATTTGAAATGCAATAACAATTGTTTAAAACACAGCATTTAGGCAGCACACCATCAACAAGAAAAGGAAAGCGACACACATCGCGCTTCCGTCGTTACCATAGTTTCAGATACAAACATTCAGTTCGACGTTGCAAATCGTACAACCAGTCCTCGGGAGGGTGTTGAAATGAGAAGCAGTGACTGTTTTGTGGTGTATTATTGAGTGTCGTTTAATAATACTTTTGGGAGAATACTTAGAGCCTATAGAGCTTATTAATTGAGTCGGAACAGCACAGTGTTTGTCCACGAACACTTAAATGTCTAGTTTAGAAGCAAAGTCCATTGTTGTAGTAAGCGCCGAAACACTGTGCTTTAAGCCTGCTGCACACGATCGAGGGCTAAGGGGCCGTCCATAAAGTACATACGCACGAAATGCCGACTTTTTTAACCCCCCTCCCCCTCTGTACGCATGGCGTACGCAGTGGTCCCAACCCCCCCTACCCCTGTACGCATACGCATTCCACATGAGGTTTTTCACTTCTCGTGGTCCCTTCCTTTAGCATCATTAAAATGTCACCGTAGTCCGGGCCAGTACCGTTATTGGGACGTCACTTAAATATTCTGAAATGAATTACTAAAGTTTAACAGGTTTTTATACATTTACAGATGGATTTAACTATTTTTTATCATGTTGAATAAGAAAAAAAAGGAAAAAAACAAAACAATCCCGGTGCTTTGTTCACGTTTTTACCTCTCTTTTCGCGCGATAATGCTATGCAGATCTTTCGTTTGCGTACTGTACGCATTGGCCTTAACCCCCCCCCCCCTCCCCCCTGTACGCATGGCGTACGCATCGGTAACCCCCCCCCCCCCCCCCCCTGCGTGCGTATAATAGTGTGGTAGATCGGTGCAATATACAGCTAAAATTGCTCAGTTAATGATAAAAGCATGAAACTTGGCACAGTTATAGATGTACTTGAGCCTATACCGAATATTTTCAAAGGTGGAGCCAATGGATACGGTCCGTTTCTTAGCAACGGTTGCTAAGAAACTGATTGACCCTAGCAACGAGCCATTTAAGGAGGTTTAATCCTTTCTGAAAGGGTGATGCTATGTGTTTTAGAATCAAAAATGTTTTAGGGCATTATAAGTGGCAACAGAAAAAAACTGCATTTGTTTGTTGCTAAGCAACGGATATACCACATCAACTGTTTATTTATATCTACATTTTCTTTTTGTAAATGATGTTTCCATCTAAAATTGCCTAAAACGTACAGCTGGAGAAAAATGTTTCCGTGTATTACAATCTGTACAGATTGGCATTACTGTTGATAGCCAAATCATAACATTTATTAGTTGCTTAGTAACCTATATTCCATAGCAACAAGCTGCGTACACATAGAAAACAATCCCTGCACATGGGGTCTGTTTTTCTCAATGTTCTTATCAATAGAAGGCATATCCTAGAATCAATTAGGGATACGGTATTTTAAACTGATCAAATATCAAATTGAAACAATGTTGCTAAGCAATGTTGCTAGGCAATGCATTCATTAAAGCAACCACTTATTTTGGCTCAGTTGGATTGCCTAGAGAAAATGTAAGATAAACGTTTGCCCTTTGCCATTTCTCTTTTCTTGTTATACTAAATAAACAAAACCTGGAAGATGTTCACTTTTCCTCTAAGTAGTGAAGTGAGTATCTTGAGCAAGATATCATCGATAGTAACAGTGAAAGATTGATCATTCTCATGTCGTTTGAGTTTAACTCTGATATAAAGTTCTCTCACTTCCCTGGGAATATATTATTTTTTTCCATGTGCAATGACGGGTGGTTTGAGAAAAGTTTTCATTGAGATGCATTGCCTGAAATTAAGGGTAAATGTTTGAGAAGGGTTTGCCTGATATCAGTACCGGTATGTTTGTTAGTAGTTGAACAGACGAGAGGTGGTTCTTGGGTGGTTTTCACTTGAACTTTATGTTCACGAAGAATCGGGTTTTTTCTCTGAGAAAAAATCGACACGATTCCGTGTGTTTGTTTAATACTTTTGTGTGTAGGGTTCCCGTCCTTGAGAAACGTGGATCTTTGAAAATGGTAAAACATGTATCCAAAATTTGGATATGTAGGTTTTGGAGGCCTCAGAAGTGAGCTTGAGTGTGGTATGCAAATAATCTGATACATTTGATGAAAAAAATGAGTATGTCATCTCTGTGACGTGCCCAGAAAGGAATCTTGTCCATGAGTGTTAAGATAAGTTTTTTTTTCCAAAAACATGATTACAATGTTATTATCATGTTTGCAGAAACACCATGTAACCGGTAAGAATCATTCGTATTTTCGTCCTTTTATTTCGTTCGCACTTCTCAAAATATAATATAATGTTATTATCACAAATTTCCGGACTGGCCCAGTCCACAACCAATCTTCTGTCGGTAGAAATGGCCTCCGAATTGGAAGATATTGTGCTCTAGAGCAGGTTATAGGAGTTGGTGGATCTACGTGGATGAGGGTTTGGTGATAGCATTGTCATAGGCATGGTGTAATTTCGTTTAGTGAATATTAGTATACAACATCAATGCTCGCTATTGGTGCATTTGTGATAAGTGTTTTTCTTCTACATTCTGCAGTATGCCACCACAATGGACCACAATTTGAAGCTGCACACCAGGGGATTTATTGTCTTCTCTAAAAATAGACCAGAAATAGTTGACAACTTCACTGTCTATAAAAAAAAAACCAGTCAGTTAAATGCGTTGCCTAGCAACAATAACAAAGCCATGTGTAGTTGACTTCAGTTTCAAATTGGAAAGATCACGAATACTAAAGCAATATGTATCAAAATACTTTATAATGTTTAGTAAAATTGGCCTGCAGACTTCAAATATGCTCGGTTGCTAAGGAAAATGTGTTGCCTAGCAACTGTTGTTTTTATGTGTTTATTGCAATTGCTCCAGGGTGTTGGTATGAAGAGTAAAGCAGCAGATATTCAAATCCATTAAAATTGGTCCGAAAAATTAGTCGGCAGGCATTTTACATGTTGGTTTCTATGGAAAATATGTTGCCTAGCAACCGTTGCTATGCTGTGTACAGTTTGCATTGGCTCCACCTCTGAAAATGTTTAGAATGATGTGACAGACATGTGTGGAAAGTTTCATGCTTTTATCATCATCTGAGCAATTTTGGCACCAATCGCCTACACTATAAGTGATTACGCCAAAATTCATTCGTGAACCTTGGGTACACCTTGGCGCTCGTGTGCAGCGTGCTTTAGTGTCAAACTTACACAGGGGGTACACGGCCGATAGAACACACACAACGGACAGCATTATCTCGATTACTCGGTACCTACACCCTCCAAGTAACAGCAACGCGTTCTATGTGCTGTGCTTGATTATTATGTAGGCCTGTTGGTCGGAATTACAAAGTCGTGATGATAAAAGTCGTGATTTTCCAACTTATATTTTTCTCTCCCCTAATACCTAGGTGATGAATACAAGACGGATGCTGACATCGTTGGTATTGATGAGTACAAGACGGAAGCTGACATCGCTGGTATTCATGAAGACAAGACGGATGCTGATATCGCTGGTATTGATGAGTACAAGACGGATGCTGACATCGCTGGTATTCATGAAGACAAGACGGATGCTGATATCGCTGGTATTGATGAGTACAAGACGGATGCTGATATCGCTGGTATTGATGAATACCAGACGGATGCTGACATCGTTGGTATTGATGAGTACATGACGGATGCTGACATCGCTGAAACAGAGAATAATCCCGATGAGGACGATGAGCCTGAAATGAGGTATGTTCATTGTATTGTGTCCGACCAGGCTGTATTAGATAGGGACTGCTACGGTTGGGACATTTGCATTATAATTATCCTCCCACTCTATATAAACTCAGTTTATTCACATGGATATGATTTGTCATAAGGTTAACATAAGACACTAAGGTGACCCTCAGATATTGACTGACTATTAATAGAAATCTCAAAGGATTCCTTTAAAGATAAGTACATTCTTACTTTCATCAGTGGTCCTTGTTTTTCTGTAATGAGCATTACACATGCTCGAGCCGTCATTTATTACGTGGCGGAAGAGCACATACTTGGTAAAAGCATTAACCACCAAAGTTACTCAAACATGAAGTAGCTCCTCATTCAAAAGTGATGAGCTAGGATCAGATTCATTTGCCAAACATCAACGATAGGGAAGTCTTTCTTTGTTACAGAAGCGTATAATGAGATAGTCACAAGCCTAAGATTAAATATGCACTCTCCATAGTATATAAACATAAGATCTAGAACAAATGTCTTGAGTACTTCATATCATAATTCGTAAAAGCCTTACGTTCGGTTTCAACAGACATAAATGTACTGTTATTTTCATTATAATTATTACAATTTCTCGGTAATAATTTTTCCTTGCCGAGGCAAAAAAAGGGGAATTATTTTTCGCCAGGGGTTAGACTCAATGGAGACTAAATCTTGGTTATTTAACGACGTCCAATTTGATATTTAAGTATTAATCATCGCATTACCAACAGAGGGCGACAGACACAGTGCTCAAAATGACGTCATGATCATTTGAGACACTGATCCTTACCATTAATGCTAGCTAAGTATTCTAAGCATAGGAGGCAGACTCTCAAATGACACCAGATGGTGACCCTGTATAAGCTAGTGCCCTCCTCAATGATGCTACAATTCAGTTACAAATGATTTCCATGAATACAATTCCAATACGTCCTCTTAATATGATTAATGTCAACAGCCAATAAATCATTTTTAAAGTTCGGATTGCCGGTATTGTCATGCATGTAGACAATTACTGATTGCATGGTCTGATGGCTTTTAAACTGTCAAGGCCCAGTTTTTTTTCTGTCACCCGACACTACATGTGTGGACATGCATGGACATTTTCCTTTTCGATCTTTGCAATTCGTTTGGGTCTGTGACCAAGGTGCCCAAGACAAACTCTGACAGTGCTGGTCAGCTTAGCATAAATTATGCATCTTAGTGCTGACCGGAATTTGATGGGGGAGGGGGTGGGGGTTGCCAACGTTGCCAAGTCCTTTGTTTCCAGCTGGGAGTAGTGTCGTTCTCAGGTCATACTTTGTTTTTGACTAGCGAAGACTAAGCACCCATAATGCCAAGAGGTTAAATCAGTTTGTAGTGCGCGTTTATGGCATCTCAAAGTACCAACCTAATTTTCATTTAACTCTCTTCTTTTCAGTTTGGATGGGTTTGGCATCAATAAGCGCCTGTGTGGACGTTCATTGTGGCTTGAAAGGCACCGTGTTTGTAGTCTTGCAAAGGACTCATTAGGTAATTCAATATTGTGTGAATGTGTATAAGGTCTTTCTTGATTATATGATGTCGGATCAGTTGGTTAGGATTCCGGTTCAATAATCTTCTTCGAGGTTACGTCCGGAAAAGAACTTGTGCTCCGACCTCGGTATTCTGATCAGTATTTTCCGGCCATCTCCTTTTTTTCTACGAAATCATTTGAAATCATACGAAATCATCTCCCAATTTTGTTTTTTAAATAATTATAACAAATATTGTGACAATATTACTTTAAGCCATCAGGATTGAAACAACATAATTTAGACACGTTCCAAACTTGGGAGTTAACAACACAATGTTAGTATCAATTGCAGTCTGCTGTTATTAAATGATGACATTAAATCGTTTCCATCGACCAAACAATAATTATGGACTAAAATAGATCAATCATTCTCATTACATGGCTCCGTGGACTATTTGGACAATCATTTTGAAGGTTAACATGTCATATTTATTCCATGTGAATACCCCTGGGTGTGTCACTCTTTACTTGCTAGCCATACCACTCCTTAGTTTCTTTGTGTGCGTGTTTTATTTGCCTTCATGATGTTTATAACTTAAGAATAATTATATTTATATATCATTCTTCACAGGCGATGAATTGCTGTCTTCTAGCCAGTCATCCTTGGAACGCCATCGACGCCGCCATCGACGCCGCCATCGACGCCGCCATCGACGCCGCCATCGACGCCGCCATCGACGCCGTCATCGACGCCGCCATCGACGCCGTCATCGACGCCGTCATCGACGCCGTCATCGACGCCGTCATCGACGCCGCCATCGACGCCGCCATCGACGCCGCCATCGACGTCGCCATCGACGCCGCCACCGCTTGAATCTCCTCCATGAAGAATGTTGCAGCAAGGGCTGCACCCCGGAAACCCTCCTTGAAACTTGCCATTATTAATGCCCAATACTAGTCAATTTATTGGATTGACTATGTTCCCCGACACGAATGACACGATTTATTTTTTGTTTATCTTCTTTGGTGGTGTTTTCAATTTTCCTTAAATTTACAACTCCCTTTGTTTATGCTTTATGGTTACAGCAAAGAAATATGTTATTTAACTCCTTCAAGTTATCAAAATATTTGTTCGAAACTGCGATTTGCATGAATATTCGATACATGCTGGATCTCCGTATTGTTATAGTTTACGGTGGCTTTATGAAAGGGTGTTGAAAATTGTTCTTACAAATATCTACAACTTTTGTTATAAAAAGGAAATTGCAATGGTGAGTAATACGTTACATTGTCCCATACATTCACTCTGTCCTCATCTCAACGATCAATTCTCGAGGAATTTGAGACGCAGAACTGACAATTTATTTCCAACACGTCCTTCATATTTACGTCTGATTTATTAGCTGTTTCGCATGCAGCGAGACAGCTTTTGTTTTTCTTATTTATTTTTTTCTTTTTACCTTTTTTTTTTTTTTTTTGACTTTTTCGCACTTTCGAGTGCGAAAAAGTTATTCTTTTTGTTCTGATTTTTTTTTTTCTTTTTCCTCTTCTTCTTCTCCAATGAGCCTATTCAATTTGTACACGTTTTTTCTAAGCACGACTTAAGTGCTTTTGCAAGTTCGGATCATCATCAAACTTATACCAATGAAGGACCTTAATGCAAGGATGATCCTAAAAGCAATGACGTCATGATGACGTCATCACGTGATTTTTTATAGATTTTTGAATATTTATTTTGTCCCATTCTCTTTGTACACGTTTTCCAAGAATAAATTTACATTTTTCCGTTCGCCTTTTTGGCAATTAAACAATCTCTGATTTTGACAAAACTTTGAGGAGTCAAAGATCCTATGACAGAGTATCACCATAAAGAATGACGTCATCGTGACGTCATCAGGTGTCATATTACAAGCAATCAAAAATGGATAGGTTTTAATCTTCAAAAATCGATATCAATTCAACCGTACTTTCCCTCGCCTTACTATTTTTGAAAATGTGTCAAGTAACCCTAGATCTTAATTTTATCTCGTGTGCGTGAAGTCACGTGACCCTTACCATTCGGTCGAAAACGTCAAAACAGAAAATGTCTTATAATTTAAAATTGGAGAAAGATATTAACTTGGTTTCAACGATGTCAGTATCTGGCAGTGATGAGGTGTTTACCAATTTGATTGATGACGTCATCAAACTTTCGAGCGCCCTCTAGCGACAAGTTGAAAAAATTCAAAAATGCATTTTTAGTTGATGTCTGTGGCGAAGTTTGAGGTAATTGCTCCAAAATATATATTTAAGATGAGCTTCAACCAGACAACAACAGTGCCAAGATTTAGATTACATCATCAGTCCGGAAGTTACAATGGAAAAACCATTTTTTTTTTTTTTTAAAGCTGAAAAATCAACCATAACAGATACAATCTTGATTTTCCAAGAAATAGCAGGATAAAGGTAGTTCTGTGGTATATAAATGTTTCTATGTGATCAGTGAGCTTTGACATGCCCTGCGATAGGCTTGAAATTGTATTTGGACACCCCGAATTAACTGTGCCTCGAACGCGGCGAATTAAACAACAACACAACTCACGTCACATGTACACGTGTACTTTGTACAAACCACGTGCGTCAACCATCAATGTAGGTGTACATGTATTTTGTGCATTGCACAACCTGTGCGTTGTCTCAAAGTTCGTTCACCCCAGCCCTGTGTACAGTTAATTAACAGCCCATTCACTTTTTATGCGTCTATTCCCTTACACAACTTTATTGCTTTTTCAAGTTTGGATCATCATCAAATTATAACAATGAAAAACCTTTGTGCAGGGACAACCCAAGAACATCATGACGCCAACAAGTAATTTTTTTTAACAGAATTTTGAATATTCAACTTCGTATTTGACCTCGCCTTACTGTTTTTAAAAATGTGTCAAGCTTGGCCATAATCCTGCGATAGGCTTAAAATAGTATTTGGATACCTCCGAAACTGCCTCGCGCCAACAATCACTGCCACCAAACGACATAAGATATGCCACACACGGCCAGCACTCATCATTAAAGGTAGTATCATACTTTGGTTTCTGTCAAAGAAGTACAGATTCATGGGCAAAAATATCAAGAGAGATATAGTAACAGTCATCTGTGAAAATTTCAGTCCTACACGTACACGGAGCCCACTTTTTGAGAAAATAGTGAAAAACGGCCACAATATTACCAGTCTTTTCTCTTTTATTTTTGATCGTTTTACTATCATTTTCTGGATAAACAGGCGGCCTACACAATTTCAGGCGGAAAAATTGTAACGGTAGGTTTCTACTAGCACCATCTTCATACCCTGAAAGTTATACGTAAATCTGTGAACATTTCTGTTTTGGTTTCTTGTACCAAAGTATGATACTACGTACTTTTTTTAACCATATGGGTCCACCATCAATGTATTTTATTATTTTTAATATGCATTGCGGCCACTGCTACCATGCGCGCGTATGTATACGCGAAGTTCGTTCAACCCTGTGTGTCAAGTATTATACGGAAAAAGCACAACTATCAATAACGCTCCACGCTAATGACGTCACAAAATCCCCGGATGTCAGACAAACATTGACTCATACACGTAGTGTACACACGTTTGCATGGTTGCAATGTTTGTCTGGGATCCGGTGCTATTTTTAGACCAAGTGCGGAGCGCTATTGTGCATTGTCACTATATGGCCACTGCTCCCACGTGTACACCCTATCCCTAGCCTGTGTGCAACACGACTTAACAATTAAATTAAGTATCCAGTAATCAGTTTTGTACCCACTAGAACAAGACATTCATTTTCCTTCCTCCATGTTTGTATTATGCCCTCAAAATGTCTGCATTGTGTAGCTGCAGTTTGGAAAATTGTATTGCAATAAATATTTTTGGATGATCATGTTTTAAAACAAGTTGAACACTAATACAAAGGAAAAATGTCACACAGTCATTCTATTTTAGTTTGTAATGCTTTATTAACACAGTTGTTTGTGGATACTGAAACTATAGCAAACAATCACAAGCAGCATAAATGTTCTAAATAAAATACATGCAAGTTTCTACAAGATGGCGTGGACCCTTTATTGTTAAAAGTCTTTCAAAGAACAAGAAATTCAGAGTAATTTTGAAATGTTTTAAAGGTTACCTTGACATATCTCATTTTGTATAAGCAAGAGAAATGAGAAATGTTACTGAAAATGTTTCAGTCATTGAAAAATGAACAAAGAAAACTTGACTGAAGCGGGATTCGAACCAACTACCTCCTGAATACCCTACATGTAGGTGCTCTACCAACTATGTTGGTGGTGACCCCAATAGTCAATTATCTTAAAATTGTGTCAGTTTCCCTTGTGGTTATATCATGATTAGATCAAAATATGTTTAGTTCAATTTTAAATTGTTGTCACAGAGCATAATAAGAAGAAAATAATTGTTCAGGTCACAAATACAAAGAATCTCTTTGTAAAGCCAAATCCTTTTGCATATTACTTGACACTTAAATCTACCCTGAAAGCAATTCCTTCTTTATATTAAGTCCATGTGATGATAATGCCATGTTTGTCTTTACAATTACATGTATTGTCCACTTTTGTATGGAGCATGCATGTAAGGGAATAGAGCTCAAGTGTACATGTAACAAATAATATACTTATGTAAAACAGTATACCCTGAAATATATGTACCGGTATACAATTATCAGAAGATGGAACTTATTTCTTAAAGCTTATAAGAAACATATGGACACTTTATGTGACCATGCACATAATTATACAATATATTTTACAATTACTTTTTACCCACATGTTAATTCTTCAGGTTTGAAAAGTCACAAATTGGGGGTTGGTAAGTCAGTGGGTGCTGTAAAGTGTTTTCCACAATTGCTAGGTTTGTTGGTTGATATAATAAAGATAAGGAGTAGTGGAAAAACAAGAAAAGCTCAGCTGTGCACATTTAAACTGATATCAGGGATCATATGCTTTGTTGTAAATATGTGGAGAAATTTTGCCATTTTAAAGAAGTTAATATCTCTTCAACATTTAAAATTTATGACGATTTGCCTCTCTTCAATATAAGGTTTTTTTCTTAACAATCATTATATCAGCAATGTTTATGTCAATAAATTTTGTATTCATGGCCATCAATTAATTATAAAACAATTTATAGTCATAACCATCTTCTAAATGTTTCTATACATACACTTTTTGGAGAAAAGCACCCAAGCAGGTTTATGACAATTATCATGTATTAGGCCTATATTCCAAAAGTTCATATCTTCAGTAACAGTAACTCCAGAAGTTTCCAGTTGTGTTAACAATTCCAAGGAGGCCATTTTATGAGAAGAATGAATAATGCAGAAACATAATCAAGAAGGAGGAGTCCGATCTTCAGCTGTTGATGAGAAGCTAGGCAGTCAACTGGCTCCAAAGTTGGTATCTGCATGTATGTGAAAAATAAAATACAATTTGGACATTTCAATAATGACAAATCTTAATTTTGACATGATTGCAGAATATAATTCTTTTACAAAACTTCCACTGATGAGTAACTATGGAGCAAGGTTATTAAGGAAAAACAATTTAACATCATTGTATGCAGTTTTTGGCAAAGAGGTTTTAACATTGATGGAAAAAAACTACAAACATAATATAATGCAATTTCTCAAGATTGAATATTAGTGGAGTTTGCAATAGACTGTTGAATGCTATAAATCATTTCCAGTATGCAATTCATGACCAAGAGCAATATCCTGAAAAATGGCAACTATCACTTCTTGGCTTTATTTCAATCCAAAAAAGGTTGAATTTCTATACTGATTCACTCACCCAAGTAGTTTTATCTTTAGACATGTATTGCACGAAGACCCTTCAAGGACTGTCTAGGCACCAGCAAGGAAAATCTGTTGACCTAATAAAAGGGAAAACAAAAACAAAAGGGAAAAAAAAGATAAGAGATTGATACATTTTTTTATGGTTGCTTGGTTAAGAAGAAATATATGGAACTGTATGTGATACTGCAGAACTTGTTATGTTCCAATTATAAATCTTTCAGGTTTCCAAACATCAAACATTTCTCTGTAGTATGACAGGTTTGGGCAACTGCTGTCAGAGGCACCTCCAACTTAGCATATCAGAAGTCATCTCAATAAAAATACAATACTAAACATATTTGGACAAGTAGAAGTTATTTTTTGTTTTACCAGATACTAACCAACAACCCAAAAACTGATGGTGGCTTGGTTATTGTCAGTCAAATCAGGAAGGGGCAACCCATCTGTTGTTCATGCTGACTGATAGCTACATGTATTTGAAATGATGTTAAAGATCCAGGTAAAACAAAACAATTCGCCTGACACCATTATGAAAGTAAAAATGCAGTATTTTGAATGTTACAAATATACATGTATGGTTTATCAGGACTAATGTTAACAATTACATGTATCACAGTAATATCATTACACTCTAATGCAAGTACAACAACTTGCAGTCCAGTCTTCTGCAAGACAATGACTGAATCTTACTCATAATGATGAAGACAAGATTAAATATGTGCAAGGATACTGATGACTGTACACTTGATAACACTGACACTATGTCATGCTGATGAATGATGGCAATATTCACAATGAAGAAGATACTCTTAAATAACATTGCCTGGTTCTCATGTTGATGAGCAAAATCCATGACCATGCAGTTGGAATGCTGAACAATGATAGCATTAGTTGATGCAACTACTAACACTGTTGGTTCATGTCACACATCAATCATATCCATATAATGACGGAAATACATTGAGTTCATACATTTGAAGAAACTCAAAAATGATGGTTGGTTTAGCTGACATTGACTGCCAGCCATGAGGGTGGCAATAATAGTCCGTAGGTCCACAAGGAAGATGATGGCTTTAGATGACACTGACTTCCAGCCATAATGGTGGCAATAATAGCCACTAAGTCCACAAGGAAGATGATGGCTTAAGCTGACTGCCAGCCATGAGGGTGGCAATAATAGTCCCTAGGTCCACAAGGAAGATGATGGCTTTAGCTGACTGCCAGCCATGAGGATGGCAATAATAGTCCCAAGGTCCACAAGGAAGATGATGGCTTTAGCTGACTGCCAGCCATGAGGGTGACAAAACTAACCACTAGGTCCACAAGGAAGGTGATGGCTTTAGATGACACTGACTTCCAGCCATGATGGTGGCAATAATAGCCACTAGGTCCACAAGGAAGGTGATAGCTTTAGATGACACTGACTTCCAGCCAAGATGGTGGCAATAATAGCCACTAGGTCCACAAGGAAGGTGATGGCTTTAGATGACACTGACTTCCAGCCATGATGGTGGCAATAATAGCCACTAGGTCCACAAGGAAGGTGATAGCTTTAGATGACACTGACTTCCAGCCATGATGCTGGCAATAATAGCCACTAGGTCCACAAGGAAGGTGATGGCTTTAGCTGGCACTGACTGCCAGCCATGACGGTGGCAATAATAGCCACTAGGTCTAGAGGAAGGTGATAGGAATTTGAGGGCTATATATGACACTGACTTCCAGCCATGAAGGTGGCAATAAAAATAATAGTCACTAGGTCCACAAGGAATTAAAGGGCTTTAGATGACACTGACTTCCAGCCATGAGGGTACCAATAAAAATAATAGTCACTAGGTCGGCAAGGAATTAAAGGGCTTTAGATGACACTGACTTCCAGCCATGAGGGTAGCAATAAGAATAATAGTCACTTGGTCCTCAAGGAATTAAAGGGCTTTAGATGACACTGACTTCCAGCCATGTGGGTGACAATAAGAATAATAGTCACTAGGTCCGCAAGGAATTAAAGGGCTTTAGATGACACTGACTTCCAGCCATGTGGTTGACAATAAGAATAATAGTCACTAGGTCCGCAAGGAATTAAAGGGCTTTAGATGACACTGACTTCCAGCCATGTGGGTGACAATAAGAATAATAGTCACTAGGTCCGCAAGGAATTAAAGGGCTTTAGATGACACTGACTTCCAGCCATGTGGGTGACAATAAGAATAATAGTCACTAGGTCCGCAAGGAATTAAAGGGCTTTAGATGACACTGACTTCCAGCCATGAGGGTAGCAATTAGAATAATAGTCACTAGGTCCGCAAGGAATTAAAGGGCTTTAGATGACACTGACTTCCAGCAATGAAAGTTTACTCATGATATATCCACTTGCAGGTGACTCATAGATGTACATCATTTCTCATTGTGATTCTAATGCCTTCATGGTAACTGTAGTATGTAGGAATTACATCAGCATGTACATGATCCAAATGTCTAACATACACATGATCAATCAAAGTACCACCTTCAGTTGTTGTATTTGTAACATATTGCCCATAGCCTTTGATTCGCATTAATCTTTCAACATGTGAGCTTCCTTTTGAAATATCTTCATTGAAATCACCCAATATGATGCATCTGTTGGACACTCTGTGAATTTCATCAAGGAGATGATCAAAATGATTAATAAATGTCTTGATACAATATGATGCTGGACGATAAATTATCACTAAACAAAACGAAATTTCAGAAATCACCTGTATTGCAATATACTCAATATTCATGACATCTAATCTTAGTCTACTGCAAGTCCTGTTCCTCTTCACATATACAGCTACACCTCCATGACACTGTTGTTGCAAATTGTGTGTTATGCTGCTTGAATCATTATATGAAAGACTTCTGATCTGATGATAACATTTATATCCTGTTAAATCTGTGTCACTGCATAACTCGTCATCAATCCATGTTTCTGCTAAACAAATGAAATCTGATGCTATAAAATCTCTGTTACATTTTAGATCTTCAAAGTGTTCCTTCAATCCTTGAATATTATGCATCATGATAACTGTATCCTGCAAGGGTTCTGTGATTTCATTATTTTCATCAATAAAATGTGACATGTTACTCAATGAAGCATGAATTGATCTATTGCAATATATATACTTTTCATCAAAGCCTTCAATTATTAGTCCATTAAGTGATGTTACTCGACTCATTGCAACATATGCTTGACCTGATGAGAATGTACGTTTCAATGACACTACTGCCTTCTTAGTTGTTAATCCTTGAACTTTGTGAACTGTACAAGCCCATGCTAATTTCAGAGGAAATTGACGTCGCATCCACTTTTTTGTCATATTTTCTTCCGCTCTCTCAATTATAACAGTCTCATCATTCACTGGCGATTGACATTTCCTTTTCAATTTCATTCCAATATTTGTATTGTCAAAATGAATATGCACACATTTTGGAGAAGAATTATCTGGTAACATTGTAATTGCAGACACAGTTCCCATTACTCCATTAACAAGTCCATCTGACACATCAATATTTTTGGTTAGCATAACTCTTGCACCGATACCTAGCCATAATGACTCTGGTAAATTGGTATAAATTGCTTTCTTTGGTACTTGCTGTCCTCCACTTTTCTTACTATTACCCGTATCTCTCTGGAAATCATTTGATAAAATACATTTACATTCAGTACACTTTGCAAATAACATTTTCAAATTATATTCATCCACTTGTTTGTTACATGGAAATATATGTAATGCATCATCCCAATCTTCTCCTGTCTCTCGTGATTGTAATATTGCTACATCTTCATTCTGTATTTTATCCTGCTTGGATCTTACACGTAATCTATTCAAAGTTTCTGCAAACTGGACGTCTTCTTTTTGTCTCATAATTGTTGTTAATTCAATTTTCTGAAAGTAATCATTCCACAGATCTACTGTTACATTAATGTTATACAAAGCCTTTCCTTTTACTGGGGGCAATTGATAGAAGTCACCAACAGCTAAAATACTGATATTTCCAAAAACCTTGCTATCATCTCTAATTTGCTTTATTTGACGTAGGCGCCCATGAATATAACAAAGCATCTTATGATCAACCATTGATATCTCATCAATAATCATAATTTGAATATCTTGCAGTGTAGCTCTTAAGGTATTCAATTTCTCATCACCAAGGGGTTGATAAGGCAATCTTGCATCTGTAGGAATTGACAATGCACTATGAATTGTACTTCCATTGATATTAAAAGCAGCAACTCCAGTAGGTGCAGTAATTAGTATTGATTCATTGTCAGGATTATAATTCATTCTTGAAAATAATCGTGTTGCTTCATAATATATACACTTTATTAAATGGCTTTTCCCAGTTCCAGCTCCACCAGTTAGAAATACATGAAATGGTTCAGGATTTCCTCCATTAATCTTTTCCAAACACCAGTTGCGAATCTTGTTAAAAACCTTCTTCTGCTGTACATTTAATGATCTTAATAAAGGCAATGCATCTTGCTTTGATATTTTAGCAGGATGTGGTTCAATATTATATATTTTGTCTTTGTTATTTGATTGCATATCTGGAATAGCACATTCTTCATCATCATCTTCAACTTGTTGTCTTTCTTCTTTACATTCAAGTCTTTCTTGCTCAGTTGCTGGACAAATCAAAGCCCATGCATCCTCATGTACACCAAATTTTTCTAGATAATTTTCTGCAGCTTCAAGCTTCTCAACATTCTTCTCATACTTGGAACGATTACTTTCAACTGTTACACTAACTGATACCATTTTACCATTTAAAGAAACAGCTCCATTTGTATAAAAGTCTTCATAAGTCTCAAACTGTTCTGGCTTCAATTGAGCATCTAGGCGATATGGAAGGAACAACTGCAGTAAACTATGGTAGTATTTTTCAGGGTATTTGGTTATTGAAAACCGTGGATATCTTATGACTGCTGCTTCAGTTCGTGTACGTTTCTGTATGTGACCCAAACCATTTTTCAAAGTGAATATTTGTGATACTCTGGATTTCTTTGCACTATAAATTACTCTATAATGTGAAGAAAATGTTGCAAGGCACATGTTTTCAAATGTATCAATATCCGGTCTTGCTTTATAACGATCAATTCGACTTGTCATAAATATATCTTCATCATCTTCTGATTTCTTCTGAATGACACTCAATGGCAAACTCATTCTTACTGGATTCTCTCCAACAGGAATAAACTCCACTTTTCTTGAGCCTTCTTTTAATCGCAAACTGCAAACACGAAACACTGCTTCTTGAGCACATACCTCACGATTATGCAAGTATACACATCCAAGTTCCCTCATACTACTCTTGGCATCCATATTACCCTTCCTTGCTTCACTTTGTGTATTTGATAATAGCTGGCTCATCTCACGCTCAGATTTAGACATGTAAGAAACAACATAACCTGCACATGCATATTCATCACAAATAAATTGAATATCCATATTAGCATTCCAGCATCTTATCAAATCAGAATTGTATTGATTAACCCAAACATCTTGAGGTTCTCTTTTCATTATTATACCATGCTTTGTAGTTAAAAGATCATGAGCCTTCTTAAAATCAGTCTGTGTAATATTGACACTTTTAAACAGCTCTATGGTTGACATATTTGCATTGTTCTCATTTTGTATAGCTTCCCAAACAGATTTCAGTAATGCTTTTGCTTGATCAAGCTTCTTTCTATTATTTCTTCTACCTCTCTCATTGTCATCAATGCATGTATCTTCATCTATATCCTCAGTACAATCACTATCACTGCAATCATTTTCATCAAGGTCATTATCATTATCAAATTCATTCTCTCCTGTATAAGAACTCTTATTATTGACTGCATAATTAGTTGCTGGAGTTGGTTTTGTTATGAAAGTTCTGACAGATGGAGGTCTTGGAAAGTTGAATCTACACTCTGTTCCCTTCTTTTTACAAGATTTAGAATGTTTCTTACTATGCATCTGAACATGACTTATAATATCATTCAATTCCTCATCTTCTTCCTTTGATGGCAACTTGCAACTAACATATCTATCAATAAATGTTGTAACTTCATCATCTGTATCCACTTCAATTTCAGGAGCATTCTCAATCCAAAATAAACAGTGAGTATGTGGAGAGCCTCTTTGCTGAAATTCAACTCTATAAAAATAATCTTTGACCTTTCCAACAGGACTCGCAGGTGACAAAATGACATTCTTCAGAAATGTATGAAATCTTCGATCAAACATTCTTGCTACAGTCACAGGATTACTTCGTAATATCAAGCATTTTTCATTCCAATCCAAATCTTCAATTTTTCTTACATCTCCCTGTTGCCTCAGTAGTGTATTTATAACTTCAGGCCATCTCATATCAGCAGCAGAAAATGAGCAAAACCATGTTGGTATTCCAAGTTGTCTAATCATAGCCATAACATCTCTCTGGGCTGATTGCCAATAGGGTGGTGTACCTCTAATTGGTTTCAAAAATTTGTAACCACTGTCAGACTGCAAAATTTCATTCAACTGCTCTTTGTTTTTAATCATTCCGGCTCCCAATTTAGCAATATTTTTATTTCTTCCAGAACTTTGACGCATTGCAATTGAAACTTTTGACATTACATTTTGAATTTCGGACAGATACTGTGCATAAAAGATGTACTGAATATTCTTTGCAAATCTATTATCAGCATTCATCAATCTATTTAGAAAATATCTTGATAGTGTAATAGCCACTGGTCGATCATCATTAAAGATTGGATTTCCTAATGGAAACAATGCAGGGAAACATTTAGCCTCATTACCTTCTTCCATCAACACTCTGACAGGATTATTTCCTTCACAAGGTGCTATATTAAGTACATCATCAAAATGTTGATCAAGTATTTCTTGTGCAATATCTACAGGTTGTAAGCATGTATCCAAAGCAATACCACACAAACGATCATTTGTTTCATCATCACTTCCATCTGACTCCTCTGAAGCTTCTGTTGTACTTTCTTCTTCTACTAATTCATCATCATCATCCAATAATGGATTTACCCACTCATCATTCACTTCAATGTTTTTGTACCAAATATTATTCTCCTTAAGATAATGCAATGCATTTTCAACATTATTCCTGTTCACTAGTTGATACTGATAATATCCTTTATAAGATAATTTTCTCTTCAACTTCACTCTGATTAACTCATTAGTGTTGTTACATCTTGGCAATGCCGTTAGTGTATTTGTTATATTTGATGGCACACATACAACTGGACCATGAACACCGTGCTGCCCTCCTCTTGGCAATGCAATCATCTTGACAAATGGTATATTAATTGAAATCAAATGTTCTTCTAATATATTCAAACACCTCAACTCCTTAGGAATGTCAACCAATTTCAAATTATTACACCAACTTTCTGCAGGTATTTTCTTCTGGAGTAATTTCCTATGGCAAGTGTAACAGATCCACAAATATGAAGCAAGATAATTTTCAGATATACATTCAGCATTACTGTATTTGTCTTTGTTACATCTTATGACTTGATTCTTGAATAAAAGTTTACAACAAACAGCACAAGTATACTCAGGTCCTGTAGAAACTTCTTTCTTCCAATTCATCATTACATTCTTCATAATACAAGCCATCTTCTTACGTCTCATCCTCCGTAACATATTAGTACGCTTCAATTTGTTGCGATATCCAGCATCAACACAATATTTGACCTTCTGATAATTTCTCACTTTTCTCCTATAATTCAAATTACAAAAATACTTCTTTTTTATTGACTGAATAAGAGCATTTCTATATGCTGCTTTGGAATGATACTTCTTCTTTGCTACATCAATTTTCTTTTGTCTGTATACATCATCATTGTAATATGTGGTTCTCAATGCATTCAGGATTCTTGCTCTGTTTTTTACATCTCCATGATATTTGTTTTCTGCACTTGCAATCTTTCTTTTTCTATAAGCATCATCTTCTTTATACTTCATTGTATTGTGATACAGCTTTTTTTGTCTATGTACATCATCTTCCTGATACCTCGTCTTGGCATGGTTGACCTTCCTTTTTCTATGTGCATCATCTTCCTGATACCTCAACTTAGTATTTTTAAGCTTCTTCTCTCTGTACATACTATCATTTTGATATTTTAGTCTTGAATTCATTTTTGTTGTTGTTCTATACGCTACATCCTCATGATATTTCTGTTTCTTTCTGGCTGCATAACTAATTTTTTCATTCATTTTTTTATAGTTTTCTCTGGCTCTCTCTCTTTGCAGTTTGCATCTCATTCTATAATTGACACGTTTACGTGGTTTCTTCTGGCATTGCTTTGGCTTCTCTAATTCTGAGTCTGTCTTCTTCACATTATCACAGCTACTTTTAGTTCTTGGTATATGCTCAGTACAATGTCTAGAAACATGCTCAGTTGATTCAGTGATTAACTCATGAACACTCTTAACTACATCATAATGAACCTGTCCTCTGTGATACAAATAAATACCTGATTCTGATAATCCATGACCACGAGATAACATACCAGTAAACATGTACCATCTATCCACACTGTATGTATATATAACCACATTCAATAAGTGAGCCATGACCATGATTTCTACTTCAGTAGCCCATGTACCACTATTCAACATTGCTGATCTACTTACATAATTTTGCACTGTTGCGTATTCCTCTCTTATTAACCATTGGAATCTAGCTGAATTATCCAGTAAGTGGTTCACAGTCATATTTCTGAGTTGCATATGATTACTTTCAGATCCAGATACAGCATACGATACAGCTCTAAAAAAGCAATTCCCATCACCTTGAATTCTCTTAACACAATCAGGTCGACCCATGTTGTCACATTGTACAATATTCTCCTTACTTCCCAAACAAATCTTAGACAAACCCAATTTCTGACACAATGCTCTTCTGTTATTATCAGTTAGCGGAGCAAATTTCAAAGTGGTTGGATGATTTATTCCTACTATTTCAACATCACTTCCACTGTCTACTGCATTTTTGATATCAGTGTGAAAATCCACTCTATTAACACTTTCATCAATATCATAACATTCACGATCTTTATCATCATCAATCCATATTGAGACTCCTGTTATTTCATATTGTTCAGTATCACTCAAATTCATAGATTTGGCAAGTTCAACACAATACCTGTATACACCTTTCCACGATGACACACATTTCAGCAAGCTTCTGCCTTCGCTATCTTGATGCCCTTGTTGATTTCTAGAGTGTGAATCAAAAATGAAATACATTCCATCCTGAGAAATTACGACAAAGGTATTTCCATGGAAACAAATAAAACATGCACTATATTTCTGAATGGTTTGCTCTATTCCTCTATTCAGTGAAATCATATTAAATTCAGTCAGAGATGCCTCTCCAAATGTACCAGAAATAGATTCATGAACTTTCAAATGGAACATTTTACCAAATGCATCAATTTCATCCGGCAATTCACTTATCAATAAATATTCATTCATCATTGTTGAACTATGACACAAATATCTGTACAATTCATTTCCAGTATTCAACACAAAATCCATATCTTTCAAACACCACATTTTCAAAGTCTTGATTTGGCTATAAAGAATTCCACATAAGCTCATGCAAACACACTGTCTCCCAGCCAGTTCAGCAAATCTCTGATGACCTTGATGGAAACTTCCTTGAACAATACTGATATGTTTACAAATCTCTACATCATCATGATTGTCTGTCTTCAAAGTGTTCATGTCAGAATTAACTATTCTGTGTGAATGACCTCTTACTTTCTTCCTACTCTCATTATCCATACAACTACTTTGTCCATTTTCTTCATGTTTTCTTTTCAACTTCATTTTCTCATTACTACATGTATCTTGTTCATCAACATTCCCCATTTTTACTTTCCTACTTCTTAGTGTATATTTACAACTGGTTATTTCCTCTGAACATGTTTGATTCATACTAGCATCACTAGCTGTTCCACTATGTCTGGCAGAGACCCGTGATGTTTTCTTCTTTTTAACCTCTTTATCCACTGCAGCTTGCTTGTCACTATTAGAAGTACTCTGACTGTCCATTTTTGTCTTGCTCCTTAGTGAATATCCACCAGATTGCACAACTATCTGCTCTTTCACATCTTTGCATGGCATAACACCTTTTACATTTTGCACTTTATTGATACCCTTTTGTGTCTCACCTTCATGTTCATTCAGGTTCAAGCAGTCATCATGATCTTCCAAATATGAATCATGTTCTGGATGTGATACAGCAATAACAGGTACATCGTCCATCTCAAACTTATTTTCATCTACTGGAATACCAAAATCAAATAACAAACAATCAGTGTAAGAACATCTACCACACTTTGAACATAGCCATGACAGTGATTTACTTCCTAGGGTTAACATTGTTCTCAAAAATCCAGCACATGTCACATGATAGCAGGTACAACAAGTATCACATTTCACAACTCTATCTACTCCACTTGCATATATCACTTGATCACATAGCCAACATGACGTAAGTTTAGTTTCTTCCACACAATGAGCTGTATTATTGACCTTGATCTCCTTGGCAGAACTTTTCTCATGTAATTTATGTTCTGATTTACTGTCTCTTCCACTATTGGACCACTTGCATTTAGTTTTCTTCTGATTCAATATCCCATCTACCCTTACATTCTTGCTATCTTTCCTTGTATCTTTCTGCTTGTCCAACTTCTTGATAACATACATCAGACTTCTTCTTGTGTGACTCTGAATGTTTTGCTGCATATCTTTACGCTTCTCTCTCTCTTCCTTACTGACATATAATTCAATTAATTTACCATTTCTTCGCCTTCTCAAGCTTTGCCTCTGTTCATATCTTCTTCTTTTCTTTTCACTTGGTTTGGAAACTTTCCTTTCATCTTTACAATATTCCACAACACACTCCAAAACCCCATTCCTGCTACAACATGTCTTACTCATTCTCTTCAACTTGTCCACTGCTTTGTGACTACTTACTTTATGCTTGATACTCGTTTTACTTATCTTCCTCTTCTTCATTCCTGCCTCATTCTCCTTCTCTGCATTCTTTCTTGATTGTTCATCATCAAGCCTCAGATTAAGCCTCAATAGAGCCGCATGGTGCATCTCTGCACACTTTTTTGATTTTTGATCATTAAGCCTCAGATTAAGCCTCAATAGATTGCTATTCGAAAAGCTAATAAAGCCGCTGCTCGAACCATAGTTACACCTTTGATAAGCCTCAATCCAGCTGAAGGAGACACTGCTCCCAGTACCCTCGTAATGAGAACTGTGAGTACACTGACCCACAAGATCTCGGAGTACGAACACACGCTGTTTGTGTGCCAGCTGGTTTGCACAATGCCTATTAGGCATGTGTCTTCCCTGAAGAGGTGCCAACTTCAGGGAAGGAATCCAACACCAGGAGACACCCTGGCCTGCAGGTTTCTTTACAGTCTTGACCATCTTCTGCAAAAAACAAAAACAAAAACAAACAAGAATACATGAACATGTGACTACACAACAATCATCGGAACAAATATCATATTCATATTTTGTTTAAATATTTCTTTTTTTTATGTACACCAGTCTATCTGTACACAGGGAATCAAATGACATCTATGTATGGAACCATTTAAACAAAATTCAATGACATGTTTGATGTTTATACATGTACAATGCATACATATACATGTACATGCATAATATAGTATTGATATTTGGACTGAACATACTTGTACATGTGTTCATTACAGTTCTTCAGATTCCAAATAAAAATAAAAATAAAATTGTTCAACTAAAGCATTAATGAAATTGGCACCGTTACTTACATGTTAGTAAGTAGCAATCACCGGTAACCAATTACCCACTTTTGACAAAGGTTGTTTTTACTTGAAATAATTCATAAAATTGATGATCTTCCTCAATCTGAAGGTTTCTAGAACACTTATGATGACCTTTAACCAGACAACAATGGTGCCAAGATTTAGATTGATGACGTTATCAGACCAAAAGTTACAGTGGAAAAAACATTTATTTCTTGAAAAAAAAAATACACTTAAAAATCAACCATGACAGATACAATCTTTTTTTTATTCCTTCAAATAGTACATAATCCCATACAATTTGCACAGGTTTTTTCTGTTCAAGGTAGCAGCATAAACCATCATATGGGGCACGTAGGCAATATCATTTCAACACTATATTTATTAATCACGGAATTTTTAGGCCTTACTCAGAATAATAAACTTAGACAATAATTCTCTCAGTTGCACATCCTGGCTTTTTCATGACCGATGACCTGAGGTCATTGAACAATGCTTGACAATGTAGCTGGCTTGAAAACAAATGTATTGTAACACAATGCCCTGGTGTGCACTTATATTGTGCTTACACAAGAAGTGATGTAACGACGACTGAGATAATTCTTTTTAAACATTTTCAAAATATGCTGTCAAGATCAATGTTATACGCCTTGGCCGGCTACCTACCCCTATTCTAGAATTAGTAACTACCTAGGGCTCACTTGCAGAATACCCCCGGCCGCCTCTCACCTCTCCCTCATTTAACCCGTGTACAATGTCGTTCTTGGCCACTTATATGTTTATGCACAGGGTTTTTTAGTGACGGGATTCTGCAATTACTCCCCAATAAGCAATGCTAACCTTAGCCCTGACCCTTGGCCTTAGTATACACTAGTATTAAGAATGATTAATTATCATTGAAGCTGTGGGTTATGCCTATCGCTACATTAACTAGGCCCTAGTATAACAATAGGGCATTAGTGTCTTTTACGCCACCCATATTATTTTCAGTATTTATTTGGGTAAGAAACTGGGTTTTTTCACACACATATTGCCGAAATATGTTTATTTTAGGGTTTACAGGACCCATGAATAATTTTGCTTAAAGTAACAAATCTCATTTTGGAACAGAAGAAGCTAAATAGGGCTAAATACTGAAAATAATATTTTATAATAATAAAAAACAACAATGTACCTCTTCTACATCTGACCATCCATGATCTGACATTACACAGGCCTGCTTTTTACTAACGTTGCATAGTTTGTTTACATGTACGTAGGTTAGTCACATAGTACATACACATACATTTACATGACATATGCTAGGCTAACGTAGAGCCTGCGCCTTAGGTTAGTACTAAATTAATATTCATCATTAGAATGCCTCTCTGCACCCACCCTAGTAGTTTTACATGTACATATAGTAACAAACACTAGATTGGAAATATGTTAAATTATGAATTAACGTCACAAAACTCACAATAAACAAAACAAAACGCATATATTTTGATGTTAAAAACCATTCCACCTTACTCACTTCGCGTCGTCAATAATCATACACTGTGAGTAGATTGTTCCCCTCCAAGCCGTAGTATAGCAATCGATATTGTTAAGACAGGGTTTCAGACCGACGCAGCTTCCAGGCTAGGATACAAGCTGTAACTAGCACGACCGAATAGGAACACGTATACGTACCTTGACTCCCGTACGCATTGATCAGTGACGCATTGATCTCCATTCTGTACGTTACACGAACTTGGGACGGAAAGTAGTCTAACTTCACGTACACAATGTGCGTTAGTCAGTTTACATGAATCGCGCACAGGCCCTTTCTTTTGCAACGTCACAACCCCGAAGGGAGCCCTCTATTGGCCTGCCGGAACGGTATGGAAAAAACAAATCGCGCCCCGCCCGGTTTATGCCAATCAATCTGGAGGAAAATCGAGCCATGAAGCCAAGCAAACCCATCACAAATGTGTACACAACATTCCATAAACGTTTAAGCATATTGCTGAATGTCAACAACACAACACAAACAATGATGGTATGTATTTGTACAGCTATGGAAAGCTTGCAAATCTGTTGAATTTGGTCACATATTCTGTCAAGAAAAACAAATATTTTGCAACATTTGGCCGCCTAAGTTTGAGGACGCCCCCAAAGACTATAGTCTTGTTTTAAGCCGGATTTTGTGTCAAAGACATTATTTGACGCCATTAGGCATTAGGGTGTCACCATACTTTTATGTTTATGTGCACGGTGACTTACAAACGAATTTAAGGGCCAAAATTCTGCACACGAGTTAACCATAATAAAGTTGATAAAAATCAAACTCCATGGCAGAGGCCTTTAGGATGTATGTGTATACGTCGTGAAGACTAGTACATTGGAAATTTCCAATGGCATAAAAAATATATATCTTCAAGACGTCATAATGTGTCATTTAACAGATCCTTAAAGGGAAAACATCAAACACTAGCTAATTATGAAAAAAAATCTATGTCCAATAATAAAGTCGGGATGAAGTATTATATGAACAACTGCAATAAAGCCATCATAATCACGCGACACAACCTTCAATCATTAAACTTCACATTCCAATGATATGATGAACCAATCTTTTAAGTCCAACTGGATACAATCATGTACATGAAAGCCAGGAATATGGTAACTTTGTACAATATATATCGTAAAAAATATCTTAAAAATGTGGCTTTTAATAATTTGACCGATGACATTATCAATCTTTTCAATGATATCATGTGGCTACGTTTTAGGCAATTGCTTCACAATAAACATTTATTAACCAATTAAGCGGCCAGATTGTAAACATAAAAAAACTGAATGGACGTTATTTTACCTACCAACAATTTAGAATTAAGAAAAGGCGAAAAAGTCATTTGCTCTGTCAGTTGACAGACAAACCTCTAGTTTTTCCTTTTTTTTCTTTTTCCACTTTTTTCCCATAGACATAACACAGGGGTTTTCTAAGAGCCACTTCTACCATTATGCCAATTCCAATCAACTTCATACTTGGCACGTAGTTAGACCAACACCCCGAATAGTGTCCCGCGTATGTACGTCATCGTGACGTCATCACGTGCACAATTACGTCATCATAAAAGTGCAAATTTTAGGGCTCTTTATCTCCGGAACGACAATTCCGATGCAGCTCAAACTTGGTATGTAAGTATATGGGGACGTGTTATAGACAAATATTGCAGTCACGTGTCGATGACGTCATCATGTGATTTTATACGAATTATTCAATTTTTGGACCTTTTCTTTATATCTCATGAACGACAAATCGTATTTTCGTAATTCTTTCGGCAATATGTTTGTTAGGCTATAGGCACATGCCACAAAATACCAAAAAGGTGTGACGTCATGATGACGTCATCAAAAAGCCGATTTTCTGATTCACATATAAGGGAATATCCGATGGTGATGAAACTTGGTGGGTAGGTAGGGAATGGTACTAGTATCCGAAATGTGTAGTGACGTCACGATGACGTCATCGGCTGATTTTTTATTGATTTTTGAATAATTAATGTTGCCATTTTTTTCACAGAAACACATATAAGCGAATATCCGATCGTGATGAAACTTGGTGGGTAGGTAGGAAATGCTATTACTATCCCAAATGTGAGGTAACGTCACGATGACGCCATCGACTGATGTTTTATTGATTTTTTTGAATAATTAATTTTGCCATTTAGAGTCAAACATAACACAAAACACGGTCTTTGGAACTTTTTGGACCGCTGATATGGCTATCTATAGTAGTGGGCCAATTGTGTACACGTGAACGGAGCACGACATACCTGTTTCCACCGACAATAAGCACAACCATACATACTACGCGCGCTGGTTTATAATAGACTCTGCCATTTCTGTGTTTCTCATGGGCATGTGTATGTACACGAATCTGTATACGAGTATTGATGGACGAGTGACGACGCTCCTGATAGTTGTTTACGACAATTAAAACACCGCTATTTCTCTGTACTGGGCCAATTGCGTTCATGTTTGTTTTTCATATTATTTATAAAACATACGCGAAACAGCTCAGTGTTTGTCAACAAACACAGGTCTAGTTTTGTCCTTGTTCTTCAAATAAAAAAGACCTGTCATAGCCTGTCCATCACCCACCGATGGTTGTCTTGAAGAATGTAGAAAGCATCCAGTAGGTATTACGACTCCGTTACAATCATTCGCAATGCTTTTATTTATTACTGTGGGTTTTACTTCGGTATTTACCATAGAAATCTATTCTTTTTTCCGATATATAATTATCTGGCATTTAGCCATAAATGGTTGAAGGGAACTTATAATAAACATTATGCATGAAACTCGTGTGTGGACTTCATTCTTGAAAGTATTTTGTCCCGGTAGACTGGTTGCAGAGCATGTATAACCAGTCGATTTGATTTGAAGCTTCTTGACCAAACAGATGGCCAGATGGTTGTTAACATAACATGAGAAACTAGAGTCTACCATTGAGTTGTCGTTTATTTGACGTTACAACGCGCTGTCAACAGAAACCAATAGCGTGATACATCAATGTACTACATTGTATTAATATTGCAAATACCGATCCGACGGCGCCACAAACCATCTGCCGTACTATAATGCATATAGTGTACGTCCGTGTGATGACAATCGATGTTTTCCGACGGAAACCCAGACGATTATTTCTGACAATTTTCTGGTGTGGCGGAGAGCTACAACAATATGGTGGACACTCCAAAATGACTCTCACATTCTTGAAATTAATGTTCTTATATAGTTTCACAATCAAACAAATTGAGCCAAAGGCATAAAGTGACTGTTTCAATGTATTTTTCGAAATTGTGTCGTAGCACTTTGGAACAAATTTCTACCATATTTAAAAAAATATATATACAAAAATAAGGAAATCCTATGGGAAGTGACCTGCATTATTATTCTTAAATGACATATTGCGAGGGTCCGCATCCACCGTTTGAATAAAGTATATTCCATAATTAGTTGCCAGCATCAAGTACACGTGGACCTACAACGTCATGACGATATGGCAGGGTATGATTGGTCAACTTCTCCCATATCACTGTCGGCATAATGAATTCAATCATTACGCAATGAAACAGCCAACAATCCAAAACCAGTTGTCAATGGGTCTATGTATTCGCACGTTGCAAATGCATTTCAAACCACGCTGGCAATCAACGTCACCGTAGCTCTCGTATCGGTGTTACTCATTTTCAAACGATATTTCGACGGTTTACTGCAACATTGCAACATTGCAAACGAATATTCTCGTGCGCTCAGATTTTCAGAATAATATCAATTGGGTTGATTTAATTTATCACTTACAGTAAGCACTTTATCTAAACAATGGAAATCATCACATTTGCCATAGCCCTTGTAGACATCATAGCCAGAGTAGCTGCTTACGAGTTAGACAATCCTTTATGTCAACGTCAACTTGGAGCAAGACAGCAGCTAATGCGACAGGGATACCATCACACATTTTACCGCGGTCCAAAGGGAGATCATGTCTATCGTGGAGGTGGAAGTGCCTATCGCAATCAAACTACCGGCTCCTATCTGACGTGTGCTAGGATGTGTCTATGGGATGATGCCTGCAAATCCTTCAACTACTGCTTGGATGACAAGCACTGTGAGCTGAACTCGGTGGTCTTCTCTAATATGACTGACCTGCTGTTTGCCAAAGGCTGCCTTTACTACGATGAAGAGTATCACGAGCCTCAAGGTAAGAACTGATTCGATCCTTAAAAAAATATTTCGATGAACTTTTTTACATTAAATGAAAAATGCAGCGTTTTGACCGAATAGCGAATAACTGTCTGCAGCAGCAACATCCGCTATTTCGCAAGACCGTGATATTTTTGATGCCGCTCTCGTCTCAAACCTGCTGCACGTGTTCAAGCGCATTTAGTTCTTTATAACTTATTTTCCAAATATTCGAATCTTACTTTCCACAGTCTCTTCTTATTAAATCTAAAGCGAAATTAATACACTTTCGGAATGAACAATGCCTTCAACCATACATCGGGTCAATGGAAACTCATTTAATGTCACACAGGCACCTGAATTTATATGAGAATATTGTTCTTGATGGTGTTGTTTCATTTTACATTCTCTAGCAAAAGTAGATATCATCATGCAAATCATCAGATCTTGATACCGTTGATCAATATTAATTATTTGGTAATGCTTATTTGCTAGTCTTGGTATCCTGTATACTATGTATGATAGTGGGAAAGGTTTCAGTTGGTAAGATTAGATACCACCAGATGTCATAAGTAGACCTACCTCAAAGTGCCACCTCTAGAGCTCCGCACCGAAAACAAGATAAAACAGCAGATTGTCACTGGTTTTCTTAATCAATCATCGTGTCGAGTCGTTTGCTGTGGGAGTCATTAGGTATAGCCATTATCGCAAAAGTGCAGTCATTATATTGCAGGAATATGCATTAACGGAATGGAAAAGCGCCCCATTACAAAATAGGATGACAGACGACACGGCAATATTATACAAAGCATGAAGCAATAGGCATTCAATCATTGTAAGGGGACGTCCATAAAGTACGTAGGCAATAAATGCCGACTTTTAGAACCCCCTCCCCCCCCCTCCCTTCCCCTCTGTACGCATGCGCAATCCACATTAGGTTTTCCAATTCTCGTGGTACCTTGCTTCAGCATAATTAAAATGTCACAGTAATCCGGGCCGGTACCATTATTGGGACGTCACTTCCAAAATCTGAAATGAATTTTGAAAGTTATTACAGGTTTTTATAAAGGTTCAGTCGTATTTTTTTTTATTTAAAAATCGTGCGATTTGAGTATGCAAATTATTCCTGACCCCCCCCCCCCCCCCAAAAAAAAAAAACAACTCTTTCGTGCGTACGTACTTTTTTGGACGGCTCCTAAGGCCCATTCGCACATAACATGCATAATAATCGCGATTATTTTCGTCGCAATTTGAATCAGGATTCAAAAACTAGTTTTTTCGTGTGTGGACACAAATACTCGAACTAATAGTCTTTTTGCAAATAATCTCGCTTATTTGTGCTGTGTAAACGGTGCGCCGTTTTATATCCCATCATGCAAGAACCATGCTATATGAAGTTTCTGTCACAACAGGTTGTGTCTAAGCTATATACCATAATCAATCGGGCATATCACCATGCAGGTCAACTTCAGGTCAAACGTCGATAATCGGGCATGCGCGCTTTTAATAAGAAATCGTACCGGTGCGATTTGGGTCGCCATTTTTCGGCCTGTGTGGACACGCCACAAAATAATCGCGATTTAAGTCGCGCTTTGTTCGTGTGTGTGAATGTATGACTATTATTGACATTTAATTGTATGCTTGTGGGAACATTTCATTGAGGCACGGTGCGGGTATTTGTGTGTGCAAAATGAGCTGCTTCACATCAACCCTTGTAATCATATTATATATTACCATTTGGAGTACATTATCAATAATTCACTTATCTTCGGTCATATTCCCTTGAAATGGAACAGACGCGGAGGCGTATATCTTTCACGTTGCATTGTAATTTTAAATGGATTTACCTTCAACCATAAAAACACCACATAGGGGCGTATTTGGGTAGGCCTACGCTCCCATTTTATTTCAGCCCCCCCCCCCCCCCCCCCCTTAAAAAAGCATAGAGAGAGGAGAGAGACTCAATGTCAAAAGAGAAGAAAAAGAAGGGAGACAAAATGTATTGGACAGTTCACGTCAGGGCCGCCGTAGCCAGCTATATGTTTAATATCGCCCCGACATACACCTATCGCTTTTGAGTTTGCCCGAAAATTCTGGATTCTCCCCTGCTAAGGAGAGTGTACACAGTGCATAGACCAAAAACAAAACCCTGCATATCAAAACGTACTCGAAAGTGATCAACATTCAATAACAATCTTAAACCAACTTACCCCGCTTTACGTCAGTTTATATATAGCCTTCTACCTTCTTGTCCATGACAAAAAATGAATGACTGAAAAGTACCGTATAAGCCATATAAATTCGAAAAAAGTACGCATTTTACAAAATGTTTCTGACGAACCAACCGGAGGACATGTTAAAACAATATTACCTATTAAAATACTGCAGGATGTGAAATTGGGTTATTGGTTATAAACCAATGAATCACTTGAAGCAATGACACCTGCCTGTTATTAGCATCTTTTCATCAGGAGAATGCTTAGAACATTTCGTGAATATGTTATTATTCGAAAAACGACTTTAAATACGCACCCTTCGTAAAGCTCTTGTGTTTTCTGCTTTGGTCAGACAAGTTTGTGTTTGCACATACACGTAAACCTAGAGAGAGCATACTTAATGATTATTTATACACAATTATTGTTTCCCAGAATTACGCGTTTCTTATTTTGGCTAGCTTTATACAAATACGTCTGAGTTTTGGGAGTGAACTATATCCCATTCGTCGTGTGGATCAGACCGATCAGAACGTAGTATATTGCAGATAATAAACGTAGTTTATCAACATTTTGCTTGGATTTGTCTACAATATAAACATGATTGGCTTTAATGGTGAAACACATGATGCATGAATGTATTGGGGATCAAAGGGGTCAAAGGGATAGGATGGTCGGAATGGTAGGAGCAATTGAGTCCATCCATGAAATATCCCATACGACCGGCGTCTCCAACCGGAATCAAACTCCTACTGCTTGGCTCCTTAGTCCAGACCACTCCGGGCAGATGGGGTTCGTCAGCCATGGGAGTTAGCCCGCCTAGGAGAAGGCAAACTCTAATCACAAGGAGGAGTAAACTTCGATATAAAATCCGGAGTGGAGATCCTAAGGCGTATGGCAGAACACTGAATCCTTCCGGCATCTCCTGCAGCTGCGCTGACACCGACTGTATTGGCTCGCCTTTCCGCCGGACTCTGCCAGCTTGGCCGAGAGGGTGGTCCTGGCGATTGGGTACATCAGGACTTCCATAACATTTGCCCAGGCCTGCACCGGGAGAGGTCACTCCAGCTTCGCTAGTCCCAGCGTAGGCACAACACGGGGAGCAGCAGTCTATCAGTGATAAGCCCAGACTCGTTTGGCGCAGAGCCGGGCGCTATGGGTTGCTCCCGACGGTGGGAGGAGTTCTCGGATTCCATTGGGTAGTCACCGCCCGCCTCAATCCGGGCAGCACCCGGACAGTTAGGTACTACCCCGCCACAACATGTTTGCTCTAGAGGCTGCCTAGACAAAATCAACAAGCAGGATCCCAACACCAGGCAAACAATCAAAACAGAAAAACAAGCTGGAATGCAAGGACGAAGTGTCCTGGATGTAACGGCGACCCACAGTTTATGGACGACCTACGGAAGACTGCCGTGATAGACAGAGAACTCCACCGTCTCTGTGTTGACATCGCTGCCCTACAGGACACAAGACTGGCAGACGACTGATATTTGCGTGAAACGAACTACACGTTCTTCTAGCAGCAAAAGAGGTCCAAGGAACCAAGAGCGAGGACTGGTTTGAGGCAAGCTGGTAGGAAAAGGAGCCGCTAGTGGAGGCCAAGCGAGTTGCACGACTATCACACCTGAACAACCAATGCCAAGTCACAAGAGACGCACTCGGGGCTGCTCGCAGCAAGTGTCAGCAGAGAGCCCGACACTATGCCAATGACTGCTGACTAAAGCTTAGCCAGAGGATACAGAGCGACGCGGACCGTGGTAATACAGGAGGTATGTACATGGGCATCAAGAGAGTTACCGGCCCGACCGGCAACAAGTGCGTACCTCTGAAGACCAAGTCAGGCGTGAACATCACTGACCAAACGGAAAAGATTGAGCGTTGCGTAGAGCACTATCTTGAACTGTACACCACGCAGAATGTTGTGTCCGATGCAGCGTTGGATGCCATCAGCCAGCTTCCTATCATGGATGAACTGGATGAGTAACCTACAGCGGTAGAGCTGAGTAAAGCCATCGGCTGTCTCTCTACCGGCAAAGCCCCAGGAGAATATGGAATCCCCCAGAGGTGATCAAGAGAGGGAAGGGAGCCTTGATTGAAGATCTACATGATCTGCTCTGCCTGTTAGAGAAAAACCCTCTATAAGAACAAGGGCGACGGCAGTGACTGCAACAGCTAACGGGGCATCTCCCTGTTGAGCATTGTCGGCAAAGTGATCGCCAGAGTCATCCTGGCCGGACTGCAGGTCCATGCAGAACGTGTATACCCCGAGTCTCAGTGCGGGTTTAGTGGCTGCTAGATCTACACTCGACATGATCTTCTCCATCAGACATTTGCAGAAAAAACGCCAAGAGCAAAACCAGACACTTGTCCTTGCCTTCATAGATCTGACAAAGGCGTTCGACTTTGTCAGCAGAAGTGGACTCCTTCAACTCCTTAAAAAGATCGGCTGCCCCTAAAACTGCATTCCATCATCGCGTCCTTCCACATAGACTTGCGCATCACTGTATGTTACAACAGAGCAAAATCTGAGTTATTCCCCATCAACAGTGGAGTTAAGTACTGTTAAGCCTCAACCCTCTTCGGCATATTCTTCTCTATGCTCCTGGCCTACATCTTCAAAAACAATGAAGACTGAGTCTACCTGCCCACAAGCCTAGCCGTCAACCTAGCCAGACGTCGAACCAAGACCAATCAGGGAGGCCCTCTTAGCCGTCGACGCTGCTCTGGTGACTCACACACAGATCAAGCTCTCCAAAGACTGATCGATCGCTTTGCACATGCCTGTGACGAGTTTGACCTCACCATCAGCCTAAAGAAGACGGAAGTGATGGGACAAGGCACTGACTCCCCCTGAGAATCCACATCGGGAGCCATGAGCTAAACACCTTCGATCGTTTCCAGTACCCGGGGTCCATTATCAGCTCAAACCTCTTCCTTTGAACCAGAGCGCAGCTCGAGAATTGCGAAGGCCTCAGCAGTCATGTCAAAACTCCAAAGGAGGGTGTGGCACAACAACAACCTGACAGTGATGCAGGTGTATGGAGCATGTGTCCTAAGCACACTGCTCTACTCCAGCGAAGCTTGGACGACATATTAAGCCCAGGAAAAGAGATTGAATGCCTTACCATCTTCACTGTCTCAGACGCATCAACGGCATCAGATGGCAAGACAAGATACCCAATAGTGACGCACGAACGTATGACGCAGTGCATCATATCAATTGACGTAATTGACGTTATTCTATTAACACACATTGGATCTTGTGTTTTTGAATCCCCCAATTTACCCGTTTTACACATGGTATTTATTCGCATCTTCCTTTTTGCATTCGTTTCTTTTTCATGTTTCTCTCTCCTTGTCCTTATTTTGGCACACTCTATTCCAGCCACATTTTACTGGTTTTCTTAATCAATCATTGTGTCGAGTCGTTTGCTGTGGGAGTCATTAGGTATAACAATTATCGCAAAAGTGCAGTCATTTTATCACAGGAATATGCATTAATGGAATGAACATTCGTCCCATTACACATTACAATGACATACTACATGGCAATATTCGTCATATTAAGCAGCAAGCAATAGACATTCGATCATTGTGATGGCTCGCTTCTGTTGGATATTATTGACATTCAATTATGCGAAAATGTCATTGAGGTACGGTGAGTGCAATTGCGCGTGCCAAATGAGCTGCTTCACATCAATCCTTGTCATTATATTATTAGCAGTTCCAGTACATTTTCATTAATTCGCTTATCCCCGCTCCTTTTCCCTTGAAATGTCACATGCGCGGAGGCGTAGGTCTGACACGTTTGCAGTGTAAATTGAAATGGAACGTAAGCTCCCCCTTTCTTTCAGCCAGAAAACAACAGCATATAGAGAGGGAGAGAGACTCAAACCATCATGCTTGATGTAGTATTTAGTGTTTGATAAAAGAACGGACTCACACACGCTGTACTCGGTTGACTGATAAAGTGTATTGTAATAACTGCATAGAGGTCAATCCGTGACCTATGATGTCATCCAGTATAATTAGGTATGGAGTGCCTATGTTACAATATTACAACCCTTTCCACCTTGCTTACTGAAAGTCCACAAATTGAATGAAAAGTTTCGTAATTGTGTTTTTTGACCAAAATTCAACAAGTGTATTTAAGAAGCAGTTCAAAAGTATTTGACAGTCTTTTGTGGTTTTGTCTTCTGTGTCAACTGTTAAAATTCAACAAAATTAACATAAGGAGGGAGAGTGGTTTCTTCTCAATCTCAATCAACCAAATTCAATTTTTGCAAAACAACAAAAATAACAAGCAATTTATCAAAAGATAAACTCTGTTCTACAACACTGTTCCTCTCTTCCTTTTTGGTTTGTTTTTTTTTACTGGGAGGAAAATTATGACAGAAATCATGGCTACTGTGCATAAGTTGAGCATGTTTAGAAATGAAAACAAAGCAAAACCTGTGAGGATAATAGTGACAACAATTGTGATTATGACAAACAACAATTTTAGAGTCCGGATTTTAGCACAAATGTTCCAAAGTATGAGTGTTCAATAGTTCTGTTCCTGCTGTCAGAGTTTTTGTCCTGGTTTATGAAACAAAGTCACGTAGGTGTGAGGGTGCTTGACGAATGCGGGGTGGATTGCGACGGGGCTGGTTTGGCTGGGTTGGTTGGGGTGGTGTATCATGCGAGGGGGAGACAATGTCGCTTTCATCATCACTGTCAGTGTGTTGTGGGAGCGGTCCTGTGTATTTCTTGAAGTAGGATGAGTTGCGTGTGATCGTGTGCGTGTTGCGTTGAGCTGTGATTAGGGATCCACGCTTGCTCGTGACAGTGTAGGGCTGCGGGATGTAGGGCGACATGTGTTTAGGGACATGTCCATGACGACGGATGAGGACATGGTCACCTATGTCAATGTTCTTGACTCGAGTACTTCCGCGATTGTCAGCATAGGTTTTCATCTGTGACTTCTTGTGTTGGTCGCGTTCTTGGACAGGGGCGTGTTGTGCTACTGGAGTGGACTCTGGTTCGGGGAGACGCGTGTGGAGTGATCTGCCAAAGAGGAGCTTGGCAGGCGAAACACCAGTTGTGGAATGTGGTGTAGCGCGATAGTTGCGAAGAAATTTGTACAGTTCCTGTTTCCATAGATTGTTGTCGGTGAAAGCAGAGCGGTATGCTTTCCTTAGAGTTTTCATAAATCGTTCGACTTCACCGTTTGCCTGGGGCCAACGAGGGGTAACTCGGCGATGCTGGAATCCCAGATATTGGGCGAAGCTGGAAAATTCGCGACTGTTGAAGGGCGGACCATTGTCTGTGCGGACGATGTTTGGGACACCGAAACTGGAAAAGATGCGATCAAGCTTGGGGATCACCTGTTGGGCTGATGTGGACGACACGATTTCTACCTCTGGGAAGCGTGAATAATCATCGATGACTACGAGCAAATGTTCTCCAGAGGGCAGGTCAGCAAAATCAATACTGATCTCAGACCATGGTTTGGTTGGGAGGGGTGACATATTGAGTGGTTCTTTGGTGTGTTCGATAGTGTTTGCTTGGCAAGGGAGACATTCCCGGATTGTTGCCTCAGCTATGCGGTCGATGGACGGGAACCAGACTTTTTCGCGGAGGAGGGCTTTTGTTTTGGTAATGCCCTGGTGTCCTTCATGTGCGATGTCGACGATTCGCTTACGGAGTGTTTGGGGTATGACAAGGCGATGGTCGTGCATGAGGAGTTTGCGATCTTGTGACACTGTGAGTTCATCACGTACATTGTGGAAACTGGTCAACTCAGTTTTCTGCTGTTTGTCTGCGTTAGCGAGGAGTTCATCCCAGTTACCGTGTTCAACGGCTGTCATGCAGAGTTGGAGAGATGGATCGTGGGTAGTTGCGTCAGCGATTTCAGCACGAGTGACGTGTTTCGGCACTGAGTGATCGGCTATGAAGCTGACGTGTGCTTCAGCGATTGTTTGTTCACTTGACGGTGATTGGTTCACTCTCTGCGGGTGTCGGGACATGTAGTCAGCTGGGTTGTGTTTGCCGGGACGATACACAACTGAGTAGTTGTAGGCCTGAAGCTTCAAAATCCATCGCTCGAGACGGAGGGGAGGCTTGGAGGTGCAACTGTTGATCCGTGACAACTTCAAATGGACCACCATACAGGTACAGGTGAAAGTGGGTGACTGCCCACGTTATGGCTAGTGCCTCGCGTTCAGTTTGTGAGTATCGTTGTTCAACTGGGGTGAGGGCTCTGCTGGCAAGAGCTACAACGGATGTGTTGTTGCTAGCGTCACGTTGTGTGAGCATGGCACCTAATCCCACTGGACTAGCGTCGACGAGTAGTTCAGTTTTGCTGGAGGGATTGAAGTATGCCATGGTGCAGCATTCAGTTATGCGTTGCTTGATGAGAGTGAATGCACTAGACTGTGCAGCTGTCCACTCCCATGGACTGGCAGTTTTGGTCAGGTCGCGAAGGGGTGCTGATATGGTCGCGAGGTCAGGGATGAAGCGACCACAGTAGTTTACCATACCGAGGAAGCTGCGTAGCTCAGAGACATTCTGAGGCTCTGTGACAGTCTGAATTGCTCTGATTTTTTGCGGATCAGGAGCAATTCCACTGGCGGAGAACATGTGTCCGAAGTAGTTGACTTGCGGAACGTTGAATTTGCATTTGTCGCGATTCAGGGTGAGGTTGGCCTCACGAAGGCGTTGGAGGCAGGCCTTGAGACGAGCGTCGTCTTCCTCCTGCGTTTTTCCAAAGACAAGAATGTCATCACTGATGTTGATGACACCCTGAAGATCACGAAGGGTTGCTTGAATGGTGTGTTGGAAGATCTCGGCCGCAGATGATAGGCCAAAGTGCAGACGCTTGTATCTGAATAAACCAACGTGGGTGGAGAAGACCGTGTACTGACGTGAGTCGGGGTCAAGCTCGACTTGATGATAACCTGAGTTCAAATCAAGTTTGCTGAAGGTTGTTGCGCCATTGAATGCGATGATGATGTCATCGACTGTAGGGGTGATGTGACGTTCCCTTTTGATGGCGTGGTTGACATTACGCATGTCAACGCAAAGGCGGATTTCATCAGGTTTGTGCGGTTTCTGGACGACCGTGATGGGCGATACCCAAGGTGTGGGTGTGCCGTGTACAGGTTCGATGATATCGAGTTTGAGCAACTTGTCAAGTTCTTGTTCCACTTGTCTGCGGAGGTGGAACGGTATGCGGCGGTGGGGTAGAGCAACGGGGACAACGGAGTCGTCTACGTGGAGTTTGCATTGGAACGATTTCAGCTTACCAATGCCTTGGAAGCGATCCGCATACGACACGAACAGATCAGATGGGGCAGCGTTGTGATCAGCTTGCAAGGTATATGCAATGTTTACAAGTCCAAGAGCTGATGCAGTGTCAAAGTTCATGAGAGTGTCGGCTGTGCGAGACGTGACGAGTATTAGACTCATGACAGATGATGATTTGTAGCCTACTCGTGCTACAAACGATCCAATGATCTCGAGTGGTGTGTTGCTGCCATACGCGTATACTGGGATCGTGCGTGCGTGGAGCTGGGGACGTGGTTGCAGCGTATTGAAGGTGTTGAGACTCATCAACATGACAGATGCGCCTGTATCTATCACAGTTTGTACTGGACAGTTATTGATGGACACTGTGACCATTGGCTTGGCCAAAGTTGGCGAGCGGAGGTGAAATACATATTCACTGTTGGCTGGTGGAAGCTCTGGGGGTGGAGCATCAGTGGTACTGCTACTGTCCTGAGGACTGGTATTAACGGCGTGAACATTAGACCTTGACTGGGGTCCGGCTGAGCTCATGCAGTATTTAGCAAAGTGATTTTGCTTACCGCAGGCGTGACATGTTTGGCCTTTTGCTGGACAGTCTCTGTCTTTGCTGTGTGGGTAACGGCAACCACAATTGCGACAGGTGCTCGATCTGGACTGGTTGGACGGCCGCTGTTGAGGGCGTCTTGACTGTTGATGGCGCTGGTTGTGCCTTGGCTGTTGTGCAGGGGCGTTGGACCGGCGTGCACAGGTAGGGCAGGGGCCATTATGCATTGGCTCCTTAGCCTCGACTTTGTTCACAGTTGACGTGGTCGATGGAGTTGTTGAGTGTTCCATTTGAGCAGCATGACAGTCTGCAGACTCGTATGTTCGAGCAGTCGCAAGGAGTTTTACAAGTGTGAGGGATTGTTCCCGAAGTACGTAACGACGAAGTTTGTTCGACGTGCATGTCTGGATTATTTGCGACTTGATTTCATCATCCTTCTCTGTGAAGTTACAGTGGGTTGCTAGACGTTGGAGTCGTGTGTGGTATTGAGCAACGGTCTCGCTTTGTTGCTGTTTGGACTGGCGGAAGGTGTACCGCTCGAATTCAATGTTTTTCGATGGATTAAAGTGTTCATTGAGCGCTTCCTTCGCACTGTCGTAATCGGATCCAGTGTCTGCCAGCGTGTCGAAAATATCATTTACTTCTTCACCAGAGTATAGTGGAGCAACAGAGCTCTTTGCTGAGTATCGTCAGTAATGTTGAACCCGACGAACAAGTTCTCAAGTCTCTTGACGTATTTTTCCCAACGAAGACCAACATTGGTCGGCTCGCTGCTAACGGGAAACGTGGGAAAAGATGGCGGAGTTAATGCGCTCATCGTGTGTCACTGACAGACAACGTAAAGTTACAAAGTTCACGAAAAATAATGGCGAGTGTTGCTACTTAATTCACCGTACACCGGAGATGAAGAGTCTACGTACATTACCAAACATGCAAGACGGTCTGATTTGAAGAATAATCCCTTGCTCGTCGCCATAATGTAGTATTTAGTGTTTGATAAAGGACGGACTCACACACGCTGTACTCGGTTGACTGATAAAGTGTATTGTAATAACTGCATAGAGGTCAATCCGTGACCTATGATGTCATCCAGTATAATTAGGTATGGAGTGCCTATGTTACAATATTACACTTGACATGCATGCACAGTATACACCAGTCCAACCGTTACGTTCTCCGGCCACTCCCCCTTTTCAACAATCCAGGATCCGCTCCTGTCCCATGCCAGCGCATTCCAACTCAGTTTATTACCCAATCCCGCTCCAGGACATATTTCTTTCTTCACCTTTCAATGACTCAAAGTCAGGATAAAGCCTAAATCTATGGGGTGGGGTGTGTTGGGGGTTTGTTGAGGAGGAAAGGGGGAGATGAGTGAAGAAAGGGGGACAGAAGAAAGGAAAACAATGATAGGGAAAGAAAGATGGAAGTAAAGAAGGGAAGCTGGATACCCAGTTTCGACCAAAAACCTTTCACTTTTCTTGCTCGGGATTCTGCTCACCCTCTGTATTTTGGCGGTGTCATTAAGGTTGAAGTGACGAGATATAAACGCATTTGCAAACAAGAAAGGGATTTTGTGGCGAAGGTTGAATTTTTCAACCACTGCGAAAATTGATGACAACATTTCCATGTTGGGCGGCTCATTGAATATCTCCAAAACAACAGCTCCGCCTTTGGTCTTCGTCCAGCCATAAAACCCACATTTTTCCCTTTTTTCATTCATCTCCCCCTTTCCTCCTCAACAAACCCCCTACCCCACCCCACCCTCAGTTAGAACTATACACTATGCCTCTTCTGTTTGTTTTTTTTACCTTGCTATACACTACACTGATAAAAGCTTCTTAAAACTTTTGGAGTGCATACCGGAGCGTATCTCGGAGGCACAAAATAACATGGAAAGGTTATAAAATCAAAGGTTGTTATTCATAACACTGCGTTGAGATCCGCCATCTTGAACGAAAACTTCAGGCATTGGAACAAATCACTGAGATCCCGGTTCTGAGACTTTGACCTAATTATGCTAGAAACGCGAACTTTCTTGCAAACCCCATCTTGATTTTATAAATATTGTTGCCTAATCATTGACAAAGACTGATGACAAAATAATGTGATGACTGTGACAAAGAACAGAAAATGCAGAACCATGCATGACTCACGAAACACAGGGATTTGGTGCAATCACAACTTCTTTTGAATCATTGGAATTATTCTTATCTGTGGATTCTGAGCTTTATGTGAAAGAACTTGTAAGTGGTTCGTCTCCAAATTAAAATAAATGGGTCATGGCTGATTATCTTGTGTGGCGGATATCAATAAGTGCATCACTTTCTTGGTTAGATTGTAGCCTTAATAAAAAAAAGCTCTCACTGCAGGGTGGCATTTGGGGTTCTTTTGGGGGGTGGAGGGTTGGAAACTTCAGTCCTGTTTGTAAAAGAGTGTCAGCATTCAGAGTATTTCGTAATAACAGTCATAACACTTTCCAGTGCTAGAATTTAGTTTCTGTAAATCTGTTTCCTCGGAATACTTCTACACAATTAGTATAAAGGGAAAATAATTAGTATAATTTGTCTGTTAATTTAATTGTAATTCCTGAATATCCACGCTGCTTTATTACTAGTTGGGTGTTGGGATCCGCAGCCTTTGGGCCTTGAAGACCACACCATCCCTGATGAGCGTATGACTGCATCGAGTGCCATAAGCACCAGACCTGCATCAGCTGGTCGTCTGAATAACCAGTACAGCAGCTGGATACCATCGAGGTGGGTACTGAATATAAACATTTAAAACAATAAAGGTTAAACTTTATAATTATCCACTTTTAGGTACCCATATACATATCGGTTGACGTTATACAAAAAATTATTAGGTCAACCTTCGTTATTGTGGTACATTTTCAATTGCCGTTGAACAATGGTCGTCAATTCTTATTTGATGTCCTTTAAATATTGTGCATAGAATCATCCAGTTGTAATTCAGATGATTATCAATACGGGCGATTCACAATGATTCACAGTGCGCCACCATAAGTTTGCAACGCGTTGGCCAATCACAATGCGCGGAATTAATGTTGTCAACAAACTGCGCCTGTCTAAAGATGCGCAGGTTGTCGACAAATAATGTCATGCCGCCTATACCTTATTCCATTTGCATGAATGTAACTGTTTGGCAGGGTTAGTGGCTTTTCCACGGCAATCGTTATAATAGTTAAGCTTGACCCAACTCGTAACTCGTTAAGCGTAACCGTAACCGTAACCCTGACTCGATACCATTTTTGCCAGACTTCTCAGACTGGGACTCGGAGGTTCATGATTCGGACTTTGTCTCTGACTCTGTGACTCGATGACTCGGGCCGAGTCCGGCTTGAGACCGGGAAATTTGACAATTTTTGTGTGTGCCGAATTGTATTTCTTCTACAAAGACATTAAACCACAATTAATAATAATTAAAATTAATAAACAACACATGACTGAGATGGGTCTTTATAACATATCAAGTGAACAAATACAAAAGTCATTGAAAAGTGAACAAAGAAAAATTGACTGGAGCAGGATTCGAACCGGCCACCTCCTGAATACCGCACAGGCGCTCTTCCAACTGAGCTAACCAGCCCTACTTTCCCCAATAGTCAATTATCTTATCAAGGATCATTATATCGATACGCGCAGCAATGCTGCAACCTGGAAAATAAAAAAGGTTCGATTTTCATGTAAACTTTAACAAAATCTTCTCCGACGCACGCCAAAAGGGCTTCGCTAGACTACACATTTGCAAATTTCAACTTTTTTTTTATTTTGTCCTATATCGACCCTGGTAAACCCTGAATTCGATTATTTGCATACAACAACACTTGACGTCTTGGTCATTTTGAAAAAAGAATAGAACAAATTGAAGATCTACGTGTGTGACTTTGATTGATTATGTACATTGTGCCGGGTTCGGACTTTGACTTGGACTGACCGGACTAGGACTCAGCATTGCCTGGTTATGGGTTTGCTGCATGAGACTCCTATAGAACATTTTGATCATTGTACCAACCTTTATACTGTGTATATACAGTAGCTCCAGTGGTTCCTGGATTGAGGTGGACCTGGGTGAATCTACATTTGTGTCTGGTGTTATCACAAAAGGTGACCCCTCGAGGTCTTGGCGCGTAACGAAGTACCAGGTGACCTGTAAGAAGGACCCCTCATCCGCCCTCGAGCACGTGACTGATGCTAACGGTGACATCAAGGTATACTCAAATCTGTTCGGACATCAAATCAAACTTCTTGCTGTTCTATAGGTGAACAATTTATAAATTACGTTTCTCGCAACTGAAATGTCTGTTCCAGTCAGTGGCGTAGCTACGGGGGGGGGGGCCTGGGGGACACGTGCCCCCCCCCCCCCCCCCCCCCCCCACAAAAATTGTGGGTAGGAAAAAAGTTTAAGTGTTATCTGTAGGGTATGGTAGATATAAAGGAAATAAAAACAACTTAATAGCTTCTGCTGTTCCAAATGATACTTTTGACTTTCAGCAAATGTTCCCGAGTCCTTAAAACCCTAAAGTGAAGAAATCTGTGCATCATTTCAGTGTAAAAATACAATATTCTTACGCGCTTGCGGTTGCAAACAGCCCGTCTGTCATTTTGCCTGGTTTGACTAGTCTAGTGAGTCTGGTCCCTTGACACAAAAGAGTCCTCAAAATGAGAGCCGCAGGAACCAGACTATATTCTTGTCTGCGGCCGTCCGTGCGGCCGTGAAAGTCGTGAAAAATCTTCGTTACCGTTTTTACCTCAAAATTTTCCTAAAAAATCAAAGCCCTGCCCTCTTTCCACACAATCAATCTTGCTAGTAATATTGAATAGGACACCGCAAAGGTAAATTAGTGTAACAAACTTTGCAAGAAGTTGTTTTTATTTCCTTTAGGCCTATAGTTATCGTACCCTTCCAGAAGGGGGCCTAAGGCTTACCAAAAAAAGGAGGAACTTAAAAGTAAATTTTGTGAAAAATCATGCATTATCTCAGCTCACCCCACGAAATGGTAAGCTCCCCCAAAAATCCTACATGTAGCTATGCCCTGTATACCTATGTCTTGTGAACAAAGTTTTTATAAAATTCTCACCGCTCTCCCACTTGAGAGTGTTGGATTAAATAAAATAATGAAGTAATAATATAAATAAATGAATAAATTTATCGGAACAAATGCTTCCAAAATAAGGCTCAGATTGCACCAGAGAATATCTAGAACCCCTGAGCTTCCAGGGCCCTTATTTGGGCCCCTGAACCCCGGCCGCAAGGACTTCACGCTTCGTGCTCATTTTCAGATGCGGATCAAGGATTTTCCAAAAGGGGTGGGGACGTGGAAATTAAATGCGTCAATTCAATAACGATGGATGCACTAAGGGGGCGATTAAAGCTATACCTAATTTTGTCTCCCCCTCTTTTTCTGCTCTTTTGGAGTCTTTCTGCCTCACTATTTTCTTTGTTTTTCTTTTTCTTTTTTTGCTGGAAGAAAAAGGGGGCGTGCGCTTCCACGCCCCCTGGATCTACCCCTGCATTTGTCATATTGAAAAAAAAAATTGCGGGTGCCCCCCACAAAAATCCAAGCAAAACCCAACACCAACCCCCCATCCCCCCCCCCCCCCCCCCAACCACCCCCCCGCCCCCAGTGCCCCCCTGCTGAAAAAAATCCTAGCTACGCCGCTGGTTCCAGTAACATATTAGATAAATCAACTATATTATTAGTTCCATATAAATGGATGTGCACTATTAATACTCAAAACAAAATGTAAGTGCCGTAAACGTCACTTTGATAAGTTGCTTATTGTGTGATTGGATGTTCTCTGTAGAGTATACATTGAATGCTAAGATTTCAGGCTAATATTTTCAAAATGAACCATTACATTTTCCGAATGGGCGGGAAATCACCTTACATTAATCTAGTCTTGACTGACGACGTTCGTTATGTGAATGTAAAACATGTGACGACTAGAAGCCAGTCTATATCTAGAGCTAAACGATATTCATTATAACGTACATGTACTGTGTTTCTACCACAGTCCACAGTTGGCCGATTAATATTCAATTTTCAACAGAATGTCGTAGCAGTAGTCTTGAATCGTGAATATGTTACATATTTATTGTACTCATGGGGTGAAGGTATTTTTATATTGAATGATACCTTATAGTAAATCAGTTTTGTGACCATTTGTTTTATCTTCAGGTGTTTGATGGCAACGTCGATGATTCTACCACTCCTGTCACCAATATGTTTCATGAGAGCATCATAGCGGTTGATGTACGTATTGAACCGGTTGAGTGGGAGGGAGCAATTGCCTTGCGACTGGAGCTGCTTGGATGTTACATCACACGCATGAAGTAAATCGCTATAAACATCAAGGAATGAATCATCGCTAAAACGTTACCTACATATAATCATACAGTAATTAGTATTTGGTAATGTGTCTATTGTTGTATAATTATGTATATTTACTTAAATTCGCATGCATTGTGTCGTGTTTGTTATTATACGCATTTATTCATGTGAAGCAGATGAAATGCAGCTAGTTCAGTGTCGTAAGTTGAAGGTCATAATGATATCAATATCGGTTTGCACATAGCCTACATGCTGGTTTAAAGTAGCCCGAGAGCAATACCCTGTCACTCACCACGTTAGTCCTGCTCAGCGGTCCCGGTCCCACTCATCTCCGTGTATTCCATCCCATTCAGTTACGAACAATAGTCATGCCTGCCCTTAATTAAATCTCGTTCTTGCTATTAATGAAACAATTCAGTGTTACCCCAGTTATCATGCCAACATATAATTTGTTGACTCCAACTTACTGCATGCTACCTTCAACCTTGGAACGTATGCTTGATTTATTATTGCACCAAATGATTTAACTTCTGTGGTAATGTTATGTAAATTTGTTTTATATCATACGTTCTTTTCATGAAGACACAAAACATTATAGTTCAGGTGCCAACGACATTTGGAGTAAATCGCATTTTAAAATTAAATGATTATTAGGTATCCATGAAAAGTAGTGCTTCTCACTATTGAATCAAAATAACATTGCATGCAGTGGTCATGATGCAAACATGTTTGAATTTAATATATTTAATATGTATTGTATAAATATGCACTATATTTTGTTGTTTCGCGAAAAGTCGGCCTATGGAATTCTGTGTACAACAGTTAAAGATCAAAACAGTGCCATTCATTTGTCGTATGTCTTTACTGCACACTGCCGCCCTATCCGCAAAAGGGTCCATGTAAAGTGAATTGGTTCATTCGAATAGTTAGTAATGATTGTTATCAATTTTACAAGCTTTTTCAGGAGAAAGGTAGGGTAAAAATCAATATAATGTATACATGAAAAGTACGGGTTTATCATAGTTGCTTTGCACTGTGGAATCGAAATTACAATTTAATTTCCTTTCGGCAATATGAGGCAGAAGATTCTGAACCGGTTTCACAATAGTGGCAGTTTGTGTCACTTTGTAAAACAATAATCTTTATATCCAATGTACATTTTTTGCTATGATTTCCAAACTCCTGGTAATTCAAAGAAAGCAAACTAATTGGAATAACACTTTGAACTTTGGCAAAATGTTCAATCTTCAACTAACGTTAGATGAAGTTAGAGCTAGAAGAAGTATTTCTTTAGTATATTCTTAAGAGTCGAGCAAGAATTATTTTGGAAATATTCCTCGGTGGCTGATGCTTGTTTCATCAAACTAGACGGCCTGATACCTTTCATGCATTACTAGAGAAAACCCTGAACAGAAGAGGAATCAGACAGCCACAGAGTGCTTCTATCAGCAGGAATTCACATAAAGGGAAAAAGGTGACTTCGCCTTCATTTTAGCATAATTGATAATATTTTAGCAGGGCCTGAGAAAATTTACCCATCAACCAAAAATACACGACCTGATTCGTATTAACCCTTGCCACTCAAACATGACCTATTTTGTTTCTACTGGAAAAAAATCTTTTAACATATGATTTGAGTTATCAAAAGACTATGGGTTCCGGCTTCGGCTTCGGCCCGATACGAAGACTGAGCCAGAGCCTAAGCCAAGGATGGACGGTCCTGGATGGACAAAATCCTGGGTGCACCGGTGCAGGTGACGTATTCAAGGCTCCAGATGGAACATTACAGACAGGCAGCTCTCTTTTCATATGACGAAATGTGAACACGTCAAACACCGTACAGTGACCGGATGTGGCCGGAAGTTAACATCTGCTGTCGGTTGATTGTGGCTGCCGCATACAGATGTGTATTATTTTCTGACTGCTGTCGTGATATGGATTTTAAATTCTTGTTGATATATCATAAATGCTTTGTCATAGTAAAAGTGGAATCATTGATAAATGAACAGTGGTATAATGCACAGTCAATTTTAAATTTGGTCCAAATTAAGCAACACCGCACACAGCACGGTATAGGTTTTCCCGACCGGTTTCAGCAAAGAAGCATTCAATTTAACAGGAGGTTAATTTCGTCCACATGGGCATTCCAAATTAAAACTTAAGTCGTTCGATTTCGTGATTGGATTCATTTCCATGAGTCCGGTCTTTCAAATTCAGATCATCCTGTCGTGCATTCAAAATCTGGCAAGCATTCAACTTGGCAAATTTTCATTCACTTCTCACACAAATTCAGACCTACATGGCAAGATGCCTTGCGCGTCAGGAAATTGAGGGCTAAGCAAATTCTTGTAGCTATACCCCACCCCCTAGCCACACCAATCCCCTCCCACCCCCGTAGAACCGCCACTTGATGTAACGTGGATATATCAAGTAATCTGTGATTCATCTCTGGTGAATGATAGTTGGCCGTCATGATGCATACTTTCAGTTAACCTCATCAATGCACTTGATTCCCATACCTTACTCCTGGATAGTAATTTTAATTAAAGGGATGGTACAAAATTGGTAAGACAAAAAAAACTTCAAGATTACAGATTCGGATAAAACTTACACAGTATAATGGTGATGATAGGAGAAAATATCCCATGAAATGTTTTAGTCTGAAATGCCATATTCAATGAGAAATGAATGAAACTATTTTCCGATTGGAATAAATCGCTTCGAAACGTTTTATTATATGAACGCATAATATCGTTGAAATGTGTAAACGGGTTTCACTATTTTCTCGTGACCCAGATGACTGAATGACCTTAAACTTCTACAGGATTGTCAGTTAAGGTATATGATGGATTACATAGTGTGCTTTTACTGTCAGCAACAGGTTTGTCGCAAAAACCAGTTCCGTACCATCCAGTTAAGTTTAGGCGGCGTTTTGTGTTTTCACACTCATTTCGGGTTAAATTTACTTCAAAAAAAGAATTGCCATAACATAAGGGGTAATTGTATTTTTTCACAAAAAAAAAAAAATAATTTGTAATTATGTTTGTAGCCCTTTGTACAGATTTTGCCTGTATGTGTTTAGTTTCTCTTCAGTTTTTTGCTAAGCCCTCAATTTCCTGACATGCAAGGCATTTTGCCATGTAGATTATAGTTTGAATGTACATGTTTGAGAAGTGAATGCTTATTCACGAAGTTGAATGCTTGTCAGATCGCCTTTTAAGGCCTTTGACGAATTTGAATGCACGAACGGACGATCTGAATTTGAATGACCGGATTCATGGAAAGAATGCTTCAATAACGAAATCGAACGATTTAGTTTTTATTTCGAATGCCCATGTGGACGAGCATTCATTTAAAAACGAACTTGATTGAATCCCGTGTTAAAATTAATGTTTCTTTGTTGAAATTGGCCGGGAAAACCTATATAAAATAAAACACAATGTAGACCGAACATGTACATACCACTAGAACAACCAATTCTGAATGTGTAAATGTATATTTAAAGGTAGTAAACATCCATATGCCATTTAGAGAAAGATGAAAGATCATGAAAGTAACAACTGATGAGAAATCTTAGATTGAGTAAATATTGATCAATAAATTATCTCAGATGATGAAAATAGAAAATCAGTTCTTCTTCATTGTCTTCATTGAGTCAGTTTGAATAAATGGATTTATAAAGCCACGATGTCCTATACCAACATCAAACTTCCGCTAAATGTTGGGGTATACTGTCTTAATATTGACAGTTTTATGAGATACATGTATATGTGGCCGAAAACTTCTTTAATAAGTTCAGTTCGGGAAAATGTCCGTCGCAGTTGTGGCCGCCACTTTCTAAAGTTCAATTTCATGAAACCTGGCATAGCTATGCCACATCTTTAATTGTGCATTGTTAAAATAAACACGGCCGGCGAGGATTTGTGCACAGTTTGTGAAAGCTGTTCACATCTCATGACTTCTGCACCTTTAAAGGTGTTATCATACTTTGGTAAGAAACCAAAACAGAAATGTTCACGAATTTACGTAAAACTTATAGGGTATGAAGATGGTGGTGGTCGAAACATACCGTTAAAATTGTTCCGCCTGAAATGGTGTATTTATCCAGTAAATAGTCAAACAACGACCGAAAATCTTGTTGATCTTTTAAAGGATCAAAAATAAAAGAGAAAAGACTTAAGAAATACTGTTGCTGATTTTCACTATTTTCTCACAAAGTGGGCACCGTATGTGATTGAAATTTTCACAGATGACTGTTACTGTATCTGTCTTGATATTTATGCCCATGAATCTGTATTTATTTGATAAAAATCTTTAAGCCTTTAAACCTTTAAGCTATTTTATTCTATGACAATGACCACATTATATAGAAAAACAAATTGTGCGACATTTTGCTTGGGATTTTTACCTCGTGCATTCGATTCGTTATTGCCATTTTGTATGTATTGCCTGTATAGGGAAATAGGCCATACGATGCCATTTAATTTGTGTCAGTGAACCTACATGAACTTTCATAGGAAACATTCGGAGCTTCTGTTTGCTGTTCAACCCACACCCAGCCCGATTCACAAATATTTCGATAAAATTATACTGAACGTAGGTAGCGCATGGATTGAATGGATCTATGGTGCATGAGAAGAAAGCTACTCCACATCAAACACTGTCAAAGTCTTAAACGCTAAAAATGAAAGTCTGGAGGAAAGATAACTTGGTGAAGGAGGCATCCAGCAATTAGGTATGAACTCAAGTGCATAGAGGTGGTAGACAGGTTGCAGTTTGCATCAGTGTTGGAGTAGAGTCCTTATGATCCGAGTACAGATCGAGTACTTCAAGGTCTGAGTACTGGGCCGAGTCCGAGTACATTGCTGCCGAGTCCAAGTACATTCAAGGTCGAGTACAGGTCCGAGTCCGAGTACAAAGTCCGAGTCCGCGTCCGAGTACAGTACCAACGCACAGTGCAAGAAAATGCATTTTGTTTCACAAAGATGTTTATAGGATGTTGATCATGTTGTGCTACTCTTCTCAGAAACTAATGTTTTAAAAACCTTGCAAATGACACTGTGCTGCTCACTCCATTTGATACTAAACTCCTGATGTTTTTCATACTCCCATTGTATAATTTATCGGAAATCGGCAACATTATCAACCGTAAAATTGTAACGAAAATGAAATTTGCACTAAATGGTCAAGTACTCCCAAAATTCGAGTACATGTACATGGAATCGAGTTCCATGCCAAGTACATTTATTTTCGATTACTTTTAATCGAGTACGGGCCGAGTATTTGTCTGTACTCGAGTTGTGCTCAACTAAACACGGTACATGAACGGACATAATACAATTTCTTTTCATCGAAACATTAACTAAAATTCGCAAATATACAGCTGCTATACACTGAAACACCACAAGGATGGTGTGTACAAAGTGAAACAAGTCTAAACGTTGAATATTTATCACGAATAGTGTGGTAGATCGGTGCAATATACAGCTAGAATTGCTCAGTTAATGATAAAAGCATGGAACTTGGCACAGTTATACATGTACTTGAGCCTATACTGAACATTTTCAAAGGTGGAGCCAATGGATACGATCTGTTTCTTAGCAACGGTTGCTAAGAAACCTATTGACCCTAGCAACGAGCCATGTAAGCAGGTCTAATCCATTCTGATCGGGTGATGCTGAGTGTTTTAGCATCAAAACTACCCAAAGACATGTTTTAGGGCACTAGAAAAAATGCATTTGTTTGTTGCTAAGCAACGGAGAAACCACACCAACTGTCTATTTATATCTTCATTTTCTATTTTGAAATGGTGTTCCCACCTTAAATTGCCTAAAACGTACAGCTGGAAAATAATTTTCTGTATATTATAATCTGTACAGATTGGCATAACTGTTAATAGACAAATCATAACATTTATTAGTTTCTTAGTAACCTATATACTATAGCAACAAGCTGCGTACCTGTACATGGAAAAAATCCCTGCACATGAGATCCATTTTACTCAATGTTCTTATCAATAGAAGGCATATCCTAGAATCAGTGAAGGCTACGGTATTCTAAACTGACCAAATATCAAATTGAAACAATGTTGCTATGCAATGTTGCTAGACAATGCATTCATTAATAAAAGCAACCACTTATTTTGGCTAAGATGGATTGCCTCAATAAATAATATTGATTATTCTGTGTAAGAGAAAATGTAAGATAAACGTTGGTCCTATGCCACTAAATAAAAAAACCTGGAAGATGTTCACTGTTCCCCTAGTGTAAAGTGAGTATCTGGAGCAAGGTATCATCAATATAATCAGTGAAAGATTGATCATCCTCCTGTAGGTTGAGTTTAACTCTGATATAAATTCTCTCACTTCCCTGTGAATAGTGAATATAATATTTCCTTCCATATATGCAATGATGGGTGGTTTGAGAAAAGTTCTCCTTGAGATGCATTGCCTGAAATTAGGGGTAAATGATTTGAGAAGAGTTTGCCTGGTATCAGTATGTTTCACATGGGTGATTGTAAGTAGTTGAACAGACGAGAGGTGGTTCTTTGGTGGTTTTCACTGGAAATTTATGTTCACGATGAATGAGGGTATGTCTCCGAGAGAAAATTGACATGATTCCGTAAGTTTGTTAAATACTTTTATGTGTAGGGTGGCCGTCCTTGAGAAACGAGGACCTTTGAAAATGGTAATATCTAAAATTTGGATATAGAGGTTTCGGAGGCAGGGGCGTAGCTACGGGGGGGCCTGGGGGGGCACGTGCCCCAACCCCCCCCCCCCCCCCCCCCCCCACAAATTCTGAGTGCCCCCCCACAAAAATCATGGGTAGGAAAAAAATGGTAAGCTTATATCTGTAGGGTACGATAGCTATAAAGGAAATAAAAACAACTTAATGGCTTCTATTGTGCCAAAATGATATTTTTGACTTTTAGCAATTGTTCTCGAGTCCTTAAAACCCTAGATTGAAGAAATCTGTGCAACATTTCAGACTATCGGACTATATTCTCGTCTATGGCCGTCCGTGCAACCGTGAAAAAGTGCATCTTCGTTACCGTTTTTACCCCAAAATTTCCCTCAAAAATCAAAGCCCTGCCCTCTTTCCACACAATCAATCTTGCTAACTGAGGACACCATTTCCTTTATAGTTATTGTACCCTTCCGGATAACGCTTACCAAAAGTAATGAAGGAGGGACTTGAAAGTACATTTTGTGAAAAAATCATGCATTTCCTCACCCCTACGAAACGGTAAGCTCCCCTGTATACGACCTGTGTACCTTTGTCTTGTGAACAAAATTTAAAATGTTCCAAATTTGTCCACTCTCCCACTTGAGTTAGAATTTCTCCCGCTCAAGAGTGTTGGATTAAACAAAAATAAGGAAGTAAAAATATAAATAAATGAATACCTTTATTGGAACAAATGATCCCAAAATATGGCTCAGATTGCACCACAGAATATGACGAACCCCTGAGCTTCCACGGCCCTTAAGCGGGCCCTGGACCCCGGCCGCAAGGACGGCGCTTCGTGCTCATTTTTCATGTTGCGCAATCTCAAGTTTTGAATAAAAAAAAATTCTGGGTGCCCCCCCCCCCCCACAAAATTCAACGGCCCCCCCCCCCCCCCCAGTGCGCCCCTACTGAACAAATCCTAGCTACGCCGCTGTTCGGAGGCCTCAAAAGTGACCTAGAGTTTTGGATGCAATTGATTCAGTTGGTGGACAAAATGGGTGAAAGAGCTGTGAGAGTCATTGAATATGATGAGTATGTCATCTCTGTGACGTAGCAGAAAGGAATCTTGTCCGTGAGTGTTACGATCTATTTTTTTTTTCAAAAACATTATTACAATGTTATTATCATGTGGACCAGTTTGCGGAAACATCATGTAAGAATCATTCGTACTTTCGCACTTCTATTTCGTTCGCAATTCTCATAATATAATACAATGTAATGTTATTATCACAAATTTCCGGACTAGCCCAGTCCACAACCAATCTTATGTCGGTAGAAATGACCTCCGAATTGGAAGCAATGGGGGTTTGGTGATAACACAATAGTGATTGGAATCGTCATAGGCATGGTGTACCGATTCAACAGCTAATTCCGCTTAAGGCATTTTCACACGACGCCAAAAAAACTCTCAACCATTGAGAAATTCTCTCATGGTTGCGAAATCTTACGAAAGTGTCATCGTGTGAAAGGACACCAATGCTTGAGAGTGACCGACGTCCCTGGTGAATCCTTGAGAGATTTTGTCCGAGGTCCAGACCTACGACAAAATCTTCCGCTAGCGGAAGATTTCTCAAGGGACCGTTGAGATCTATCGTGTGAATAGAGAACAGCCCCTTTTGTACGACGTCCCTTGCGAAGTGCTTTCCAATGCTCATGCGTGGTACACCGGTTTCATGGCCTTTGCATACCACGTGCTTTACCCTCACCCTCATCGTCACGTTGGTACTAGCAGCGTTTACATTCATAAAATGCATAGTCTATTGATTACCCGCGTTCCGTCTCAAGGGAGGCTTGCGAAATGTTACACTGGGCCGTGTGAAAGGACGCAAAAGCAGCCAGCGTAAAACCGTTTTGTAAGATTTCGCAACCTTGAGAAAATGTCTCAATGGTTGAGAGTTTTTTTGCCGTCGTGTGAAAAGGGCTAAATATTAGTGTACAACATCAATGCTCGCTTTTGGTGCATTTTGTGAGAAGTGTTTTTCTGCTAGATTCTGCAGTATGCCACCGCAATGGACCACAATTTCCAGCTGTGCGGCATGGGATTAATTGTCTTCCCTAAAAATAGGCCAAAAATAGTTGACAACTTCACCATGTAGAAAAAATCACAGTCAGTTAAATGCGATGCCTGGCAACCATAACAAAGCCATGTGCAGTTGACTTCTGTTCCAAATTGGAAAGATCACGAATACTGAAGCAATTTGTATCAAAATACATTATAATGTTTAGTAAAATCGACCTGCAGACATCAAAATATGCTCTGTTGCTAAGGAAACTGTGTTGCCTAGCAACTTTTGTTATATTTTGTATATTGCAATTGCTCCAGGGTGTTGGTATAAAGAGCGAAGCAGCAGATATTGAAATACATTAAAAGTGGTCCGAAAATTAGTCTGCAGGCATTTTACATGTTGGTTTCTATGGAAAATATGTTACTTAGAAACCGTTGCTTTGCTATGTACAGTTTGCATTGGCTCCACCTCTGAAAATGTTTAGAATGATGTGACAGACATGTGTGGAAATGTTCATGCTTTTATCATCATCCGAGCAATTTCGGCACCCATCGACTGCACTAGAAGAGACTACTTGGGAGTGCTACTGCACCCTCTAATTCATTGTATGAATAGGTGACACATTTGACGTTAACTGCACTTTATTTAGTCATCACATGTGATCTTGCCACTTAGCTAAACATATGTGGGATGATTTGTTGAAAGCCAGAAATGGACATTGGGTAGTAAAGTATTTGCAACTCCCCTCAATAATATGACTAAACTTGATGAAGTCAGTATACACGGACGTAGATTGAATTGTCAGCATTTGATGCAATATCTATGTCAGTTGAATTGAGATTGTACAGACGACACTGACCGTTCAACTTGCTGAAGTCAAATGAGAAACACTGCTTGACTTTACTGCAGTAGCTCGCACAGGCCAGAAGAGTCTTGGCTAGCTTCTGTGAGAGTGGAGTAGGATTACTGATCAGGCTATTCTTGTGAAGTCTGTCGAAATTTCCCGATGTCAGGATGCGAGCTAAGAATAAGACAATGCACGATCAATGAATAATTGCCTTACTGTACTGACACTCTATCGCCACAATCACCTTATAGTTCATTTTGTTTGCTCATTATACAGGTTTCATTTTTTCTTTTTGGTCAAGCTTAATCAGACCATGGAGGAAGGAAAAGATTCCTTCCTCCATGATCAGACGATGGTTTCTTTACCAATTTCAATTTCAGTCCACTAGAAGACCCAGCAAAATTTGATCGGAAACCAAATGCAGTGTAACGGTCACTTTGACCGGTCGATCTCTGCCATGGGAATTGATTTATAATCATAATGGTAATGTTTGGAGCATCAGATTTCAATAATTAATCTTCGTGCTTTGTGAAATACTGAAGCAATTAGATCCAGTGGGTAAAGCAACACAAGCAATGAGGTCCGGAATCAGTGGTATCTTGCTTGCAAACTGGAAATTTGACATTTGACTCGTCGGTATGGAATAGATTTACCTGCACATTTACTGGATGTATCCATCTCTACAGCTACCTCAGCAATCTCCAGAGCTGCCTGACGCACTCCTGACATAGATGGGTCGTTATCTATGGAGATATACCTTGCCATCAGTGGTGTATCACACAGGAACTCAATTATTGCCCCATCTGTACACTGTGCCGCTGTCGCTGGCAGGCTACAAGGTTGGTTGTGGCTGTAATTGGAGCTCAGACCGGCACTTACCACGGCGCCAGTAAAAGTGAAAGCTTAGATTTAAAAAACAAACAAGAACATGACAGAAAAACTCATCAGTCATTCAGAAAACAGTATACATATATATGATATACACGCCATGAATATGTTGCTCATTCTACACTGTGTAGTGTTTTCTACAATCATTGATGAGGTCGCAGGTTCAAATCCAATGTCTAGAAAATTGTCTTTGTTTCCCCTTCAATGGTTCAAAATATATCCAGACAGTTTCGTTATTTTATTGACGATTATGTTAATTATATTTACCGCAGCAATTTCCTCTCATCGTGACGGTGATTTTACCCAAGCAGTATTTATTCTCCATGTCTACGTACCACCATGGATGTGGGTCACCATGAGCAGCTGAGTAGAAAGACAAAGGAAGATAAACGATGGAACAGCAAGGTCACGAATTGGGAGGAATATGATTCATTTGAAGTGTCAGTTCTGTTTGGATTCTATCACTTTGGAAATCCTTAAAATTACTGCCATCTTGACGACTGTTACTATCATCAAAATCACCGTCTTCCATTCACCGTCATCAATCATCAATCAATCCATCAGTTGCAGCATCTACCTTCGAGCAGTACTCCTTCTGCCCAGAATCCACCGACTCGAACGCCTTGCGCAGATCGATAAAGGGTCAACGAACCTATTACTATACTGGTGCATGCGCTACGAGAGGACCCCCCAGGGCCAAAATACGGTCTCTTTGAGAGTGAACCCAGACTGCTCATGTCGCTGATGCTTAAGCAAGTGAGGTCGAATCATGGCCAAAGGAATCTTAGCAAGAACCTTGCTGGGCACAGCGAGCAATGTCACACCTCGATAGGCATTGCAATCATGGCGATCTCCCTTGTCCTTTCTGAGAGGAACTACAATTCCCCTCTTCCAGTTAGACGGGATCTCGCCAGTGGTCCATACTGAACCTAGTATGTTATGCACCGCCTCAACTGCACTGTTTTTTTTTTAAGAATTCAGACTGTTCACTGCAGCCCTCGTTTCAAAGCACAGTCGATCGGTGAGTCAGCAACCAATGGTGGATCCGAGATGTTCAGACTGGTAGCCGGTGGATCAGCACGGTACAACTGTGCACAAATCCCTGCGTACGTGGCCCCAGTCCCCCGTCGATAGATGACTCTCGATCCGCTCACACACAGACTGTATATGCACCTCCTTGTTAGCCCTAAAGGATCGCACGGACAAGCACATAAACAGGCTCAACATCTTCCGGGCCCTCCCGCGTTGGCATCCCCCCCCCCCCCCCAGCCGATCGAGAAGCCCGGGCGCAAAATCATCCGCCACGGCTCCATCCCGAAGACGAATCACATCAAGCTTAGGCTTAGATGGAGCCAGCCTCCTGGACTTGGGCCACACCCCGAAGATTTGTAACGAACAAGCGTTGATCAGTGTTGAGGAACTGCGCAGCCCGAAAAACCTGGCAGTTCTGAAGAATCCTCCAACGACCGTCCACGAGAACATGATCGATCTCATTGGCAATAACGCCGGTATTGGAATACCAAGTCCAACGATGCCTCTGGGCGCTGATACCAAGAGCCCACAACCCTACGTCCCCGACCCTTTGCAAGATCAAGAAGCCTAGTGCCATTCTGAACCCTGATACCAGACCCATGGGGACCAATCAGACCCATGGTTTACTGTTTTTGTGATATGATGGAGATCAAATGTCCGATTAATAAAATCTCTGACACTGTACAAATTTAAGAGTTTCTTGTGATTGTATGAACTTCTCGTTCACAAGGAGTTACACAAAGTCTTTATATCGCGACGGAGCACGTTGTTCGCGTTTCGGTCAGTTAGAGTTTGGAGGGGTTGCAGAAGGTTGATCTGCAGGAAGGTGCTTCTCCTCCCCAAGGAATTTCTTGCAGTGGGAAATATTGCGGGTCACAACATGTTGGCCACATTGAGCAGTGATCATGGGGCCCTTTTTGTGAGTGACCGTGTAGAGTTTCGGGGTGTACGGTGGGGTGGTTTTGCGGAGAGTGTCAAAGTTCTTGACAAGCACGGTATCGCCAACAGTGATCGGGGACGGCGCAACATGTCGACGTTTGTCAGCATAGAGTTTCATTTTCATTTTCGAGTGACGATTATGTTGGCGAAGCTGGACGGACGGACGGTCCTGGTCACGCTTTGATGGGAGTTAAGGGAGTAGAGAGTTGATGTTGCGTCCAAAGCGTGCGGTTGCAGGGGGAATTCCGGTAGTGCAGTGTGGGGTGGAACGGTATGCTCGTAGGAATGTCTAGAGTTGTTTCCATGGCTTTCCTCGGCTTGTGAACAACGGACAGCTTTCTTGAGAGTTTTCATGAAGTTTTCTGCTTGTCCATTGGCTTCTGACAAGTGAGGGGTGATCTTTCTGTGGCGGAAACCAAGGTTTTCGGAGAATGAGTTGAATTCCGAACTGTTGAACGGGGGTCCTTTATCCGTTTTCACGACTTCAGGGATGCCATGGGCAGCAAAGATTTTGTCCATGATGGGGATCGTGGCTCGAGCTGAAGTTGAGCGAAGGATTTCAACGCATGGAAATCGGAAGTAGTCATCCATACACACTAGTAAGTAGTCGCCGGAGGCAAATGGGCCACAAAAGTCGCCACTGACATTTTGCCAAGGGTATGCAGGAAGATCTGTCATTGACAATGGTTCGCGTTTGTGTTCAAGTGTTGAAGCTTGGCAAGCGAGGCAGCGTTTGACAAGTTCAATGTTTGGGAACCGTACGTTTTCGCGTAGCAGCGACTTGGTTTTCGCGATTCCTTGGTGACCACTGTGTGCGAGATGGAGGACGCGTTGTTGCAAACTAGGGGGAATGACGATCCGTTGTTCGCGCAGGACTACACCATGTTGAGTGACTGTAATGCTGTTTCGCGTATGGCCCAGAATGCGTTTTAGTTCTCTTTGAGCTTGAACCATTGGTCGTTGCGATAGGCTTGGATGACGCGACTGGCATAACTGACCACTTTGCCTACACCATGTTTGTCCGTTTGTGTTAACATGGCGCCAAGACCGACAGAACTGGCATCAACCCATACTTCCGTGTCTTTGGCTGGGTCGAAGTAGGCACTTACGACTTCACGAGTGAGTGAGTCTTTGAGTTGTTGTAGAGTGTGTCATGTGTCGAGTTCCATTCGAACTTTGCGTCTTTCTCAGTGAGTGCGCGAAGGGGTTCCGTGATGGTAGAGCGGTTTGGTATGAAGCGTGAGCTGTAGCTTGCCATACCGAGTAGGCTGCGGATTTCTGCAGGGCTTTGTGGGGCACTCGCGTTTTTGATCACGTCAACTTTTCGCGGATCTTGAGAGACATCGTGTTCGCTGAAGACAAGCCCAAAGAAGTGCACACGAGAAAGGAGCGAACTGGCACTTCTCACTGTTTACTGTCCCTTCTCTTGCAAGCGTGTAAGAAGGACGTGTAGCCTCTTGTTGTGCTCGTCGATGGAGGGGGCATGGATCAGTATGTCATCGGAGACATTAAGCACACCGGGTATGCCTTCGATGGTTTGCCGGATTGTGTTTTTGAACACTTCACTGGCGGAAGAGATACCGAAGATCAGTCTTTTGTATCTCTTGAGTCCGACGTGTGTAGCGAAGGTCGTGATGTATCGACTATCAGGTGCTAATTCCAACTGATGATATTCGGAATGAAGATCCAGTTTCGAGAAGACTCGTGAGCCGTTCAGCTCAGCTATGAGTCCGTCCATAGTGGGCGTGGGGTGTCGTTCTCGCTTAATTGCTTTGTTCGCAGCTCTCATGTCGATACACAGACGGATGTCGTCGTGGTTATGAGGTTTAGGAACAGCAATGATGGGAGACACCCAAAGGGTTGGACCATGCGCGTCTTCGATGATGTCTTGGTCCTCGAGATCGCGAAGATGCTTTTCGATCTGCTTGCGTAGGTGGTAAGGGGCTTTGCGATAGCGTTGTGCGACGGGAGGTACCGAATCGACGACGACTGGCGTGTTGTGGCCTTCAATGCGAACTGTGGTTCGAAGCTTGTTGGATGTACTCGTAGTGTCAATTGCGAAGATGTATTCGTCATCTGATGATGAACAGTTTTCATCCACATTTCTCACTGTCTGGGGCTTGTTGTAGTGCGACTGCTGTTTGCCTTTGCTGGATCGGCAGACAGAGGAGAAGTGGTTGAGTTTACCGCATGAACTGCACTCTTTCCCTTTTGCTGGGAATTCACGGTCATGCGGGTATTCACCACCACAGTTACCACAGACACACTTTAGGCTTATAGCTGCTCTGTGTTCTAGGCGTATCATAGGAAGATTTGCCCTTTTGAGTTCCACGAGTTGGTTTCTAAGAGCTTGAGACTTTGTTCACAGTCTGGTGGGTTTCACTGGTGGGGCATTCAACGTCACCAGCCCGTTTCTCAGACAGTTCCAGTGATCTGGCAAGCTCCAATAGCTTTGATAGCGTATGCGGCTTCTCAAGTGATCTGCGGCGTAGCTAATTGGATGTACATCCAGTTATAAGCTGCGTCAAGAGTTCACGATCCAGGTCAGAGAATTCACATTTCTCTGCGGCTTTGCGAAGGCGAATGCAGAACTGATCGACACTTTCATCAGGGTTCTGTGTGAGTCGCCGAAACAGGATTGTCTCGTAGATTGGATTTCTCTTTGGCACGAAGTGGTTTGTCAGGGCCTCTTTTGCTTGTTCAAAGTTATTTTCATCACCGGTGTTTGTGAGTGTATCAAAGATAGATTGAAGCTGCTCACCTCCGTTGTGTAGGAGTAAAGCTCTCTTCCTCTTGCCGGTGTTGATGTTGAACCCTATCATGGCTCCTTCAAAGCGTTTGATCCATTTTTCCCATTTGATGCCAAGGGATGTGGGCTCGCTGTGTGCTTCGAATGGAGGTAACGTGGGCACGGCGGTCGCCATGTTGACTGAGTTCACGAAAGGTCACCGTGTGCGTGTAGCGATGTGCAAAAGTGAACGGAAAAGCCTGTGCAAATCCACGTTGTAGAGGATCCAAATAAGCTGTGATATGACGTACCAGACTGTTATTGTCACGATGCTTGAGTTTCGAATCCGTACTCGTCGCCAGTTTAGTGTTTTTGTCAAGGAATGAGGTGAGACATGACTCACAAGTTTATAACTCGGCTGTCATGTTTACTACATGTCATGAATGAGTAATACCAACAGGTCAAGAGAGGGCGCTATTACATATGTTACACATGGGGACCATCATCAATTCATATTACTTTCAACATCTAAAATCACCATTCTACAAATTACCCCTATCACTGCCATGCCAATCATCGTCCCAATTACCATAAACAGTCCCTTCAATCACCATCATTCCAATGACCATAATCACTGTAATCTCAATCATCATAATCATTGTCATCACTTGTTATCCACTCAGTAAACCGTCTCTATCACAGATCATAATGTCATCTGTATGTCCTACTTTGTAATGGTTGATCAATGAGTCACTTGTCTGTAATTACCAGTATGAGCAAAGGTAGTAGTACTGCCATCTAGAGCCTTGCTTGGTTGGAAGCGGCTATCATACGTACTGCTTTGTGCTGCTGGTTTCCCAATCAAAGAAACAGCTATGAGAATGAATAAAATCAAATTTAGAAATTTATGTCTTTTAAAAACAAAATATAAGGATTTTCTTGATATGATATGAATTACGTCATACCAAGATGATTGTTTAATATATCTGATGTTTTGAAAGTGACCATTATGTTTCAATGTATACAAAACAGTTTAAACCCAATCACAACATTGTTTGCCCTTTTATCAATGTATTCATATAACCCTTCCCGACTTAGATACAAACCTAGTTTGAGTCAAAATAGATGCAAGGTTGCTTCTCAATTAGAGTGTGAAGTTTGTCCAGTTAATAGACCGGCAGCCCAGAGCATTTTTTTTTCAAACGAACGAGGTACCAATATCGGAACACATGAGCAGTTATGGTGTAATGTATCAAACATAGATAGGCCTATAATGTCTGCCGGGACCCCCCTGCTGCATGTGCCCCCCGAAAATTTACATAAGATCAAACGAACGAGGAACCACTTCAAACCAATTTTAAATGAACATGTACCACACACAAAGTATGGAATGGCCCATGCCAGACAAATTTTCTGCTGCAAAGGGCCCGACAGACGTCCCTAGGGGGCCCAAAAAAAGTCACTATATCTAATATTGTAGGTGCCACTTGAAACCAACTTCAAAATGAAGAGGTACATCACCCACAGCACAAAATGGCCCATGCCAGACAAATTAACTGCGTTTGCGTTCTTTCACATGGCCATAGAGTTAGATAAAAAAAATACCTAGAGTGTGCTCTCTGTGCATGATACCTGAAGTTGAACCATGGCCGGCGAATTGATTAAACCAAACAATTATCAAAACATTTCAATCGGCTAACAAACACAAAATTTAAATGAATTGGGTAGATGAGGGTTCAAACTACCATTTACAGTATTGTACCAGAGACTCATGGATGAGGTTTTTTGAACTGTGAAATTGAGGGAGTTTACACTAAAGTCATGGCTTATTTAATGAGTTGCACCAATAAATGACATAGATTTGTATATGTGAGTGCAGCACACTAATGATGCAGACCAGTGAATAGGTGAAAATCAGTCCGCGGAGCTCTTTTTTCTAAAAGCATTTTCTGAACCCTATGTAAAAAAAAAAAAAAAAAAACGAAAAAAAAGAGTTTCGACTGTCATTTTGAGATATTTGGATGAATTTAGGCCCTGAAATCGCTGCACTTTAATTGCCATGTTGTGGAATCACCTAATCAAAGTCCGGGAGATTTAATACCGAATGTCGTTTGTCGTATTACGGGTTTTGTGTAACCATTGAGATTCTCTTAATTCACGCTTGGGTGATTTTAGGTGAATAGGGCATTGACAATCACTTCACTGCAAAATTTTATGAGTGGTTCGGGTATGGGACTTCGAGTTACCCCTCCCGGGTTCGAGCCCTGATGTAGTGTCAGAAATGTTGTTTAATGTTTTACTCCTATCAATTGTCTGGTATAAATAGTTTTAAAGAGGGCTGAGATTTCACCAACGCTTCGTGGCTCGGTGGGATAAGCGATGGTACCACCGATCAGACTTCCGGCAGTCTGGGTTCGATCCCCGATCCTGACTCTCTGATATTGAATGGAACATGGCATGTGCGGACCCTGGCACCGCGATGGTCCAGGGGCCGCCTTGTTTCTCCCTCTTAGTCCTTCAGAGCTTTGCATGTCAGGCTAAGGTCTCAATGGTGGGGAGGATATGCAGTAGTCGGCTTGCCAGTAAGCCTATGGGGACTATTATGGGAGCCGGTAAGCCGGGTGAAAGAATCCCGGTGAGTCGCGTGCCCCTGAACACCTGACGGTCTGCTTAACTTTTGCTCTTTTTTGTTTGAAATGTCAGGAGGAATAGTTGAATAGCCTGTCTTCATGATTTTAGGTTTTATTTTTAACTCTGTTAAATTTCCTAGTTTTCAAGTTACGGCGTACACGGTACACCTAGATAATCTTTCCTTGCTTATGAATTGTACGTTATTTTCTTAATATGTACGTCTCCCCGTCGGGTTGTCTGTTTGTTTTTCTGTTCCTGTTTCATTCTAATGTATGTGGGGATCACAGCAATACAATATTGAAAATACATGTAGATGAAAAAAAAGTGATATCATACGTTTTAATGGAAAATGAACGATGGGCCTGACTGAATATAAACATATTAGTAAGTGTCAAAGGATAGTAAAGATTACTTTATATAATTTGTTTTGTCAAGTATATTCCATGGACAGCTTGAACAATGAATAGCATTATTAAAGTAGACATAAGTCCTCCTAGGAATGATCAATTTGTTGCATTCTCGTTTATTTCTAATAAGCAGGAGAGAGTGCTTGTTAGATTATGCTTTACTGAACTTTTGAGTGTCATTGGTTTGTTTTGAAAAACATCACCAATCTCCGTCTTCTTGTGGACTCACCCTGTATGGGAGACTTTGACTTTCTGGTATTCACCAAGAGAGGGCGCTCTAGATCAGGCGCTTGCGGCTATGCTGCGAGCATGGCCGCGAGCACCATAGATATATAAGAAATAGGGGTGGAGTGGAGGGTGGGGAGTTGATATGAAGGTAAGTATGAAGACAAGGACAATTGACATTTCAAACCGGCCAGGGTTGGCAAAAGCGTACTCAAACTCTGTCCCTAAAGCCGGCCTATCCCAAAGAAGGAGGCAAAAAATGGTTTGCTTGCTCTGTTATTGTTGCTCAAATTTCATTCATTCAGCTTTAAGATGGCTGGAGTATATTGGCCCAAACAAATAAACAAGTGTAAAACAGTAACTGGTAAAATGCACACGTACCTTTATATCCACATTGGGCATGTTGGACCCTGCACAGCATAATCACAAACACAAGCAAGTAGACATCGCTTACCATCCAGTGACAATAACTGCTTTTCAAAGACCGCATCATGAACATAAACAACTGATACCTTCTCATACAGGTCTAGTTGCTTTGTGAAATACTGGAGGAACTAAAAAGTGCTTATAACTGCAAGGTGTAGGGCTTTCAACAAGAACCAAATATCACACTTAGCAAGTGACAAAGTGAAACGTAGCATCAGATGTGACTGGTATATATTGTCCAGGATTTGATACAATATTATGGTAACCACTTGCATACCTATACAAACATATTTATTGGACTTGAGCAATGTCATTTATTTTTTATGGTGGTAGGGAACAATTAAGCTGGGAAGCGTGGCACATGGTGATGTCATTATGATGTTAATTTACTCAATTTAACATACTAATAATGATTTTAAAGACATTAAAAATGCACAAGAAACATCCCCCAAGAGGGTGCTCAAGGCGCTTACCATTATTATCCCTGGTCATTGGCCCCAGTTACATTCCTGAAACAATCTCAATTCCCTGGCAAGTATACAGCCGGCCCCGACTGCTGTTAAGCACATGAAAGCTAATCAAGCACACAAAGCCATCTCTACTCACAGGTACCCATTTTACTCCTGGATGAAGAGGCGCAATATGTGACAAAGCGTATTGTCCAACGGGATGCAAACACCGCTAGCCCATGGCTGGATTCGAACCCACAATCTATAGATTGACCACAAGACCTTGAGTTCGACAGGCCAGACCGCTAAGCTACGGCACCCCACAAACCCTACATCCAATTGGGTTTAAACTTTGTATAGACTAAGATTTCACAATTAATAATAATTCAAGTGATAACATCATTATGACATTAGGCCTTGTTGATAAGTAATCATTTCTATGTGTTATTTAACCTAAAACACTACGTAAATACGAGTTAAATTTGCAAGAAACAAGTATGTACATCAACTGACTGAATACAATTTCAATGGGAGACTTTAGAGAACCGGTATTCAAGTCAACAGCGCACGCGCACGCAATTGTGAGCATGCGCGAGTTGTTTTGCGCCTGTGCTGTTGTGCGTGCGAATGCGCTGTTGGTTCTCAAAAGTCTCCCATTCATCGTAACATTAAACAAATTCTCAAATATACAGCTGCTATACACTGAAATACCACAATGATGTCTGTGTACAAAGTGAAACAAGTCTAAACGTTGAATATTTATCACGAAGAGATTACTTGGGAGTGCTGTTTTAAATCATCTAATTTAGTCATTACATTGTGATCTTGCAATTTAGCTAAATACAGAAAAGTGTGCATGGGATGATTTGGTGAAAGCCAGAAATAAGGGATTGGGTAGTATTTTGCAACATTCCCTCAATAATATGACTAAACTTGATGAAGTCATTGTACACGGACGTAGATTGAATAGTCAGCATTTGATGCAATATCTATGTCAGTTGAATTGAGATTGTACAGGCGACACTGACCGTTCAACTTGCTGAAGTCAAATGAGAAACACTGCTTGACTTTACTGCAGTAGCTTGCACAGGCCATAAGAGTCTTGGCTAGCTTCTGTGAGAGTGGAGTAGGATTACTGATCAGGCTATTCTTGTGAAGTCTGTCGAAATTTGCAGATGTCAGGATGTGAGCTAAGAAAAAGACAATGCACGATCAATGAATAATTGCCTTACTGTATTGAAAATCTATCCCCACAATCACCTTATAGTTCATTTTGTTTGCTCATTATACAGGTTTCATTTTTTCTTTTTGGTCAAGCTTAAACAGACGATGGTTTCTTTACCAATTTCAATTTCAGTCCACTAGAAGACCCAGCAAACTTTGATCGGAAACCAAATGCCGATCTCTGGCATGGGAATTGATTTATAATCATAATGGTAATGTTTGATGCCTATAGAAATATTACAATTATTCTTCGTAGCCTACTTTGTGAAATACTGAAACAATTAGGTCCAGTTTACAAGTGGGTAAAATAATACATACATGAGATCCATATCCCATCAGTGGTATCTTGCTTACAAACTGAGAATTCTTATTGGACTAATTGGCATTGAATGTGGGTTTACCTGCACATTTTTTAGATGTGTCAATCTCTACAGCCAACTCAGCAATCTGCAGGATAGCCTCAGTCACTCCAGGGCTGGATGGGTTGATGTCCAAAGTGACGTACTTGGCCATCAATGGTACATCACACAGGAACTCAATTATTGCGCCCTCTGTTGACTGTGCTGATGTGGCTGGCAGGCCACAAGGTTGGTTGTGGCTGTAATTGGAGCTCAGACCGGCACTTACCACGGCGCCAATGAAACGTTCACCTTTGATTTGAAAAAATAAATAAGAAAATAACAGGCAAAAACGAATCATTCAGAAAACAGTGCAACTGCATGATACATGGCATTGTTATGCTCCTCATTTTAATCCGTTTAGTTTTATTTATAATCATTGAAAGGTGAACAAAGAAAACATTACTCGAGCTGGATTCCAACATGTGACCCACAAATGCCGTACAGAGGTTGCTGGTTGGAATCCCACTCCATTCACATTTCAATGATTAAAATGTATCCAGACAGTTTCATTTTTGGTTATAATTATTAGTTTAATTTACCCGTAAGACCTGCTCTCAGTGTGACGGTGATTTTAGCCAAGCAGTGTATATTCTCCATGTCTACGTACCACCATGGATGTGGATCATGAATAGCTGAGTAGAAAGAAAAAGGAAGAAACACGATGGAATAACAAGGTCAAGAATTGGGATGAACAAGACACAAATGATATATTATCACAGTCATGTCAATCATCGTCCTAATAAATCACCTCAATCAGCATAATCACCATCATCACAATTACCACCATCAGTGTCATCTTAATAATTACAAATGTGGTACTAGGGACACACGTTAGCATCTAAAAATTGACATTAGGGTGACATCGGGACTTTTCTTTGTAGACCGTCTATATCATAGATCATAATGTCATCTGTATGTCCTACTTTGTAATGGTTGATCAATGAGTCACTTGTCTGTAATTACCAGTATGAGCAAAGGTAGCAATACTGCCATCTAGGGCCTTGCCAGGTGCGTGGTTACTGCTAAACGTACTGCTCTGTGCTGCTGGTTTCCCAATCAAAGAAACAGCTATGAGAAGAAAGAAAATCACAATTAGAAATTTATGTCTGTTAAAAACAGAGCATAGGGCTTTTCTGAATATGATATGAAATACTTCATACCAAGATGATTGTTTTATACATCTGATGTTTTAAAAGTGACCATTATGTTTCAATGTATAAATCTATTTAAACCCTATCGAATGAAGGTTAAATATTACAAAATTGTTGTCCCCTTTTAGTCAGTGTCACGTGACAAGTGGTAACGTCATGATGACGGCATTGCATTATCGCTATAATACTTCTTAACTTAATCATCAAATACCTACAAGGGAAACTGACTGGTTACTCTTAAGTCATTGAAAGTGAACAAAAAACATTGCCTGGAGCGGGATTCGAACAAGCGACCTCCGGAATACCGTACCAGCGCTCTACCGACTGAGCTATCCAACCTTATGATGGTGTTCGAGCGGTTACTCCCGGTAACACGAGTGTGATGCGCGCGCAATACTCTCCGGTGCAGGAGTATACTCCCCAACGCTGGAGAGTATACTCTCGCTGACCCGAGTGTCGTACTCCGGCCGTTCGAGCGCTCAGGAGTATACTCGTGTTAACACGAGTAGCTCGCCCGAACGCAGCCTAATAGTCAATTATCTTTGTTTGGTAGTCAGGAGCCATGAAACCACGCATATAATGCTACTTCGAGATTTGAATAAAAATCCAACGTGAACTCAATCGGAGGTATTGAAGGACGTTTAGCCCGTTAAGGCCGTGTCATGTGGTTTATATGATGTCATGATGGCGTCATTTTATTTATTTATTTCAAACAAAGTTTAATATTGTCTATAAAAAGGAGGTATTTTAGACCGCACGCCACTTTTCGCGACGAAAAACCTTGCTTACGTTACATGCATAACGCCACGCGGTATACTGTGGTGTGAACCTATTTCTAGTTATGTAGGTGACGTCACAATCTATTGTTGCGTGGATCGGGTTCAAGGAGGACTTTTTCGAGGGGCATGTATCGATTTTGTACCTTTTTCGTCCATATTAAGCACTTACATACAAATGTAAATTTATATTGTCATTAATTATGTATTTAGCAATAATTATGAAGCACTTTCGTCCCTTTTCCAAATCTTATTACAGTAAACCTTTAAGAAATTCAAATTCTGCGAGTTGCCCTGAATTCACTGTGATGCGATGTGAAGTCAAATTTCATTTATTCCGCTGAAGATAGCTGGAGTATATTCAATATAATCCCAAACAAATAAACAAGTGTAAAACAGTAACTGGTAAAAAGGACACGTACCTTTATATCCACATTGGGCATGTTGGACCCTGCACAGCATAAGCACAAACACAAGCAAGTAGACATCGCTTACCATCCAGTGACAATAACTGCTTTTCAAAGACTGCATCCTGAACGTAAACAACTGATACCTTCTCATACAGGTCTAGTTGCTTTGTGAAATACTGGAGGAACTCAACAGTGCTTATATATGGCAATATCTAGGGCTTTCCACAAGAGAAGAAATATTAGACGGAGCAGGGAACAGCTCAAAATGAAACGAAGCATAATATGTGGCTGGAATTATAATCCATGGCAATATTGTTTTGATGCATTACCATGGTAACTAAGTGCTGGTGACATAAATATTGATTACAGATTAATGTTATTTCTTTTTATGATGGTAGGGAACAAGGTCAGAAGCTTCTTAAGCACAGAGATTAGAACAAACAGGAAAAACATTGGCCATTGATGGGAGTATACATAAACTATGCCACAGTCATTTCTAATAATTCATGGGCTGTTCCATCTCATCTTATGAATTGGTGTAATTGCATATGAAAGATATTGAAATGAACCGAAGAATATTACTCGTTCCTGAAAACAAAAAATAAAAACCCGAATGATAACTAAAACCAACTCAGTGTATGACACATTTATTAAGCCAACATTGATACATCTTCTCTTTGCTAGTGACATCCTGTGATCCAATGAGCGATCACTTCTTACTCTACAAGGAAAGCAAAACATCAATTCTGAAATGTTGTGGTAGTGAAAAAATGTAAATTCATCATGCACTGGATTTTATAAAAGTAATAATTATGATTTCAAGAAGCAACATTTAATTTCTCCTCATCTGTTGTGGGTTGGGTCTTCTAGTGCATACCTACCCCAGACGGTACCTACAATATGCAAATTCCCCATCGCCAATTTTCTAATTCGCTGAAAAGACTTGATCAACGTAATTAACCGTAGTGCACCCTGACCTCCCACAATGCATACCGACATAGCCGCCATATTCGTCCAGGCTTTTCTAATGCCTAGTTCACACCAACGGCGCATGCCGCGCTTTAAATCGGCAAGCAAAGCGCCGTCATTTTTGTTTACTTTTCCAAAAATATCACGATCTCCTAAGTAATGTTACGCTCTGATACGCTCTGATACGAACTGGTTGCCGCTTTGGGACGAATTATTTCCCGACTTGTTACGATTCCTCACGCTTTGATCCCGCTTTGATACGCTTTCAATCACGCCTTGATAAGCTTTGATAAACTTTATTACGCTTTATTTCGCTTTGATGCGATTATGACGCTTTAAATCAGGCTCTGATACGATTATCAAGCTCTGTTGTGCATTGTTACGCTCTGTTAAGCTCTGTTACGCATCGGAAAATGTCGAGATCACCGATTTCATGCCGTTTTTGATCCAGAGCCTATATAAAGTTGCAGCATATCCACACAATCATTGCATCTTTGACTCCAGAACACGATGGCAGAACAACAAGATCCAGAAGTTCCAGATGTACCAGAGCAAATCTTGAGACATGTTAACGAAGCGTGTCAAGTGGTGACAGAACATGAAGACTGGGGTCCCCGCTTTGAACCAAGCTCTGTTAAGCTTTCGTACGCTTTGAGTCAAGCTTTGCTGAGCTTTGTTACGCTTTGTTAAGCTTTGATACGCCCTCGGCGCTTTAATCAATTCGTGACAGAGCGCCCCAAATTTTTAAACAGTTTAAAAAATTTTGGCGCTCTTGCCGAATGTCCCGCTTTACTCCAAGCTTTCCCACGATCTATTGCGTTAACCAAGCTTTGTCACGCTTTGATGCCGCTTTGCACGCCGCTTTAAAGCGCCATCAAATTAAGCGCCATCAAAGCGCCGTTGGTGTGAACCATACATTTAAACCGTAATGCTCGTGGCCAAAAGTGGGAAGGACGGGCGGGTCGCAACCGTCTGGTGTAGGTATGAACTAGTAGACCCAACCCGCCCATATTAAAAACTTTCAGGTCCCCATGAGCAGAAAACCATCACACTGTACATGCACCGTGTGCCTTGCACTGTGCTATACATCGATCTTGTGGGTTATACCATTGTGTCCAAGTAGGGGTGGGAAGCCCCGAAAAAGCTTCACACAAAAGGAAATCTCTACTGTATATATGAAACACAAAAGACATACTAATTTATTCTTATTTCTTCGTCACAATAGAAGGCATGTCACAAGGTTACCACTAGTCTTGGTCCACGAATATGTTATTACCGTACTCGAACGTACGAACCGATTATCCGCACTGACACGTAGTCTGGTTCCCGGACCCAAAAAGCGCCAGACTATTGTCTGTCAAATATAGGGTCCGGTATCGGCTACGTGTACTGGAGGGTCACGTGACCAAAAAGACCAAGTTCTGGTCTTTTACGGAAAAATCCGAAACATTACGAACTCGTTTTCGTTCAACTTCGGATAGTAACGTTGACTTTCGGCTATTTCCGACAGGTCACGCGAGGTCACGTTGTTCAGGAAAAGACACGTCATGTAAATATGTTACATTCCGGCTACAGTTAGCCCAAATAGAGCATAATTATTTTTCACATACAACAGAGCACTTTTCCTATTATGCACTTTTGAGGAGTTTGTTGTATGGTTTTTTTCCCACCCTTTGATTTCTTATTCTGTCCAGATAAAATTGCATGTGCTTACAAAAGTGCAAAAATGAATGCTAAAATTGATTCTCGGTAAACGCTAAAACTAGCTTCCGCGCCTGCGCAGACATGACAGCTGTGTCATGTTCTATTTTTAACCGTAGCCGATACCTGACCTAAGATTTTTAATAAGAGTCGTCAGGGAATCTTTGGGCAGGGAACCAGACTAACTGACACGCACGTACGTACACCCATTCGTGGCTGTGAGTTGCGTGCGCACCTCGTTAGTATAATGTATGTAGCGCGCTACTTCGTCACCATGGCACACTGTTGAATATGTATGAATATAAGAATGACGCTGGTCATATATGGTCATTCCCCTCAGGCAAAACCTGAACTTCGAGGCCTGCGGTCAGAAACACTATTATGATGTTTCTACCATTAAAAATGTATACCCTGTAAGTTATACCATATAGCTATCACGCTGCGCAGTGCACTGCACACACGGTATAGCGATGCACTGTCGTTGATGGCTTGGGTTGCACAATCCTGTCGTGCCAGCACTTTGGTCTTCATTCAGGTCGCAAAAGTCCAATAAACTGGATGACCTGACGCGTCAGCGGTGCAGAAAAAAAAATCGCGGCCGGGGTCCAGGGCCCGCTTAAGGGCCCTGGAAGCTCAGGGGTTCTAGATATTCTCTGGTGCAATCTGAGCCTTATTTTGGAAGCAATTGTTCCGATAAATTTATTCATTTATTTATATTATTACTTCATTATTTCTTTTTAATCCAACACTAATGAGCGGGAGAAATTCAATCTGGGGACCAGACTAACTGCTAGCCAAACCAGACAAAATGGCAGATGGGCTGTTTTGAAGTTCGCAACCGTAAGCGCGTAAGAAAATTGCATTTTTACACTGAAATTTTGCACAGATTTCTTCACTATAGAGTTTTAAGGACTCAGGAACATTTGCTGAAAGTAAAAAAATATAATTTTGGAACAGTAGAAGCTGTTAAGTTGTTTTTATTTCCTTTATAGCTATCATACCCTGCAGATAACACTTAAATTTTTTTCTATACCCACGATTTTTTGTGGGGGGGCACCTGGGGGGGCACACAGAATTTGTGGGGGGGGCACGTGCCCCCCCAGCCCCCCCCCCCCCCCCCGTAGCTACGCCGCTGGTGCTAGGGTGGACAATGTTAGGGTGGAGGATTGAGGCCTCGGTGGCGTCGAATACCGATTGGTGCCGCATCAGGTCCGAGTGGGGTAGTTCGGAGTGCTGTGACGTCATTACAAACCACCAGCGGTGGCTATCCCGCGGCGTACGTGGAGCTTGTGGTGTTGACGGAGGTGATATTATTAGGCTGGGTGGGCACATGCAAGGGCCTTGCCTGATTCGGCATGCTGCGGCCCACTGTATGTAGGGTTGCACCCAAGTAAATAAACTCCCATAGACAACAGTGATAAATCATCAAACTTCAAAAATCATTTAAAAATATACAGAACTCTCACAGCTGTTCAAGTTACACAGAAAAATGATGACCAACATGTCACCTTTCATTTTCTTTTCAATTTATGGTAGGGTGACCATTGAATTTTTGAGATATACTCATTCTCAGCTGAACACCCCTAAAACAAGGTATGGATCACTCCAGTCAAAGAAGCCATTTTCAAAAAAACATCCCTCTGCAAAGCGGCTGAAATAGACCCACTTTCTCACCCAATTGCATCAAAAATGGTCACAAATGGAAGCCCAGAGTCCAGGCAGGAGGTCCAGTGCCATATTTCTTCAATCCTTCATTTTCATAGCTCTCACAACTCTCTTATTTAAAATATATTGAGTGCTTAACTTTTATTAATGAGCTCGGCGGACGGATTTTGGCCCTATTTACTTGGGTGCACCCGTAGGGTCCACCGAGTAGCCAGACTATTTGAATCTGATGACGATTTTCATTGTGTGGCCCCGTAGTCACCTGATGAGTGACGTAGAATTCAGAGCGGTTTTTATAGCATATAGCACGTTTCCCAATCGTGTTGTGATGTGCATTGACTGCACTCGCATCAGAATAATCTGCCCCAGGAAACAGTAGAGAAGACACGTCCTCAGACCTGGGAGTATAATCCTGTATCTGGGGCGTACTTCCATATACGTTTGTGCACAAATACATACATACATTATATATTTTAGAAAAAAAATAATACGAAGAAGAAACAATTGTACGTAGGGACAGTGATAAACTACCCGAAATATTACGTATGCACCAGCAAGGTAAATTTAGTGTAGTTGGTTGCCTCCAAGTTGCCTGTAAGAGATTCCTCATGTGGCATGTCCCTAATACACATCATTATGATGAGATAGATAACACCAAGATATGCTCCTATTTTGCTCACCTATCAACACTTACATTTTAATGTACATTAATAGACATTGCTCTTGCTGAAAGACTGTTGCCAGTTGCTATGTAACAAGAATACATCATCATAATTGGCTGAGCCAACCTTGCCCACACGCAATGGAACGTATATCTATTTCTCCTGCGTGATTATGTCCTTAACGAAGCTTGAAGCTAAAAGCTACTTAAGGTAATTGGCTAAAATAAAGCAATTGCTCACTGGAGCTGAACAGAGCCACTAGCGTCCCTCTTAATGGAAAACAGTCCATGCTGGTACCCGAATATCAGGTTACTACGAAATGGAGTGTTGCAAGAATAAAGGCAAAACGCCGACGTTTAGTCCTCATTTGCACAGCCTGTAAGGCTGACGGTACGGCCGCATTCGGGGCCACTTCAAGCATAATTTGGTGAAGACATTCAAGGAATGCTTTTTATCGGGAACAAAATATGTGGGTAATGAACACCCGGATGGATAATATCATAGTTGCTTTATGGCACAAAATACCAAATACTGAAACAGCTATTTATGGTATACTTGACTTAAAATGAGATCACTCAGGCGTATCCATGGCAACAAAGTAAGCCCTCTGTTAAAACCCAAACACCTTTCAAGAAAACACAAAACTTTGCAAGAATATCCAACCTTTGTTTAAATAAAATTGTACAGCCTAATATGACTGAAAATATTCTTAAAAAAAAAATCATTGGAATCATTCTTTAAGCTTTCTAGGTTCGTAATCTGAGACTTGTGATGGATGAATCAGTCGTGCGAGGGCGCACTACGAACAGCGATCTATCCATTAACGTCTTGGACCAAGACTACTGAATGCGGCTAGCTTCAGTCAGTACGTGATCATACAATGCTGAGAGTTTGTGTCCGCAGCTTGTTCAAACGCAAATCAATGGTGACAGCGTGATGGCACCAGACTAAATAGTAAATACGCGGCGGCGTAATCGAAAACGTACAACGGAAAGCTCACAGATGTGTGATCGTCTGCAAGCTACAGTTGCCAGAAAAGTCAAAGTACACTAGGCCTACTGCCTTCAGATCAACAAAATGCCCTCCTCACTGCGTGATGACGTTGACCTGAAACCAGTTGTTTATAAATTAGGTAAGTGAAGTCAAAAGCAACTCTAACTCAACTGTTAGAGTCATGGATAGTGACCACAGACATAAATAACCCATAGACCGACAGCGCCCTATTAAAATGCATGGCGGGGTACCGTAATTTTGACGGCACCCGACTATTGCCAAACTATGGGCAAAAAATGTTACTTTTAGTTTTACGCACAATTGAATAGGAAGGATTTATTCAAACGGGAAATTCTAGATGAAAACGAATTGATATCAACTTTAAACCCATTGGAGCATTAGGTTTACCTCACATACCATTGCACAGTAATATATGTTTCTCAAATAATGGAAAGTTTGAATGAAAACTTTTATGTTTGAAAATTTCATCTTGATTTTTTTAGCCTGAACTAGCGCGAGATTACGTGTGCAACTGGCATCTTTTAGAATCTTTGCGAGATTTTGAAATAAAATCATTGTTTACATGCGGCGCGCGCGCCTCGCGCACTGAGTGACGCGCACTTTGCCCATAGTTTTTTGAGATGGCGTCCGTTTTCAAAATTACGCGCTCACGCCCTCTGCTGTCGGTCTATAGGTTATTTGGGGATTGTAGCTTTACGGGTCCTAAAACTATAAAGGAAAGGAAACTTCTTTTTGAAAAGTAACTTACCTACATATACTTTGTTGGTCTTCTCCTCTATATTACCAAGGTTAATTTTTTGGAAAGAGGGCAGGGCTTTGATTTTTGAGGGAAATTATGGGGTAAAAACGGTAACCAAGATTGTAACATTTCACCGCTGCACGGACGGCCGCACACGAGAATAGTCTGGTTTCCACTCTGACATTTTGAGGACTCTTGATATGTTGGGTCTGGGCACTAGACTAACCAGACCAGACAAAATGGCCTCACGCGATCAGACGGCCTGTTTTAAAGTTTACAAGAAGCGCGTAAGAAAATTGAATTTTAACCCTGAAATGTTTAACAAATTTCTTCAATCTAGGCTTTTAAGGACCCAGGAACATTTGCTGGAAGTCAAAAGTATCATTTTTGAGGAGTAGAAGTTAGTTCAGAGCCAAAAAAATCAATGTGTTTTGGGATCCCGTCAACCCACAATCGCCGGTTATTTATGTCTATGATAGTGACCCGTCAGTGCGTAACACTACACAGTAAGTGAGTAACACTCAGATTTAGGATCTGAGCCTAGCGACCTTGGCCCTGTTGTTACGGGCCAGGGGCCAATTTCATAAAACTGTTAATCACAAAAATTTGCTAAGCATGACATTTCTGTCTGAATAAAAACAGGATTAACATTCTCAACCAAATTTCCACGTGTTGTGTATCACTTGTGTTTTTGTGATTGTTCTTTGGCTTTTGACTTGTTCGCTGACCATGAATATCAAATGGAATTTTCAATGGTGGTTTGTTTTATTGGGCGAGACATTTTTGTGCTTAACAGTTATATGAAATTGGCCCCTGTTGCTGGACCTAAATCCAGTTACTGTAGCCCTATCATGCCTAACTATTACTAGACCCAGTAACTGGAGCGCTGGCTGAACTCCCTTTTTTTTTGGGGGGGGGGGGGGTGACGGTCGGTCTAGCGCCCCAGTGAATCCCATAGGGTTAAATGTGTTGTACACATAAAAAATTGCAATTTTTGTACTTCACGGTACTTGCGCCGAAAATGTCCCCAAATGACAACAAAGACATCGCAAATCAGCTTGAAAATCGCTCCATCTCTTCTCCGATCGTCAGGGATGAAATGCAGCTTATTTAATTATAATCACGATCATTCCATTTGAAGAAAATTGATGTTTTCCAATAGAAATTTTGACCAATTTTGACATCGTTTAAGATCGTCCACCATCTTGGATTGACTCTCCGCTAATTAGAAACAAGCATGAAGTCACGTGTGTGTGGCGGAGAACCACACAAGATGGCGAACAATCCAAAATGTCTGAAACGATCGTCTGGATTTCCATCGGAAAATTTTATTTTCATCAAACGGAATGATCGTGAGTACAAATAAATGCGGCGATCGTGCGTGTTCAGTGAAGAAGAAAAGTTCCTGAATAAAAGCAGTGTTGACAGACGGTATGGACATTAAGCTTGTTTGATAATGGCGATATTTATCGATATCGCGATATTTTTTTTCATATGAAAAATCATATCGGGCCCCGGAAAAAAAATTGAAATATCGGGAATATCGCGATATTTTTATCGTGGCGCAACTTCAGACAAAAAAAATCAGAGTAGCTCATGAGCTAACCGAGCTACTTTTTGCACTTTTCTCGACGACCAAAACAACAGATTACTGCCAATTTTGTAGCTGGTTGCGACGTTAAAAGCAGATTTCTTACCGCAAAATCTGCACCGAAGCCGACAGTTATCCATGCCGCCCATGATCCAGAGCGCTACTTGACAGCACAAGTCATGTACATGTACGTACGCTGCACTTCCGGTCTTCATAACTGAAGCCTACATGTACACGTGCGCTGGCCGTGCTGACTTCACTGTGCTGTGAGCACGTGCATGCGATGCCGCGTTGCACACAATAACATGTACATTGTGCAATGACTATGCTTACCGCTTCCGGCCAACATAACTGAAGCTAGCAGCGTATTGGGCTCCCGGATTAGGTGCAGTTATTCCAGACTACATGGAGTAAGATCTGATATACATTCGCTAAGTGCACGTTAATTATCGTGGCTATACACGGGTTTACACCTTGGCGGCCATCTTAGATTTTGATCGCAACTTCAAAACGAGGCACTTCCACGCATGCGCACTTTTCGAAGTGTAAACCAGTCCATTGTCGAAGACAATACACGGGTTTACACTTTGGCGGTTTTGATCGCGACTTCAAAACGAGGCACTATCACGCATGCGCACTTTTCGAAGTGTAAACCCATGTATTACGTTGGGCTTGGGTACTAGTTATGGAAATTTCCAGACAGCGTGCTGACTGTTTACGTCTTCTCCAAAGTGATCATCGCTTTCGGATGGTTTTTGCACGATATGTTTTCAGATTAAGCTCGTAAAAGTGTGTTTCTACCTGGACATATGGACAAAGTAACCAACTGAAATTCAAGTAAGATTTATTTGGTCAGGAAAATGCAACTGACGCGTCATGACCGTAAGCCTTACGTTACTTTGGAACATCTTCAACACGGAGGTAGAAGGACGGTCAGAATATTTTACGGGGATCTCGATCGGAAGGCTTTTTACAATGTTTTTTTAGATCAAATATATGAACAGTGTGTTTCTACTTGGCGGAATGGACAAAATGAACGACTTATTTTTGTTTAGCATGAACCAAACGTGAGCTACGATGAGTCCATATTTTTTTGGTGTTTGTTTCGGTTAATCTTTTTTGAAAATTGGTAAACGGAAACGTTCAATCCGTGTGGGTTACTCTATATCCGAATAAAAAGCACAGCACTAACGCCCACTCGAATCATTGCCACTTAGACAGACCTCGCCACGATCTTTCGAATGGCACCAAAAACGTACAAATTTGTACATTAGGTCGTTGGTCGATGTGTAGTCGTACATGTACACTCTAGATGTGTTTGCATATAGGCACATTGCGCAATGCGTGCTCTATGCATGCGTAAGGAGTTGTGCCAGCACATGGTTTCCGTGATGTCATGAGCACTGCCTTGCGCGTTGACCAATCAGCGCAGCACTTGTCTCACACGGCACTGTTCCCATCCCTGTTACAGTACAGGTGTACTTAGGGAAGATTTTTTGCTGTACTGGTCCCAAATGAAGACTAAGCTAGGCTAAGTGTTATTGCGGGTCATTATATTAACTAGATGCAGAGGTTGCTAAACTCCTTTTCTTAATTTTGGGGGTCGACAAACGTACTAGCGCCCCAATGAATCCCATGTATGCCATTGAGTTCGACATTTTGTACACTGAAAAAAATCATACTGCATGATACTAGCGCCAAAAAAGTCCACAAACATGACATACATATGACAACAAAGACATCACAAATCAGCTTGAAAATCACTCCATCTCTTCTCAGAATGTCAGGGATGAAATGCAGCTTATTTATTTGTACTCAAGATCATTCCATGTGACGGAAATCAATGTTTTATAACCCTAACTCAGTCGATCACTTCGATGCACACTTTTCACAAACTGATCTAAAAAAAACATTGCATATGTACTTGATCTAAATGCTTCATCTAAAAAATAACATCGTAATTAAAAGCATTCCGAAATGTCACGCATGTCGCACATGATTACAGTCGCACCTCGTTAATACGAGGTCGATGGGACTTACAGAAAATGCTCGTATTAAGCGGGGCCTCGTATTATGCGGGATCCATATTTTGTCAACCGAAATGCACGTGTGTGCGGTAACGCGGCACATACAGCACGCACTATCCCTCCGGTAACCCATAATTACGTGTCAAGTCCGTGTTTACATTTTAGAAGTAATTTATACTTAATAAATTTAATTGATAAATTTCATTTTGTTGAATTGTCACTGATGTAAAAGGGATTTAATTACAATATGTAAGAATAATAAAAACCAAGTACATAAATATGTAATAATCAAAATAATGACGGCACGAAAAAGTCGAAAACGACATGAAAATAATTGCGAGTGGTTGACGGCGACGAACGTTAGCACCGAACGTTCAGACAAGTTGGTTGCCAAACAATGTGCAGTATGAAGCAATGTGCACCGTAGGGAACCAGCGATATTTTGATGGACACGAGAGGGCGTCTTTTTTAACTGAAATTAATAAGTGCGTTCGTGGTGTTGTGGTTTTTTTTTGACACGGATTATTTTTTTAAGATGTCAGGTTTTTTTAGCAGCCCAACATCTGTCTTTTTTTTCTCTCCCCTCTATGTAGCCAGTCAAAGAATTTGCGCTATGTCGTAACGGTGACCAATCAGCGGAAGCATTGCATGAACGAAACCTATGCTGCAGTTTAGCCACATAATATCCGATCACGTGCATGGTGACCACGTGTAGCTGTAACATCGGCCGATTGGTCGTGCCGCAGTCAGATCGTATCGGGGCGTTCATGGAATATTATTTTGTTCGGATACATGTTGGCTACACTTTGAAGAATTTGTTGTGACCAAAATCCTTTTTACAAGTCATCAGCAAGGTAAAATTGTCTGGAAATTAGCGTGGACTTTGGTTTGATTTTTGAAAGAAAAAATGGAGAAGTTTTTCTCCTTACGAAAACGAATCGACAAAATGGAAGACCTCGCCTTTTTCCTCGGTCGGGTTTTGACTTTCGTGACAGCCAAAAAAAAACCCATGTGGATCACGCACAATAAAACTAAAATACGACGCGCCATACATTGTCTGTTTTTTGTTTACACTTTCCACTGGGCAAGCCGCTGGTAAAACCGCAGGAGGGGATTAGTGGGCATTAGTGCTGCGGTGAATTTAGCTTTCGGCAACATGAAACAATGGCGACTTGATGGTGTTGGGATTTTTATTAATCTGTACAAAAATATCCAAAAATCGATTCCAAAAGAAGCCAGATTAAAAAATCCTCGTATTAAATGGGTTGTTTACAATGACTTTCACGCAACTGGGTCAGCCCAAAACGCTTGTATTAAAAAGTTTTTCGTATTATCAGTGCTCGTATTAAGCAAATATTTCCCCATAGAAACGTGCACAACTCGGTCGGGACCGGCGTGATATGCTCGTCTTAACCGAGATCTCGTCTTAAGAGAGCTCGTATTAATGAGGTTCGACTGTACATAGGTTAACTGTTAACCTGATTTTTTTTTTTGCAATCAGTAACCGCATATATGAAATTACCCGATCTTGCCCAGCACTAGTCTGAACGTGGTGTAATTACTGTATAAGTTGTAATGTATGCTTATTCGTAATTGTTGTTGTCATTTGGTCTGTACAGGACACAAGTTGGAGGAGATCAGAACAAGGGCACTTGATAATATACTCAGCAAGTTGGAACATGGCTTAATCAGTGATGCTGATCTTATACAGCAACAGCATTTACATATCCAGCTATTAGAATGGTTTAATTATGACAAGTGTCCATGTAAGAAAGAGGTTCTGCAACTCATTCAGCGCTTGACGAAGGTACATATATACAGTTTGTTTTACACATTAACAATACATGTACGTAACAAAACAACCTATTTCTTTTGATGGAAATTTAAAATGCTTTTGGGAAAAGAAGTCAATTTTAGGGTGAGGGAAACACAGATTAGGTTTTCGATGAGCATATCATTACCATTATTTTATTTTATTTTTTATATTTCAGACAATTGTAGTTAGTACATTGTTTAAGTCATTGAAAAGTAAGCCAAGAAATTTTGACTGGAGCGAGTTTCGAATCAGCGACCCCTGGGGTACCATACTGAGCTCTTACCAACTGAGCTATCCAACCCTTTGTTGGTGGTGTCCCTAATAGTCAATTATCTTTGTTCATTTGGCAAACCCTCACATACCGCTATACCAAGGATTGGTAATATGATGCTTGTATCTTAAATGAAAGGGAGACTTTTAATTCACTTTGGTTTCAAAGTCAACCATATACACTGATATATTGAAACCTTCCCCTCATAACTCACACTTAATGGTTCGTTTAAGCTTGATATCCACATTCCAAAACTTGTCTCTAATGAGTAATATATGAGTAATATTGGCATTCATTTGTTGCTGTGATTGCCATGATTTGTTCCTGCAGCATGATTCCGCTGTCAAGAATTTGCTGGAGATTGGAGCCATTGACTTCCTATCTAAGCTTCGTGCTGATAGTGAGAATTGTCTACATGGGATCATTGATGATATATTAGAGAATCTACTGACTTTGCCTAGCCAAGATCCACCAATACATACAAGAGAATGTATCTACCAGCACCATCCACAACCACTCAAAGGTACTTTACAGTGAACTTTAAGTGACTGGCTTTTCTATTCAACATGTTCAAGGCAATGTTTCATCATTTACATGTACCTCTAAGATGGCATGAGGTCAGTGTGTTGTGTTTTTCTCTGAATGTCCTACAATGAATACCAGTAACAGTGTAGGAATTATGCACAAACATCTGCAATAACTGCAAAAATTGTTCCTTTTTGTATATGAACGTACATGTTGCAGGTCCAAACACATGCACCTCATAATCAGGGTTCGAATTTTATTTTAAAAAGCTCTGGACAGCAGGTCTAGTAACTGAAACGTTATACTAGACATGAACTATTTTCAGTAGACCTGTGGCATATCATGAGAAAAACAGTATATCATTGCAACACTGTGTGACAGGAATAACATATTTATTTATGTGGTTTTGTATAATAAATTTTGTCCATTAAGTAAGAAATGAAGCCACAAAATCATCAATTTGGGAAAACAAAATCACTAGAGTCGGTCCACAGTCTAGTGGATATTTCGAGCCCTGCTGAGTACATGATGTAACATATAGCATGTACAGTAGCTTGTTATTTGTTGATATCTTTTAGAGCGTGCAGGAGATATGCATGAGTTGACAGACCATGTAGTACCAAGTACAGGACAGATTGCAGAGCCTACTATGCAACAAGGCTACTTTACACATACTACAAACCATGTACAGCTTGTACAAGACCCAGCCACAGCCGTCAGTCCTGGTATGTGTCATTCATTTTAGTTACAGTCTCATCATTTTGTATGTGACGTAATCTAGATTTAAATCTGAGACGATCTTCATGCTTGTGTAGGAATCACACTCGTTTTTACAAACGTACAACATCCATACAATCTGAATATATGCGTCTCCTTTTCAATTAAATGATCATAATATAACCACAAGAGAAACTGACTGGATTAATTAAGTCAAAGACAGAAAGAAATGAAAGACAATGTTACCAGTTTACTGGAGCAGAATTCGAACCAGTGACCCATGAAATACTGTACAGTACATTTTCAATAAGATAACAGTTTGAAATTGTGAAAGTGTGCTTTATTAGAGATGATGTTATGTGTACTGTGTAGACTGGGAATAATTGTTTTCCATATGGGCTGTATTATTTTAACTCAATGACCAGGAACAGATCTAGCTACATTTACATTTAGAGTGGGTATCATAGCTGACATAAACGATATCTGAAGTTTTTTAATGGCACCCTGTTTTGAAAAAAAAAAACTGCAGTGTTTTTTTTTCAGTCTACATGCACTACAACACCGGCTCGGCACGTGGTGAACGATTTACTCCTGAAAGGAACAAGAACTTAAAAGAATATGCGGCAAAGACAACATCTCCCGGATTTCCCCATCGGTCTTATGCTCATGATACACTTTCAGGCTTCCCAGATTTCAATTAAAGATTATTTGGCAGTGTGCAAAATATTATACTGACAGTTGACAGCACCCCAGTGTTGCAATCTGTGTGGTGCCTCCAAGCATCTGTATGTTTCTTTGTATTACTGTATTGATGATTTGTTTTATTTTGCAGTTATTGGGAGTGTCAAGGGATTGAAGTTTTCCACCTTCCCCTGGTTATCACTTACACCAACAGACAGACATGTATTGACTTCTACTCACAGGTACTATTGCCACAAATATAAACATTCAAACTAACATCAGATCACACTGCTCAGAGCTAGGAATTGCCTGGTGTTGGACCACTATCTTTTTCAGAAACTGTGGGGTGCTGTCGCCTAGCGGTCTGGCGTGTCTCTCAAGATCTTTTGGTCAATCTACTGATTGTGGGTTTGAATCCAGCCATGGGCTAGTGGTACTTGCGTCCTTGGGCAAGACGCTTTGTCGCATATTGCTCCTCTTCACCCAGGTGTAAATAGGTACCTGTGAGGGTAGAGATGGCTTTGTGCTTGATTAAGCTTTGTGCGCTTATAGCAGCCAGGCTGTATATTCCCCAGGGAATTGAGATGGTTTCAGGAATGTAAATGTAGCTCGATGACCAGGGATAATAGTTGTACCTTGTACACTCATAGATGAGCACTTCACTTCATTTACATCGGTGAAGTGTAATAAATGATTTTCTTCCTGTCGTATATTTGACAGTAAACGTGGGTTAAGGACTGCACAAATACGAGATGATTTGTTCCACGACTTGTCCTGTATCTTTATTGTAAGACGACCACCAATGTACTGAACCTGTGTACTACATCCAATACGATATACATTACATACAGTGTGAGTGCAACCACGAGTTGACCTATGACCCCAGAAGTATACATTTGCATACATTAGAATTATGGAGCGCCTAATAGATCATAATACGCAACACTCTCCCCTGCTAATCCAAATGTTCATAAAACATTTAAAACAATTGGCTATAATGGAAACATGACAGATGTAGTATTCCACTTAGGAGATGTACATTGACAATAACAGTTTATAATGAGTTATTTTTGTTTACCGTACATAGATGAATACATTTCTGTGTTCATAATAAACTTTATACTGATGTCTGCTGTATTTCTTTTCTTTTGAATGTTATTTCAACAAACACGTATAAACAACATACATGTACTTTTAATTTGTTTCTGATACAATTATAATCATATTTGAAAACAGTCAAAACACTCATTGGAATTTTTCTTTACTCTGAACTTTAATAAATCATGTTAAATTACAAACTAAGTTTGTCAGGTGCTTTCCTATTCCTTGTGGACCTCCTTAATTTCAGTGGTGATACTGATGGTGATTTGTTTTCAATCTGAGTTGAAGTCTCAAGATTATGATCAGAGATAGGCTGTGGGATTTCAGTCGCCTTTGTGGAAGTGGTTTGTCCTCCCATATTACCTCGGTCTGCATGTGTGAAATCTTGTATGGCAGAGGGTTGATTCTCCTCTGCTGAACTTTCAAAGTTTCTAGGTTCCTTCTCTGTGGAAGGCGAGTTGAAACCTTGGACATCCCTTAATTTTAACTGGTCAATATGGCGGTGCCAAATCCCAGAGTCCACCCTGACCTTATACTGCAATGGTCCTTTCTTCTCTACTACACTTCCTGGTGTCCATTTCTGTTTTCCTATGTAGTTTCTAACCCATACCTGATCTCCCTCCTGTAATGTGCGGTATTGCGCATGTTTATCTCTATCCTCTATCTGTTGATGCAACTTTTCTGTCATACGCAATTTCGCATTCGGTCGCAAGGCATCTAAGCGTGTGCGCAACGGTCTGCCTAAGAACAAAGTTGCAGGAGATTCTCCTGTCACAGTGTGTGCTGCATTGCGATACGCCAGCAGAAATCTATCTAGCTTGACTTGCAACATACCACTATCTTGTCGCGCAGCTCGCAATCCTTGTTTGAGTGATTGCACAAAACGCTCTGCTTGGCCATTCGTACTTGGATGGTACGGGGCACTATACTTATGCTTGATGCCATTGTCACTCATGAATTTCTGGAATTCTGCAGAAGTAAATTGACTTCCATTGTCCGATACTAAAATCTGCGGTAACCCATGACGGCTAAACAGTGAGCGTAGTGTCTGGATTGTCTTCTCTGATGTCACTGATGACATAATGAAAACCTCTGGCCATTTTGAGAAGGCATCGACTACAACAAGGTAAGTAACTCCTTCAAATGGTCCTGCAAAATCAACATGGATGCGTTCCCATGGTTTTGAAGCAGGTATCCATGGATGCAATGGAGCAAGTGCTGGATTGTTTTGTGTCACTTGACATGCAACACAACCTTTTGCACATTTCTCAATTTCTGAGTCAATTTTGGGCCACCATACATAGCTACGGGCTACCGCTTTCATCTTCACTATGCCTACATGACCTGTGTGCAATTCTGACAATACTTTTGCACGACCTAGGTCAGGTACGATAACTCTCATACCCCACATTAGAACTCCCTGTTCTATGGTTATTTCATTTCGGCGGTGAAAGAATGGTTTCAGTTCTTCATCTGACTCTGTGAGTTTACTTGGCCAACCATCCAAAGTAAATCTCATCACCCTAGACAAGACTGGATCATTCCTTGTCCATTTACGAATCTGTTCATGTGAACATGGCAAAACATCTACATGAAATATGTGTGTCACAGTTGGCTCAATCTTGTCACTAATTGCTCCTGTGCATGGCAATCGCGACAAGCAATCCGCATTTGCATTCGCCTTTGTACTTCTGTACTGTATCTCATAGTCAAATCCGGCCATATACATAGCCCATCGCTGCATACGCTCTGCTGCTAGTGTTGGCAAGCTTGTCTTAGGCCCAAATATAGCAGTGAGTGGCTTATTATCAGTAATCAGAGTGAACTTCCTACCATAGATGTACATGTAGAACTTTTTCAAAGCAAATATCATTGCAAGTCCTTCTCGTTCTATCTGCGGATAGTTCTTCTCTGCTTTGGTCAATGAGCGCGAGGCAAACTGAACTGGTCGCTCTTCGCCATTTGGCATGATATGTGACAGTACAGCACCAATGCCTGTGGGGCTCGCATCTGTTGCTATGGTGATTGGTTTCTCCATATCGAAATGGACTAAAAACCCTGAATTGCGCAGCAATTGTTTGGCATTCGTGAACGCGCTGTCTGCTTCATCTGTCCATTTGAACTTGTGCTTCTTTTCGAGCAGTGCATTGAGAGTCGCAATTTCCGCAGCCAAATTCGGAATAAAGCGCCTGTAGTAGTTAAGCATTCCTAGGAATGACCTCAATTCTGACACATCTTTAGGTCGAGGCATGTTCTCAATTACATTGACCTTAGATTCTGACTTATGCACACCATCTTTGTCAATAACATGACCCAAGTACTCTACAGATGTTTGCATGAATTCACATTTGCCTTTCTTCAACTTGAGGCCATATTCATGCAAGCGAGTTAACACCCTGTCCAAGTTCTGCAGGTGTTCTTGTTCGGTATGACCTGTTACAAGAATATCATCTAAGTAAACCTGAACCCCAGGTAAACCTTGCAATACCTGTTCAATAGCATTCTGCCAGATAGCAGGTGCTGTGGTAATGCCAAACACTAATCTGTTTTGCTGGAACAGACCTTTGTGAGTTGATATGGTGCACAGTTTCTTTGAGTCTTCATCCAACTCCATTTGATTGTAAGCATGTGCGAGGTCAAGTTTAGAAAAGGTGACCCCACCAGCTAGGTTAGCCAGAATGTCATCCACATTTATATTAGGGGGTGCTACTGCTTTTAGCACTGGGTTTATGGTAATTTTGTAATTGCCACAAATTCGAATGGTTCCGTCTTTCTTTGGAACAGCCAAGATACCTGTACTCCATTCGCTATGTGTCACTGGAGTCAGTACACCACAGTTTTGAAGCCGCGTCAGCTCCTTTTCAACTTGTGGTCTGACTGCGTATGGTACTCTATGTGGTTTGCATGCAACTGGCTCTGCACCTTCTTGTAGGGTTACCTTGGCTTTAATGCCCTTCAGTTTACCAAGTTCATGATCAAAGACTGTGGCATGTTTATCCAGAATATCATTCAAGTTTTCCATGGCCTTAACTTTCTCAACCACAGCTATGTTATCAGTTTCAACACCTGAAAAATTAATTTCATGCCAGTTCAGCCTTATATGCTGCAACCAATCCCTACCTAGCAAGGTATGATTAGTATGTTTCACCACATACAAGTACATATCCACTGATTGCCTACCATACTTAACATTCACCTTCATTTTCCCTACCGGTCGGACTGATTCACCCGTGAAACTGGTGAGCACTCTGTTACTCTCTAGTAAGGGTAGGTCAACAAATTGTGACTTATACAAGGTAAGTGGAATCATTGTAACCCCTGAACCTGTATCCAATTCCATTTGTACAAGTTTGCCTTCAATATGCATGTTAACCATTATGGCACCACAACTGGGAAGTTTGCCATCATGCTTAGTATTATCATTAATACAAGTGTTACCATGACTACTCACTTTCAATATTGTATAATCCTCTTCGACTTCTGAGTCGCTAGTACTCGATATCTGACCCTGGCTAACTGTGTGAACAGTTTTAGAATTACTGCTAGAGTTCTTGGACCTATGTGATTGTCCCATTTTGTCCTTTCTTGACTTGCCTTGTCTTCTTTGCTGGGACCTGTCTTGACCTTGTTTGTCTTGACGGTGTTCAGTTGCTGACTCTCTGTCAAAGTCTCTACGACCTGAGTGACGAGTAGAGTTGCATTTTCGTGCGATGTGTCCGATGTGTTGACACTTGTTACATTTGGTGTCTTTGAACCAACACTCGTTTGGATCGTGTGAACTTCTTCCACACCTGTAGCATGGCTTGTCAGGTCTGGTCTGTCCACCTCTGCGTGGCTTGAAGTTTTGTCGAACCATGTTGACTGACGATTTGGTCTTCGCTGGGTTGGACATGTCATCCCTCATGCTCTTGGCCTCCGAGAGAGTCAACTCCCGTGACTGTGCAAAGCCGACTGCCTCCACGAATGTCAGTGATGGTTTGTCATTGGCTTTCTCCATGAGCTTCAGTGATGTGGACTCACTGCGCAGTCCACTGATGAACCTGTCCCGAAGATTTTCGTCGAGTTTGTCGCCGTAATTGCAGTGTAGACTTAGGTGTTTCAGGGCCACCACGTAATCAGCAATGGTCTCCGTTGCCATCTGATCTCGTTTAATGAGCTTTCTCCTTTCTGCGACGACTATCGGTGGAGCTTTCAAGTGCTTCCGAAGGACCTCCTTGAGTTCCCCATAAGGTAGTGAACTGGGTTTTGCGGGGGCAACGAGCTCTCGCACGACGTTGTAGTGGTGCGGTCCAATTGCGTGAAGAAACATGGCCGCCACACGCGGGTTGCTATGTGTAACATCGAGACCGTACGCTTGAAGGAACAGTTCAAACCGTTCAACATAGCAATCCCAGTCCTCTTCTTTGTCGTAATGTGACGAAAACGGTGGGAGAAAATTGCTCCCTTCCATCGGCAATTGCGGGGGAATGGCCTGTTATCCCATCCTCGTCGCCAATTTGTCGTATATTTGACAGTAAACGTGGGTTAAGGACTGCACAAATACGAGATGATTTGTTCCACGACTTGTCCTGTATCTTTATTGTAAGACGACCACCAATGTACTGAACCTGTGTACTACATCCAATACGATATACATTACATACAGTGTGAGTGCAACCACGAGTTGACCTATGACCCCAGAAGTATACATTTGCATACATTAGAATTATGGAGCGCCTAATAGATCATAATACGCAACACTTCCCAACGAAAAAATTACTAAAAACATTGTTTTTTATATTCAAGCAGTTAATATGATACCCTTGGAAAAATGATTATGAACATGTGAATAATTAAATGTATTTTTGTTGTTTTTCTTGCTTGTCCTAGTTCACTATGCAGTCCGAGGCCTAGTCTGGTGCTAACTTCCTGTGAATTTGTCAGTGATGTTGTATTACAAGATTTTCCAGCTGAAATATTCTTACAGAGACCAAGCATTACTAAGGTGAGGTTTTGATCTTAAAGTAAATTCATTTTGGTGTTATGTTTCCACCGTCATATAGAAAATACTTATCTTTTGTTATGTACAAAGCACCTTGAACTTGAAGCAATTGTATGTTCGGCATATGTTTCTGTTACTTGATTAATCTTAGCTTAAAAATATTATCATGTTATTATGTGATGTTATTTCAACACAAATTAAAATGGAGTGACTGGTAACACCTTCAGTCATTTTGTTTTTGTTTTTTTCCGGCATCATTATCAGTCACCGATCAAATACAATTCATCTGGCTGGGCCATGTGTGCTGGGAACTTAACGTTAACAATGTGAGCACAATGGTTGAATACCGCTCCGCCAGACAATATTTCAAATTGTAGGTGCCCATAATTGGTGGCACGCAGCTGTGTTCGGAACTCTCAGATTGCGGTTTGCTTGAAAATGTTGATCTATTCAAATGCAAATAAATGTACCTCAATGGGTGAATTTTGGGGATAAAAGGTCCATTTAACCTCATGTTCCAGACAGCAACCCTCCCCCATTCTGTGTGTTTCAATGGAAATAACAAAGCAAATAATTCTCATGCCATAAGGCAATATGATATAACAACTTTACCAGTACAAGGGGATAACATATTGGGTGATGCCGATGCTAGATTGCTATACATGTACATGTACATGGGAACGTTCATGTATGAGCATTAGATAACACATGAAAAGGGATATCTAGTGCAGCTGGTTAGATCATGTGACTGGGTAGATCATGTGACTGGTTAGATTATGTGACTGGGTAGATCATGTGACTGGTTAGAGCATGTGACTGGGTAGATCATGTGACTGGGTAGATCATGTGACTGGTTAGATCATGTGACTGTGACTGGTTAGAGCATGTGACTGGGTAGATCATGTGACTGGTTAGAGCATGTGAATGGGTACATCATGTGACTAGTTATAGCATGCGACTGGGTAGAGCATGTGACTGGGTAGGTTATGGGACTGGATGAAAAATTGGGTAATTTTGCTTTGACTTGTGCTACAAATATCACATTGTTTGAGGGTTGACTGTCGATTCTAGCTCCCGAGGTGTTGGAAGTTAGTTTGTCAACTTCCAACACCTTGGGAGCTACATCAACTGTCCACCCGAAATAAACCATGTGATCTTTGTTTAACTATATCTCAGAAATTTTTTTTATTGTACACAATTTCGTTGAGAAGAGCCGCTGCAGCAAACATTCGTTTTGTGAACTTCACATAGGGTGAAGTTCACGCCCGTGCACTGCAAACTAGGATAGATATGCAATTCATGTTTCATGTGCAGTGAGATGTTACATGTGTAACAGTTCCTTCGGAGATTCCCCGGCCTACTCGCTGGTGAGCATCAAATATACACTGGCACGTGATGGTGAATTGACCAATTGGGATTCGGCTCCAGGTCATGAATATTTATGAGGTATAGTAATTAAAACTATGAGACCCTGGGTGATCCCCTGGGCATTCTATTTTCCTTTGACTATGCCTCAGAAAAATAGAACATTCAGAGGATCACTGAGTGTGTCAAAGTTGTAACCATAGCACTCCAAGCAGTCAATATTTGTATGATGTACATTAATACTGCTTTGTCTATTTGATTGCAGAGTCTGTTGTCATTACTAGGACTGAAACCGCTAGGTACTGGTGATAATACTATACCACTCAGTGCTATCAAATGTTTGAGGGAACTTTCTACTCTGCTGCTTTCAAGACATAGGTTTTATCATGACCCTGCCCTATACTGCCCTAAACAAGGTAAGTGCATAGAATATAATTAATCCTGTTTAATTCTATTGTCTTAAAGAGTATATCCCGTCAACTTAAACTAATACATGAAGGGCTGAATTCATGTAAGATATTTTTCAAGCATTTTACTAATCACTGTTTAAATCCTAATTAGTGTCTAAACACAGTTTGTTTACCCGGGTGTTTTGCTACATGCGTGCAGTTTGTCTTGTAAGCTTTGTGGTGATAATACAATAGCAGCAATTGTAATGGCCCAGGTTCCTTTTAGTGTTACGGCGGTAGTGCATGCGTGTTCATTTGTTCTACATGTATATACAACATGTTAATTGAACAAGTCGGATAAAAAGCAAAAACAGGAGTAGAAAATGTTGCCAAGACAAGAAAAGTGATACAGACACTAACAGAAAAAAATAAACATCCTGGAAGGAAATATAATTTGTTTATTTGATGAATTGTGTTTCTTTAGACTTTGGATCAAGGACAACATCATCTGCCTCCTCAGGAACAGGCAAAGTATCATGTTCAACGAGCCAATCAACACTAAGCTCAGACTCTAGACCCTCTGTGACTGGTCGGAATGAACCTCGTATCAGAGGAGATGGACGAGATGGGGATTCCCCTAGCTCTGTGTAAGTTTCTAATATATCATTTACTCACCCATTACAAGGCTACATATTCGGCAGTTGGTAAAAGTCAGATCCTCAAACCTCAAAGCAATTTTGTGTTGTTGAATGACGAGGAAACTACTTGACGGTGCTATTTAAAACAACAAATAATTTTATTTGTGTAATGGAAGGAATATTTCCATGTGTTGAAAGATTCAAGAAGCCGTAGGAGAGTTAAAGAGAACATTTTATCTTTCAACACATGAAAATATTCTTACCATTGCATAGACATTCAGTATTTGTATCTAAGCAAATAATTGTATTTCTTTCTTTGCCAGTGGCTCTACTCCATTAGTACCAGACCTATCAACCTATGGGTCTGATACAGACAGTGAAGATGCTATCATTCTACAGTTCTCCCAACTAACTCTACCCCAGTTTACTACCGATGTTCTTGTTCATGTCACACCACTACTCAAGACAAGCAATACTGAAATGCTGGTAGCAAGTCTCTATCTCCTTAGTGAAGCAGTCAAACTCATGATTGTTTCTATGACAACAGAAATATGGGATGATGACAGTGCTGCAGCCCGTGCCTTGGTAAGTTGTGTATGTGGCAATGCACATAAGAATAGTGACCCATGAATCAAAAATTCATCTTACTTTCAATCAGGATAACCTTGCAAATTGTTTGAAACATGGTAATGAATGACATACATGTATTTCCCTCGTGTGCACAATACCCACATACCACCGCACAACATACAATAACTGTTTTGTTATACCATCCACTATCTTGTTTATTTACATGTAGGTTTCTGAAGAAATCTTGGGGAATGCTTTCCAAATCCTTGACTGAAAACACACTTCAAACTGCGCCCAAGCCGTACCTATACAAAATACCCTACAGTTTTGTTTCAACTGTTCCCTATCACCCACACTGCTGAGTGCATGCATCATCATGTAGTACCAGCAAAAACTCAAAATCTCAGCAAGTTCGTTCCTATTGCTTACATATATAGTGTACATTATAAACACTGTACTTTAACCGGTTGAAACTGGGAACGGTACGAGTTGTACATCACATTTGTCGGATTTGTATATCACTTTTGTTGTCATTGTTGTACGTCAGCTCATGTACGCAAGCATGTGATCAGGTTTTGACCAATGAAATTCCTCAATCTAATGACGTGTTATAGCAGCGCCTGTTGTCAGAAGGGTGCATCACCATGCCAGCAGTTGTACATTGACTATGCATGACATCAAGTTATCAGGTTTGGACTAAGGTGATTCCTCAATCACCTTGGAATTGTTGTCATCTTTTCCCTCTATTTGTAATTATATCTGAACAGACTGACAAGTTATCAGAGAGTTTTGAAACCATTGGTGAGGTTATACACTACCATTACCAGCAGTGTCTCAGTGAAGAAGATTCACATTCATCTGATGTATCAGAGGAGATGTTTAGACATCATCGTCTCTCCATGGTTGCTACGGTTACTCTTGTCAGCAAACTCATTCAAGGCCTTGTTCCACTCAAAAAGGTAAATCATTGCTTCTTCCCCACTGCTGAAACAAGGATCCTATCCAATAACCATGACAGTCTATGTTATCAAATATGAAGACTCTGAACTATCATGACTATCTCCCTGAGATCAAAACTGATTTTGGTCTTAGCTTTTACTCTTTTTCTGGATAAATCCAGAAAAGTTTTAATGGCATGTTTCTACCATCACCATCTTTATACCCTGTAAGTTAGGTAAATCTGTGAAGATTTCTTTGGTATGCTGCCCAAAGTATGATTGTACCCTTAAGTCATTATATGTTGGTAATCATATACAAGTATATTATTGGACACCTTTGTGGAGGTTTTATTCAGTTTGAAATATCTTGACCAACTTTCATATTTGACTTTCCATCTGTCATGTTGAATTTGCTTTTCTTTCCTAGGCTAGTGACATCTTACCAGAGAGCCTATCCTTGTCATTATATCTTACTGTTATGGATCCAAGTCTCATGTATTGTATACCTAGTGCATTACCTGCACTATTAAACATCATAGAGATGAGTATACCTTATAAGTATGAATTGTACAAGAAGACTGCTAACATCAGTGCATCTATGGAAAGTGCTTGCAAGTTCCTCAAAGCACCAAAGGTAATCTATATAACTAGACATGAATTGGTTATGTTTCTGTGACTAGACATCAGTACCCAATTTTATGGAATCCGTTATGGCCTATTTTTGTGCTAGGTTAGCGAAAAATTTCTAGCCTAACCTTTTCTGCTAATGCACTGTCATGTGTATTCTGCAGAAAGTCCTTGCTTAGCGTAGCAAGAAAGAAAACTCTCCAGTGAAATAAGCTAACTGTAAATAAAAAAAAGTCTGCTATCGTAAGCAAAGAATCTTTGCTTATGGGGTAACCGATTCCATAAAATTGGGCCCAGTGGCCATTGCAGTACAATGCTAACTATAATCAAACTGATTCGAATCCCCCTCAAGTCAATTTTTCTTTGTTTGCCTTTCAATGAGTTAAAATTCAGTTAGTTTCCGCTGTGGTTATTTGATGATTATATTAATTAAAAAGCTGTATCCTCTTTGAATGATCCCCCATGTACCGTTTCCAGGTTGCAGCTTTGCTGATATAGCGGTATGTGAGTGGTTTCATGGCTTCTGACTCATACATTCAGTCAGTTTTCCTTGAGTCAATTATCTTTGTTTGTTTGGCAGTCAGAAGCTGTGAAACACGCTCATACCACTTTTTGCCAAGGAACATTTAAGATACATGTAGTGCAGCATTAATAATTGCTGCAACCTGAGAAACCGTACATAGGGGATCACAATGATCACTAAAAACTACAAGAATCACAGGCAACAAATATTGTGTTACATACATGTACTTGTTAAGTCAACATAAATATCTTCATCCTTTGTTAAAGGATGGTTTTAATGCATTTTGGGAAAGATTGTATTTTGTGTAAATGTCCCCAGGACACTCTAAATGACTGGTATTTTTGATCATTTATGACAGAGTACAAATAGGAAGGACTTGCTGAATTTAGCTGAAGCCAGTTTGACTGGACTGCATTACCATAAGGCATTGTCTATGGTAGATCAATTAGTACAGCTATCTTCAGACATGTAAGTTATCATTTATGTATTCAGTCATTGCAATTATACAAGCAGACAATGGGAGACTTTTGGGGAGTCGGTCTTGAGTCAACAGCGCACACGCACGCACGCACGTGCACGCACGCGCAATACAACGCGCATGCTCACAATTGCGCAAGCATGGTTTGCGCGTGTGCTGTTGACTCAAGACCGACTCTCCAAAAGTCTCCCATTGTTGTATTCCATTTATTTTTCAGGGAAACCAGACTTCCAGCAATTGGTGGAATCCTGTTTTTTTGAAAATTCCAGCCCAGGGGTCGATTTCATTTACGCTTTGCGATCATCGCTAAAGCCCAATTCCTACAAAAAAAATTGCTACACAAAGTAGCGATCGATTCTCCGCTTAGCGATGGATGTGGGTTATTGTGGGCTTTAGCGATGATCGCAAAGCATTAGTGAAATCGGCCCCTGGCCTCGATATTAAGCCACTGTACTTACTTTGGTCCATCAAAAGGTGTCTGTCCATTGTCCCCACCATGTTGTTTTTGTTAGACATTTTATGAAGGAAGTTCTGCTGATTTTTAAGACTGTAAAGTCAGAAGTAATTGTATTGTTATGCCTTATGAGATGACCATCTTGCACCCTACAGCACTATGTCTGACATACAGGTATTAACCTGAAAACTTGCTGTCTGATCCACACAGTAGATCATAATGCATGGAGACCAGTATTGAGCCAAAACTTGCTACTTAATATGCTCTGCACAGGTCATGAATATTAGTATTTTCAGTCCTAAATTGAGTATCATTATAATCTTTTACTGAGAAATATCAACAACTCCACAGGTATCAATCAGGTTATTATTACTGATGGATGAATTTGACTTATCCTGCTGATCCCAGTTAGCTTGATGGCCTAGTGGTATGGCATCTGCACTAGTAAGCAGTAGTGCTGTGCATTTTCGGAGCTTTTGAAAACCGGAAAACGCTTTGAAAAAATTAGTGGTTGCCCGAGCTCCGATTCATAAAAATGAATGATAGCGCTATATTACGCACGTGTCGATAATGTGCACGATCAAATGATGCATAGCGCTGTATGTAGGAGTGTGTAAAACATGCTACAACGAACGTTGCGCCGACGTATACATTCAGTTTCTGGTCTCGATCTACGTGCCTGTTTGGGAATCTTGCGATGATTTGGTGCCGGCAACCTTACAGAATATTCAGTCAGAATCTTTCATAACTTGCTCAGCGTGACATGTCACATTTCTTACCGAAAAATCTGCATTGAAGCAGGCCGAAATCCACGGTACCCGAGCGCAACTTGAATGCATGCACCAAATACGCACGTTGTACGTACGACATGTAGGCTTCCACTTCCGGCCCGATTGCGAATTGACGACTGTGTACTGGTGTACAACGTATGCTTTGAATGGTGCGGCGCACATTACACATCGTGGAATTTTCTGGATGCAATGCTGCTGCTGCATGGGCCGGGCCATGCGGCCACGTGGTGGGCATGCGGTGTTCATGATGCATCGTACGCGACATGTTTACGTCTTCTTTCGAGCGATCGTCGCGTTCGGAAGGCTGTTCGCAATATTTGTTTGGCAAAATGGACCCAAAACGACTGAAATTCAAGTATGTATTATACAGTATACACTTTTGGGGTTGTTTATTTATTGGGCAAACGTCAGTCTACTTTTTAAAATGTTGGTTTCGTATTCCGTTTTTGAAATTTTGAAACCGGATGGCAAGATTTTAAGCGGGAGCCCGTGAATCCGTTTTTGATGCACAGCACTAGTAAGCAGGAAGTGGTGGGTTCGAATCCCACTTGAGCCAGTGCATGATTTGTTCATGTGCACTCAACAAGCACTGAGTATGCAGTGCTCATCTACATCGGTGAAGGGCAAGCCTGATAATTCTATCAATGAGGTATGTTTTATAGATGAGGACTTTTCATACTAATTGTACATCAACATAACAGAACCTCTTTTATATTTCTTGTCCTGTTTGTTTAGCTGTTCATCATCTGATGAGACTGAGGAGATCATAAGATATGTCAGGAAGATCCTACTAAGATTCTTAGCATACCCAGAGGCAGATGTACAGTCACAGACATATCATACATGTCTCAAGATTATCAAGGTATCATTCAAATGAATCGCTTGGTGTTAGAAGGGCCTGACGTTAAGATCTTTCTCAATAGCTTTGAGGAAGATCCTGCTAGGATCAAAACCTTAAGCCCTCCTAACTCCAAGCATTTTATATATTTCAGGTCATCATCTTGGTTGATGAGCAGTTGACAGCAGTTTATTACTTGCATTCAAATAGATCAGTAGCTCTATTAGCCATAGTCAATTTCATCGTGTCATTTGTATCTGTGATAAGATTTGAAGTAAATCATTAACCAAAATGAGCAAACTCAGGTGAACAGAGAAAATGGACAGAAGCTGGATTCACACCAGTGACTTCATGGGTTGACTCGATTTCACCAAACTCATCTTAACTTAATATCAATCGTGGGACTTATGATGCATTGCAGTCCTGCGTAGGATATGATGGGTTATCCGTCATAACTTGAGTTACGATGGATCATAGGGCTTTGTGAAATCGACCCCAGGAAGATTGTATGTTAGAATCCCAACTGAGCCTGATTTCTGCATTCAACTTGAAATGGCTTCAGTTGGAATCTAGTCAGTCTCCTATGTTCTTTATTTACAGGATTAGTAATGATGTAAAGGTCTATTGCTTATTTTCAATCGGAAAGCTTACTTTTTTATAAAATCCATAGTATTAAAATGAAACACAATAGGAACATACACAAATTTGCATGCAAAAAAACAACTTGTGCCTTTCTCAAAATGTTGATTAAGATTTTCCAGGTTAAACAGTTGTATGATATATGCACTTAGGAAATTGACTGATTGTAATGAATGCTCTTAAAGATTTCAGTACCTTTAACACTCATTGCATACAGTACCTGCCAACCAGTCAGATTTTATCATATTCGGTAAGGTTTATGACATACAAAATAACAAACTACGATTTTCTGATTGATAAGTAAGATTTTTCTAAATAATTTTTAACTACATTTTATGTACAAAAAAATCCTTTTTAGTGAAAATATGATTTTTTTCTTTCATTTTGCATGAAAAAAAAAGGATTTTTGCTATCCATGAGTAAGATAAATGTTGGCATTTATGTCATTGGAGTGATCTCTAATATCAGTTTTGGTTTCGATTTCTACTCTGAATTTCAGCTTTTTGTTCACCTGCTCTGTACAAAAGTATAGGAACTTTTCAATTTGAGCCTTTTACTTGGTATTTTTAGATTAATTTTTGTGTGGCCACTCACATCCCTGCAATATGCTGTTATGTCAAAGTTGCCTCTTTGCTTCAAACAATGTTAATAATAATAATAAAGATTTATAAAGCGTAACAAATATTTAAATATATTCTATTGCGCTTTAAGAGCTCATAGATGCTAGTTTTTACATGCTATTGAACAAAATAGTTGTGTGTATCTCAGTTGATGCATGGGATGTTGTGGTAGACCAAATGTAAATTATATACCTGGTAATAGACAAACTGGTCCACTGCCAACATGGGGCTACAATGTAGATATGTTGGTAGGGCATACATGTATGTGCAGTATGAGAATGTACAATAAACTTGTTTTGCATGATTCTGTTACAGGATGTGCTTAGTGTGAATGAGGCTCATAGTCACATGTCTGATGCTGCAAAACGTATCCATTTTCTTCTTGATGCAAATATTCTGTATGAGATATGCTGCTTTGGTCTGCATAGCGCTCATAAAAAGGTATGTACAAGATACTACAGGTATGTATGTGCATGTATGGGATTCACATTCTCATGCTATATGTATGTGCTTTGAGGGAATGTGTCTAAAGCTGTGGTTCCATCAGACTTTTGTTTCCACGGTCACATGGTAACTTACTGTGGCATTCCTTAAAGGTATATTACATGATTGGTAAAGGTCACAGGACAGCACTCACACTGATCCAACATGTACATGAAATAATAAACCTGTGGAAAATTGAGCTCAATCGGACATCTGAGTCACGAGAAAATATTGAAAACCCAACTAAATTTTTTTTATAAATCATAAAGAATGGTTTTGATCTTACCCTGAGATCAAAACTGTTTTCCGCCCTTGTTTGTCTAATTTCTGGATCAATACACCATTTCAAGCGGATATATTCTAACAGCACCACCTTCATACCTTGAAAGTTATACATACATCTGTGAACATTTCTGTTGGGGTATATTACCAATCCTGCACTGTACCTAATAAGGGGAATTTACACCTTTTTTTTTTTAAACATTGACAAAATGTTAATATTTTGCTGTGATTGTCCTGCAAGGGATATAATGCATGCCTTGATGTATTTTCATGCTAACGTTGGAAACGTATACCAATGTATTTGACAACCAATGAGTTCATTATAGAGAGGTTTTGCTGGGTCACGGATACCAATATGCAAACAGATACCGTAACCGTTCTTTACCGAACGACTATGCAAACTTGTGCACAACAGTCACATTGACTACAATTAGTGATGACGTATTGTGACGTATCCGTTCACGTATTGGTATATGTGATGCTGCAAAACCTCTCTAATGTACTACACGTCACTGACACACACACCATACATGTACATCTGCTGCAAATTGCATCTCCTTCAATTCAAAAGTAAGTTGGTACACAGAGCGAATAGACAAGATTTGTACTGATTTATTAGGTGTTGGCTTGTAGGAGTCTGGGAACCATACCACTAGTTCACACACTCTCTAGCTGATCTGTACGCAGAGGTTGGTTCAATGGGAACACTGTTTGACTCATTGCATGATGGTATGGAGTTGAGCCTCTTGCAAATAGGTCACAGAAGGTCAAATTGATATCAAGATAAAGAACAAGCTAAATAGATGTACGTTATTATTGCTTACAGTGTATGTTTACAAATAAACCCTCAGCAAAATATTTTTGGAAAGCATGAATGCCCTTTTTTAATCAAAAGGTAGCCATGATGCAAACAAATGGTTGATGTGTAGTTTGGTCACCAGATGAAGCGTTGTGACAGAACAGCTAGAATTATCTTGCCAAACTGACTCCTTTACTTCTTACCAAGAACTATCAGTGTTTGATTGTTTGATTGTTTGTGTATACCTGATCCTAGGTACATAGCTATAGTACTGAGTTAATGCTGTATCTACTACAAGGACAACTGTTAATGGGGAGTTCTACATGGGATATGTTCCTACATGCCTGTATGCCAGTACTACCACTCCTACAGGTTAGTTCATTCTTGAGTTCTAGTCATTAATCAAGGAAGACCTCTGCTTGTATTGCCAACATTTAGTGTGATCAGATCATGCAAGTGAATAGGATTTTATTCATGTTTTATGCAAGCACCCATACCCAGTGTCGTACCATCTAGGGAAAACGGCACCCCGGGGCAAGCACTAAAAATGCGCCCCTAATTCTGACTTCTGATGACAATTAAAAATAAATATCTGACAATTTGAAATTGGAATCTTTCTTTCTTTGTTCCAATAACTTCAACAGAAGGGCCTACAGCTACATCCCCCCCCCCAAGTTTTGTTTTTTGGGTTTTAAAGTGGCGCCCAGGGCACTTGCACCCCTTGCCCCCCATCCCTTGCCCCCTTTGCCTCCTGTTACAACTGATAATGTATAACCAACCGATAATGTATCACAAAGTGACTGATAGTCTATCGCCAACCGACAGTGTACCACAAATTAATTGATAATGTAGTAAACCGATAATGCATAACGTGGCGACAGATAATGTAGTAACAATTTTTTTTAAATACACTATCGGTCAATTTGTGATACATTATCGGTTGGTTACTACAGTATGAGTTATAACATCTCCCCCTGACTAGTTCAGGTCTTCATATCACTTGCATTATATAATGGAATGAATATTTGTCATTTTATGACCTGTTGGTGATCAGTAACTCTGTCGTATATTCATTCAATATTTAGCAGTATTCTTGCTTACAATACCAGTATTATATCAGATCCAGTCACAAGCTGTGTATCATTAGCTGGCTATGTTCTCAAGTTCCTTCTATTGATTTATTCTGTGGTAATTATGTTTGTTTACAGACCTTGGCAGATAAGAAAAGTCAGTTATGGCAGTGCATTGTGGGCTTACTGCAGCCATGTATCTCTAGAGATCAATCTAGAGATCTTCATGAACTTCCACATCTAGAGAAGCTAAGAGGATCACTCAGACTTCTAATGTGCCGTGATCAAAGGTCAGTTGTTACAAAGTGCTCTTATTTCCTCATCTATAAAGTGTTCATGATACTTAGATTTATTTCAGTTTGACAAATGATAGCACGCTTTTCCATCATTTAAAAACTTGATAGTACATGTACAGTCGAACCTCGTTAATACGAGGTCGCCGGGACCTACCGAAAATGCTCGTATTAAGCGGGGCCTCGTATTATGCGGGATCCATATTTTGTCAACCGAAATGCACGTGTGTGCACGCACTATCCCTCTGGTAAAACATAATTACGTGTCAAGTTCGTGTTTACAATTTTGAAGTAATTTGTACTTTATAAATTTGCTTGATAAATTTCATTTTGTTGAATTGTCACGGATGTTAAAGCGATTTTATTACAATATGTAAGAATAATAAAAGCCAAGTAAAAAAAAACCATGACGGCACGAAAACGACAAGAAAATTGCAAGTGGATGACAGCAACGAACGTTAGCACCGCATGGTCAGACAAGTTGGTTGCCAAACAATGTGTGCAGTATGAAGCAATGTGCACCGCAGGGAACCAGCGATATTTTGATGGACACGAGAGGGCGCCTTTTTTAACTTAAAATAATTAGTGCGTCGTGGTGGGATTTTTTTTTTACACGGATTATTTTTTTATGATGTCGTGTTTTTTTTTGCAGCCCAACATCTGTCTTTTTTCCCTCCCCTCCATGTAGCCAATCACAAAATTTGCGCTATGTCGGCACTTTGTAACTGTGACCAATCAGCGGGAGCGTTGCATGAACGAAACCCATGCTGCAGTTTAGCCACATATCCTATCATGTGTATGGTAACCACGTGTAGCTGTAACATTTACGTGCAGTGGTCGGCCAATCGGTCGGGCCGTAGTCGGATCATATCGCTCCGTTAAGTTCATGGAATATTATTTTGTGGATCGATTTGCAGAATATTTTTTTGTCTGGATACATGTTGGCTACACTTTGAAGAATTTGTTGTGACCAAAATCCTTTTTTCACGTCATCAGCATGGTAAAATTGTCTGGAAATTAACGTGGACTTTGGTTTGATTTTTGAAAAAAAAAATGAAGAAGTTTTTCTCCTTACGAAAACGAATCGACAAAATGGAAGACCTCGCCGTTTTCCTCGGTCGTGTTTCGACTTTCGTGACAACCCAAAAACCCCATGTGGATCACGCACAATTAAAAAACTATGATCATGACGCGCCGTACATTGTCTGTTTTTTATTTACACTAACCACTGGGCAAGCCGCCGGTAAAACCGCAGGAGGGGATTAGTGGGCATTAGCGCTGCGGTGATTAAATTTTTTTTGGTAACATGAAACAATGGCGACTTGATGGTGGTGGGATTAAAAAATCCTTGTTGTAAATGGGATGTTTACAATTACTTTCACACAACTGGGTCAGCCTAAAACGCTTGTATTAAAAGGTTTTTCGTATTATCAGTGCTCGTATTAAGCAAATATTTTCCCTTAGAAAAGTGCACAACTCGGTTGGGACCGGCGTGATATGCTCGTCTTAACCGAGATCTCGTCTTAAGAGAGCTCTTATTAATGAGGTTCGACTGTACATGTACACCTCCCTAGTCCCTTGCAGTGCTGTTGCTTGTTCTTGAAAAGGGAACAGAGAAAATTGACTGGAGCTGGATCTGAACCAGTTACCTCCAGAATACCAAACTGGCACTCTTATTAACTGACATGACTCAGCTATTCAGCCCGACATGTATGTTTGTGGTGTTCCTAATAGTCAATTATCTTTGTTCGTTTGGCAGTCAGAAGCCATGAAACCACTCACATACCATTCATGCCATTAGGCCTACATGTATATCCCAAGGATCATTGAAGATACACGCAGCGGAGCATTAGCAATGCTGCAACCTGAGAAACAGAACATAGGGGAACTCTCAAAGAGGATGTGGCTTTTGAATCAATATATTGTCATCAAATAACCACGGGAATCAGACTGGATTTGTTTTAAGGCAATCATTTTAAGTTTGGGACACCGCTGACGGTTGGATAGCTCAGTTGATTAAGAACACCGGTATGGTATTCCAGAGGTTACTGATACGAATCCCCCTGCAGTCAATTTTTCTTTGTTCACTTTTCAATGCAGGCAATGCAATATTTCTTAATGCATACAGTATATTGATGATTGAATATATGTGTTGCTTTGCAATAGTGTACGTCTTGATGGAGCTCGTGTAGTATTGTACTACATAACTCAAGACTCATGTGGTTCATCCAAGCTACCTAGTATAGATACATATACAGTCAATGATGTATCTGACTTACTACTAATGGACCATGCTATTAGTCTGGACACACAAGATAATGGACGCTCAGTATTCCAGGTAAGAACATACAAACTGTTTCTTCTTCTACCATCACCATCTTTATATCCTGTAAGTTATAGGTAAATCTGTGGAGATTTCTGTTTCGGTATGCTACCAAAGCATATTACCTTTAAAGGGCTGTAAAAGATTATATCAAAAGTCCCTTCTCGGAAACTGAAAAGCTAAGTTAGACTCAAAATACATAGATCATTGTTAATATGTATAATGCAATGACGTACATGTTCATTGCTATTCAGCATGTACACATGCATAAAACTTCACATATAGATAGTACAGACAAATCTTCTGCAATTATTGTTTGCATGTATACACAAACTTTGCACATCACCCAGACCTGAATTTGTATCGTTGTGAAGACATAACTTTGCAATTTTGATATGTGGTTGTGTTTGATTTGCTTCTTAGGTTGAGAGTCTTCTTCAGGTCTTTGGTATCTTCACATCATTGAACACAGAACCTGGTCTGCGTAAATCTGCTCTGGAACAAATTGCCATCATATTACAAGGTCACTAACTAGACACTAAGTGAAGGAACGTAAACAGTGGTCAGGCACAGTCACTGAAAAGCCTTTCCAGGCCTGGGCCTTCGGGCCTGAAATCATCTTTTGTCAGCCCCGTACTTCAAAACAATAGAGCTGCTTAAAGGGTCTCTGCAATGGGAATATTATGGCTTGAACATGTGCTAATTAAAAAACTGTACCTGGGGACTGTGATTTTACCCTCTTCCTCACACTGATTCAGGGTTAAAAAAAACAGGTTTTTTGGTTTGTATGGTAATTAGCATTTCCATATTCATGAGCAAAACTGTGATGTCATCTGGGGAACCGAGAGCAGTAACCCAATTGATTTATGCACAAAAAGTTGCGGTTGTTTTATAGGTTTTTTGACAGACCTTTTCCCCTAAATGGGATTTATTGTGCTGAATATGTTCCTTTCACTCAACTGGTGGTGTAATTCTTTTGACCAACCATTTCTCTGGGTCATGTTTGCCTCTTCATTTGTTTATGTTTTTTCATTATATTTTGGCTGTTGGTTCCCTACATGAGTATGCATGAAAATCCCCCATTTTGCAAAGTTGTTCAAAAGAAAACCAAATGCTGGTTTGAAACCAAAATAAGACTTGCCATTCATTATTTGTCAGTATTTTCTCTGTATGAAGGCAATAAAATAACCTCACAGAAAAAAGCACTGCAGCCGCCCTTTAAAATCAATCAAGTTTCTGGATACTGTCCATGATCATTGTGAACTCAATCTGTCAATCAAGTCAGTACCAATAACGATTGGACAAAGCAGGGGCTTGAAGTTAATAGTTCAAGGCTAGGGATTATAGAAGCCCAAGAGCTTCAACAAATCCCAGGCCTGTCCCAGCTTTTCAGTGGCTGGGCCCAACCACTATTAAAGTTCCTCTCCTTAAAAGAAATCTATGTGTTTGTGTGAATATGTGTGTGTAAATTATGAAAACAAAAATATTGCAAACATGTGACATTTTTATGTCATAAAGAATGAACATATCTCTTCCATTCCCCGTCGGCGCTCTTTTTAAAGAGATTTTACATTAGAAAAAATACAAAACGATGGGAGATACCACTTGGCCACCGAGCTAGCTGGGGTCAGCGGGTTGAATTGAATCCAATAATTGGGCAAGTACCGCCTAGTGGTATGACATCTGCACTAGTAAGCAGGAAGTCATTTGTTCAAATCCCACCTGAGCCAGCACATGAATTTTTTTTTCATGTGGCACACTCGACAAGCACTGAGTATGCAGTGCTCATCTATGTTGGTTAAGGGCAAGCCTAATTTGCATAATTCTATCTCCCCAACGAAAATTAATCAATAACAATGAAAGATTTCAATTATCTTCTAATTTTCAATATCTGCCCTTGAGAAACATGTACATGTATGAATATTTCAAACACATTCTTGTATTTGTAAGTATCGTTGTGCTGGTAGCAGAACAATTCAAAGGCTTTGCATGGTACAATTCTTTCTTGGTCAGTGTATTAACTTTGCTATGATTTGTATTTGCTTCTTCAGATGCTTCACTACATAAAGCATTTGTATTACAAGGTGGTTTAGATAAGATTCTAGACTGTCTACGTCAAGCTACACAGGCATCTACTGATGGCACTAGTCAGACAATGGTATGTATAGGATAAGACTTCACCAACAACATATATGACATAGGGACACTGCCAACATAGAGCTGGATAACTCAGTTGGTATGAGCGCCGGTACGGTGTTCCAGAGATCGCTGGTTCGAATCCCGCTCTAGTAATTTTTTCTTTGTTCACTTTCAAATGACTTAAGATTAATCCAGTCACTTTCCCTTGTGGTTATTTGATGATTATATTGATTAAAATATATGTTCCGCATCCTCTTTGAGTGATCCCCCATGTATAGTTTCTCTTGTTGCAGTATTGCTAATGCTGTACGTATCTTAAATGATCCCTGAGTGGTTTCATGGCTTCTGACTGCCAAACAAACCAAAATAATTGTCTATTAGGGACACCACCAACGTAGGGCTGGGTAGCCCAGTTGGTAAAAGTTCTGTACATAATTCAGGGGTCGCTGGTTCGAATCCCACTCCAATTGATTTGTGTTTATTTATTTTTCAATGAGTTAGGCTATTAACATCTTTGGTGTTCTGATTTGCAGTTGCCCATCGTACCAGCCTGTTTGTGTATTGTACGTCATATCCTACATGAAGACTCTACATTAAGACACCAGCTAGCTCACCAGATGGACATCTACTATCTCCTCATACGTGGTGAGTTTTTATGCATGAATGAACTTTGATTGTTCAGTGCATGAGCGGGGACTGTTAAAAAATAATGCAGGTACATGATGCATAACGACTCAGAAAAACTGTCTATGACATCATCATTTTGTGCGGTAAATTTCAAACTACTTGCACCACGTTTCTGCATTGCGTGTCAAAATGGTTACTTCAAGTACGCCAAAAAATTTAATTTTATGCACTCCCAAATTTTTATGAATTTCAGGGATAGTTCGTAGGTTATGTAACTTCTGTCATTTAAAAAAGAATTGAAAAGATATGGCATGGATTTTAATGATAAAAGGGAACAGAAGATCTGACAGTGTTTACAAACAACGTAGCAGACGATATGAATCTAATCCTCCTTAGCAACATCAAGGAATAACATTTGGTTAAGCACCAAAAACCTTGGTAAATAAAATCAGTATGCCAGCCAAAACTCCTTGTGAATGTTATGCTCAGCAAACAATTGCCGAATACAAGTCAAAAACAGTAAACATCACATGAAAATTTGGTTGGTAATCCTGTCTGATCAAAGAAGACTTTTCATGCTCAAGCAAATATTGTGCTTAAGCAGCTCTATGAAATTGACCTTAGGTAACACTTTTGGATTCCTGCTTTAAGCTACAAATGTCTTTGTCTCCTATTTTAAAAATTGGTCAGGTGAATGACTTCACATTACATAGGCTTATCATAAAGCAGGTACTCTAATGCACTTATTGTTGGGCAAATCGCGTATGATTGAATTTATTGTTATTTTCAGGTGCTCTCCTGTGCTACACCAATTCCAGAGTCCGGTACCACGTAGCTCATCTTATGGTTTTGCTGCTATTTGATGAAGTAGCCACTCTATCCCTAGATGGGAACCAGTCTACTAGCTGCTTCAGTCTTCCCAAATGTGTTTCCCAGAGGTGAGTATATACCAATAGTCAGGAGGTTAAGAACATAATCATTATTGTCATCTTATATTGTGTGCCTACAATGTTCACTTTCATACGCTAACTTGTCTCCCTGATACCTTATTTGTAAAAATAATATAAAGACTTTATAGCTGTTCAAGTGCTGTTATTTTGTTGGTTACAAAACAAAGATGTGAGAAAGGTTAAACTAATGGAAGTATGAATTGGTTGTTTCTCTTCTTAGATTCCAGCTAGCATTTAGATGTGCCAATGTTCAGTCTCATAGTTACCATGGAATAGAACCTGTACCTATAGATGATCCCCTAGTCAAATGTACAGTGACATGGAGAAAGCTGAAGATTTTATGGAATGTAGCATGGTATGATGGTATACAGCCAATCATAAGCAAGATTCAATCTGGGGATCTACAGCAGTCCAATACAAGGTAATACCCAAGAATACTTATAAGTTATCATATTAAAAAGTACTAGTCATTGCAGTAACCTGTTACAATGTAAAACACCAGTTGATAACATTCACATGTAAAAGGGAAAAGTGCTGTGATACATAAAATAACTGGCCTAGCTCTTATGCCTATGTAACCTGGACAAATGACACACCTGAAACCTTGCATCTGAGAGCAGGGTTGTTTGATTAAAATCATTGATTTAAATCATGATTTAAATCAATGGAAAAACAATTTAAAAATCGCTCCAAAAAATCAATTATGATTTTTTTATTATTATTATTATTATTTCTTGATTTTTTTTACGAAAAACAGAATATCTTACTGAAAGAATACTTGCATTAACTTTTGGCTTAATTTTTCCACTATAACAGGGTGTCTTAAATAGTTTATGAAGTGTGTTTACATTAGTTTTTACTGTACAAAATATGCATGCACGTACACACATGTGTATGAAAAATTATGTGTACAGCATTACTTGTAATCTATACAATGAATATAATGTATACACAGTATAATAATACATGTACATATATGAGATGCAAATGGACCACTGGTACACATGTACGTACAACAAGCCATGAAACATCTTTAAACGTGGTCTTAAACATCCCATCATCAAGGAAGCAGTAGAGTATGCCTGTAGTGACTGTCAGTAACATTTTCGTGTTTTTTGTTGCTTTCGGTTTTTTTGCTACATTTTAATGACCACAATGCCCAAGCGACAAGAAGATGCAATTTGGCAGCACTTATGGGGTTTTTAAAGCAAAATGTTATGATAGTAAGATGTTATTACGTAAAAACAATTAAGAATTTAATTTAAATAAAAAAAATCGATTTAAATCAAATAAATCCGATTTTTCTTTTTCAATTTTTTTTATAAAAATCTTTTTATCAACCCTGTCTGAGAGACAAGATGCAAACTGTTTACCAGTATTTACAATAGCCCAAACTTGGAGGGAAAAATTAAAACCAATCAAAAGCAAATAACTGGATAAAATATTGAAAATAGAAAAGTATCCAACAACAAAAGTAACAAAAATTCAGCATCAATAGTAGCAAATCAAAATCAATACAGAAAGTCAAAACTGTGATAAAACAACCGGAAATTCAAGTGAGAGAAAATAAGAGGAGTGTTACACACTCTAGTCTCTGCTGATATGTGTACTCAAATCAACTGTCTAATCTCCTCTATACAATAATCCCAAGCACATGGCCATAATCCTTTCATTTACATTATTACATACATGTACATGTAATACAAGGGAAATGGGAAAGGACACACTTCTCAAAATCACTGAACCAGGGGTAACATGAAGACGGGACAGGAAGTCATGGAATGTACAATAGGGCTCAACAACACTGGTAAAGAATAAGGCAAATACAACACAAAATAATTGTTAAAATAAAATTAAGAATACGTGTTAAAATGTCCGTTCATTTGCATCTGTGGGGTGTCATACTCTATATTGATATTTTAATCAATCTAGAGATTGTGGGTTCGAATCCAGCCATGGGCCATTGGTGCTTGCATCCTTGGGCAAGACGCTTTGTCACATGTTGCTTCTCTTCACCCAAGAGTAAATGGGAACATGCGATGGTAGAGATGGCTTTGTGTGCTTGATTAGCCTTTGTTCACTTTTTGATGCTTGTATATAAATTTGATACTTGTTATTTTTGTTGCCAGTTTTAATAGCAAGCTGGATTTAAGCAAGGAAGACCAACTGCTTTTGAAGTGTAGTCATACATCAACAAGCCTCAGTCAATGTCTGCAATCAATACAGGAAGCTGCTTCACATTATGCAGTCAAAGTACGTACATCATCACATAGTAGTTAGTCTAGGAATAGTTTTATAACTTTATAAGAAATATGAAATGTTTCATTTTGTTTTCTTATTTATTCTATTTGCTTGGACGATTTTAACATTTTTATTATTAAGTCCGAAATTCATTAACCAAATGCCTTTTGAAAAGCAAAACAATGAACAAGGAAGAAGCCAGAGTTTACATGTGGCAACATGTGCCTCAGAGATCAAGTGGCAAATCACATATAACATGACATAACAACCACCTTGCATCCATTGATATTACTGAAGCCTTGATCTCCATTTGATTTACAAATGCTTGATATTTGGGTTTTGAATGAGACTATAGGAAAATGGCAATATTAATACAATTCCACATACGGTAATATTGTTAAACATTTCAAATTCATTTTGTACAAGTTTGTAATTTGACCTCTGATATCATGACATGAATGATAATGTAGTCATGCATATCCAGGGGCCGATTTCAATAACACTTTGCGATCATCGCTAAAGCCCAAAACCATCGCTAATATAAACGGAAAATTCAAAGGCAAAGTACCGATCAATTTTCCATTTAGCAATGGATGTTTGCTTTAGTGATGATCGCAAAGCATTAGTGAAATTGGCCCCTGGGGTCACTTTCACCAAACTCTTGCAGGGGTGTGAGATCTCCGCGTTTTAGCGGTTTTCCGCTTTTTTGATGAATTTGCCGCATTATATTTTCCGCTTATTTAATGAATTTGCCGCATTCTAATTTCCGCTTTTTTTATTAGTGTGCCGAATTATATTTTCCGCTTTTCATCCCCGCGCCAGCGCCGACTTTTTCTTTGTAATTTCTTTTCCCGCCGACATGACAGTCAAACAAAATTTACGGGCAGAATACGTGCAGAAACACGGCTTGAAAGCCGCACTGCAGTATATACACACGGTACTACGGTACTGTTCTGTTGTTGCACGTGTAAAATCATGCCCCGATCGTGCGTAAAATGCAGTTCATTATTGTAATTTAGCGAATTGAGATCGACTATCCAATGACAAAAATTGTAACACACTATGTTGCCGCTTCTTGTTTTTTTACATTGTCCAATCAGTGGAAGCGTTGTATGAATGAAAGCGCCATGCTTTGGTTTAGTCCCATTAAACTAGCGTCTGGCAACCAGACACTCACTGTGCTATGATTGGCTGCACGTGAACGTGAATGAGACTTGACTTCGCTGGTCCACAGTAGCTAAAATCGTGGCTGTTACATGCGCGCGCTGCCCGCGGATACCAGTTATAGAATCTTCAAGATGGCGATCAACACTGGTTCAGTGCGTGCGGCGATGTCGCTTGCAGCGTGCGTGCAGCGTGAGCGATGGATACGTTTTCTCGAATGTGATCCTTGGGGAAGGTTTTTCATGATATTTTGGGGATTTAGTATGTGAAAAATTAGTTTATACTTGGCCAAATCGGACAAAACAAACAAGTGAAATTCAGGTAAGATTTACCTGATCTGGGGTCGATTTCACGAAGCCCTACGATCGATCGTACCTCAAGTTACTAAGGAAAACCCATCGTAACCTTCGACGTCTAAATAGGGTTGCAATGTGTCACAAGTCCTACGATTTATAGTAAGTTACGACGAGTTTGGTGAAATCGACCCCAGGAAAATTATGTTTACGGTAGGCCTGTTTTTTTTACAGGGGCCGATCTGGATAAAATTCCTCCGTGTGCTATACGCTACAACCCAAAAAACAATGGAAAAGTTAAGAAAAGAAGAAGATGATGACGTAATCGCGATCAGGATTCCGATTTTTTCCGCTGTTTTTTCAAACTTGCTCTCACACCCCTGCTCTTGGTAACTTACTATCATAGGGCTTACATGTATGATGCATTGCAGCCCTACGTGGGATACGATGGGATATCCTTCGTAACTCGGGTTATGATCGTTCGTAGGGCTTTGGGAAATCGACCCCTGTTCATCTTTTAAACATTACATGTTATAGACAAATCCTGGTCCATTTTGTACATGTATGTTTTCTTTCTTATTCCTGGTTTATTGACAAACACATTCTTATTTGCCCAAAATGTTAACTACATGTAATGCTGGTGGGAAATATTGTTCCATATACACACATAGCTGCCAACCATTCCTATTTCAGAGGAATCTTTCCTCCTTTTTGGTAATAATTTACCACTTTTTACAAGCTCTTGACAACATATTTTGGTTTTTGGCTTGGAAATACACACTTTGTAGTTTGCTTTGTCATTCCTCTTCTCAGCAGAAGTATTCCTAATTTCCATTGTGATAGGTTGGCAGCTCTTCACAGATAGATAGCAATGGGAGTGTTTGGAGAACTTGTCTTCTAGTGAACAGCACACGCATGCTCACAATTGTGTTTGCTTGCACGTGTGTGCGCTGTTGACTTGAAGACCGGTCTCCAAGACCGGTCTCCAAGACCCCAAAGTCTCCCATTATTACTGAATAGCGCTGCGCATTTGCACTAAAAATAGCACCGAACCTCAGACAAACATTGCCACGTGGCCATGCAAGCGTGTGGTGAGTGGAAGTATGTGTGCGCGTCGCGCGTGTAGTGACGTCATTAGTGCGGAACGCTATTAAAGATTGAAATCGGATAGAATCCACCAGTACAGAGTTGCTTGAGCCTAAACTTGTCACAACTACTTGTAATATCTTACATGACAGGTTGGTCTATGGAGAGTATCCCTATGGCTACTGACAGACATAATGCTACATGATAGTACATGTAATGGTACCATCAATCCAGATATTACTGAGACTCTGCTACATCTAGACATCCACAAAGCACTTGCCAGGTAAAGTTAATGATCTTTCTTAAAATCTCATGATGTGCATTCAGCTGCCAAGAGATACATATATGCCAAAATGCATTTCAGAATGTCCCACCTGAATACATGTAATATAAATATTCTTGCGTGTGTGTCATTGTACTACATTATATCTTACAACATCTGAACCATATCCGTACAAAATTACCAGAGTTTTGGAATGAGTGCAAAGAGACTGCTTTTCTTTACTCAAAATGATGGCTTAGATCCTTGTATACCAAACAGTTTAAACTCAAGCAGAACTGTACTCCAGGGAACCTGGTTATGTAGTACGTTTAGGGCCTTTACGAAATGAGGTAGGCTTGGAATATATTTTGCTATTTTTGTGTCCTAAATGAAATGAAGGGCTTGAGATACATGGCGAAGCTGGAGCCTTTTTTAGGCTTTGTCATGTGGCCCAATCCCTTCATTTTGTTTTGTGGGCCTCAAATAGCAGGAGCAAATTATGCCCCAAGCCTAGCCTCAAGCCTGGGGTCGATTTCACTAACGTTTTGCAATCATCGCTAAAGCCCAAATCCATCACTAAACGGAAAATCTGTCGCTACTTTGTGTAGCAATTGTCCATTTAGCGATGGATTTGGGCTTTAGCGATGATCACAAAGCGTTAGTGAAATCGGACCCAGGTTTCATAAAGGCTCTTAGTTTTTGCAGAAATCTTACAATTTGTTCTTTGTCAATTCAGAGAAAAGTGAGAATATGGTACACACAATATTCACACATACGTTATGAGAACTTTGCTCAAATTTCACAAGAATGGTTTACAACTCCATTGTCACAAGATGTTCAGAGAAAAACTTCTCTGAATTTTGGACCTTTTTTTGGCCATTTGTTTGACTTTGCATCCTTTGCAAATCCTTTGTATGCCCTTTGATAACCTCCATGAGAAATCAAGAGTTTTCAATGTGATTTTGTACAGATTTCTGGAAGTATTCCCTGCTAGTCTGGATGATAAGACACTATTGACTGAAGTACTCTCCTTCATCACACTACTGATGACATCAATGTCTCCCTACTCTTCCTGTACGGACTTCCTTCACTGGCTGGGAAATATTACCTGTAGCTCCAAATCTACTCTCATTGGGCTTCTAGATAAATCCAAGCCCAAGGATAATGAGATAGACAGACGGAATAATCCTAGACAAGAGGAAGTTGGAGCATCAGCACAGAGGTCTCTTCATAAGCAGTTGGTTGCATTCTTTGGCTGCTATGCACAGTGCCTGCCATTGTCATGTGAAGCATGGTAAGATATTAAGATCAATCAATTAAGGTAGTTTGAAGGACTAACACGCCCTTCTCAGGGTATACTGACCAATGGACCATTTCAGCTTTGGCCTTAATCCCCGCCCACCTTAGCAATGGCACATGCTTTACATACCCCTTGTGACTAAGTTTGACCGAGGTAATGGACGATAACAACTCCAATTGGTCAATGCGCAGTTTGATTGACAGGCTGGAAGGGTCCATTAGCGACTCAAAGGCCACTGGTGTGTGACAAATTAACAAGCGGGATATGATCTCTGTATGTGTAAGACATTTTTTTGTTGATTAAATAGCAAGCACGTTAGATATTTGCCTCAAAGCCTCTTGATGCAGAAACCGCAGCAAAAATCATATAGAAATTGACTTTTTGATTGGGAGCCTGGGGAGACGTCTTCATGTCTTTGGTACTGGGTCTCTGAGGAGGATCCTTGGGTACCACTGGTCAGACCATGTGTCTAATGAGAGGTTACTCAGAGAGAGTCAGATGAGACCCATTACCTATATGATACGTGAGCGCCAGATTCGACTGTACAGTCATGTGGCTAGATTCCCTGCGAGTGATCTTGCCAGGCGGATTCTCTCTATGAGAGAACATACTGGTAGGACCCGCCCGGTAGGGCGTCCACATGACACCTGGTTGTGTCAGATGGATCATTATTTTGCTGAGATGGGGATTGGTTGCGTGGCTGCCTGGGGGATGACCATCAGAAGACCAAAGGAGTACAGCTCGTAGGTAGATGCAGCAAAGCACTGTAGCGACGCATGCTCCCGCTGATTGATTGTGTGCATCCATATATTTGGCAACCAATACCAAACAAGCAGCTTTACTTTCTCATCTTTTGGGATTGATGTTTAAGAAGATTTGGCTTTCTTTAACCAAGGAATCTATTATGCAAAACAAATTTACTATTATTAAAGATTGTAAGTCATTGAATCAAGTCAATGAACAAAGACAAATTGACCAGAGTGGGATTCGAACTATCGACCTCTGGAATACCGTACCGGTGCTCTTACCACCTGAGCTATCCAGCCCCATGTTGGTGGCATCCTAATAGTCAGTTATCTTTGTTCGTTTGGCAGTCAGAAGCCATGAGCTAATTGAGTATTAGGGACACCACCAACATTGGGCTCACCTGTGGATAAGAGTTTGTAAGAGTTTGTAAGAGTGCCAGTACGGTATTCTAGAGGCCTCTGGTTCGAATCCCGCTTTCAGTCAAATTTTCTTTGTTCACTTTTCAGTGACTTTAGAGAAGATTGATTGGAATCAGGGAAGTGACATAGAATGACTGTTTTTGTTTGCTGTGATGGTTATTAGGAGGAGAAAGACAGGCTACTTGGGCGGCTCATTGACACATGGACTTCTACTCAGTCTGAATTCAGCTGATGCTACACATTTCTATGACCTTCCATCCTTGGAGAACACATTGCATTCATTGGTTCATATTACAGCTAGGTGAGTCCACTGCATGATTCTATCATGGCAGAAACAACCATTACCTGGTTACCATTTGTCTCAATCCTGTATAAATTCCCATGTGCTTCTGTATATTTTACTTTATTGTAACGTTTCTCACCTTGTCCATTACCTTGTCAATTGTTGGTGAGCTACCACGGCATTAGATAGGGAAATTTCATGGGTCAAAACCCGATCAATGTGCTTGCCTACATGAGCCAACGTACAACAAAAGTGTGATGTAAAACTTCCATTGTTTCCAAGTATGAACCTGTTACAGCAAGATTTTGTAATGTACATGTACATGTATCACTGGGAACGAAATTGCTATATTGAGTTCTCGCTGGTACTACGTGTACACTCTGCAACGTGAGTTGCAGGGAACAGTTACAAATGCGTACAAAACTCTGTGTAATGCTAGGAGTCCACTGGGCCGGCGCCAGTTCGCGCCAAAGATTATGTGATTGGCGCACGCCATTACATTAAAGTGGATTCCAATAGGATTTTTTGCGCCATTTGGTGCCACTTGGTGGACACTTCGCGCTGATTGCTCGATGCAAGTGGCGCGACGAAAATTTCAAACATTTTGAAATTTTCTCGCCGCCAAATTCAATTTTTGGCGATATACGGGCCACCACAAGCCAGTTGGGAGGCAGTTTGAGCCACTGCACGCCACTAGGCACCTTATTGGCGACACTAGGCGCCACAGCAAATTGCATTGGCGCAAACTGGCACCAACTGGCGCCGGCCCAGTGGACTCCTTGCATTACACTGCACTATCCAACAACTATCAATTGTAGAATATATAAATTGACTGATGTATCACAAGCCCAATGAACTTGTTTCCTATGGAAATGAGTAGACTAGTATTGTCTGATGCTCCAATGGGTGCTTTAAACTGGACATAAAGGCCTCAATGCACCGTGAATATTACAGTGAGTGACCTCCACAGTATTCCATGTAATGTCTTCTTGATATTATGTTTTTGTGTGCTTTTTGATGGAGAAAGTGTATTATTTGTAATAGATGGAATGGTAATTGACTTGATATGTTGATATACTGAACAGGCCTGGCTGGAGTCTAGACTGGATTGATGGAGATAGCCTGTCACTATGCAAACAATTACTCAACTCATTGCTAGAGGTAATACATACATTGTCATTCATTCTATGTTACAATGTGTCACGTCTATCATCTGTAGTCAATAGCGCTCCGCACTTGCGCTAAAAATAGCACCCATCACAGAAAAATTGCAACCATGAAAATGCGTGTGCGCGTGCATGTACACTACGTGTGTGAGACAATGTTTGTCTGACATCCGGGGATTTTGTGACGTCATTAGTGCTGAGCGCTATTGTGTTTTAGTATGTGCTATAGTAACTGTTATATAACACCTTAGTAGATCCTTGTCATTTGATTGGAGGATTGTGTACCTGGTATGTCATGTGATATTTGATAAATAGACCTTTTCATGGCTTAAGTCACACACGTTGAAATATGTTCCATCCACTGTGCATTATTGGGTCCATTACAGTTTGATCAGTTTCAATACGCAATTGATCAACAATTGGGTGCATAATGATATCATGGCCACGATCACTAATAAAATGGCAGTGGGTTCAAGCAATTTTGTGTTACTGAATGACAAGAAAAAAGCAGAAACAAGTAATGACTGTTTTTCATTCGTGCAATGGAAAGAATGTTTTCATTCCTTGAAAGAATGCATTTTGATTGGCCAATGCATTTCAAACTCTTGGAGATGCACTATTGTGAGTTGCCCATGTCATTTGCATGTAACGTCACAAGTGCTGTATGACAGCCGTAGGTGACAGGGATGTGAGTGGCTACACAAAAAAACGCTAAGGTAAAAGCTGAAATATAAAAGTTCCTATGCTTTTGTACATAGCAAGTGTACAAAAAAGCTGAAATTCTGAGTTAAAATCTAAACAAAAAGCTAAAGAAAAAATCCGAATTCAGATATAAATCTGAAGTTGCACATCCCTGAGGTCAATCTATTCAATCTAAGTGTCAGACAACTTCACTTTTTGATATGTGGCGAAATATCTATTAATCATAAACCAATAGAATTCCGCACTAATGACGTCACAAAATCCCCGGATGTCAGACAAACATTGACTCACACACGTAGTGTACATGCACGCGCACGCGCACACGCACACCCACGCACGTGTGCATTGTTTTTCTGAGGTCCGGTGCTATTTTTAGCGCAAGTGCGGAGCGCTATTTGGAACATTTGAGGGGATATATTCATGCATCTGTAACAAAGTCTGTAATTGCTTCATGCTAGTAAGCCACTTGCATGATACTTACATTGAACCAGATTCCAATGAATCACTGTCCTTAATACTAGATTAATTCATCATTGCTGTTCAATTCTTGCAGGTTGTGTCAGCCTTCCATGTTGGTCGTGGAGGTACTGCAATGTCTTTTATGGGTAAAGGAGTTACAAAGAGTGCTACAGTATGTCTGTGTCATTTAGCACATGAGATGGCTGGCAGAGGTCATCACAAGGTCAGTGGACAAGTTTCATTAACTCTATGCTATACTTGACCAAGGAAACTACAGTGGAACGCTGATGTAACAAACACCGCTATACCAAACATCATTGACTCCCAATTTTATGTACAAAACTTGACGAACATTCCTCTTAAAATTCCCGAATGTCAATAAAATGACCCGTATATGATTTTTGTATATATGTATGTACATACATACTGCAGTAAACATGTTGAACATTTATTTAAAAAACAAACAACAGAGGGCACACTTCATTTGACAAGAGGGCGCTTTATAAAAATGGCTGTCGAGCACTACTGGAAGCTGGAAAATACCCAATATACAATGGATTAATCAATTGCAAACTTCAGGGTCTTTAATGTGTCAGTTCCAAGTAATGTGATTAGGTATGATACATTTGTGGGATGTTGTGGCCTAGTGGTCTGGCATGTTGTACTCAAGGTTTTGTGGTCAATCTACAGATTGTGGGTTCGAATCCAGCCATGGGTTAATGGGGCTTGCGTCCTTGGGCAAGACACTTTGTCACATATTGCTCCTCTTCACCCAGGTGTAAAAGGGTACCTTAGGGTATGCCTAAGGTACTTTGTGCTTGATTAGCCTTTGTGCACTTTACAGCAGCTAGGGCTGTATATTCCCCAGGGAGTTGAGATGGTTTCAGGAATGTAAATGTAGCCCAATGACCAGGGATAATAGTAATATGTCCATAGAAACATCATTGATTGTGATATGTGCTATATGAAAGCAGTTATTATTATTAATTGGAACTACACTTTTATTCTATTCTTCCCTTCCCTACCCCCAAAACGTAATTCAACAATCGCTAGAAATCCTTTCCTTTATGTACATTTTTTATGTGTAGAATTGGTCATCTGAATGGATGTATGCAAGACAGAGCCAAGGAGGTTCACCAGATATTGGACTAGGCTGGCTAATACCACTGTGGTCATACAGGGATCCTGAGGTGAGCTATGTCATAATACCACTGTGGTCATACAGGGATCCTGAGGTGAGCTATGTCATAATACCACTGTGGTCATACAGGGATCCTGAGGTGAGCTATGTCATAATACCACTGTGGTCATACAGGGATCCTGAGGTGAGCTATGTCATAATACCACTGTGGTCATACAGAGATCCTGAGGTGAGCTATGCCATAATACCACTGTGGTCATACAGGGATCCTGAGGTGAGCTATGCCATAATACCACTGTGGTCATACAGGGATCCTGAGGTGAGCTATGTCATAATACCACTGTGGTCATACAGAGATCCTGAGGTGAGCTATGTCACAATACCACTGTGGTCATACAGAGATCCTGAGGTGAGCTATGTCATAATACCACTGTGGTCATACAGGGATCCTGAGGTGAGCTATGTCATAATACCACTGTGGTCTTACAGGGATCCTGAGGTGAGCTATGTCATAATACCACTGTGGTCATACAGAGATCCTGAGGTGAGCTATGTCATAATACCACTGTGGTCATACAGAGATCCTGAGGTGAGCTATGTCATAATACCACTGTGGTCATACAGAGATCTTGAGGTGAGCTATGTCATAATACCACTGTGGTCATACAGAGATCCTGAGATGAGCTATGTCATAATACCACTGTGGTCATACAGGGATCCTGAGGTGAGCTATGTCATAATACCACTGTGGTCATACAGGGATCCTGAGGTGAGCTATGTCATAATACCTCTGTGGTCATACAGGGATCCTATATGTGGTTTATTATTAAGCATTAAAACATTAAGCTACAGGAAAGCCCCTGTATGGCTTACTAATTATTATTGGAATATGACATACATGTTGTTGTATACTAGGTTCGAGCTGCTGGTTTAGGCATAGCTACAGTACTATCTTCCTTTGAATCTGGTTGTGCTACACTGATAACTGGATGTCAACATCTACCTGGTGGACTATGGGCTGTGACATTGGGAGTTCTATTTGATCAGTCAGAATGCAGCATCGTCAGACAACAGGTGAACGTCATATGAAACATGACATGTCAGTAATAAAGACAGTTCATTACCATGCATTAGTTGCCAGGCATATGACTGTAGCTGTAAATAAGATTGACATTCGCAATTCATGACATTGAGCAGTGATATGTACTAAAGATTATCTCAATTCTGTCATTTTTGCACAATGGAATCTTTATCAAGACAATTTTTCCTACTTTGCCTCAGAAGGCCATTCAAGGTGAGGGCTAAAACGTATTATAAAAGAAGAACCAGGAGCATTCTATATTAGGAGGAAGAGTCATGAGTGTCTATGTTACTTTTGAACTGGGACAAGTCATAAGAGAACTCCATGCTTTATGTGGTTTCACTGTATAATCTGCTGTGTAATACTAATAAGGTCATTTTAATACATTCTAATACAATATTAAGTATGTATCCAATGTTTGTGAAACATCTTGTTTATCTGATTGGTATTTGCAGGCTGCTCTGTTACTGAATAATCTACTGAGTCATCATGTACCTACTGGTGACATGAAAGATACGTGGTCTGGACCACACATACAGGATGAGCATACACAGGTGAGTAACTGACTACTGATAAGACATGTGCATTTAGAGAATGATGTACTCACACTCAAGCCAAGCATATTCTCTATCATGCCTTTCGAAGAGTGTACTCTATGTATGCAACGCGCAAGTAAGTACACGTGAACGCTGCTGCTGTACGTGACTCGACCGCTGATAAAATCCAACGTCATGGCAAACTTTAATGCAAAATGAAACGCGTATTTAGCGGAGGTGCGTAGGATTTTGGGCGTATTTGGCTTTGATAACACACCTGTATAGAACACAACGCAGATATGCAAATGAACGTACACAAAACGTACACAATTTTGTGTTTTCCATAGGTTTGTGCACAAATATGGATGCGCCCAGCAGGCATCACTCTGTACACGGAGCTAGCGCTCTAGTAATTTTAAGTACTAGTTCTAGTAACTGATTACTGGATTTTATCAGCGGTCGAGTCACGTACAGCAGTAGCGTTCACGTGTACTTACTTGCGCGTTGCATACATAGAGTACACTCTTCGAAAGGCATTCCAGTCAAAGTTTTCTTGTTCTACAGACACGCACACAAATTCAAAATGACTGCGCCCAGAACAGCTTCAAAGCATCTACGCACGGAGAACGCAGAACTAGCGCTCTAGTAATTTTAATATAGCTCTATGGTAAAAATATAGTAACCATTGTATCGTTAAAAGATGCTACTACCATGACCAGTATGGGACTAGCAATCAGTTGACTCCTGTCACTATGAACATATTGAACCACAAAATGCTGCCATCTTTTTTTTCTTTTTTTTTAAATGATAGCAAAAGTGTCTTCAAGTAGTTTATTTGTATGTGTCTGTTACATTTGTTGCCCACAGGTGTCTGTATGTGGCTTGCCAGCCCTGAATGTTCTTCTAGAGCATTATACTGTATATCAAGGTATAGCAGCATCTATATGTAACTTCTATGGTCAAGCTAGTATTCAACCAGTCAGTATAGTAGAAGATTCTACTGTACAATCAAGTACAGCAGCATCTAGTCTATCTACAGCCACTACTGCAGGTATGAACTCTTCCCATAACCTTACATTCAACTTTTCATACTCAACCAATTTGTTAGTGGTTTCAATAGAAAGGAAAGGATTATTCATTGTGGTAAGTATAGATAAGGAAAAATGGTGATCAAAGTTCATCAGTTGCCTTCATCAGGCAACTGATGAACTGGATGCTGCGGTGCCCATTATATCCTGCTGGTCCACGTCCCCCGTGCACACCATACTGTGCACTGCGGATGTCAAACGGGTCACTCTGGCGGGGGTCGTATGCTTCATTCTGTGGGTGGTTGGGTGTGGCTTCGGTGTACTTTGGTGGTTCCATCCGTGGCATTGCGGTGGTCGTGTTGCCATTGGATGGGAAGCCAGAATCCAGGGATGTCAATCCCACTGTCCCAGTTGATGTTGTTCTGGTGGAGGCCGATGTGGATGGCCTCTTTGATGCGTTTGGTGTACTAGGCTAATGTTATTCTCGGTCTACACATCGCACATTGTCTCAGTTGGGGTAGTGGCCAGCTCCCTAGGCGTGCTCGGCTATCACCGATCCGTCCACGTATTAAGTGGTTGGCTAGTACAGCCAAACATGTTATTGTGCGGGATGCAGTTTTTAAAGATTTCTGAATTGTATCAGACCTGGGGTCGATTTCACCAAACTCATCGTAACTTACTATCAATCGTAAGAATGTTGATGCATTGCAGTCCTTCGTATGGTTTGGCCACCTATGATGGGTTATCCTTCGTAACTCAAGTTACAATCAAACGTTGGGCTTCGTGAAATCCACCCCTGGTCTTTAATCATTCTTGAGCCTCCCTTGTATATTCTATAATGTGTAATATCTCAAAGCTGTTTATGGGTAGGAACAGTAACTTGATATCAACAAACATATTATGCTCCATGCACAGCTTCAATTTTCTCATCTAAGACTCTTTCCCCCAATATTATTGTAAGTGTTCGTTTCTAGCAATATTTCTTTGATTGATTTGTTCTGTTATATAGATATGATTAGCAGTCAATATAGCAGTCAGACCACCAGCCCTGAAACTGTTGAACAAGCAACTACGTTGAATGGAATGCAATCTCAGGTAATAATATTATTTCATGGTGTGGTATTAGTAGGTGTACATTTCAATATGGATCTACACAAACAAAATGAAACCTTTCCTAATATATTGAAGCAGTGTTTGCGTGTTACTTTCTAGTGTGTCTATAATAGGACCTGTCACACACTACCGATGTGGATCGCCGAAGCTAAACTGGAGCACAAAGTTATTAACAACAGTGAGAAAATCAGTAGAGCTCCATCGAGATAGCACTTGAATAATTAAAGCCTAGCCGATCTGACTCGCCAGAGCGATATTGGAACACACATTTGTTTATTTTTTGGGATCGGTACTTCTACGGCAACACAACGGTTTTATGTTGCTAAGAAGGTTAGTACATTGTTATTACATCGGCAGGACTATGGTATAACATCAGTACCAGTACGGCACACATTGAGGCCACTGGAGAGCTGCCGATCCATTAACAGGGCGGTACCGGTGCTCTACCGATCTGAACGAAGCCATACCGGTACACTGCCCATGTATACCATTGCAGTACCATTGCTCGCTCCGGCAGCGCATAGATATATATATTTTTGTGCATGTTTTACCGTCACCTGCCATTGCTATTATTTGTCGCTGATGTCCTACCAATGTAGTACCGTTCTTATTGATGTGAAACCGTTGTACTACCGTTCTAGTACCGATTACTTAAAATCGACAAATTTGTGCTCCGGTATCACTCGGGCGAGTCAGATCGGCTAGGTGTGACAGGGCTTTATTATTCAAGTGCTATCTTGACGGCGCTCTACTGATTTTCTCGCTGTTGTAAATTTTTTGCTTTGGTTTAGCTCTGACGATCCACATCGGTACTGTGTGACAGGGCCTATCATAGACACTAGAAGTAACACGCATACACAGGTTTGACAGGGCTTTATTAACAAAAAGTGAACTTTGTATTCATACTTTGGCTTTGTGAGATGTGAGAGAAGCAGTCTCGATCCCATAGTTCGTATCTGTGCATTTACTCTGGTCTGTGACTGCCGTTTCCTTTCTGTGGGTTCGCTTCTCTGTTGCCACCATTGTCAACTTCTCTTTGCCGGTCTGCTGGTGTTTGTGAAGCATGCTTCTCCAGCTGGAGCGGTCGGCTGCGAGGTCCTCCCAGGAACTGGTATTGATGTCGAGTACCTTCATGTCTATCTTGCACACGTCTTTGTACCTGAGTTGTGGGTGGCCAATGCTTCCTGCCCTGATGTGTCGAGCTCTCCATCGGAGACATCTTTTGGGCTTCAGCTGTCCTCCATACATCCTCCATATATCCATACCATCATGTTAATGAGCAAACACCCATATGTATGTGAAGAAATCCTAGAATATTTTCTGTGCATGTTCATGAAATTTATCAATATTTTATTGTCACCTGGGGTCGATTTCACGAAGCCCTACGATCGATCGTAACTCGAGCTACGAAGGATAACCCATCATAGGGGGCCTATTCCACGTAGGGCTGCAATGCATCAAAAATCTTACGATTGATAGTAAGTTACGATGAGTTTGGTGAAATCGACCCCTGATATATTATTACTTGTTGTTTTATTACTGTTCATGATTTTTTATTCAATTTGTACAGAGGTTTACCACTTGGGCAGACAGTGGCCAGCAATCCAGCGCTCCATTAATGGGTATGAATGCCACTCAGTCTTTGATATACTTATATTAAGACTTGCATTTCACATTATTATTACCCATCTCATTGGGCTTGTAAAACGTTCTTCTGTAGGGTGCTGTGGCGAAGTGGTCTGGTGTGTTGTACTCAAGAGCTTGTGGTCAATCTACAGATTGTGGGTTCCAATCCAGCCATGTCACATATTGCTCCTCTTCACCCAGGAGTAGAAATGGGTGAGGGTAGAGATGGCTTTGTGCTTGATTAGCCTTTGTGCGCTTGCAGCAGCCAGGGCTATATATTCCTCAGGGGGTTGAGATTGTTTCAGGAATGTTAATATAGTCCAATGACCAGGGATAATAATAGTAGTACGCATATAGAGACACATTTATAAATATGGACCCAAAGAGCCTTGCCAATAATATGCTCACATCATGTTACATGTTGATACACTTAATGATACTGTTGACCTTGTACAGGGTTTCTCCTGATAACTTATTGATTTCTTTTAAAGCCATTTTCCCCCGTATTAACTTACTTTTTATTGTTACAAATTTTCGGGCGTCTCCCGCCCCTCGTCAGGTGTGTTTGCTGAATCAGCAAACACACCTGACGAGGGGCGGGAGACGCCCGAAAATTTGTAACAATAAAAAGTAAGTTAATACGGGGGAAAATGGCTTTAAAAGAAATCAATAAGTTATGTTACATGTTGTTTTTGAACTATGTCTACATGTATAGGTACAAGTTCCAGCAGATGTAGTTCATCAAAGTCTAGAAGCACCACGGTGACCAGTCAAAATACCGCTGGACGTTACATCAGTGTGGTTACACCTAGCCTGGTTTCAGCATTTTGTCATCTTCTGCAGAATCTGTTAGCTTTATCCCCCAGTGATACTGTCATTATGATCAACAAGGAAGACATTGCCACATCCTTAATCAGGTATTGCTTTGTCACTTTTATATTGAATCAGATTTGTCAGGTCAATTACTAATCGGGAACACTAAAACAGACATGGCAATAATTAGAAGAATCATTGATTAATAATGGAACAAGATGTGGAAACTAGATATATCATCTTAGTACTCTCTGCTTGCTCAATGGTCATTTACTTACATGTTTAGTATGATTTGAAGTCTGAAACAAGAAACCAGTGTGCACCTAGCAACAATAGGCCAGAAACCGCAATCTAAAACAAATTCACACTTGTCTGCTCCGAGCCCTTGTGTAATGGACCTATATCACAGTACTAACTATTGTTTTACTTCATGCTCCTTTTGCTTCTTAGGTTAATGGATATTGGTTTCATCTCCAGTCTCTTGCATCAAGTAGCATTGTCTCCCAATGTACAGCACAGCAAGACCCATCTACAGCTCTATGGTCATCTTGCAATGTGTGAAAATATCATGCAATTCCTGCAAGCATACAAGCAAGCACAGAATAAGAGCAACCAGACTACAAATCTAGATGATATGTGCGTCATAGTGATGGGATGTAAGCTACTGAGTCTATCTAGCACTGATGCATCAGGTATGTCATTGTATTACTGATATATTATTGATATATTACTATATCCACATCACACATTCTGTCATTTCATCAGACAGTACTGATTCACATGGCTGAAATATTATTTACTAGAACTTAATTGTATTAAAACTGTTTTATAACAGATTTAAAAGAGCAAATATAATAATTACTAATTATTAAACTTCATAAGCTAATTTTAAGACAACTACCAGAACACAAAATATTAAAAGCTTTAAGCCAAAAAACATACAACAATTAAAACAGAAGACTCTTGTACCAGCGCTTAAAACTAGCTAAAGTGGAAGGCAGGGGATGTTTGAGTGTCACATGCAGGTTGTTAAATGAAAAGATCCGGCGATATGCAAATCTTTGTTTTCCTGAATTAGATTAGGATGTCGGAAGAACTAAGTTGCCCTGTGATCCCGGCCTAGTGCCATGAGAGTCATGATCAGAGATAAGACAGAAGTCAGAAGATAAGGCAGTTGCAATTTGAAGCTCTTACAAACCAGAAATTAAAACATAACTGTAGTGAATTGTGTATATAGCTACTTTCCAAGCATTTTAAGTCCAAGATTTGGACAGCCTTCCCGAAGATTTCTTTGGAAACCTACATAATCAAGACAGTACGTGGTATAGCAAAACAGTTGTTGGATGTTGTGCAGTGGCACATGGGTATTGTGCATACTTTGAGATGTATGGCACCTCATGTGAACAAACCTCCATGTGCCACTGCACGCCATCCAACTGTTAATAGTGTACATGTATACCTCAGTCATGACACAGTCCAGTTTTAGTCCAAAGCAATAAGAATACATACAAATCCATCCCAGCTCACACAACTGACTGAAAGCATCTAGTGAAAGTTAAGCACTTTGTGAAGAGCTGTAAACAATGGCAAGATCACGTATCTTTATTGTATTCAGCTTTAGCCATGAAATACACTTAAGATATTAGCTAGAAAATGACAACACAAAAGCCACAATGCATTATAAAAAGCAAATATAAATATATCATGCAGTCGGAAGGCAGTTATGTAGATATGATGTATGTGTGTGCTCGTGGTGCATTGTATTGTTTGTAGGTTTTGTTGTTTTTGTCATTTTTATATGAGGGGCTTTTAATGGCTGTGTGCAGCAAACAAAATAGACTGACCATTTGACCAAATGTGTCTCTCAGCCCTTGGCTTAAACTTATGACCTTTGTCAGTGGTTTGAGCATGGAATGGATGTAACCTGACTGTTTCTGGCTTATTTGCAATTTAAACCTGACAGCACAGTGTTTATACTTGATCATGCAATAGTGGATCCGATCCTGTGGTCGCAATCAAGCTACTGTAGAAGGATCTGATCCCTGTGTGTATACACTAGGTCCTATAATCACACACTGAGCAGCAGAAACAATCTTCTATCTAAGGAGGACAGAGATCATGCCAAATACAACTATTAAGTCTGACTGGCTAGGACAGATGAAAAACAATCGCACTGTGTGTGCACTTTTTGTAATTTCTTTTCGAATTTGAAAAATTTAAAATTGACTGAAGCGACCCCCGGAATACCGGGCCTTCCCAAACCAATTGAGCTATCCAGCTCTAAGTTGGTGGTAGTCAATAATCTTTGTTTGGTAGTCAGAAGCCATGAAACCGCACATTTACCGCTATATCCCAAGGATCATTGAAGATACACGCAGCATTAGCAATGCTGTACGCTGAAAAACAAAAGTACACTTGTTTGATGGGACTCACAAACCAACCCTATCTCTCCTAATTTTGCAGAGAATGTGTTGAACACAGCAGGTCAACTCACTTCCAAGTCGAATCGCCCCTTACTATTAAACTCGCCCCTTACTAACTCGCCCTCTGCAGGGATGTGAAACTTCAGATTTAAATCTTAATACTGATTTTTTTGGTTTATATTTTAACTCAGAATTTCAGCTTCTTTTTTTTTCATCTTCTCTGTACCAAATTATAGGAACTTTTAAATTTCAGCTTTTTCCTTGGTGTTTTCAGATTTTGTGTTTGTGGCCACTCACATCCCTGACCCTGCCTCTGGCCGACTCACCCCTGGCTGACTTTCTGTAAAAACTGTCACCTTATTGCAGAATTCAGTGAAATAGTATTTGTCGAGAATTGGTACACTGTACTTTGGGAGACATTCCCATAGACATGTGCGCTAAAATAAACCCTTCTTTTTTCCCTTGTTAGAAAACCCAGCTGAACTAAACTTTATAGACAAAGGTCTTTGACTATGTATGAGGATTGAAAAAAAACGTTTCTGACATTAAAATTTTTTCTATTTTTGTGAAAACTTTTTAGGAAGACATCGAAATGTCTCCCGAATGACCCATGTCTCCCAAATGTCCACTTTCAGACTCTTACTTGTCTCCCTAATATGCAACTTAAAAAATAATAAGAAGAAAAATTTAACTTAACAGCGACGTTGGAAATTCCCATAGGGTCATGCACAAACTTCATTCAGCTATATTTAAACGACCTCCAAACCGACTTGACATTGATATACTCTACTATTGGGAACATATATCTTATGTTGGAAAATGGACTGTAAAAATGTTTATTTAAAAGGTACTTGCTATTTTAGGACGAAATCTAAATTTCCCCCTAATGTCTGATTTCTCCCTAATGTTGACTTTTATTTCAAAACGTTTCCCCCTAAGGCATTAAGGTAACTGTTAACAATATAAAGAAAAATAATAATGCAATACACTTGAGCTTTGAAGCAGTTACATCTGAGGTTGATTGACCAGTCTGCAGTAAATACAGACTCAAAGCTAGAAGGACATCATTCTTTCATCTCAACGAGATATAATCAAAATGTGTTGCTTTAATGGCTCTATTATTACATTTACCATGTTTTCTCTATTGATGTGCATATGGAAATATGCACATCATTTGTAATCCATATGAATAAGCAAAGAGTAACATGATAAATGTGTGATGCAAGTGGGTAAAATACTGGTCCATACTGCAAGAGTGTAAGTGAGTCATATGCGCCGTATTTTTGAACGCAAGAGGGCGCTGTTAGGTACAAATTTATTTACTCTCTGGGGGTATGGTCCGATCAATTGTCAATTGAGCAGAGGTCATTCACGGACAATTTTGTCTTTTGGGATACGATAGAAGTGTATATTGTTACTATTCTGACACAGCGGTACACAACAACAACGCATTGTCAAATGACCCCCGGAAGTAATTCGAAGCGCCCTCACTCGTTCAAAAATACCGCGCATTGAGCAGATACATGTATACCATGCATTAAGTAAAATAGACCTGCGTTCAGACTACTGTAGGTCCCCATTATTAGGGGTAGTTTGGAGATGGCTTATCTTTTTACAATCTACTGTCCACATTGTGTTCATCTGTCCCCGTTTTCTGGGAACAATTCACAGCTGAAGTTGTTCAATAGCTTTACGTTGATAGGTCACCGAGTGTGGCGCTGTAGCATATGCGCATTTACATTTATGATGAAAACAGCGATTTTTAATTGCGAGCTCTCCGCAAAATTGTCCCTGAAACCAACATGTTTGGCGGGGCAATGGAACAAGTCCCAGTGAGTGTCTACACTATGGGTTTGCCTGGAAAGTCCTAATTGGTTTGACATATCAAAAATCATGTGACTGATTCTGTTGATTGTACATTTGAGACTTTTAAAGCAAGCCATGAAGGTGATCATGGCTGTGTCTGTAAGGAAGTCACTTTTACATTACCGTAGCTTTCATGTACTTCTACAGCTAGGGCTGTACAGTGCCAACTTTTGGGCCAATGGATTTCTTTCCTTGGCATGCTTGGGGAAAATGTTCAGTTTGTGATGATATTGAAAATGTGGTTGAACCAAAAACATGTAAATATTGAATGGGCAAAATCCCTAAATCATCTGCCATACTTTGTGACCAAACCTCAGTGACTTATACTCCATCAGCTGTCAATTTCCGTGTTGTCTCTTCGGTGATTTTTCATGACATATAGAATTTATGAGAAAAAGTTCAAAGACGTAGTTATGAAGAATTGATGACGTATGATGGGCTTGGCTGGCAGCGAACTGACGCCAAAAGGGATGACCTTGCTGTACTAGATATTATTCTATACCGTCGCCAGGTGGTTCATAGATGAAGATTGTCAGTAATGAAAGCGGAAAGTGAGATCATAAACGTGTAATCTGAATCGACCTAGATTACCCCAGTTGATTGTGGAGTATACAAGTCATCATGGTATACTTGCGTAGGAGGAGATCACATGTTGAGCTTGATGGGTTTGAGATAGATATACCTATTAAATATACATCCTGTGCTATACAAACTAACCTTAAATTACAAAGTGTAATCAGGCAGCCCTGTGGATATAACCTGGATATGTACAATCACCACTGACATGATTGACATCTCCTAGTTATCATGTTTATTTAGCTTGAAACACAGATTCTGGGTTAGTAGCTACATACCTACACTGTATACCAAAGATTAGAAATTGTAAAATTCTACTTTTACTTTTTACATACATGTACATCTCGCGATTCACATATCTTTTTACATGTGTATATTGTACATTGAAAAATTGTGCCTAATCCCTAAGGACCTAATCAAAGTTAGCCTGTTTGGCACCACGCATGCATGCATTAATTGGACAGTGGATAATCTTGTGAAGCAAGTTTTACATGACGTATTGACATGTGTATAAGTGTATAGATGCAGGCCTGCAAAGTTTGAAGTTTTGTTTTTTGTTTATACATGCCACTGCTGCACAATGACCCATGGGATTTCACTGTCCAGTCACTTGTTCCAGCAGTGTGAAATTTAGTACTTATTCTTAAGAAGTTGAATCGAATGTCAGTGTGTAGTACGTATAAACGTATACATACATGTATACATGTACATCACTCAGCGCCACCCTAGCAACAATTTTTCCCAGAGTGCTTTGTGTTTTGGGCTATCTTCGATAAGGTCCATTTTCAAACACAATTTGTATTCCTGATTTTCAACAGTTTTCAACACTGGAAAGATACTTGATATAGCATGTTATGCTTTCTCAAGAACAGTGTAGTGTCCTTTGAAGCACAGACCATCAGAACAGAATTATGAGGCTTAGCATGTAAATAATTAATATATGATTACCATGGGCAGCATGGTGTGTGGGTGGTGGATGGTATTGGCTTTCACTATGCCCAGGGGCTCATTATTATGAAAGTTCAAACTAATTACCTGCTGCAATTCTGCCCACACAATGCCTATGTGACTGTACGTATGCGCACAATTGTTCCCACAACTACAGTACAGACAGAATAACAGAACTACAATAACATGTTGTTATTGAAAGATTTTTGTTTAAAATTATCCTCATTATACAATATAGATGTTTGTTTTAATTGTCATTGATGAGTGTGTCAAAAACAATGGAAATGACAATGCCTGGTCTTGAAACATGTAAACATGACTGTATGTGTGTACTGCTTACAACGTATGATGTCAACAGCACAACAAACATGGCATTCATGAGCAGTGAATTGTAAAATACTCAGATTAAACTAAAGGACACATTACTGTAATAATACACAGGCTAATGGCATTATCAAATACAGTTTATTGCCATGTGGTAAGAATGACATTAAGGTGGTGGATATGTAGAGATATAGCAGACAGAGTCATGGAAGAGATGAAATTGAGATGAAGTAGAATGAATGACATCATATATCAACATGTTGGAGGTATATTAACATTGATAAGGCAGTCAGTAAACGTTAGATCCTCAGTCTACTCGGACCTCTAGACGGATCCTCTATTTGAAACGCTATTTGTAACAGAAATTATCAACCGATGAATACAAATGTGAAATACGTACCTCTTGTGAATCGATGTATGGTTTGAAAAGTCACCAAAAATCTTAAGAAATATTTCAGAAAATTGTTTTTATGGTGGCTTGCTTTGTTTATTGTGCGTACATGTATACATGTACATTGCATGTGGTGCACTTGTAACTAGGAATATTTCAGATTTGGGGGGACTTTTGAAACCATAATTATGTACATCGATTCTGAAGTGAGTATTTGATAGTTTGTATCCATACAAGTGTAATTTCTGCTAGAAGTAGCTTTTTAAAGAGAGGATCCAACTAGGTCCAAGGATCCAACTTTAATCTACTACCTATTGATGATAGAGAAACATACTGTAGACCACTAGCATGAAGAAACCAATCACATTGAGCAGTGGAGGAATAGTCATATGATGCAAGGCAACATGCCTAGATTGCCAATCTGCACACATGTACGCATTCTGAGACAAACTGCCCAATCATTACAAGCAGACAATAAACCAACCTTCCTGTCAGTCTAGGTACATGTTATATGTGTAGCGGGAAGAGAGAAGTGACATTCAGGATGAGTACTCCTAGATAACGTATACAAGTCAAAAATGAGGTACTTATCAACTATCCACAGTCTAAATTATATTGATTCTTGCTCGTGAATGCACACCTTGCCCCAAAACGTTGTAATTGTATATTCTAAATTTCATTTTGCATAAAATTTTCAATGTTTCACAATTTAAACAAAATTCACGAACTTAAGTCAAGTTGGAACTGTCAAAAACAGAGATGGTATCCAAACCACTAACGTACTACTTCAAGTGTCTGATTTCACAGCCAGTCTAAAACAATTCCATGCTTTTTTTCCAAATGACTGAGAATTGATTGGTAATTCTCAGGTTTCAGAGATTGTACACAGATGTAGACAGATTGTCGGCTGGCTCCTTTGATAGATTAGATGGCATGGAGTTTGATGAGGGATAGTAAATACACGCAGGATGCCTTCATGGCTCCAGTTTCACATTTCAAAATGTTGATCTTTTAATTATTCCTCTCCAATTACAGTATTGATTGAAAGATGGCTTCTTTTCCAGATTGTTAAGAAGAATTAGGCGTGGACATTGGACAGCATGGAAATGAATTTGAGATTTGAAGAAATATTCCTCTAAGTTCAAGTGCCTGCAATGTTTGTTATGATGGCTTGAATCTAGGAGTAAGTGCAGAAGCCATCTTTTTACTGGTTGCTTGGAAACCATTTAGAAATATCAAAGAGTATGTTTGTTTTTTAAATGAAACAAGGTTAATTCAATGATGTGATGATTTTGAGCAGCATGTTAGGAAACATTTTTAAGTATAAACAGGGGGTTACAGGACCAAATAGGCCTTTCCCTTGAGTGATGAACTTCAATTTGTGATGGATAAAGGGCACATTGAAAATGTTGGCATTTTCCTTGGCATGAACAAATTATGTGGATGTGTGCAAGTCCATATAACAAGGGTCTTGCATTATATGGATGTCCTTATATGTCCAGTGTGTATGCTACGCATGTGCAGCAGTAACCTGCTCACTAAGTACATGTAGGGATGTGATGGCTAGCACCAGGGTAGATCAATCATATGGTAACTACTGGTAATTCAATGCTCTTTCATGCCGTTAATTTTCTTCTGCCTAAAATAGTGCTAGGCGAAATCGGGTAATTTCATATCCGGTTACTGATTGCAAAAAAATTCAGGTTAACAGGTAACCTATGTAATCACTTAGTGCGCGACGTACGCAATTTGTGTTATATTCGTCTTCTCTAATGAGATAGTCGCTTTCGGAATGCTTTTTACGATGTTATTTTTTAGATCAAGTATTTACATCAAGAACACTCAATATTTCTTTTAAATCAAGTATATGTAAAAAGCATGTTTCTACTTGGCAAAACGGACAAAATAACTGACTGAAAATCAAGTATGTATTCTACAGTTTACACTTTTTGGGTTGTTTACCATGAGCCAAACGTTCATCCCTTTTTTCCCCTTGAGTTATGGCTACCGGTTTGTGGAAATTTGTAACCGAATAATTACATCCTGGTCGGTTAATCTATAACCGAATAAAAATGCCAGCACTCTAGGCTAAAATATTTATCCAGAAATGAGTAAGACCAAAGATCAAAAACAATTTTGATCTCAGGGAGATCCAAACACCTGTGAATAAATTTGAAAATACCATTTACACATTTGATAAGAAAATGTGAGTTGCATTACAATGTGTGTACATTGTTTGGGTGTATGGAACACAATTATTGCCTTCAGTCATTAAGTTTTAAATTGCCAAACAAACCTCTTTCAGTAGAACAATTGACCTTTCCGACTTGTCAATCAAACTGTGCACAACTGCACATTGACCAATTGGAGGACGCCTTTTAATCAGGTGACCACAAATCTAATTGATGGCATCCATTTTCCTCGGTCAAAAGGCCTTTTCACACTACGAAAAATCTCCGGGTTGTACACGGGTCCGACACGTGTAGAAATGACTGACCTTTTCACACTGCAAAATTTCAACACGGCGTCGACCCGTGTAGAGCGATACGTGTTGAAACCAACCCTGCTCGGGAGGTGGGTTGAGAACTCTCGACCCGTGTTGAGAAGTCCGACACGTGTTGAAACCTGTAGTGTGAACGTCTGTGGGTTGAGTTCGATCCGTGTAACCATGGCGTAGCAGCCGATAGCACATTATTTTATGTGGCAGTACTGTAGTAGCATCAAAGATAGAGCGTCGCGGAGCTCATCTTTGGTATTAATGGTTTGCATGCAACGAACATATAATAAGTAACTTTTGACCGGCCTGCTGCAAGCAATCCTTTTCAAAAAATTCCGCAGGATTTTTTTTTTGTTCATTTCAATATTATATCTCAGGCTTGCTAGACTCGGAATACATGAACAACACGAACATCGTCTGAAAATTACCGGACGCCGCCATATTGGCGAATGAAGACCCGATGCGCCGCAATACAGTATGGGGAATGTTCTTTTTGTATCCGTGTTGAAAGTGTGATCCTGTGTGTAGTGTGAAACGATCGCGCAATACACGGGTCGAACCTTTACACGTGTCGAGCAGATATCGGTGTTGCGCTGAGTAGTGTGAAAACGGAACGAAAGTGACCCGTGTTGAAATGTTAAGATTTCAACACGGATCCGACCCGTGTAGATTTCAACACGGGTCGGACGTTCATAGTGTGAAAAGGCCTAAACTCAGTCACATACAGTATGTAAAAACACAATCCAGTTAGAAATTAGAAAGGTGACCATGAATGAAGTCCTGCTAGGCATTAATAATTACTGCACAAAAATACCAAGCAAAGTGGTCTTTGTTTTAACATGTTTAATGAAGATTGCGCATTTATGAAGTATAAACACTTACTGAGGTAACAAACTTGTTCAATATAGCCCCATGTACATAGTTTAGGATGGAGCCTACCAAGTTCCAACCCTCAAATACATTGAGCCTAAAGGTGTTGTGCATGAGATATGTTGATAAAGCAAATACAAGTATACAACATCAATAATGGTGTATTTGGTTTCACCCTTGGCACTTCCTTATCAATACAGGCATATACTGTCAGTACAGGTGATTAATTGGTTTAGTCATGGCAAATGAACTTAGACCTTGTGTTTTCATTGAAAAAGCCATAGAGATATTTTGTGTTCTGTCCTATAGTGATATACTGGCATCTTGTGGGGTGCTGTGGCCTAGTGGTCTAGGGTCAATTTCACCAAACTCAACACAACTTACTATCAATCGTAGGACTTATGATGCATTGCAGTCCTACATGTACGTAGGATAGGCCCCCTATGATGGGTTATCCTTCGTAACTTCAGATATGATCGATCACTGGGCTTTGTGAAATCATCCACAGGTGTCTCGTACTCAAGGTCTTGTGGTCAATCTACAGATTGTAGGTTCGAATCCAGCCATGGGTAAATGGGGCTTGCATCCTTGGGCAAGATGGCTTAGTCACATATTGCTCCTCTTCACCCAGGAGTACTAGAGATGGGTTTGTGCCTTTGTACGCTTTACAGCAGCCAGGGCTGTACATATTCCCCAGGGAGTTGAGATGGTTTCAGGAATGTTAATGTAGTCCAATGACCAGGGATAACATTAATGTAGGCGTCGTGATTGGGTTTCCGGATAAGTGTGCCATATTAGAATAAGTCTAGATTATTGTTATTTATTTGGGCGTCTGTTAGGAGTGCATCTAATATTGTTTTTCTCTAGATGTGCAATGTTCATATGTTACTTAATTCCATATTTCAATTTTAGCTGCTCTGACTTACCTCGTTTGGATGGTTTTGAATCTTCTGACATGTCTTAGTTTTATTCTTTATCACATTGCTCCCATGGCTTTTGCATTGTGATTTTTAATGTTCCAAATATCATATGAAAGGTTATATGCTGAATTTGAATTTGTGTCTGAAACTAAAAAAAAGTTTGTAAAGATGTACTAAAAAATGAATTGCAACTCTGGCATTGTTTGACTACCTACATGTATGCCTGAGTAGAAAGTCATGATGAATCTAGAGGTAATATTCCCCCTCCCCCTTGTTCTTTCAGCAATAGAAGAAGGGGAAAATAACATGTAGAGACTATAGAGGGAGACAGACTCCAAAAAAAGAGAAGAAAAAAGAGGGAGAGACAAGATTAATTGGGCAGTTCACATCATACTCACCGTAACCTGGTAGCTTTGATTGCCCCAAAATGCATCCAGTGGGATTTTGGTGCATTTTTTGGAAAGTCCTTGATTCGCTCAGGGCACTGGAGATATTTCAGAATTTGCAATAAAGTCAAGCATCAAACTTGAGTCATTCTGTCATTTTGGTGAGGCAAAGACTGATTTATGAATAGGAAGATCCACATGAAATGAGTCGTACATGTATGGTATTATTTGCTACATGGTAAATAGTCTGAATTAAGCATGACCAATATATTTCCTCATGCATACTGCATATTGATTTATTGTCTACACCCTGAAAATAGCTTGCATTAAAGTTAACTGCAATTTATCAGAGCAATAAATCAGTAATCTGCCCAGTGAAAGTGACTAGGTCACTTTCAGTGAGACATTAATCCAGTGTCAATGTGGGATTTGGGAAAACGTCACTTGATAAAGCCCAACATCCGGTCAAATGTCAGCCTGTGCGCTGTGCATGGTTTCTGCTACTTACACTGTACATGTATGTAAACACTGCGCGCTATCTACCTATGTTGCTAGCAGACATCACGTTTGTCAATTTCAATGCTTTTGTTGATGTTTTCTTTAAGGGGAGAGTTGAATTTTAAATGCCATCACTAAAATCATTGTCTGCCTTCACCTCATCATGTTTGTTGCCATATGTACAAAAAGTTGATAGGAGACACATTTTGTTTTTCTTTGCTGGCTATCGAGATCATTACATAACCTCAAGGGTCACATGCAGTGCCCTCGTGAGCTGTTATATTGCCAGCCCATTTGCTTTAACCATACATGTATATGGTTTCAGTTAAATTTCCTGACTCAAAAAATCAAAGAAGGGTGGTAAGCTTTTCCCATTTCAAATGGAACTGTCGTCACAGTCCAATTTCCCATATTTTAGTTCAGTCTGAATGCAGCTAGAGTGACCCTCATTTTCCATTTCTGTAGCTCATCAGTAACTTGACCTACATTCGTGAAACTTGGAAGAAAAAAGGCAATAACTTGCAGCTGTTAAAGTAGTAATCAGTGTTCTTTTCCAGGGGCCTTTCCCAAAACCTTGGCTTCAGCTTCGGCTTCATCTCTTTCATCCAAATGCTGAAATACAGGCTGTGGTTTTTCATTGAAGCTGAAGCTCTGTTTTCTTGTTCAGAATAGAGTATGTACTTCTAAACCCTATTGAAAGACCTCTTCCTTTAGATTGGATGCCTTCTGATGAATGGATGCATGAATAATGATTCATATTTGGTAAGAATGTTTCAGAGCAGAGTCATTGTGAAATATGCTTGAGACTTTGAGGCATGTGCATAATTGTGCTGGAATGATGAGAGAACATTGTCAACATTGTGCAAAGTTTCTTGTCCATGTACAGTACATGTCTGACCTTCATCATGTACCTACCGGTATATATTCATGTTAACACATACATGTACGTCAAACCCAGTCACTTTTTAGTGTTTGTAATTGCATGAAATGTTTCAGTCGTACTTTTATTATTGTTTTGTTAAACCAAACAAATCATTAGCTTTAGCACGGGGAGAAGTATGACAGAGGTTGATACGAGGGGGCGGTTCGCTCTGCTATAACGGAAGAGGAAATACCGGGTATTGATTTATGTGGGCATGATATAAAACAAATAATGGATGTTTCACATTTGTTGAATGGTAAGAATGTTCCATTCAACTTGGCATCAACTTGTGGAATGGAACATTTCATCTGTCACCTCATGAAACTATTCTTAGCATTCTTACAATGTAAACATTCATTATTTGTATCAGGAACTGTACACGTTTTCTTCTATATAGACAATCGATGGTGCTTGCTTGTACCCTTTGTCTGCCACTAAAGTTGTATTTGTTGCTACAGACAATATCCCTAGTTTCTTCTGTAACATGTGAGAATGTTGTAAGTTCAGTGAGGCTGTGCTAAGGAGAGAATATCATAACACTGCAAACAGGCTCCGTAGCATAATGCACATAGTCTTATCCAAGGAACTTTACAGGTAGTCAACTGCAACTTTATATACAGAAGAAGAATTGGTATGCAGAATGCTACAGCTGCTTCACCTAGCAAACACTTGAGATAAGACATCAAGTCATGTAGATGTATGCACAGAGGGCGTAGTAGTCCTCCTCCTAATTGATGGGTGTAAGATGTATTTTGCCTGTGCATTGTACGAGGTGTCCATTTCCATCAATTTACATTTGCCCTTCTAGGATTTCACAAATAGCTCTCAGCAGAGTAATTACCCGAGTAATACTTGAAAACACATCTGTAGCAATCAGTAGGCAATTTGGCTACAGTGACCAGATTCCAGGAAGGTTCATCATAGACACTGACATTCCATATGGGGTAGAGCTGGTGTAGTACTTGGTGCAGGAAATTTAAAGATGATATAGTGATATGGGCATAAATGACAGGCTTGTGTTGGCTTGATAGATAGCAAATTTCCTGCACCATTACTTTGCTTTCTTTGATTTTGTTTTGCATTTTAATGTTAAATTCAACATGTGGTAATTAAAATTTGATTTGATTTCTTTGAATTTTAATTAAACGCTAGATCCTAATCAACCGAGGACGCCAGTGCAATTACTGAGAGAAGTAATGTTCAGGGTTTCCCAAAGTCATTGTTTTCCAAACATAATCATCAAATAAGCACAAGGGAAACTGATTGGATTAGTTTTGTTAGTCATCAAAAAGTGAATTAAGAGAAATTGACTGGAGCAGGATTCAAAACAGTGACCTGCAGAATACCGTACCAGTGCTCTGCCAACTGAGCCATCCAGCCCTATGTTGGTGGTGACCCCAATAGTCAATTATCTTTGTTTGTTTGGCAGTCAGAAGCCATGAAATCACTCGCATATCGCTATATCCCAAGGATCATTTAAGATGTATGCAGCATTAGCATCGCTCACGGCAACCTGAGAAACAGCACACAGGGATCACTCACTCTTAAACATGTTTGAACTTTGAAGTTAACTTCATACTTACACGTATTTAAATATGTGAAGAGTTTTGTTTGGGTATATGTTACCAAAGTATGAAATTGTCTTTAAATCAAGTTTCTTTTATGAATACTTGGGGTCAATTTCATAGAGCTGCTTAAGCATGAACAGTTTTCCTTGATTGCCAACCAAATGTTCATGTGATTTTCACTGCTTTTGACTTGTATTTGGCCATATATTGCTGAGCATAACATTCACAAGGAGTTTAGGATGGCATACTGATTTTATTTACCAAGAGTTTTGGTGCTTAAGCAAATTTGTGTGCATAAGCAGCTCTACATGTATGAAATTGGCCCCTGATCTCGTAAGCATGTTGAAGAAAGTTAAGAATTCACTGAAGCCAGTAAAAACCTACCAACAAAATGTTACTATGTAGAAATGGCAAGTTATCGCTATCTGTACATATATAGGAAAATAAATAATATCTTTGTGGATGGTTTTAGTATAAACTTAGATAATTCAGGGTACTTAGGAAACTAACAAATGAGAAATTGTTTGTATACATGGCATTTGTAAGGGAGATTTGTATGGGAGTCAGTCCATGACACTAACAAATACCTGTACAGTATGTGTACAACGAAAACATCATTTAAAAGATTTCCATCCTTAATCATGCAAATGATTGCATTTTACTTTATAGATGTTCTGATGACTATAATTTGTAGTGTATGTCGGCAATGAAAGTATTATGTACCGTGTTCTTTCTGAGTTTAGTTTTCAATGTTGACATGTTTTTTCTGTTCCCCATATTGTACCTATAGGTTCTCCTAGCTGGACTCATATTCATAATGTACAGGAGAGTGTGTTATCCATGATGCTGACTCATCTGACTTTGATTAGCCCTGATAGCCTATGCAATCTAATGCCAGTCATCATTGGTCATTGGAAGTATATAACAGGTATGTACAATTTAAATGCCAATTCAATTGGAATCATTTGTAGTATTGCATAAATTGGAGATTTCCTGATGACACTGATAGTACATGTACATGTTATGATTCAAGGCCTGTTACTTCACATCAGTACCACCTTCAGCTGTTCCAGTCTGTCTTTCCTACCGTATTATCAATGGGTTCATTACTGACCACATAACATGGTAATAGTTAGCCAATGTTGATATAACTTAGATTTAAGGCTATGCATGGCGGAAAGTACATAGGTAATTCATTTTGTGGTAACAACATGAGACATGAATTGTACTCTTTTATGAGTTGGGTAGCTCAACTTTCTGGTCAGTATGCTCTGGCTGTCTTCAGGAGAATGAAGAGCATACTGGCCAGGATGTCCAGTAAACCGGCTCTTTTCAGAGCCACCAACTCATAAATGAAGTTGACCGGTGTTCACGCTAAATCAATTACCTTATTATTTGATATATTGACAATTAATTAGAAGTGAATGTGTGAAAAGTTAGGTACCGTAATTGCACCAGAGAGTATTCAAACTAACTGCTTGCATTTTCATATCACCTTTAAATCATGTTCTAAAACTTCTATCAATACAACTTGGTAAGGATAATAATGGACATTATGAAAATTAATTAATAATATAACAATGATACACATTTTGTCCTGTTTAATTACTGCTGAATATGGGTATGTTTAATGTATGCACAATTTTAATTGGATCATTGTTTTGGTGAAATTTTGAACCTGAAAATTCACCACTTGAGGGACCACAAAACGTGCAATGCACTGTGTGTCGTATTTAAGATCTTGTGATCAATCTACAAATTGTGGGTTCGAATCCAGCCATGGGTTTGTGGTGCTTGCTTCCTTGGGCTAGACGCTTTGTCACATACAGTATTGCTTCTCTTTACCCAGAAGTAAATGGGTACCTGTGAGGGTTTTGTATGCTTTACAGTACTAGCAAGGGCTGTATAACACTCATGGAGTTGTTGTTTGAGGAATGTAAATGTAGCCTAATTACCAGGGATAATGAAGTACATATATGGGTATAAGAGATATCATTGATTGTGATATGGGCTATATACAAGCAATTTATTATATTGACTTCACACTTTAGTTTAGAATGGTCTTTGTGAATCACAGACCCTCAGCCCTACTCTGTGTGCTGTTTAGTGCATACCAGTACATGTTATTTGTCTCATCCATGTCATGAGACTTATATCATACCCAGGCATGAATTTTACATGGAGTTGCATAACTCTTTACATGAAGCTTAATTACTATCTGAATGATTAGTGTATCTGTGCTTATGAGTTGCTAATTGAAAGGTTGACCAGGAGCTGCTCAATAATTGTATGCAATAGGTTTAATTACATGAGGTTTAGCTTTTGAAAAAGATCCTGCTGGGATCGAAACATTGGGCCCTCCTAACTAATAGTAAAAACTAAAAGATAAAAATTGGTTTCAAGAAAGGAATTGACATTTGACTTCCCTTAGATTATGTAAAGAAAGATGAATCATATGGGCCATTCCACTAGGTTTGGGAAGGATTTTTACTAGAGTGATGTACCCTATGTTATTTGTCCGAGTTTGATGATTGTATTGATAGTTGACTATTGGGGTCACCACCAACATAGGGCTGGATGGCTCAGTTGGTAGAGCGCCTGTACGGTATTCAGGAGGTCGCCGGTTCGAATCCCGCTCCAGTCAATTTTTCTTTGTTCACTTTTCAATGACTTAAAATTACTCAGTCAGTTTCCCTTGTGGTTATTTCACGAAAGTTGAAAATGTTAGATCACATATACACAGATTACAGAATATTGGCTAGATGTACACATGAAGAAAAGATACGAGATAAAACAAGAAATATTTAATAGACCATACTTAATTAAAAGCAATAGAGATAATACATACTGTAGTACTGAACATGTCTCATTAGCTTTATATTAGATGATTATACATTAATGTGGTGGGTATAATTTTTAGCATTTCTGAATTGTCTCTCAGCACTACACACTTAGATTTTGGAAAATAAACAGTTTTCATATACAAACTTTCAAAACACGGTTGATAAATAAACTACATATGACACTGTTCTGTCCATGTCCAGTATACATAAAATTAGCATAGACTGGCTTAAATGTTTGTTGATGGCTAACCACTATGCAATGTAAGAAAAGCTACTATATACTACATGGCTGCATGGTCGTGATTATGCTTGGTGCCTGCAAGTATTGGAAATCATGTGGTTTTGCCATGTTCTTATAGGTAGTATCATACTTTGGTAAGAAACCAAAACAGATTTACCTATAACTTACAGGGTATGAAGATGGTGGTGGTAGAAACATACTGTTCAAATTTTTCCACCTGAAATGGTGTATTTATCCAGAAATTAGTAAAACAACGACCAAAAATCTGTTTGATCTTTTAAAAGATCAAAAGTAAAAGATAAAAGACTTAAGAAATACAGTGGCTGTTTTTCACTGTTTTCTCAAAACGTGGGCACTGTATGGGACTGAAATGTTCACAGATGACTGTTACTGTATCTGTCTTGGTATTTTTGCACAAAAAACCAGGCGCGAACTCCATTGTCTCCCGAGACAGACGGATGCAAACAACAACAACAATTTTTGCACATGAATCTGTATTTCGTTGATAAAAACCAAAGTATTACTGTAATCAAACTTTGGAAAGGGATGAAAGTCCTCTAAAACTATTGCTTAATACATACATGTAATTCATGACTATATAAATTTATATTTCTATGTACATGTAAGTGCTTAATTTCGTCCAATAAGTTACAAAATCTGTACATGTATGCCCCGCCCCCCAGAAAAGTCCCCCTTGGAACCAGTCCACGCAACAATAGCATGTGACGTCACCTACATGTACAGAACTAGTATAGGCTCGCACCACAGTATACTGTGTGGCGTTTTACATGTGATGTAGCAAGGTTTTGCGTCGCGAAAAGTGGGGTGCTAAATTATGGGTCTAAAATACCTCCTTTTTCTACATACAATATCCTTTAGCACAAACAATGATAGACAGGTTAAGTTTTAGAGCATTTAACTTCATATGAGTTTTGATTACAGTAAATAAATCATAAGGAATCATTTCATTTACAAATGAAGTAAGGATTCGCTCTTAAATTATGTATGAAGAAACTGGATATTTTGTATTTGTTAATTGATTGATACGTTTTGAATAGGTTAATGGCTGTGGGAAGAAACAAAAAAATAACATTCTTAGGAAATTCAATTGAGACTTAATAATTTCTCAAATGACTTTCTTTTCAAAAAAACTTTCTTTTCATAATATTGTTTGAATTTCAATTTACTTCAATAAATAACAATTGCTTGGAGTTAAGAGGGCCTGATGTTTCGATCCTAGCAGGATCCTTCTCAAAGACTATAAAAATGCTTTGAGAAAGATCCTGCTAGGATCGAACACGTCAGGCCCTCCAACATGTCCAAACTCCAAGCATTTGATAAATTTCAGGTCATTCTGATGAGCAGTTTATTATTTGTATTGATTAAATATAATATCTGTGTACATTCAATAATGTGGGTGGTGTAGGTTGGTATAGACTCATTAATGTGGTCAGTATTTACAACAGTCAACATGAACAGTAAAACAGTGTCACAATGAACCTTAGTTTTCCCTTGAGTAACAGCAAGGCTTTAATGTCAATATATGAATATTGCCAAGCAGTTGGCAAGATTGTATACATAGGAAATGAGCATGTGAGGACAGAAGTAACCAGTCCCTTACATGGACACAAGTAGTGATGCTCTGCTATTATATAAATAATAGAATGTTTACCTTTATAGTCCTGACCCAGCCCAATAGCTCACAGGTAGTTTATTATCCAGGATAATCAGGAAATATTTATTTTTGTTTTGTGAGAAAAATTCAGTCTGTTTTACTGCTTTCTTGTTACTCAGATGGCAAGGTACACTGAAAATTCAAATGTGAATTATTTTATGTACATTTGATGTATATTACCAATCATCCTTGTAAGGTACATGTATGGATTTCTCTTTTTAATTTTAAAAGGAACTGGATTTGTTTTCTTTAGTGCATGAAGTAGACTAATCATTCAACATTTTAGCTCTTTAAATGTGCCTTGTGAGACATACAACATGATATACCTATACTGTACAGTGGAACGCGGATATAATGAACACCGCTATACTGAATGTTTGGCTATACCGAACATCATTCCTATTTTTGTGTACAAAACTTTCTGAACAATTCTGTTGAAGAAAAATCAAAAGATTTTAAAGAAACAGGAATTTTTTACTGGGTAAATAAAATGCTGCTTGGCTGTTTGTAATTCCCAAATATCAATAAAACGGCCCGTGTTTTAAGTTTCTACATGAAAAGTAACAAGTGGCTATTATTCCCCTAAGGAATAGAAGGGAAAAGCCACTAGTTGTTTAATACATATGTATTCATGTACAGCAGCAAATGTAGAGCATGTATGTCAAATCAAACAATCAAAAGAGAGTGCACAATTCATTCTGTGGACAAGAGAGTGTTTTATAGCAGCCGCCGAACGGTCGAACACCATTAGCATCTGGAAATCTCTATACATGTACTGAACGACCGCTTTCCAAACAAATCGTGTACATCCAGTGGTGTTTGTTACTGTACATGTATATCAGTGTTCCGCTGTAGTTCTATTGACTTTGCAATTTGTACTAATGCACCAAATAATTAGGAAGCAAAATATACTTTCCTTTTCCAATCAGGAAAAATCAACACACTTAAATGCAATTATCTTCTGTGTCAGGTCAATTGTATCATGCTGAATTCTTTTCAAGAAATCTTATGTAAACTAAAGAGATTGGAATTTGAGCTTGTAGAGTTTAAAACAGATAATTGTTACAGACACCAATGTCTGTTTAGATACTTCCAAAAACATTTGACATGTTTGATATGGCTGAGTTATACTTGTCTGTATAACTCGATGCTTCTTTTGATAAACACTATGTGAACTGTTTGAGGCACATCTAAGAATTATTTTCTTCAAAAAAGGGCTTCAAATAACCACAGTGAACAAAGAAAAATTGACTGCAGCGGGATTCGAACCAGCGTCCTCAGGAATGTTAGAGGTTTCATTCCTGCTGACTGCCAAAGAAACAAAGATAATTGACTCTTAGGGACACCACCAACATAGGGCTGGATTGCTCAGTTGACATGGATGATGGGTGCCAATATGGTATTCTGGAGGTTGCTGGTCCAAATCCAGCTCCAGTCAATTTTTTTTGTTCACTTTTCAATGAATCAAAAAAAGGGTAAAACAAACTCAATCTTAGAATAAATGCTCTGTTTCTTACATTAGAATTATATGTGAATGAATGCTATTCATGTGCATTGTATATCATTTATGTTCATGCCTACGTATTGTACAGGTGAATAGACTTTACAGCTGGATACATGATACATATACCATACATACAGCAGGTATTGGTTCCCATGTAGATTCATTACCTAAATCATGTCACTCAGTGCATGAAACCTAATACATTCTCATTACTTTTAATACAGTTTGGGGTTTTTTTTTACCAACTCATTTGAAATATCATAGATTTAGTAAGATGTGTTGAATAGCTGCTGGCAGTGTGCATGGAGCTTACATATATGGCCTTGCTTGTCATCACCTCTGTACCTCTTACATGTGTTATTAATGTTGACAGATACTTTACATATCAACTTCAAATTTGGTTTGTGGATTGGTATGGTCATGGTGTCCTTAAGAATCCAATTATATATATGGCCCCAGAATCAAGGTCAGAATCAGGTAAACAATTGTTATCTCATTAGTGTGATAACTTGCAAAACATATGTCCCAAGGAAGCCTATAGTGGTCATGGCCAAACTTTGCCAGACTTAGAAATCAAGTAACCTATGCTGCATCCAAATCTGTGGCTGTGACTGCAAATAATGCACAAGTCTATGGAAACGGCTGCAGTCACTGGCTAGTGGCTGCCATAGGTGCGTGTGTAATTTGCGACCGCAGCCAGAGATTTGGGACACGGCCTTAATTTTGTTGTACTTGCGCATTCAGCTCATGTGTACATGTACAAAGTCACACCTGACCAATACATGTACATGTACATGTACATACTGCATACTACTATTAAGTATTAGACACAAACAGAGATCCAGGATTTTACACAGCTAGAGCCAATTTATTAACAGAACAAGAAGACATTAGGCACATTCAAACACATACCAATAATCTTGATTATTTGGGTCATAATTTGTATCGCGGTTTTTTTTTACATGTGTTGGCTGAATAATCTTGATTATTAGTGCTAATTAAATCAACATGATTATTGTTCAAGGTGTGTGTGATGTGAACGGTGCGCAAAATAATATCCCATATGAACTTCCTATCACAGCACATAGAGTGTAAACTGTACCATATATATTCAGTTCTTTGCGCATGTAGCACAGGATGTCAGGTCAAATTCATGTCAAACCTCAAGAATCGTACATTCATAATTTGATTATAAAATCCAACCGCGGGTTCAATTTGGGTCCCGACTTTTCTGCCTTTATGGATACACAAGAAAACAATCGCAATTGAAATTGCGCTTTTTCAGTGTGTGCATATTTTTGTTTTGTTTATTCCTAGGGGCCATCCTTCATATACTCAAATTCCCAGTGGCATCATCTACTAGACTAGCTGCTCTGAACTTCCTAGCCATCCTGATGGCAAAGATAAGCAGTGAGAAGAGCAAAGATGCAGAGACATATAGACAAACTGAATGTACTAATGATGATGATATACAAGATGATGTGATTCAGGACATGATGCATGTACTAGATGATGATACACAGGATGCAGGTAAGAATACAAGATGGAGTCTGTAAATCACTGCATTCAGACTAGGTCCCGATTAATGTCCCAATAATCAAGACTTTCCCTGGCAAACCCATAGTGTGGATGCTTGCCGGGACCTGATCCATGGCCCATGCCAAACATGTTGGGTTTATGGACAATGTTGCAGTTAAGAGGCTCGTAAGTGATATCGCGCAGCTGTTTTCGTCATAAATGCGCTACAGCGCCACACACTGGTGACCTAACGTACAGCTGAAACCACTTCAGCCGTGAATTGTCCCTGGAATGTGGGGCATTCAAACACATTATGAAAGGGCGGTTGTATCTCAAAACTAGCTGCCCTAGATAATTGGGACCTAATCTGAACGCAGGGCCACTTACAGCATGTGTGTTAAATAGCTCCCAATATGTGTAATACACTTCATGGGTTAGTACACACTGCAGCCTTCCAGCCTATATGAGGTGGATATAGGAGATTTATACTGTAGCTGAGTTGTTGCAATTGAGCCAGATAATGTAGCCTTGTCATGGTATTTCAACCACCATACACTTGGCCTTGATTTTGTACAACCATGCCTGGCCTTCTTGGTCATGCCCAGTAACTTCAGGGGGAATTTCAAGGGACAAGCAAACGATTTGCTGAGGACCATTTTATGGCACTGCTTGTCCAAACTTGGGTCTATTTCACCAAACTCATCGAACCTTACTATCAATCGCAGGACTTATGCATTACAGCACTATACAAAGGATACGATGGATTATATACTTCGTAACTCAGTTACAATCAATCATAGGGCTTTGTGAAATCGACCCCATGGCTATATTACACAGACATTACTGATGTATTGATTTCATTGTCTTGGTTTGTTTTAATAGGCTATGAAACAACAAGTGGTAGCCAGCTTTGCAGTGTGCTATTACAGTCATATGATGGCACATTATCCAGATCTTTAGATGGTTATGGATCTTCTGAGGAGAAAACCAGCATCATCTTTGCCTTGAGAAATCTACTGTCTGTCAGTCATCAAGCCAAGGCAGTGGCTATACACAGTAAATATTGAATTATTCTAGACATGAATAGCAGAAGCTATGTGGAGTTACAATGATAGAGTGTTAATTGATTCATATTAGTATGTTTATCTGAACACATGCTTTCAACACTGGTCGGAGTTGATATTCAAATTGATGCAACATCACGCTAAAAAAAGCCATTTGTGAGTTAAATGTGAATAGTTTCTGGTACACAGACTTCTTTCATTGCACATAAACACCCCAGTTTAAATTTTCCATACTAAAGACTGTTGCTATGGCACATGATTTGGGGCAAGCTTTTGCATAGTGATACCCATCTCTGGAATGGACTGGCTCCTTAGTGCCATTCTTATCCATTATGAACAGTGCATTATGGTGCAAGACGTCTGTTATGTGACTAAAGCAAAAGCTTGCCCTTAATCATTTAATATAGCCACAGTGTCTGTAGTTTGGAGAATTCAGGTTTTGTGGTACAGTGAAAAAAATTCAGTGTACAAATATTGTTCAATATTAACTCGCGAAGGGCTTATTGAACATGGTTGTTTCACATCTATACTTGAAAGGAATACAGGGTCTGACAAAAATCCAGAATATGTGTAGACTATATAATGAATTGACTATTATCTAGTATGTTATAATGCACAAAGATTTAATGAAAGCACATACTGTGGAACGTTGCTATAGGAAACACCACTATATCAAAGGCTATACAGTAGATACCAAACATCATTCTTGGCTTCCAACTTTTGTATACAAAACATACTAACATGGTTGTTGAAAATTGAGATACGGTAACGAACAACCGCTATAATGGACAAATTCTATGGATCCCACCATGTTCGTTATAACAGCATTCCACATCCAGCATGTGAATGATTGTGAATTGTTTGTATTACTTGTTCCTCCCAACTAGCTGGTTTGATTGAGTCTACCCTAGACAGCATGCAGTACACACATGCCAAACTGAATGTTGAATGTCTGCAACATCCACGGTCTATTGCCAAGAAAAAGGTGACCTAAACCAAGCATTACATACAGCACTTCATGCTGGATTAGTCCTGCTTTATCACACATCATTCTTGTTATTGCTACTCAGTATTAGGCTGTATAGTCAGGCATTCTTTCATTTCCATGTACAATCAAATCCAGATAAGCCAACAAATAAATTCATATCATTTCATATTGCCAAATAATTACAACTACTGGGAGCGACTCTGTGTATAAAATAAAAACGACAAGTACATGTGTAATAAACTACTACACACTGCTCAACAGCCAAAATTATGACCTGAAATATGTCAAATGATTGGAGTTAGGATGGCCAGATGTTTCAATCCTAGCAGGATCTTTCTCTAAGGCTAAAATATAGAGATACATTGTCTCCTGCACAGGACGTATTAGTATTCTCAACATTGCAACCAATGTGCTCCAGTCATTTGATACCATTTATTACAGATTATTAGAATGTTACCTACATGTATGTGCCATTCAATAAAGATATTGAAAATATGTTTGTTGTTATGATAATGTTAAACTTGTTAGTAATGAATTGCTTTGTATCTTTTTAAATTTGACAGGAAGAACCGTTGTTGTTGCAGCTGATTAGCCAGATGGGTCTGCTACAAAACTGCTTATGCAACAGCAACAAGGCAAAGGTATCATAAGAGGAGTTTATTTGCAAATGTGACACAAATGTATTTTGTTATAATTCTGGGCAAAATCTGGTAATTTCATATCCGGTTACTGATTGCAAAAAAAAATCAGGTTAACAGTTAACCTAGATAAAATCATGTCCGATGTGTGCAATGTGTGTGATTTATGGATTTATGGTCTTCTTCAATGTGATTGTCGCTTTCGGAATGCTTTTTACGATGTTATCGAGCATTTAGATCAAGTACACAATGTTTCTTTTAGATCCAGTATGTGAAAAGCGTGTTTCCACTTGGCAAAATGGACAAAACTGACTGAAATTCTACAGTTTACATTTTTTGGGTTGTTGAGCATGAGCCAAACGTTTGTCCTTTTTTTTTTTTTTTTTTTTTTCAGTTTCGGTTAAGGATTTGCAGATATTTATAACCGGGTAATTAAATCCGGGTCGGTTAACCTATAACCGGATAAAAATCCTAGCACTATTTTGTTATTAGTTTGCAATGAAGTGATGAATTTTGATATGTCCACATGTATTGCTGTTTCCTTAAAGGTACTATCATACTTTAATACACGTAGGAAACAGACATGTTTACAGATTTATGTATAACTTACAGGGTATAGATAGACCTGGCATATACCATTACAAATTTGATGCCTAAAATGCTGTATTTTGCAAGATATGAATAAAACAAAATACCGAAAAACATTTATGATCTCCGAAATTAAAACCTCACAATTAAAATTACCCCACAATTTCGCGTAACTATTGCAAGGGTTTTTCACTGTTTTCTACTGTTTCCAATGATCAATTGAGCTGAAAATTTCACAGGTTTGTTTTTATGTCATGAAAAATCAAATTATGAACAGACCGCAGCTGTTCTATCAACTTTACCAGAGTTATCTGTTTTTGCAAATGAAATCTTAAAATACAGAAGATTGGTCTCATTGTATATATATGTACATGTACCATAGTCTATATTGTTACTAGACATGAAGCTGGTGTATGGTGTCCAATAGTTGAATACAGATTGAATGAATGTTTCATTACAGATGTGTAGCTATGAAGCTGGATTGGCCTCAGTTCTCCTCAAACTATGGCCATGGAGTATACTTGAAAACAGGTTACTAATGGCAACCTTGTCCCTTCTAAGCGTTTTCACAGCAAACTGCTCTGCAGGTACAGTAAATGTATATTGCCATGAATGGATTTGATGAGTGGACTGAATTGTGTCATTAATTAACTCTCTCGGGCGTAGATTAGATTTATTTATAGATTTATTATTGAAATCCAAGCTTTCTCAACTCTCGTTATAAGTGTTGAGCCATACCTTTAAATTATGCATTTATTGTGCAGAACAACATCAAAGTAATTATTTACTTAAATAGAACAACTAGTCATTGCAAAAGGCTGTTTGCATAAATAACAATGCTACAAAGCATGGTGTCATTGGAATGAAAATTAGTGTGCTTATTTCAATATTCCAATCCAGCCATTAGCTAGTGATGCTTGCATCCTTGGGCAAGATGCTTTATCACATATTGCTTCTCTCCACCCTGGAGTAAATGGGAACATGCGAGGGTAGAGATGGCTCTGTGTGCTTGATTAGCGCTTACTGCAGCTAGGGCTGTAGAGAGGGTTTCAGGAATGTAAATGTAGCCCAGTGACCAGGGATAATTTGCAGTATTAAGCAGTATATAAATGCCATTTGTTATTGTTATTGTGAATATATGATTTGGCCTTTTCCTTTGTCTATATGTGTAGCTTGTTCCTCTTTAGTGCATTGTCCACCTATGCAGTCTGGATCCTCGTTATATCATCGCATCATCAAGCAGGTTGATGTCATGAAAGACCGGGTCATGAACAGTCCAAGCAAAGATGACCTACAATTAACCAGTGCAATATTTGCTGTCCTTAGTAATACTGTGTCTTCACCTGAGTGTAGGAATGTTCTATGGAAGGTAATTATCTCCTTGTTCTATTCTACCTATTCCATTTCTTATAATGCACACACTTGATCATGATGCAAATATGATATCTGTATTATAGGAACAGTTCCTTCTGTATATGGACAGTTGACTTGCATCCCCTAACATGCTTAAAAAGGGAAACAAGAAATATCCCGCTGGAAAACAATTTATAAGGGTTGATTACATTTGTTTGTTTGTTTGTTTGTTTTTTTGTTTATTTATGTTTTGCTTATTTACTTGACTTTTATGTTAGAATAAATTTGAAATGCCTTAGATCCACCTACCATATTATGCAAAGACAGTGATCAAGCTTTTGTTCTTTACAAATAGTGTGGATAGAGTCATGGTAAATGAAATGTGTGAACCAATATGTGTGTTTGTACATTTCATTGATATTACATTCATAGAATTATTTTTATGAAAAAATCGTATAAAAAAGTATCCATTCTATTTCCGTTTAAAGTATTCGGGCCACTGATTTTCCGCAAAAACAGAAAACAGACGGAATTCACGGAATCTGCTTCTTGAAACGGAACTAAGTAAATTCACCAATTAAATTCACAAAATGCATCATTTATGTGATCTGATTGCTATACATACATTTCCTAGGCTAACTGAATCATGGTTTGGTCTTGCAATAGTTGACTGGTTTTTTTGTGACAAAACACAGTCTGACAAGTTAGTATTCACTGTGCACGAAACAGATTTGTTCAGTCTGATACCGAATTTTTCATCCTTAAACGGAATCCAAGGATTTTGGAAATGGAATTTGCACTTTTCTGAACCACACTACCCATACTCAAAAATGAACAAATGTTGGGTGTTGAGGGACACTGCGTTCTGACTAGGTTCTGATTATCAGGGAAAGTCCCAATATTAATCCAAAGAAAGAATCACATTTAGATATCCTTAAAAGTGTAATGTGAGTTCATGGGATATAGCAGTATGTGAGAGGTTCCATGGCTTCTGACTGCCATACGAACAAAGATAATTGACTATTAAGGACACCACCAACATAAGGCTGGGTAGTTCAGTTGGTAGCACGCCGATAATGTATTCTGGAGGTCACTGGTTCGAATCCTGCTCCAGTCAAATTGTCTTTGTTCACTTTTCAATGACTTAAAATTCAGTCAGTTTCCCCTGTGGTTATTTGATTCATTAAGAATGGTTGTATTTCCCCCAACCACCTGACTACCTGGCTGGTAAATAGCTTATTGATTATTTTGCAGAGTGGATTCCTACAAAACTTCTCCAAAGTTAGCCCAGTAAGGAAGCAAGCCTCAGTCGGACGGTCTATGACAAGCAAACAGCCGTCTGCTGCCCTCTGGCTGCATCTCCTAGCTAATTTGACCTTTTCCCCTGAGGGTCAACAAATGGTCATGAAAATACCAGGTAAGGATGTCACATTTGACATCAGGGAAGTTACTAAATAGGAATACTCTTGAGGTTTACAAGTCATTCATCTTATGCCTCTATTTATCAGGTGTTCTGAACCACATGGTTTCTGTCAGGATAGGCTACTGCTGCTAGTATTTATCTTGTTAGTCTGGTATGATTTAGGCTAAGTTATTCTTGATTCAGAAATGTATTTTAAATTTGGGTTTGCATTGGAACTATTTTTAAGTTGCAGTTTTGGGTAGAGGTTGTGATTGACCATTTGACCTGTAAGATACTTGATACAAATTGGTACTAATAATAGAATACATTCACCCACTGACTGATTTGTTCTACTGAGCTATCACTATTTGATTTCATGTCATTGGATTTGTTTTGGGGTTTTAAATAACCATAACAATGTAATCCAGATACAATTTATGAAGTTTATTATAAAAAAAAACTAATGAGTGGAACTAAAAGAGAGCTTGCATACAATATCCATAGTTGTCTGTAGAGAATGGTCCTAAAATGTTTGTTGTATCTATGTTCTCAACAAATTTACATGTAATTAATGAGTTTGATTATGTATAAATTGATTAGACTTGTCATTAAATAGTCAATAGCAGTAAGTCTAGTACACACACTGCTCATCTCACCATGCAATTGTCTTGAGTTGCTATGCTATACATAGAGTACTAACCTATGGCCTGATATCTTGGTTATAGGTTGCACAGTGTAAACTGTTCAACTTAGGCCCCAGGCTTTTCCTGTTTATCCAGTGTGTGAACAAGATCAAAGGGTCATCAAGGGTTGTTGAGGGGCTAGTTTGTCAGGGACAGGTAGGTAGGCTTAATATGTAAGACCTGGAATTGGAAGTCGACCTAAATTGCATCTTCCAGGGGGGCAATCTAAGATGTGTCCAAGTATAATATGTTACCTTATCAACTACATGTACTGTACAGCCTCTTAATCATTTTTCTTTTAAAGTGCTGTTTGATTAAAACATATGTCATTAAGTTATTATTTTTTTTTTTCAATTCAGTATGTCTTTGATGAAAGGAAGCTTGTTCATATTTCACAATCATTTCACATATTACGATGTTTTTTTATAATAAAACATCAACACAAGTATTTAACTGCTGAAATATATCAAATGCTTTGAGTTAGGAGGGCCTGACATTTTCATTCTAGCAGCATCTTTCTCAAAGGCTAGACTCAATAGGACAAGAACATACAAGTAACATACATGTAGGCCTACACATAAATGGATGAGAGAATCAGAACAAAGGCGGGACAGGTCTTCCTAACTTAAGCATTATAATCAAAAGTGAATTGTGTGTACTATAAATGATGAGGAGTTACAAGTGTCATTTTATATTTCAAAGTGTAGTACATAGTGCTTCAGTTTTATGAAAAGTCAGACTTGTTAAAATATCTCTGTGAACCTATGTTAGGGTTCTAACCATGCTTAATACTGTCATTGAAGGTACTTGGGGTTATTGGTTTTGCAGTAACACCATGACATATATGTCATTGACGTTTGGAGAAAATAATCAGATATCCTGCATCCAAAAAAAGTTTCAGATCTTTTTTTAATTGGTTTTTATATGGTTTCTTGTCAGATGTCTTAGAATTATTGCTGATGTTTAGTGAGTCAACCAATGATGAGGTGGAATATTGGACTCTTCTTATTCTACACAATCTATGCTTCCTCAGTGCTAACAAGCCCAAACTCCTAGCATCAGGTAAGATGTCACCATTCTATATTAGATATTGTATCTTATGCCAAGCAAGTATAAAAAAAAAACATGTCTAAAAGGCCCTTTTTTCCAAAATGGCCGACAGACCCATTTATCCATAACAACTGGCCAGGCCCACAGGCCAGGAAATGACATGCAAGTATTTACACCTGTAGGCTTTAATTTGTATCAGACCATCTGTCCTCCAAAAAAACATGAAAATAATTGACACTTTTTCGGATTTTATACACACACATACAAAAGGCAGGCAGCCTCCAAAAAGGAAGGGGGCGGACACGCTAAATAAACATGGTTTTTCACTTGGGATTATCTTACTTTTTTGTGATGAATGGTTATGAAGGAACATGAGTATTGTCATGTACATACTAGACATTTAGGTGTTCGTGGAGGAACACAGAGCTGTTACGACTTTATTTAATAAGTGTGATAAGCTCTAATTTCTAAGTCACAATGACGTCATCATAGAAACATTCTTGGAGTAGCACTGACATCTATCATGTTTCATGACGATGAGACATTGTATGGAATAAACTTCATTTTTTTGTATGATGTCATAGTAGACTTCACAGAAGCATGCATGTCTACAAGATCTAACCAAGCTTTTACAAAAAGAATCATTACCGTAGCACAGATCTCGAGATAGGCTGCAACAATAAAATAAGCTTTTTGATGACGTCATGATTACGTCACGGTAAATTTGTGGCTGCATGCACAACTACATGATGTAACAAAGCTTTTGCAAATAGAATAATTTCCGTAGCATTTGTCATTATCGATATGCTGGTTACAAATCTGCTAATTATATATTCAAATGACTGTCACATGGCTAATTAATTAGGAATTTTAACTATAAACTCAGTCTTTTTAGAAACTTCAGCTTATAAGCTTTCATAAGATACCTCAAGCTGAAAAGAAGAAGATTAGAAAATATTAGGAATAAACAAACTTACTACACTTAAGCTATGGAAGGACGCCGATATAATAATAAAAACCAGAACGATTTCTAACAGCTAATAACTAATGGCATAGTGGTGTACATGTATCTAGGCATGATTCTAGCATCCATCAACCCAATCTACACAGTGTAGCTTTTGTCCAATTCAATCATTGTTTGTGGTGATATATATAGCAATCCTGGGTTGATGACACTATGACACCAGGTCTACATGGTCAGTGCAACCAGCTTTACTATGTTGAAAGAAACAAGCCCCTATAGGGCTGCATGTAAGCAGACCTATTCCATTGTGCATTCATCATGTGATGACATTTTAATGACTGTGTGGTGTACATTCTTGGACTATGAGTACACAGTGGTTTACCAGAAAGTTGAACAATACATTTCACACATATGGAAAATATCATGGTCATTGGTGCAATGAAGTCCCACTAATTACTTGCAAGTGCAACAAACGTACCTAATAGTTTGAATAAATTATGTATTCCTTTTCAAAAATGCTATTATTCTTTTTCTTTTTGGTTTTAGACACATAATCATAATGCATGCAAAAACCTTTGTTTTTGCAACTCATGGTATTTGTGTGCATCATAAAAGAGAGCTGTAGTGTAACCATAATTACATGTACATTATATAGTACTCATCTAACATGAGTGAAATTTCAGTCTCAAGCTAAAACCACCCATTTCAAGTGACACCCAACATAACCATTACAAGGACCAGGCTCAGGGTCAAATTGTAATAGAATTTAATTCGTTGACAAGTGAACTAAGACAAATTGAATGGAGCAGGATTTGAACCAGTGACCTCCGGAATACCATTTACCAGTGCTCTGCCAACTGAGCTATCCAGCCCTATGTTTGTGGTTTCCCTAATAGTCAATTATCTTGGTTCCTTTGGCAGTTAGGAGCCATGAAACCACTCGCATACTGCTATATCCAAAGAATAATCTAAGATAGTGCTGCATTAGCATTGGTTTAGATAATTAAAGTAAATTTAATTTTGTGAACCAAATGTTCAATATTTCTTTTATGTTCACAGTCTTTTAGCCTCATGGCAGTAATATTTAGAAACATTGCCTAAGTACCTAAAAGTAGGGAACTCCTTTTAAAAACGACTACAAATGTAAAATGATCATTTTTGCTTTAGAACAATCACGACAATTGGTGTTCAACTGAAAAATGAAATATAGTACAATGTAAGCCAGAAGGAATTTGGTGTTCAGATTGCCAAGCAGTAGTAAACAGTTAGCATTATTAAAGACTGGCAATCATTTTTTGTTTACAAAACCATGCTGTCATGCTGCCATTTCATCACTCCTACTATTAACCAGGGCCTTTTCAAAGCAATCTTTTTGTTGCCAATCAACATCTGAAGGTGATGAGGTTTTATCAACTGCACCGCAATTAATTCTAGTTACATTTGGCATGACCTATACACCTGTTAGAATGGAGGTGTTTTACATTTGTGTTGTAATGATAAAAGCTAGCTATACATGGAGTGATTGAACTGCAATGTAAATAAATATTCAAGTATTAATACATCTTGTCTGTATGAAATGTCAGGATGATAGTAGCTGCTAGTGTAATGGCAAGCTGTCACCCTAAGATACTCCAGGCTTAGTATAATCATTCCCAGCAGTGTTACCACTCTAGGGTTCCATTTCAACAAACTCATTGTAACTTACTACCAATCGTAGGACTTAAGACACATTGCAGCCCCATGACATGATGGGTTTCCATTCATAACTTGAGTTACAATCGATCGTAGGGTTTCGTGAAATTGACCCCAGGTTGAGTAGGCAAAAATTGCAGTTGTTTACCCTTTGTTTACTATAATCAAGACCAGTGTGAAGGATGACAATTATGGGTTTAACAGCTGAGCTTTATGGTTGGTATTGTGGTAGGAAATGGAGCAGGGTTAAGACTGTTATAAGTATTCTAAGGGTTTAGACATTGGATGTGTTGTAAAGGTCATTCCACAGTACAAAATGACAAACATCAGGGCACACGTAGTCTTAAAACAATACAACAGATGTCAAAATGATGGTGTTCTCCTGTTCAATGTGGAATATTTCAATGTGTTGAACAGAATGGATTCTCACTGTATATTTTCCATACATAGAACATTGCAGGTGTTTCAGGGCTTTGGGGGTGTTTTTCCCCCAAATGTTCAGTCAAGACAAGCAATGTTATGTTTTTATGCCTTTGTCACAATCATTTACTTGTCTCGATGATTTTGGCAAATCTGTAGATCTAATGAAGAATTGGTGTGATATATTTGGTAGGGAATGTGCTATTTCACATGTGAAAGAATTGCATCTTGTTGAGCCTTGAGGGTGTGCAGTGGCTGTCTAGCAGGAACCACGCCATATTAAACCATGGCTGCATTGCTCTAGGTTAAAGGAAGTTCAGGGTTAATGACACAGGTGGAAATAGAACACAGACGTCATGAATACTAGCTTAGAAGCTTACCTCTGGACAGCAAGTCACTGATTTACCTATATATGGTGGCAAAGATTTTGTGTATCTTCAATATGTGTATGTTCATTGTGTATGTTCAATTGTGTTAAGTTGTGTAATAATGTTCAATTGTGTTCAGTTGTGTTTATTTGTATCTCAAGTGAAATGTACCAGGTATCTTGAATGTAGTTTTTGTCAGACCATGCTATGTCATACAGTGAATGGCACCCTGGGCATGTGATCAATAGTGTGAATTATAATGGCACTGTCATTGACATATATTAATCCAAACACCTGTGCTTCATACTGTCCATAGCTATATAGTGTTCCTTGTTTCTGAATCTACCTGTACTACTGTAGGCATATAGCTAATGTACCCACTAAGAACCATGCAAGTTGATATGAATATATTTATCATCTTTTGAATCATGATTTGAAGTGCATGATGACAGTTGTGCATGGCATTCATGATGTACCTTACAATGTAGTATTCAAACCAATTAGCACACTATGTGGTAACATTGTTCAAACTGACTCATTGGGAATGATGTTATATTGTACACACATAGAACAGAGACAGACGGGAAATTACTTGCTGGGTGATAAAGGTTAAAAGGTCAAATCCTGGGCTCCATGGTCAGACTTCAATTTATTAAGGAGACCTGTCTTACACTGGTATTTCAATGAACCAATCCTATGATATGCTTACATGCATATTTATCTGACAAATAGTTTATTTGCATGGCCTACTCTTTACTGCATGCATGCATGCAGCATGCAAATCCAGCACAGGCAATCCAAATAAGACATCATCTGACATGTCATTTCTTTTATAGTTTTGATTGAGATCACAAATTACATATCATATTACATATCTTGTATTCTACTTGTAAGTAACTCAGAGTTACAGAAATGGGCAGGCCTTAGTTCTAAATAAATAGTGAAATCATGAGGATACTGCTTACTAAGTCTATATGTATACATGGTATATAGCCCAGCTACTGGACCACCTTGAGTGGTTGAAACCTCACAGGAACATGTCTAACTCTACCATCAATCATCATTCAGGTATTTGAAACTAACTTAATAAGTGGCCACTTGGGAGCACTTCACCTGAATAGTCCACTAGTCACATGCTACACCGTCCATTGCTAATGTTGTTACAAATGACCCATATAAAGTTCATGTACAGTGGTTATATTTAGCTGCATATCATTTGTATTGTATGTGACAATGTGTATATGCAGACAGCTTATAGGAAATGTCATATAGGACCAAGGAACTAGCCCATTCATAAGCCACACATCACACTCTTTGATTTTTAGTCAAATCCACTCTTATGAGTGTGTTTGGTTGAAGAATATGATTACAGCTTGCAGGCAATTCAGATATTGAACATGTCCTTGTAAGGAAATAGTAATAACAAAACTAATGTTATGCTGTTAAATGCTATGATCAGTTGGATGACTTGGCAATAAACCTTGTTAACAAATTGTTAACAGAATTAGATGTCATAGGGTGGGTTTTTTACATTAAAATGAATTTGTAAAATGTGTTTAATTCAATACATACTCCAATCATAGCCAAAAGATAATTGATTTCTGGCCTTAAGCCCCACAGTTGAACAAACTTTAAAATGTAATACATTTTAAAGGTATAATACATGATTGCATGGTAATGGTCACCGAACAGTACTCACACTTTGTCTAATCCAGCATGTACATGAAATAATAAACCTGTGAAAATGTTAGTTTAATCGGACATCTGAGTCACGAGAAAATAACAAAAAACTACTCTATTTTTCCTTATAAAACATAAAGAATGTTTTTGATCTTGACAAGACCTAAATTGTTTGTTTCACACTTTTCTAAACGAATAATAGCATTTCAGGCAGACATATTTTAGCAGGGGGTTTCTATCATGTCCATCTTTATACCGTGCAATATATTAAATGTGTGAACATTTCTGGTTTTGTTTGTTACCAAACCTGTACTGTACCTTTAAAGAGTAGTCCATTTGCTGATATCAGAGTCATTAACAAGTTTGATCTGATGGTTATTGAAAAGCAAAAACCTCCATAAAATTGCTCTGTCATTTGGTGATATGTCCTTGTAAAGAATTTGAAACACATCCTAATACATTACTGTCTAGAAATACTGTGGATGGTTGCAAATGCATGTGGCAGATGCTTATAATACATCTATATAAAGCACTAGTATGCAAATGTTGAACTTCCTTTATGCCAAAACTTATACATTTCTGCTTAGAGCTGGTAGTTTCAAATTGCTGAAGCCATTTGCTGAAAACATACCGCCAAACACATGTCCAAGCAAGTTTCACTTCACCAAAAAATGTCACTTACAATTTGGATGTTTACCCATTGGTATAAGCCTAGTTGGGCTGCTGTGCTGCAGAGGAAATGACTTGTTTCCTTGCCCAGGCTGGGGCCTGGTTTGCATGTTGTTATGTCCAAAACCAGAATCTGCCACTAGACAGGTTTCTTGTTTTACGTAATTCCTGTTGGCATGTATTTTCAGTGGCATTTGTAATGCTTCAATTATTTAATTGGATAAACTAATTTCTACATTTTCCAGTATCTCTTAAATTGTACAAAATAATTATGAATTTTAATTTTGAAATAAACTTCAATAATTTTTTGGTCATGTACATGTGTATGTACTTGTTTGTTTTTGCTCAGGTGTTGATGGAAATGGTGAACTTTTGTTAAACCATTTGTGATTACATTAATCACAAGACATTGAAATTATTCCTAAAAGGTCAACTGTGAAAAGGTGGATCTTATAAAAAGATATGAGCATCATCAGTTGGCTGTTACATTTAGGAAGATAAGAAGATGCAGTGAGTCAGTATCTTGGGAGTTCACAACCATCACAAGGATCTTACGGCAGAAATTAGATTTGACGCTTGAAAACTAGTTCACAGGGAAAGCCAATTGCTAGTTTGTTGCCACTTTCCAGGGGTGGATTTCACCAAACTCATCGTAACTAACTATCAATTGTAGGACTTGTGATGCAATGTAGCCCTACATAGAATACTTCTATGATGGGTTATTCCTCGTAGCTTATGATACGATCGATCGTAGGCCTTCCTGAAATGGACAGCTGATCTTTCTCTTATGGAATCTGCCTTCCTTACTGTGTCACCTGCATAATATGCCATGTTGTGTGATATCTGCCTAGTTTGATCTTTCCAGAGCGCCATTTTGCTAATCTAGTGTGTAACGGGTGTCACCTTCATGCAACATTTGCAAATCAAACACATGTTCATCCATCATTAAGTTGAACCCATTCTGATGTGTTGACAGATTATATAATAGTGTCTTACAGCACCTACTCAAAATGGCACATGTCTACACTAGAAAGCAGAAGACATAGGTTCCGTTCTTATAATCAACCTGTACAATCATATTTTCTACATAAAATATGCATCCTGTGCTGTCTATCTGCTCTAGTATATATAGTGTCAAACATCTGCCTAGTCACTCAGTTTCCTTTCACATGTTTGTATTTCACTTGAACTTTATTTTATTTTCAGAAAAAATGTTATCATTGTTTGAGGCCAAGTTGAATTGTGGAAAGAGGTTGATGCAGGATATTGCTGTTGATGCAGTGTGGGCTCTGCTGCATGCAAGCCAGAAGGTAAATGATGATTTGAATTTGATTTGATACATTCAGTTTGACATGACTTACTTTAGATTGCTAAATGTCATGTCTCCCTCTTGCCCTGTTGAAATAAATTCTAACAAATATATTTGTGTACACTATATTTTCTATAAAGGGTAAAGTCAGCTTGAAAATGTATAAGAAAAGGCTGCTCTCCTTAAATTGTTAAGGAGCCCTTTTTTCACTCTCCTTGGAAAACAAATAATGACTCTTCTTTTCTTTTTTATTAAATCTATTTCATGAAATACGTAAGCGAGAACTTATATTTGCAGAATGCACATGACTGTCCGTTAGCAGGAAAAAAAGCCTCGAAATTCTTCGCTAACGATGAAGTGCTTTAAGTCTTGCTTACGCATTCCATGAAATAGATTTAATGCGTAGCAGTGCCCGTAAGCACAAAGATAGGCCGAAACGGATTCCATGAAATTGGGCCCAGATGGACGACATGCCAAAATGTCATTATTCTATCAGAGCTTTTCATTCATTGTTTCTTACAGGCCAAAGCCATCCTGAAAAGTTTCAGCATATTGCAGAGTCTCATGGACATTCACAATAAACTTGGTGTCATTCCTGCACAGTCCATGGCATCAGTCAACGGTCATTATGACAAGCAGACTGCACGATATCAGGCTCTGTCCTCTGTCATTGCATTGATGGATGGATAACTGCTATATTGCATTATTCGTTAGTTGGTTACATTCATCAATTATTGAGATACTTGGGTCAAGTTGATAGAACAGCTGCAGTCTGTTCATAATTTGATTTGGTATGGAATAAAAACAAACCTGTGAAATTGTCAGCTCAATTGATCATTGGAAACAGTAGAAAACAGCAAAAAACTGTTGCAATTGTTACCCAAAAATTGTAAGGTAATTGTAATTGTGAGGTTTTGATTTCGGAGATCAAACCGTCTTTCGTTATACTCTTTTCTGGATAAATACAGCATTTCAGGCAGACAAATTTTAACAGTATGTTTCTACCATCACCATCTTCATACCCTGTAAGTTATACATAAATCTATGTACATTTCCGTTTTGGCATGCTACCCAAAGTACGATACTACCTTTAAGCTTCCTATTACTGCGTATTGGTATTAACAAACCACAATTGTTGTTGATAACCCAATATTTATAAAATAAACATCATAAGTGTAACCAATGGTCTGTCTAGCATGCTATAGTGAACTTACTACACTTCATGCCAACACTCATCACATCAAACATTTCATCATGTTATTTAATTGACTCATCATGCATTTATTTCCATTTCCACTACACAATGTAATAAAATATTGGAAATATACTATTGACTACATGAACACAGAATTGATGGAACTAAACAATAATGGCAGAGCAATGGGGGAATCAAAATGAATTGGAAATGTCTATGACAACTGATCAAAGCATAAAGCTATATTAAAATTACTAGAGCGCTAACTCCATGTACAAAGCGATGCCTGCTGGGTGCATCCATGTTTGTGCACAAACCTATGGAAAACACAAAATGTTGTACATCTTTTGTACGTCTATTTGCATATCTGTGTTTGTATTCAATACAGGTGCGTTATCGAAGCCCAATACGCCCAAAGTTCGACGCACCTTCGTTTAATGTGTGTTTCATTTTGCGTAGTGCGCACACACGCTCTGTACTTCAGTCACGCAATGATTGCGTGCATCACCAAAATGTGCTACCGGTACCTTCGCGCATACATGTACTTGCGCGTTGCATATAGAGTACACTCTTCGAAAGGCATTCCAGTCAAAGTGTTCTTGTTCTACAGACACGCACTCAAATTCAAAATGACTGCGCCCAGGACGGCTTCAAAACGTCTACTCACGGAGAACGCAGAGCTAGCACTCAGTAATTTTAATATAGCTCTATGGAACAAACAGACATATAACTGACAAACAAATCATACATGTAGCTTTGTCACATTCATTGATTATATAACACTAGCAAGATATATGAATTCCTAAAAGCTGCAGTAGTATTTAAAGATGTGCTTTTCCAAGCATTAACTGATTAACTTACATTGATAGCAAGAATGTCTGTGAAGTCATTTAGGCACAAATAATTCAAAAAGAGATTTACTAGAGTTATCCCTGATGCCTTGAATGTATGTACTCATTTGGAGACTTGTAAACATGTACATATTAAAATATTGATTTATATGAAAAATGTAGATGTAAATAATTCCTCATTTATGTGTATGGTAGAAAACAATAAATGAAAGGGGGGTCTTACAGTGTACGACTTTTAAAAGAAACAGTTTATGTAATGCAGATTCCTTGATATCTATGCAGTGTGTAAAGTGATTCAAGTACACAGGGTCCCCTCATTGCACATACACGTATAACCAAGTTTGAATTTCCCAGACTAAAGACTCTGTTGCTATGGCACATATTTCGGGGCAAGCTTTTGCATAGTGATAACCATCTCTGGAATGGACTGGATCCTTTGTGCCATTCTTATCTATTATGAACAGTGCATTGGTGCTAAGCAAAAGCTGGCCATGAATCATGTGATATAGCAGTGGAATCTTTAGTCTGGAGAATTCAGGTTTTAATGTTTACATGGAGTGAAAAAGTTGATTGTATCATATCTCACTTTGGAAGTCCATACTAACCATGGTAACACTCCACACATCTTCACCCCAGTGATAAGTATAATGCCTTACCTCTCTGCCTCAAATCTTTTTCTTTTATTAGGAAACATTCCAATATGGAAAGCATTTTAGGAAGAGACAAGATGTATGAATGGTAATGAAAGATACCTGCATCTGGATACATTCTCTGGAAAAGGGATATGGCTAAAATGTCAACAAGTACTGTTCCAAACAGCTGTACTTCAATAGACTTTTCAGAAAAGTAGCTTCATTGTCATACTTTGGTTTTTGGCAAAGAAATACCGATTCATGGGAAAAATGTCAAGAAAAATATAGTAATAGACGTCTATGAAATTTCGTGTCATAAATTGTGCCCACTTTTTGAGAAATCATTGAAAAACCCTAACAGTATTTTCAAATCTTTTCACAGGAGTTTTGATCTCACCCCAAAATCAAAACTGTTTCAGGTCTTTGGCTTTACACTTTTTTGGATAAATAATAGCAATTCAGGCAGAAAAAAAGTTACAGTATACAGGTACAGGTTACAAAGTTACAGGTATAAACCCTGTAAGTTATGGTTAAATTTGTGAAGATTGCTGTTTTGGTATGCTAATATACCAAAGTATGATACATGTATATGTAGTACCTTTATTAAAACCTACATGTATGTGGCTCAAATACCCTTTTACATCCTTCATTTAAGTCGTATAAAAATATAGAACATTGAACAGGTGAAATTTCTTGAATGCTTTATAAACTCATCTCAGAGTGCAACTACCCCAACAAAAAACTAGATTACTTAAATGAATGAATAAAATTGAAGTTATTCAATTGAACACAATTGCTATCTAATGAAGTTTACCCTTCTTGTAAAAAGCATTTCTTGTACATTGTTACGATTCAGATACTTATGCTTGTAAATAAAAACAATGTAGTATATCATTTGTGTATCTCTGTTCTTCTTGTGTCTATATTATTGATGAATAGTAATAATAATACAGTTATTGGTATTACAAAAAGTAACGAAAACAATTAATGGAACAGGTAAGTTTTAAGAAATCATTCTCGGTATTGACAGTTCTGATGTGATGTGAGAAAAGTCAGTGCAAGTTACCAGTGCACAGAGCAGCAATGTTGAGCTAGAACGGAAGAAGGAGTGTGTGGCTGCTGTACATGAATCAGTTTCATGGAGGTATATGCTGGGGCTGAGCCATGGATACATTGTGAGTGAGGAGTAGAATCTTGAAAGTGATTCTCTGATTCACAGGTAGCCAGTGAAGACTGCAGAGAATAGGAGTTATGTTGCCTAGATGGTGAATGTGTTCATGTGTCTAGTGGCAGAGTTCTGAATAGAATCAGTAATGTAATGTAGTAGACTATTGCAGAAATCAAGGCGACAAGAGGTAAAAGCATGGACAAGCTTTGCAGTCATTTGTTGGTCATGGACTAGGCTAAGACTGGACAGTGGATTAAGAACAAGCAGAGTATCTTCAATATTAAATTTCAAGCTGTTTTATTGATCTAACACAATAATTATACATGGTAATTATGAGTACAATAAACATCAACAGATAACATTTTATAGGATTTAAGTGGCAGACTATGGCTGATCTTTTTCGAATATACAGAACAATGAAATTATACAACTAAAATATTGCAATGTTGTGCTGTGTAATCTATAACAGGGGATGTGTGGCATTGAACTACCATACTGTATGATCAGACTGTACGTGTACATGTATCTATCTATCCCAAGTCACATAGATTCATTCATTGCAACTCACAAACCAATATCCACTTCAACTAAAGCCCAATGACTCTATGTCCATGATTCATTTCTCATGAATCCCATACTGTACACGTTCCTCCACTCATGATCAGTCAGGATATTTCAAACCAATTAAACCAATCAAGAAGTTCCATTCAGTGAACCAAAGTCAACTTTTCTTTTTCGTTCTTATGTTTTTAGATGCGCTTATCCTCCAGAATGTGTTTATCTGAAACGCAATGTGGTCAACATTTAACTTGTATGCAAATCATATTGTTTGAAAATGGGGTTCCTGTAGTTTCAGACACCTATTCATAGAAGAAAATAAAAACACTTTTGTAAAGTAAACTCACCCAGAAATATCATGGACTCTTATTGAATACTTTCATGGTAAAATGTGTGCAAAGAGGGTAGGGCTTTGATTTTTTAGGGAAATGATCAGGTAAAACCTAACGAAGATGCGACATTTTACAGACGAAACGCTTATTACTGTAGCTAAATATAGTCTGGTTTCTGCTCTGATTTTCACGCACAACTCTTGGTATGTTGGGTCTGGTGCACTCTAGCCAGACCCGAACGCGAGTGAAAGGTTGCTATTAAAGTTTGCAACATGTGCGTAAGAAAATTGTATTTGTACACTGAAAAGTTTTCGAAATTTCTTCAATCTAGGGCTAGGGTTTTAAGGAAATTCACAAATCTCTTTTTGGAACCGTACTGGAAGCTATCTAAGAACTTAAATAATGCATGTGTTTTCAAGTTTTCAAAATTACAGGAATCCCTTGAAAACCATTAATGCCTCAGACAAAATACACACATCATATCTTGGCAGTGTACAACATGTATCTTTTATAATGATGTAGAATTATGGTTATAGCCATATTGCTGATAACACAATACAAATGATGATCATTTTCTACTGCATGTTTGCATTGTTTCACCAGGTGTAATACTGGTAATGGTTAGTTTGATTACTTAATATAAGAACAAATGTCAGTTCATTCACATTCAAGTCCTTCATTTAACTACAGCAAACATCACATTGCTTTCATTTCAGTGTACAAAAGAATGTTTTCACAACTGCACTGACCTTCCAATACTTCCATGTAACAAAATCATACAGGCATGGGTATTTTGAGATTCTGATGAAAAATCTATATCTGAGGGTAAGATGGATTTCAAAGATTTTGTATTTTCAATATGACCATTTATTGATGGGTCAAACATGCATACATGTATCTGAGCAAATCAACTGTATATTACATGTTCCATCCTACAATTCAATACAGGGCCCAATTTCATGGAATGCATTACCATCTTTGCCTACGATAGCACATGTTTTTGCTTACACTAGCATTTCATAAGCAAGGACTTTCTGCAGAATGCACATGACAGCGCATAAGCAGAAGAAAAAAAAAGGTTAGCCTAGAAATTATTTGCTAACCGATTAAGCACCAAAAGTCTTGCTTAAGGATTCCATGAAAAAGATTTTACATATAGCAGTATCCGTTAGCACAAAAATATGCCGTAACGGATTCCATAAAATTGGACACAGGTACAGACTGCGGGTGCTAACTGCTTATGCTGAGCAATTTCTTAAAACAACAGCCTATATTTCTTTTCCTTCAAAATGTGAGACATTCTAGCATCCATCCAACTTAGATATCAACATTTTGACTTTCACAAGAGTAATGTGATGCATATGAAATCTCATGAAGAAATGTGTTGACACCATTTAGTTAACCTAATACTAGCAGGCTTCCAGAATGACATAATTCAGTGATTTTGAAGTACTTGAATGCTACCAGCTAGAACACATAGTACATACATATTACATTAGCAAAACAGTTGTGTACCATAATTACAACTCTAAAATTAAATAATAACTTACTTGAAAACAATTCACATTTTATACGTTTGAAATACCCACAAAAAATAGTTATTCTTTCTCACAGTGCATGGTTGAACATGTACACTGATACTTTTGTTACCGAACAAACACTTTATTATGAAAATAATGGATTTTGTGGCATAAATATATATATGACCAGCACATCAACGTAAACTCTTTTTGTTCATGAAATGGACAAGACGTCAACTGCTGAGCGCATCTCATGAATGAACACTTGCATTTTGGAAATATGCAAAAACTGTTACATTTTTCAACACAAATTGTTCATAATTTTAAACAAAAATTCATCTTTCAGAAAATGCCTTATTTCTACTTTTTTGACTAAAATTGTACACTAACTTTGATACTGAAGGCCATATATATAGGATCATTTGAACAGTTACCTCAATAAGAAGAATAAACATATATGTTTATCAAGAATAGTTATTAGTCAATCAAATTTAATCTCTGCAGTACACACCAATCACAGTGTCTTCTTTATAATAGTTGTTTGTAATATTCATTTGACATAGGATTGTTTTGCCTGTCATGGAGGGAACTCGTTGTAGTGTATTCCCATACCATAATGCCATTTGTTGAGACTTACACCATTCATGCAAGCTTGGCCTGATTAGGCTTACATTTACCGCAGGATACAGGACAATAGTTGACAGCAAAGTCGTCATCTTCCTCACACATCATAGAATCAATCCATTCACAATATTGGAACTCATCTCGGCATAATGCTGCAAATAAACAGGCCAAACATTGTGGAACAAATGCCAACCCAGGTATACAATGTTCTTTACTTTGTAGTCATAAAGACTGACAGATCACTTACCAATAACTCATAACAGCACAGTTACTAAGCAAACTTACCTGTGCAGTCTTCACCACCCCAGCCTGCAGCACACTCACAGGTACACTTCTCTTTATCAAGGACACCTTGATTCTGGCACACCAGACCACAGCCTACACAAGCAATATTCAATCAAGAACAACTATGTATTATGCATTTAGCTTATTCAAACATTTGGAAGAAAAATATCACAATGAAATGGACGGTTGGATAAGAGGACAAATATCAATTAATGAATAAAGATGACTTCAAATGCTTAGAAAGTATTTTTCTTCATTTTTAATATTCCATTATCATAAGAGATATAGGATATCAATATCACTTATAGGTAATTTGCATATTCCCTACAAAACTAGCCACTCAAGTAATAGAAAATAAACAATGAAATATCACAATTGTAATACCTCCAGGATTCAATGCAGACATCACAGGATCTGACAAAGAAATACAAATTCAATAATTAATATGAATGGGGCTCAATATTACACAGCTTTAATATTACTTGTTATAATAGTATTTATACAGATCAACTTTAGGCAAGGATGTCTATATATGATTCCAACCATAATAATCAACAATATTTAAACAGTCAACTAGTATTTCATTCACAAGACCACTGACCAATATTAAATGTGATATTAATGATGTCAATGGTACATTGTTTCTTTGTTCAGAGCTTTGACTAACTTTAACCCATACACATCAACCACATCAGGGGCCAATTTCATAAAAGCACAAAAATTTACTAAGGATGACATTTCTGTCTTAATAAAAACAGCCAAATTTCCACGTGTTGTGTATCACTTGTGATTGTTCTTTGGCTGTTGTTTGCTGACCATGAATATCAAATGGAATTTTCAATGGTGGTTTGTTTTATTGGGCGAGACATTTTTGTGCTAAGCAAATTTTTGTGCTTAACAGTTGTATGAAATTGGCTCCCGGCCCGCAGAAACACAGTTATGTCAGAGAATGCTGTGATTTGTAAGATATTTATGTGAGCACAATATTTCATACTTTTACCTCTTCTCTAGGAAGAGTGATTTAATGAGTACATCAGAATGGAAAAGTTCACAAGTGAAACAAGACAATAAAGAGCAAGTAATTACATTTATTTTTGTGCTAACTGAGATGAAGTTTAGGGATGATTCTCATGACATGGTGTGCTTTCATGTCTGTTAACAACAAGGAGTGCTGTGGCATATTCCAGCACCCCCATCATAAAAGTTGGGGGTGCTGCAAGCCCCTCAACACCCCCAATCCTGTGGGCTTGAACTTCAGTAAAACCACTCAATTTCTTTCAAATTATACATTTCAAATGTATACATTCATTATGCGTATACTTTATGATTATTTCATATTATAGCATTTGTGACTTCATTCTAGCAGTGTCGTACTCGTACTCGAGTACAACTCGAGTCCACCAAAGTACTTGGCCCGTACTCGATTAGAAGTACTCGAAAACAAAATGTACTTGGCTCGTACTCGATCCGATGTACTTGAATTTTGGACGTACTCGACGTTAAGTACTCGGTACTCGATCCCAGTACTCGACAATTTCTGCAAAAAAAATCGTTGATGACGTTGCTCAACCTGGAACATATCGTAAGTTTGGTAGCACAATATCCATTTAATTATAACGTGTAGGAGCCTAGAGGCATTCCTTTCCCTGGGTACAGTGTGAGTGCATGCACGTGCAAAGAGCGCAGAGATACATGTAGTGGAGTTAGTGGTTAGCGCGGCCAGAATTGGGATGTCGGGCCCAATGCCCAATTATGGTTGGGTCAAAATGATGCACTATATGTACATGTACAGTCCATGGTACATTCTCAATCGGTACATATTAAAATTGTGATTTATGGGCAAAAATATCAAGGAAGATACAGCAAATATCCAGTCCCTTACAGTGCCGACTTTTTTTTTAAGAAAACATCTGGAGTTTTGATCTCACCCTAAGATCCAAAGTGTTTTTGGCTTGTGATTTAGTCCAGAGAGGATAAAGGGCAGTTGTTTTTGTTTCTTTTAAATTTACCTGCTGACTGTTTTGTGTAATGAAGAGATTAATTACACACGACTGTCATGAACTGCATTTGTTGGTACTGTGCATTGGTTCTGTGCATGTACTCGGCCAGGGACTCGAACTTTGGTACTCGGACTCGGCCCTGTACTCGGCCTTGAATGTACTCGGACTCCCCACTTAGGACTTGGACTCGGCAGCAATGTACTCGGACTCGGCCCAGTACTCGGACCCTGAAGTACTCGGAGTACTCTGTACTCGGATCTGAGGACTCCACTACAACACTCCATTCTAGATATTCAAGAATTCAAATTTGTTGTCTGTGTACGAATGACTGAAATGTCCTGCTTTTCTGGATTGTTTTCAAGGTCTGTTGTTTGCATGTTACAAATTCTTATGGCATGTAAATGGTTTATTAAAAATTGATGTTTTTTAATGACAAAACAAGAAGCTACGTACTACATAAGCCACACATGGCTTGGCAGTATTTCAGGACATATGGATGGTCTTCATCACACCAGTTAGGATACCAACCACGATGGCAAAGAACCTTGTTGGTATTTTCACAACGCTCTGTCAAACACAAACAAGAACAAATATTACAACCCTGTAAGCATATGTAAGTATATCCTAGGGCCTTTTCCAAACCTGGGATTCGGCCTTGGCTCCGGCTCAGGCTCTGTTATCCATATGCTGAATATATAGGTTGTGTTTTCATTGAAGCTGAACTCTGATTTCTTGTTCAAACCAGAGAATCAACTTCTGAACTGTAGCCAAAAAGCTCTTTTTTGATACCCAATATTTAAGAATGAGATCACAAATTGGAGCCGGAGCCTGAGCCAGAGCCGAGGTTTGGAAAAGGACCTGTTTGATGTAAAAGTCTGAATGCAAACATAATTAAAGACGCTTTTTAAGTATGTCCTGTGAATCAATCAAACAGGGTGTTGAAGTTAATGCAAAGTGGTCTGGCCATGATTACCAGTTTGGCAGGTTCATATATAATGTCAGGACATTTCCTACATGTAAGTAGTCAATCATAAATGTCATCCATGCCATCACATCAATATCAAAGGCAGTGTACAACCAAACTATGCTTGCTGACCAAACAAATAGATGAACAAGAAAGAGAGTATAACATGTTACATTCAATGTCCATGATGCAGAAAGTGACAGACAGAAAGTCAATAGAGGATCTTACCTGAACAGGAATGGCCCATCCACCCATCATCACATGTACAGTGACATGTATCATAATCCATAGATCCATGTACACATTGGATGGTGCATTCTACAATGAACAAAGGTCAACAGTGGCTCTCATTATAAATAGTAATGAAAATGAAACCAGCTAGAATGATATATTTACAAAAACAGTTTTTTTAATTTGCTGATTGTATGGCCTTACCTGAGCAAGTAGGTCCACTCCATGGTTCAATGCAGTCACACATACATGTATCTGGATTTTTAGTACCACCATTAACACAGTCAGGTCCTCCACATTCTGTAATATAAATTGTCACTTTCAAGCAGTTTACACTATTAAACACATCACTACATGTTTTTTCATACCTTATGTGCACTTTGTTTTCATTACTGACCAAATGGACAACTTCAAACCATTGGTATTTTATACTGTACCCATTTTTTCATGATGACATTTGACCGAATATCCCTTGAAAGATAAACTTCAATTTGTGATGGACAAAAACACATTTAACATTTTTCCTTTAAGCCTTTTCATTGATACAGAAAAAGTTTGTGTGAGAGTCCCCATAAAGTCTTGGGATCCTGCATTATGTGGACCTCCTTTGTCATGAAGTGCACAGTGTGTATGCTACACAGGGGCAATCTGAACCAGATACATTTCTTTGTTTAAAGCATGTCAGTGACAACATTCAAAATATGTGGTACATTGGTTTTTCATTGGCATGAAGGAATACATAAGCACACATTTAATTTGGCATATCCATAATATCTAGAAAATGATGATTTATTATGTACACGTGCCCAACAGTAACCAGACTCCTCCCCGCAAGACCACAGTGCAAGGACCAATACATATCCTCTCCATCCATACTGTACTGACAAGCTGCTGTGTATGTCATCATTTGTCTGCACACAAACAAACTGACTGAACAGTCTAGTATGAGATAGCTTTAACTTACCCTGTACACAAACGTTCTTCTTGGAACTCTACAAAAAAGATTCCACATGCATGTACCACAAACCTTTTCCCTATTGCCCACTACTCATCATGTAATACTTTCCATGACATCTTAGTCGTCATTTGATTGGGAAAGTAGGTGAATGACTGAGTATTTGACCCAAAGGGAGTTGAGGCTCCTTACATCCACCCACAGAATTCTTGCTAAACAAACCACTCTAGTCTGGGTAAGTGATTATACTCACCACACACTCCACAGAGTGCTGGGCACAGCTGTTCTACTGGGTTGGCATCGTTCTCTTTGAAGCACCAATGCTTAGGCCATCCATCACCACACCATGGGTGAGTGTTATTACAAACATCTGAGAAAACAGGATAGTCTAGTTCAGCACTTCCAAAGTCAAACAAAAACAGCCTGGTGGATCTAGAATTATACTGCTGCTAGTTTAAACATGGCAGTGATGTACAGGGTGTCCCAGAAAAAAACGCAACACTGTGTCGGGACCCATTTTGTTAAAATTAAACTGTTTATCACTTCACGATTCAGATATGTGATACAGCCATGTCTTGGCTATCACTATGTAGAATCTAAGCATATTGGGGCTGAAATTGGCAAAAATATGACCGATTTAAAGAGTACTTCTTAAAAACAAATTTGCAAAGATAACACGCATAGTGGTCAATACACACATAATGTGTATGAAAGAAAGATGAAAATCAGGTTTTGAGGTTGGGTTATTCAGTCTTAGTTTTTTCACTCAATTTCAGTCCAATATTGCTCAGATTCTACATGGTGATAGCCAAGAAATGGCTGTATCACATATCTGAATCTTGAAGTGATAAACAGTTTAATTTGTATATAATAGTTCCGATGCAAAGTGTTGCGTTTTTTGGGGGACACCCTGTATACATCAACTTAGTAAGTAAACAAATCATCGACCAGTTATTTTGCTAGAATTTTCCTATAATCAAGTGGTGTTAAAATGTTAATCATTTCCATGGTTATAATAATTCAAGATATCAAAACAGATGAAATCACAAGAACATTAGCTTTCTACAAATCTCACATTTCAATTTTTGACACCATTGTAACCCTTATACAGTATATTCCAATCAAAGAGTTGACTTAAAGCACTGCACAATCAATTATGCAGTCTTGATACTTAGAGGTAGTATTATACTTTGGTTTTTGTCAAAGAAATACAGATTCGTGGGCAAAAATATCAAGGAAGATACAGTGAAAGTAGCCTAATCTGTGAAAGTTTCAGTCCCATACGTTGCCCACTTTTTGAGAAAACAGCGAAAAACGGCCACAGTATTTCTTAAGTGTTTTCTTGATCTTTTAAAAGATCAAAAAAATTCTGGATAAATACACCATTTCAGGCGGAAAAGTTTCAACAGTATGTTTCTACCACCACCATCTTCATACCCTGTAAGTTATACGTAAATCTGTGAACATTTCTGTTTTGGTCTCTTACCAAAGTATGATACCTTTAAAGAATGAGACATTTGGACACTCTTTCTCACCTAATTATTCATCAAAACAAGGATAAAACCATCAACACATGGACACTAGAATTAAACCAAATATACCACAATGTAATTTGTCGGACAAGTACAACACAACTTGAATTGTTTGTTCTTATTAATGGGGAGGAAGTGGTGAATGATCCAATGCTTAGAGTTAGAGGGCCTGACGCATTTCAATCCTAGTAAGATCTTTCTCAAAGGCTAGATGACAAGAGGACAAGAACATGCAAGTAAACATACACATAAATGGATGAGAGGATCAGAACAAAGGCGGACAGAGTAACCAGGGAAACAGGGAAACCATGAAAGAGAGGATAGAGGTGGGCAAGTGTGGCCAGCAGACCTGCTAGAATCGAAACGTCAGGCCATCCAAGCAATATTTTCATCGGTTACATTAATATAGTACCTACTTGTCTGTGGTAAGTACATATCAAATTGACAGATGCAACTTACTCTGACAGAGAGTGCCAGTCCATCCGGGTGTGCAGTCACACTTACACTCATCAGGGCTGATACTTCCTCCATTCTGGCACTCAAGGTGACATTCTGAGTATGCAAACATTGTACATGTAACTCACACAACATTCATTCTGAGTATGCAAACATTGTACATGTTACTCACACAACATTCATTCTGAGTATGCAAACATTGTACATGTAACTCACACAACATTCATTCTGAGTATGCAAACATTGTACATGAAACTCACACAACATTCACTCTGAGTATGCAAACATTGTACATGTAACTCACACAACATTCATTCTGAGTATGCAAACATTGTACATGTAACTCACACAACATTCATTCTGAGTATGCAAACATTGTACATGAAACTCACACAACATTCACTCTGAGTATGCAAACATTGTACATGTAACTCACACAACATTCATTCTGAGTATGCAAACATTGTACATGTAACTCACACAACATTCATTCTGAGTATGCAAACATTGTACATGTAACTCACACAACATTCATTCTGAGTATGCAAACATTGTACATGAAACTCACACAACATTCACTCTGAGTATGCAAACATTGTACATGTAACTCACACAACATTCACTCTGAGTATGCAAACATTGTACATGTAACTCACACAACATTCATTCTGAGTATGCAAACATTGTACATGTAACTCACACAACATTCATTCTGAGTATGCAAACATTGTACATGTAACTCACACAACATTCATTCTGAATATGCAAACATTGTACATGTAACTCACACAACATTCATTCTGAGTATGCAAACATTGTACATGTAACTCACACAACATTCATTCTGAGTATGCAAACATTGTACATGTAACTCACACAACATTCATTCTGAGTATGCAAACATTGTACATGTAACTCACACAACATTCATTCTGAGTATGCAAACATTGTACATGTAACTCACACAACATTCATTCTGAGTATGCAAACATTGTACATGTAACTCACACAACATTCATTCTGAGTATGCAAACATTGTACATGAAACTCACACAACATTCATTCTGAATATGCAAACATTGTACATGTAACTCACACAACATTAATTTTATTTGTTTTATTTCTCAGCTTCCAGCCAAATCTATCACTTCCCGATGAACATTTATCACAAATATATCTATCCTTCATTACAAACACGAATTATTTGTTATCAAACCAATCTATATTCCTTGCCACATCTTATTAAACACACGTGTTGTTCACTTTGGCTGCAAAAGCTTTTCCAAAGATTATTGGTAAATTTTTTCTTTTTTCTGTCTAGAACTGAAGATATACTCAACATCTTCATTCATATGCATCTGAAAATGAACAATGATTTGTATTACCTTGTATCATGTGTAACATTTGCCGTTTTAATTAAGAAATATACAGCCAATTATAATTCAGAAGTTATTCATCGTCACGATTTGCAGGTTTTTCATACTGTCCTTGTTTTATAATAATCACACTGTATATACACACAGTATGATGTCCCTATTAAGTTGTATCATTTGAGAGACTACGAATACTTAAGTTGATGTGACTTGTCACCTTGACATTCTTTTTTGTTTTTTCAATGAAATTATAGCTTTGCGGGAAAAATTATCATCGCAAGATATTCGTCGCGAAGTGAACGCATTGCGATGCGAATTCATCGCAAAGTTTTCGTGAAATCCGTCTTTCAAATCAATTGCTACTTTGCGATCAATTATATTGCGATCAAATAGCGATTTGATTTGGGGTTTTTTGCGATGATCGCAAAGCGTTAGTGAAATCGACCCCAGTAAATATATGTTTCCTCATGTGTGATGTATTTTATTATACCGCCACTTATCATCTTGCGGCCGCCACTCAATATGTTGTGGCCACCACTTTGCGGCAGCTATATTTCGTGAGTTACTCCACAGATGATCTTCATCTTATGACCCAAAATCATGTGGGTTGCTTGCCGACAGCCTGACACGTCCATATAGGGCCTACTTGTCTTCTTATTCGATTCTCTTACTGCAAGTACACACGCTAGATCCGAAAGCCCCATTTCCCTCCAACATTCGTCAAATTGTTTTTCCGAATGATGGGTTTTCAAACCTTTAGTTTGGGTGGTGTTTGGGTCATATAACATTGATGTTACCTCAGCTACAGTAGGTCACCTAAAAACAATTATTAATTTTTTAAAATAGCTTCTACTATTCTAAAATGAGATATGAATAGGTGGCCTCAGCCGAATTTATACATTCGTTTCAAACCCTTCCCATACTTCCCCGTCTCAGCGGCAGACTATAAAACTGTTTCATTATCTCAAAGGATTTCCTTACATTTTAATCCGAGATGAAAGTGACGGCCGGAAGATAATAAATGGCGGCCTCAATTATATAAGTGGCGGTCACAACGTACTAGTGGGGCCGCAAGATAATAAATGGCGGTCTCAAGTAGCGGTCGCAACGTACTATGTGGCGGCCTCACGGGCCGACTTCATAAAACTTACGACGCGTCGTAGAGTTAAGACGCATCCTTACTCTATGGACTCATCGCATAGATGCGACGCGTCGCATCTACAACCCGTCGCAAATCGAGTTGCGACGCGTCGCAGAGCTTTATGAAATCGGCCCGTGGTCGCAATGTATTAAGTGGCGGCAAGATATAAAATGGCGGCCTCAATATATAAGAGGTGGTCGCAACGTACTAAGTGGCGGCCGCAAGATAATAAATGGCGGCCTCAAGATATAAGTGGCGGTCGCAACGTAGCCTACTAAGTGGCGGCCTCAAGATATAAGTGGTGGTCGCAACGTACTAAGTGGCGGCCTCAAAATATAAGTGGTGGTCGCAACGTACTAAGTGGCGGCCGCAAGATAATAAATGGCGACCTCAAGATATACGTGGCGGTCGCGACGTACTAAGTGGCGGCCTAAAGATATAAGTAGTGGTCGCAACGTACTAAGTGGCGGCCTCAAGATATAAGTGGTGGTCGCAACGTAGGGGCCTACTAAGTGGCGGCCTCAAGATATAAGTGGTGGTCGCAACGTACTAAGTGGCGGCCGCAAGATATAAGTGGTGGTCGCAACGTACTAAGTGGCGACCTCAAGATATAATTGGTGGTCGCAACGTATTAGGTGGCGGCCGCAAGATAATAAATGGCGGCCTCAAGATATAAGTGGCGGTCGCAACGTACAAAGTGGCGGCCTCAAGATATAAGTGGCGGTTGCAGCGCACTACGTGACGGCCGCAAGACAATAAGTGGCGACAATGTAGGCCTAGGCCTACTAACTGAGTGACGGCACGCCTGCAAGATTAAGTGGCGGTCACAATGTAGGCCTACTAAGTGGCGGCCGCCACGTACTAAGTGGCGGCCGCAAAAAATAATTGGTGGTCGCAACGTACTAAGCTGCAGCCGCAATATATAATTTGGCGTCATAGAGCTATATTAAAATTAATAGAGCGCTAGCTCCGTGTATAAAGTGAAGCCTGCTGGGCGCATCCATGTTTGTGCACAAACCTTTGGAAAACACAAAATTGTGTACGTTTTTTGTACGTTCATTTGCATATCTGCGTTGTGTTCTATACAGGTGCGTTATCGAAGCCAAATACGCCCGAAATCCGACGCACCTTCGGTAAATGCGCGTTTCATTTAGCGTCGTGCGGGCACACGCTCTGCACTTCAGCATTGATCTCCATTAATGGAGATCAATGCACTTCAGTCCCACAATGATTGCAATCGTCATCAAGACGAGCTACCGGAACCGTTCGCACATACTTGCGCGTTGCATAAAGAGTACACGCTTCGAAAGGCATTCCAGTCAAAGTGTTCTTGTTCCACAGACACGCACTCAAATTCAAAATGACTGCACCCAGGACGACTTTAAAGGCGCCTTTCCATATGTGCGTTTTTTCATCCGGTGCGTATACGCTGCGTGTACGTTGCGTGTGCGTTAAAATTGCCCATTGAAAAGACACACGCGACCTTTTCAAACGCACGCGCACATATGGAAAGGGTCGCTTGTTTTTTTATAATGATCAATTTTTTTGCAACGCGACGGACACGCAACGTATACGCAGCGGATGAAAAAACGCGCATATGGAAAGGCGCCTTAAATCGTCTACGCGCGGAGAACGCGGAGCTAGCGCTCTAGTAATGTTAATATATCTCTATGTTTGGCGTTCACAAGATTGGAAGTCGCTACGTACTATGTGGCGGCCGCAAACAAATAAGTGGCGGCCGCAAGATAGTAAGTGGCGGCTGCAAGATATAAGTTGCAGTCGAAACATACTAAGTGGCGGTTGCAAGATTATAAGTGGCGGTACAGTGAACTACACACATGGGAAAACGTACCGCCAAGTGGCACGTGCTAAATTTGAAACATATCCGCTTTCTTCACACAACAAATACGAAAAACGTAAAATACAAAAACTTAAAAAACTCAAAATTAGAGTTGCATAAAAATACTCACCACACGATGGTTCAATCAAAGAACAGTCACCTGTATCACAAACACAAAAAGGTTTGGAGTAGTATGGAGAATACTGGTATTGGAGAGTAGGCCAGTCTGTACCGTGTTAATGTGTTAATGTTCAGCCAACTGCAAACATGCGATGCGGTGCATGCGGCCCGCGCCGGCGCCATGGAGCTCGGTTTCGTTCGGTTGGCTTTGGTTCGGGCTTTGGCTATGGCAAATCATTATACATTATCCCTGAACATTGTATATGCTTTTAACTGAGCAATTCAATTAATTACACCTTATGTGTGTCCGAAAGGCTCACAGGAGACAGTCCAAAATTCTACGAGGTACATGTATTTTCTTATACAAGACCCCGACAAACAAAGGCTTCAGAATTTTTTTAAGATTGGAAGGATTATACAGCAAATTAATGAGCATGCAGATGGCTTTGATAGCTTTGGAGTTTAACAGTCAATCTGACTGAGGAGCTTAATGAGTGTAACCATTCTTGCTTCATGTCGTAGTGAAAGTATTCAAAAATGTCAAGGTAAAGCCTACAAATTATCCAAATATAATATTTATACTCACTGCAGAGTCCATTCTTGCAGTTTCCGAGGCCAGATGCACACAAGCTACATGGTTCCCCAATCTGATACGGTGTATGACCATTCACGTTCCCGCTACATGTAATATTGCAAAGATAAATGTTCAAATGACGTTGTCTATTAGACATGCAGCATCAACCAACGACAAGTAACAGTCACTAACCTTCAACTATGTATGGTTTATACATAAAATGTCAACCTCAATTTCCAGTAACATGTGCACTATTAATGTTTTAATAAAATCCGATATTAGCTATGAAATGTACGGTATAAGCGGTAAATCGATCGTTAACAATTGACAAAATTTGAAATAGATTATAATGAATGCGTCTCTTAGTTACTTCTGACGTCAGCTGGTACTCCTTTTTGTCATTTCTTCTAATAACAGAGACCAATTTGTAGGTTTATATTATTTCTTCAAAGCAATGACAACCTTGTTGGCATAATATTTTCAACTATCGTGCGGCCGTGTCCCCAAGTTGCTGTGGCGGCGACACAAATACCACACTCACTTATGCCTGGCAGCCACTAGCCAGTGACTGCAGCCATTTCCATAGACTTGTGTGTTATTTGCGGTCGCAACCAGAGATTTAGGACACGGTCGTAGACTGCACGATCGTGAATCAGCTTCGAAACTTGAGTAGTTGAGTCAGTCAATTATCTGCATGAAATTATCGCGCTTTTAAAAAGCTTTCAAGGAAAAAATTTCATTTTCTCGAACATTTTAAAAAGGTTTTGGTATGAGTTCACCTTTTGTTTTGGTACGCACTTTCATTGATGGCAACATCATACCATGAGAACATTCCACGGCTCCCTATACGATGAATTATTAAGTAACCCTAAAACTACTTAGACTAACTAGTGTATTGTGTGCGTTATAATAAATACTAACTGGTTGCTTCACTCCTGTCTTTTCATACTATTCATCACTTAGCTTTCACGGTAAAACGGGTGAAAACAGTTCATTACGCCGCATCATATAATAGTGCAGACCGCAGTTGGCGGTAGAGTGTATAACCTACCTATGCAAGTTTGCTGTAGAATGAAATGCTGGTCCTTACTAGCCATACCCTTGCACAGAGTGCAACATTCTCAGTAGGGACTATATATACTCAGCTTGAAGGTAAAATAAATACGAAGATATTTGTCCTAGAACTTGTGATTATGGGTGAAGAGATTTGCTATGTGCAAATGCCGTACACGGCAAATATTCGTGCCGCTATGCTCAGACCTCCTGGCCACTGTCACACTATACCTACGTCTGATTTAATCATTCAGCTAATAATATAAATTATAAAGACATAATGCGCAAGACAACATATCCACCCAGAGAGGGTGCTTAAGGCGCTTACAGTAACAAAAGAAAATACAGTTAATCTAGAATGCAATTCTCATCAGGTGTGTTTTCAGTTTGTTCTTGAATTCGTTGAGGGTCTTAGATGTCGGGATATGTTTGGGAAGTCCATACCATAGGCGGGAAGCTCCTGATGCAAATGTTCTGTCGCCCCATGCTCGTTTTGTTTTGGGGATAAACAAAGAAAAGTCACTTAATGACCGAAGACCAGATCGAAATGGTTTGTAGACGTGGAATGAGAGAGCTGGTACACTGTGTGTGTGGGGGGGGGGGTATGGTGTAAGTGCCCGAAAGGTGATAAGAAGAATCAGAGTGAATATGCGATGTTGAACAGGTAGCCAATGAAGACGTTCCAGGATTGGGGTGATGTGAGAGAATTTCCAAGTGTAAGTTACCAGATGGGCAGCAGCATTTTGTAGCTTATGGAGTTGACATTTGGGGAGGCCATAAAGTAAGGAATTACAATACTCATGATGCCTTCGTTATTTTCATGGGGGCCTATTTTGTGTTTTGTTCCATTTGATTATTCATTTGATTATTTATCTTTTTTATTATTATTTTGTCAATGTTAATTAAGTCTAAAACTAAACTATATTAATCTTTTTTATGACAGTGGCGCGTTACTTTTGATGTATTTTCAAACATATTAAGGTCAGGCTGTTTTTATATTTTTGTATCCACGTGATGGAAAATACATCCAAATTAACATAGTAATGTATGAAATATAGAATATTATAACTGTACATACCCGGGTCCATAGTTACACACCAGAAAGTGTGCATTACTGAACTGTGGTCCCTGTGGTTTGGGATCTCCAAGGACGGGACATAAATGCATTGCGCATCCAATCCTATTAGTGTGAGCCCACACCACCTGGCAAAGAAAGCATGGATTCACTTCAGAATATAAGACTAGTCCAAATAAAATGCTTGGAGTTAGGAGGGCCTGACGTTTCGATCCCAACAGGATCTTTCTCAAAGGCTAGCATTTTGCAGCAGTTTATTAACTCACACCAGTCTAAATAATTGGAATTGGCACTATATACTCTTGCATAACCACAGATAATTACTGAGGAACGAAATATACATAACAATGCATGAACAATATCTAGGATGGTGAACAATTTCACACATAAAACCTTGATGTAGATATCGGAATTAAGCAGGCGGAAGAGGAGAATGGTCGTGTAGATTTCAGCTGTGCTGGGCTATTGACCACAGTTAAAAAATAAGTGGTAAAGCCTAACCATTATAAAGTCAATAGAATTACATGGCACATACCAGCTGAACCTAAAATAAAATTTCACATTCTTTGTGGTTTTAAAGATACATTGCCAGATTCAACCAACCTCAGTCTAACAGTAAGAATATATGTCAATTTAGAATTGCTCATTTAATGAGAAGGAACATGTTCTAAGCTTCCAATAATATCCTGGCAAAACATATAGCTGAAACGCAAGATGAATATGAGGCATGGCATTTTTAATCAAGCAATCAGAGTGGGTTGCGATAACTTTTTTCTTTTTTATTCAAAACACAAAACGCAATCTTTCTCAATTCGTTCGTTCGTTGTTTTTGGTCGTCGTCATTAACTAGATATTAACTAACATATTTAACTAGATGAATGGTGTAAAAACAGATATATTTAATTAGAAGCATATTATTCAATACTTGTTCATATCTAAGTGGAAACTACATGGAGTTTGACCTTCAATAATATAATGTGCAAGATGAAGATAACAGTAGCTAAAATCTTGACATTCGAGAAACGTTTGTATGAACATGTACCCCAAATGTGCCGTAGCCCGTATTCATTGGCATTCATTCTAATGTATCAAACTTTGCCGCGTCTGCTTGACTTGATGAAAAGGGCCTAGTTTTTGTGTGGACGTATCGTATCCCAAAATGGCTGTGGTCGCAAATTACACACGCAATATGGCAGCCAATAGCCAGTAACTGCAGTTACTTTGCCATCGAAGCCAGAGATCCGCACACAGCCTCGGAACAGACAGCGACACAAGATCCAGACTGCAATATTGCAATGCAGAGCGGATGGGTTCATACTTGGTGAAATTAGTGCTATGCGAAGCTATAGATATTCGCCACCAATGTTCCCAAACTGCTGAGCCCATTTTGAATTTGCGCAAATTGCTGCGAATAAATGGCGTCCTCGCAATTCGCATGAAAATGAAAATGAAGCATGGAAGTTATAAGATCGGGGATATAAGGGAAACACTTCACTCTGAAACGTCTCTGACAAACCAGCTCACATGATCGTCAAAGTTTAGGCTTATAGGTTCAACTACTTCGGGGGGCTCAGATATTTTGTTTTAGGGGGGGGGCGTGGAAGGGGGGGCGGATGTTGTTATGTTTCCCTTGTTATATACGACTTATTGTTTGAAATGAGACAGAAATAGGCTATGTTGAGCCTCGCCATATTTAAAATAGCATCATAAATGATTACGGGGCAGTTGGTAGTCCCAGACACTGTGTCACGTACACTGCCAAGATCACTGTCTGCGCAGACCGTGTAAGATTAACGTCCAGCCCATTTGGGAAACAGGCAGGAATTGGAGTGATCCTGAGAAATTAGGCCACGTGGTCATATGACATTTTGCAGGCTAAATTAAAAGAGTAATGTGGTGAAACTATTAGATTTGAAACTAGGGCCTACTGGTCTGCCTGTGTGATTGATAAGTACAGACGCGGATCTAGCTTTCAGGAAACAGGGAGGTTAGAAATCAAAAGGTGCCATTTCGATGAAATCGAGTCCTGAAAGTTATCGAGGGACGTGTAATGGCTAGTATGAACTTCAATTTGGGTACGGCCTCCAATTCGTCGTTTACAAAACAGAAGATTTTTTGTGGAGATCTTGTTTAATTTATAGGGCATAAAATATGACAAACAATCAAATCACAGTCATACATTGGAATTAATGATTTGGTTAAAGGGTTTCCTTTTCTCCATTTCACTGATATCAATTATAACATATTGGTCTGCGGCTTAAGAGAGGATTGCAACCCCAACCCCCTCTATATCCGCCACTGAACTGTCCAGTATAAAATGTTTCAGTTAATTGGGCTGGGTTAATTGGTGGGATTCAAGAATACATCTCATGTAAAATCCGTTCACGTGTTCAGATACATGGATTGTTTAAGTCGCTTCTTAACATAATAAATGTATTTTGTATCGGTTATTTAATCCCCAATGAGACTATGGCATTTAGTCAGGTCATTCTAATATCAAAGCAAATTCACTTACCTGAGTGTAGTGCCCGCATATGGTTCCCTCTGCGCATGTGTCCGTGTTGATGTCATAGTTCTTTTTCTCATTAAACCAATGTGAGATAAGATACAAAGGAGAGGTCGGGGCCCCGCCTCTACTATAGGCCAAATTCTGGCCAACGTGCTGGTACGGTGTTATGTTATCAGGATTGCCATGTCCCCAAATACACTCCTTAGCGTATTCAGTTGCCATGCTGGTTAAGTCGTCGTCCCATTTCTGTAAACGCAAAATGTGAAAACTAATTTGTCAGGCTTTTGTGCAGAAAAACTACGGTAAAAAAGATCTTTATAGTCAGTATATCAAAAAGGATGTCCTTCAGAATGGTTCAATTCCATCAATTACCTTGATTCCCGAATGCTTCGTACTGTTAATTGACCATCCCTTCGCTCTATTTTATAAGAAAAATTTAATTATTGATCCTAAACTCATTGTCAAGTTTGGACATCACTTATAAATATACCTCTGGTTAATTCTGATAGTGATGTTACGGGTGATTGTGGACATACGTCCATTGCGATTATATTCAGACTAACAAAGCTTAGAAGCTTCTAAGATCATAATTATAAGCTTTGTAAGTAGACCTAACTTACCTGAAAAATGTTTATTGCTATATCGTATATCGTATTGAATATTAGCATGGTCAAATTTGTGGAAAGAGGGCAGTTTGATCATTTGGTTTGGTAATTCAGGACAAAATGGCGTGACTGGACTGACAGGCTAATCGCAACAAGCGGATATAATTATCAGAAAACTGTAGTTTTACACTGAAATATTGTCGAAATGTCTTCTAGGGTTTTAAGGACTCGGGAACATTGCTTCAAGTCTATATCACATTTTGGAACAGTAGAAGCTATTTAAGAACCGAAAATAATCCTTATTATGTCTAATAACCACAAACCCCACTTTATGTTTGTCACAGCATCAAGCATAACATGTCTAGTTTTGATTGTTCACACTGAATGTCCACAATGGGAACAATTTGAGTCATTAAGACGTGTGTTCCACTGGATCATCTCGTATAGACATTTCGTTGAACTGTTTAACTCGGCAAAAAGACACTGACGACGGAGGGACATACTGATATCTGAGCACATATTCACGACTTGCACACAGTGACACATCCGAAAAACTCAAATAAAAAGTAAAAAGTCTCAAGTAAAAATGTTCGCTATGTGCAAATATTATTTGAGGTGCAACAGTGTCACTCATACGCTAAACACGATATGAATGTCAGTTTAAAGTACATCGTGAGCCAGCGGGTTATCTAGGGGAAACGGCAGCAATGGATTATTGCATTTAAGTGACTTTTTAACTCCTTTGTATTAAGTGCAATTATAATAATATTGGTGTCCGCTAATTCCTTTAAAGAGCAACTACAACGGGAAAAAAAACATAATTTTTCCACTATATTTCAAAAGATTTGGTAGTTTCCATTCAAAAAATTCCATAAGATTTTAAAACTGGGTTTTGACAACAAATCTTATGTTATTTTGATTTGGGAACTATATAAAGTCTTTTTGATAATGGGGGAATTTTTCCAATTATGCAATTTAGACAATGAAATAAGTTTGTGTTTTCAAGATATTTGTGATGTTGAATGAACTACTGGGGTTTGTTTTTATTTTGAACGAGAATATAAGGCCAAAGCAGAAATGACTGACCATTTCTTCCATATTAGCAGCCGTTCCCGGTACAGTCCTTCTGTAGTTATTATGCAGACCTACTATCATCTTGGCCATACGGGAGTTGATCCCTACTTGGGTTGGTTGTTTAGGTGCCGCAGCCTGTGGTAACATCGTCCTCTGTCCATTCTGGTCAACAAAATACATCAAATCACGCAATCAAACAAACACGGCCATATATGAACTTTTTCCTGAGCGAAAAGTTAAGCAATACATAATATTGGCCCAATTACTGTACTAAAGAAAACAATTCTTCACTTACGGTAGCAGACTTTTTGCTTATATACAGTTAGCGTATTTCACAGGAAAGTTTTCTTTCTCGCTACGTCACGAGAGGACTTTCTGCAGAATACACATGACAGCAAGTTAGCAGAAAGAAATCACGGTTGCCCGAGAAAGTCTTCGCTATTAGTCTTGCTTACGGACTCTATGAAATTGGGCCCTGATCTTAACCCACTTATAAAACAAGTTGATCCTGTCCAGGTAGGTATTAAGCACTATCATATGCGTTGCTTAATTCCATCCAACCATATCCGCTGGTTTAAGTACTCGTAAACAATATCACGCGAAAAGCACTCTTTCACGTTTTCTGAAGATCCTTCTTCATAAAAACAACAATAATTAACTTTTACTGAACAGACGATAAAACAATTTACATGATGTCGAAATTTGGGATAGGAATACTGCCATTTATTCCTGTTCCATTTCTTGTCACGATACGTTTCCCAATGTCTCAAGACTCTGAGAAACACTGAGAAACCAGCGAAATCCAAACTTGATTAATTGTGTTGTCAAGAACATCGCTACAAGTTCTTAATCATCTGCAAACCTATTTTGTAACGTAATGTAGAGAACGTGACTCGGGAAACGTCTTGATGCCACAGCGATATTGGTCCCTAATTAACTTGTTTAATTGTCATTACATTCAGTGCAGGAAGCACATGTACATGTATAATCAGTTACTTCGAAGAACAACCGTCATTCATTTTCAGAAAGTAATAAACCCTGTCGTAATAAAGGCCTTCGGACGTAATAAAGCAGCAGTATCTAAGCAACTACAGGCGTCTATAAACAGCTGTGCAATAATGAGCTGTATATATATAGCTTCGTTACTGACAAACATACTCCATAAGTATATTAAGGGCGACTACGGAAACATCCCAGTTTAATAGAGGAGTATGTGTTTGATGAACCTGCCGGTTGTGTTTGCTTTTTCTGTGTCGTGATTAACAACCTTGTTAAATTAATGTAATAAAAACGGAGTTCCACTTTACACAAACTAGTCATACATCACCCTAACAATTCAGCATTTGGTCGTTTTGTTTTGGTTTTGATTTTGGGTGGTTTGTTTTGTCCTAGGGATTAGTCTAACGTTACTTACATTTAGTTATTGTTTCTTAGAAGCATGTTCTAAAGTCACATTGAAGTTTGAACGATTGGTAAGGATGAGAAAAATAGTTAGGCCTAATGGTCAAAAAGTTAACAATTTAAAAATGTTCAAACTAGAACCAACTATTGCCCTGTGAAAGGCTGTACTTATTTATGAAATATGCTAGCAGTGTCGAACCCTCGTACCTAGTCGGATCCTCTATTAAAAAAGCTTCTTTTTACAGAAATAAGCAATCGTTATGGATAGAAATATGAAATTTGTATTTGTGAACGAATGTAGGCCTATGGTTTCAAAATTACAACAATTGTAAATATATATATATAATTATAAATTCCATAAAAATAGTTTGTTTTTATGCATAAACACGCTGCTTTGATCGTGGTATTTGGTTCAGTAAAAATGTACCAAAGAAGGGGGATATAGATAGATTAACCGTAAAATAATAGGTCGGTCACAATATGGCCATATAGTGTAAGGACAGAACTGCAGAATTAATAGCAGTGTCTATCATAAATCACGAAGAGTGTTTACTGTTCACATGAATATTCTGCATTATTAATGTTTAATACCCCAATTTCACAGCACTGTATTTAGCAGTATTTCTTGCGTTATGCTACCATTCTACACAGGCTACGAATCCCACGAATCGTCACGAATTGGTACATTTTAGGATTCGTGAGGATTCGGCTCTGTATTCAGCTTAAATTGCACAAATATTTTCAGGGCTCTACTACGATTTACCAGACTCAATTCGAATGATGTACGAACGTCAACAATCAGTTACGAATCAATTTAGAAAATGGACTTGTTTTGTACCTGCTCTGGTGTGTATTCGTTTGATTCGTTACAGATTCGAACATCGTTCGTGATCAAGCCGCGATTTCACCAATCCCCGAATGAGGTAAGTGTAAAAGAATTCTTACGGATCAACCACGATTCAGTTACGATGTCCAAGAATGCTCTACGATTTTGTTACGACTTTTGTTTTTACATCGGGAATTCGTGGCCAAAACCTTGAACACAGCTGAAAACTTTTGCAACGAATTCCTGATAGCTACATAATTCAAAGAACTGAATAGGAATCAATACGAAACAGTTAAGAGCTTCAATAACTGATTACGATTCAGATACGAATGCCAAACTAATTTAATTTATTTTATTAATTTATTAAAAAAAAAAAGTTTAATGCTAAACTAATTGTATTTCATTCAATAGTTTATTAATGAATTTAGCAATTAAAATCAGCGTGATCTGACCGTCGTCAGCGTGATCTGTCCGTCGTCAGTGTGGTCTGCCCGCCGTCAGTGTGATCTGACCGTCGTCAGCGTGATCTGTCCGTCGTCAGTGTGATCTGCCCATCGTCAGTGTGATCTGCCCGCCGTCAGTGTGGTCTGCCCGCCGTCAGTGTGATCTGACCGTCGTCAGCGTAATCTGTCCGTCGTCAGTGTGGTCTGCCCGCCGTCAGTGTGATCTGACCGTCGTCAGCGTGATCTGACCGTCGTCAGCGTAATCTGTCCGTCGTCAGTATGGTATGCCCGCCGTCAGTGTGATTTGCCCGCCGTCAGTGTGATCTGTTTAATGCTAAACTAATTGTATTTCATTCAATAGTTTATTAATGAATTTAGCAATTAAAATCAGCGTGATCTGACCGTCGTCAGCGTGATCTGTCCGTCGTCAGTGTGGTCTGCCCGCCGTCAGTGTGATCTGACCGTCGTCAGCGTGATCTGTCCGTCGTCAGTGTGATCTGCCCATCGTCAGTGTGATCTGCCCGCCGTCAGTGTGGTCTGCCCGCCGTCAGTGTGATCTGACCGTCGTCAGCGTAATCTGTCCGTCGTCAGTGTGGTCTGCCCGCCGTCAGCGTGATCTGACCGTCGTCAGTGTGGTCTGCCCTCCGTCAGTGTGATCTACCCGCCGTCAGTGTGATCTGACCGTCGTCAGCGTGATCTGACCGTCGTCAGCGTAATCTGTCCGTCGTCAGTATGGTATGCCCGCCGTCAGTGTGATTTGCCCGCCGTCAGTGTGATCTGCCCGCCGTCAGTGTGATCTGCCCACCGTCAGTGTGATCTGACCGTCGTCAGTGTGATCTGACCGTCGTCAGCGTAATCTGTCCGTCGTCAGTGTGGTCTGCCCGCCGTCAGCGTGATCTGACCGTCGTCAGTGTGGTCTGCCCTCCGTCAGTGTGATCTGCCCGCCGTCAGTGTGATCTGACCGTCGTCAGTGTGATCTGACCGTCGTCAGCGTAATCTGTCCGTCGTCAGTATGGTCTGCCCGCCGTCAGTGTGATCTGCCCGCCGTCAGCGTGATCTGACCGTCGTCAGCGTGATCTTTCCGTCATCAGTGTGGTCTGCCCGCCATCAGTGTGATCTGACCGTCGTCAGTGTGGTCTGCCCGCCGTCAGTGTGATCTGCCCGCCGTCAGCGTGATCTGACCGTCGTCAGCGTGATCTGCCCGCCGTCAGTGTGATCTGCCCGCCGTCAGTGTGATCTTACCGTCGTCAGCGTAATATGTCCGGCATCAGTGTGATCTGTCCGGCGTCAGTGTGATCTGACCGTCGCGTCGTCAAAGTAATCTGTCCGGCGTCAGTGTTATGATATGTCCGGCGTCAGTGTGATCTGTCTACCGTCAGTGTGATCTGACCGTCTTCAGTGTAATCTGTCCGGCGTCACGCAATCAAACAAACACTGTCCACTTTAAATTCTTATCACCAATGGCAACAGATTGCTACGCGTGTAATGTGTATGTCAGTCAATGGATCGAGAACCAAGGCCGTGACGTCAGTAGTCCAATCCCCAATCCAGCTGAAATATTGCCCGTTTAGTCATCGTTTACTTTATTCAACTTCATTCATGGATTCTTACAATGTCAAACCTGAAACATGTCAAATCAAGGACAAAGTTAGGTTGCTCAGATATGATGATTATTCAACCTCCGTGACATTGTACAATGGGTATGCTCAGTCATTTACATGCGGACTTTAGGGGCGTGTGTAACCTTAGAGAATCCCTATCGATTGAAATGAAATAATATTTAAGGAAGGGCTGCTTTGCCTTAGGTTTGAAAAAAATACTGGGCAGAACTTATGCCCAAATTATGGAATGAAAATAAGAAAGAAAGATGGTCCGCCTGGGATCAGTTAACAAATTTAATAATGCACTATAAATTTTATTAATTGGAGCTTACGGACTATAAATGACGTTGACGACTAGGCCACGTTCCTGTGGCTTACCCTTAGCTGTATACTACTGCAAGTAGGCTCGACACAGGAACGTGGACATCGGTGAATGAAGTAAAGATTCGACGGGATCAACTTGGACGTCCGAACCTCACTGAAGACAGAAGGCGAGTGGGAGAGTCTCGTCTAAAATCGCTGGTCACACGAAGACGTTCCATGCATGTGGTCCATTGTGTATAATTTGTGTATTGTTATGTAAAGTATGCACATCTGGCCTATTCTTGGTCCGTGCCCCTCGGCGCGGTCACAACTTAAAATGGTCACTACAGACTCCAGCACAATTTTTGATCATGAGTCAAATGTAATTATGTATGAAACATCATTCGAAGCTCAATGTGTATTCTATTTTTTTTGGGGGGGGGGGGTATTTACGAACTGTAATATTCGGAAACTGGATGACGCATATAGCTGAACATTTGCAAGAACTTTTGCATCATTTTCATCTTCTGAAAGTGTATAGCTAACAGTTGTACAACAGTTGACAGTTATCTGCTGATTTATATAGTTCATTTTACTTTCGTTTGAAAATTATGTGAATGCAATGCGATAATCCGCACATTTAGCGTAGTGCATTGTCACATTCAAAGTTACAAAGAACCAATCCTGAATTCCTTTTGTTCTTAATTCTGTTACACATGGGGGAAATGCAGTCGTGACTACACAAATTGCAATGGTTGTTTTTGTTTGAGCTTAATTTCATCAAAGTGTTAAGTCAAATGAAATGTCTTCTGCGTTTAAACAACTATCATGTATGCTTTATTATTTTTCGCGTGTTAAAGGTAACTTCACACTTTGGTTTTTTTGTCAAAGAAATGCAGATTCATGGGCAAAAATATCAAGAAAGATATACAGTAACAGTCATCTGTGAAATTTTCACTCCCATGCGGAGACCACTTTTTGAGAAAACAATGTAAAACCCCGCCACGGTATCTTAAAATATATTTACAAGATTTTGATCTCACCCCGAAATCAAACTTGTTCTTTGGCTGTGCTTTATTCTGGATAAATACAGCATTTCATGCAAAAGAATTTAAACGGTATATGTGTCTACCATCACCATCTTTATAGGCCTACCCTGTTATATTTTAATCTGTGAAGATGTTTTGGTATATACGCTACCATGCAAAGTATTGGCACTGTGCCTTTGAAACTTAATTGAACACCAGCAATTGCATGGTGCGCCGATACCTTTGGCACAGAAAGGACGACCTTGGGTTTTCTTTCGCACAAGTTATTTACGCAGTAAATCTTAAGTCTTTACTCACTTTGCCATGAAACCACGTATATTATAGCGCCACATACCGACAAAGACTTCATAGCAAATAATTTCTGAAGTTATGGATAGTCTAGCCGTGTAATATCAGCACTGTCACTTTTCCCAAAAAGGTGCCCTTCTCCTTAAAGGTAATATCATACTTTGGTTTTTGTCAAAGAAATGTAGATTCATGGGCAAAAATATCATGAAAGATACAGTAAAACTCATCTGTGAAATTCCCAGTTCCATACGATGCCGAGAAAACAGTGAAAAACGCCCAATTAATAATTTTAAATTTTCACCGTTATTTTTGATCTTTGAAATATCAAAACTATCATCGGTTGTTGCTTTTACTGATTTCTTGATAAATATAGCATTTCAGGCGGAATTATTTTAGCGGTATGTGTCTACCAGCATCATAATTATTCATATACTCTGTAAGTTATGGAAATCTGTGAACATTTCTGGTTTCTGTTTCCTACCAAAGTATGATACTACCTTTAAGATAAATCTGTGCAATACCCAGAGAGTGATCTTCATGCACTGATAAGCAAAAAAAAAACCAGTTTGAATTCAAGAGGAGCAAAACTGATGAAACGCACAACAAACGCATTCCAACTTAGCTGAATCACTATTTCGTGTAGGCCCTGCGTTATCAGCACTCAATGTGAAGTGTAGCGCATTCTACGCACCGATTAATTGGTCAACATAATTCAACAAATTAGACAAAATTTGATCAATGTGATGTTATTTTAAGCTATCATACTTTGGTCGGAAACCAAAACAGACACATGTTCACAGATTTACGTAAAACATACGGGCCATATAAAGATAGAGCTAGTATAAACATGCCGTTAAATGTCTGCATGAAATGCTGTATTTTTTCAGAAATTTGTATAAAAAAAAAATATAAAAAAAAAGTACCGAAAATAGTTTTGATCTCCGATACCGAGATCAAAACCTCACAATTACAATTACCTCACAATTTCGCGTAACAATTGCAACGGTTTTTCGCTGTTTTCTACTGTTTCCAATAATCGATTGAGCTGAAAATTTCTCAGGTTTGTTTGAATTTCATGACAAATCAGATTATGAACAGACTGCAGCTGTTCTATCAACTTTACCAAAGTACGATACGACCTTCGAGCCTTTCCCTTCTCGCTGTCGCATTTTATCATTCAGTAGAAATCATTGTGAAGAAAAATTGATTTAAGCTCTTCGGTTGAATTCGAACCTGCGACCTCGATCATTCAAACATTCGAGTTCAACTTAGATTGAATCGTGTACATGCCTATCTACGGGTGGCGCGGTCAACCACTGACCTATATTAGATTTTCTGGAATTAGTGGATCCTTGCGGGGGTGGGTTGTGACAGCAGCAGTCTGCAGTCTGCACTGAATTCTACAGCAAAAACTGCACGCACCCGAACTATTTTCCAGAGTAGTTTATGATACTTTGCCTCAGTCATATAATGCATGTGCTACACAGTGGGCCTCCAAGCCTAATTATGCAGAATCTGCGTACCTATATACGTTAAAGGTACTATCATACTTTGGTTTTTGTCAAAGAAATACAGATTCATGGGCAAAAATATCAAGGAAGATACAGTCACAGTAATCTATGAAAATTCCAGTCCCATACGGTGCCTACTTTTTGAGAAAACAGTGAAAAACTGTCACAGTATTTTATTAAGTCTTTTCTCTTTTATTTTTGATATTTTAAAAGATCAACAAGACTTTCGGTCGTTGTTTTATTAATTTTTGGATAAATACACCATTTCAGGCGAAAAAAAATGTAACAGTAGGTTTCTACCAGCATCATCTTCATACCCTAAAAAAATATAAGTAAATCTGTGAACATTTCTGTTTTGGTTTCTTACCAAAGTATGATACTACCTTTAAGGGAGAATGTTTCAACCGGATTTCGGTTAAGGAACATGACGTACATGCACCCCGTAGGCAAACCTCCGTCCCTATACTCAACTGCGTGACAGGTTTTGATTAACTGGATTGTTCTGCGGTTATTTGGTGTAGGCCTATTCGACACAAACGCATAGATGTAATTAAGTTCACGTTGAGTTCGGATCCAATAAGGGAACTTTTTGCAAGTTGGGGTGGATTTTGTCAGTGTAAAACATGAAGTGAACCATGATGTAGGCCTATGTCTAGTCACGAAGTCAAAACCCCTGCTTCCGTTTAAAAAAATTGTACATTCGCAGTCAGCATGTGTATTGGAAAGTACATGGATTTGCACACAAGTTCAAGGCATATGAGTAATTAAATTAAACACTATCTGCTGAGACTGACCTGTGAATTCAGAAATCTTGACCTGGACCTTGACCTTGACCTGTCTCGGTTTCCTTCCAGAGTGTATCCCAAGTCAAAATCTCGCTTTTCATCATCGGACATGGCTGCATCTTGGTCTAAATCCACCGGAATCTCCTTCTTGACGTTACCTTCATTCAACTTGTCTGTTAGGTTCTCGGTAGTGACATCCTCCTTAGTAAACTCAGTGTTGTCCGAACACAATACCGGTGAGAAAAGACAAAATGCTGCGACTCCCAGGCACAGAACAAGCCAGCGTGATAGCATTGCCATGATCTTCAAGTATCCCCTCTTTTTATCTGAGTGGTCTCTGTTTTACGGTGAATATTCTAGACGAGTTATGAGATCAGCGGGTGCCCGGTGGTGATAGCCGGCAGCGCGCTGTGCCGTGGGGCTTGTTTTTCTCTCAAACGCCCCGTGAAATCGTTCTGGCAGTGAAACCCTGAATGTGGAGGAATGACTGCTTATATTTATAAGAGCATAGGCCTACTACTCCCCGACTGGTCTACCTTGGTTCTGTCCAATGAAAACTTCAATAGTTATCATTTTACAGTCAGTGTGGAGGGGGTGGGGATGTTCCATTTTCTCATAGGTAAGTCACCAAGTATATACGTCTAAGATTTAGCATAGGTGTTTCTATTTTTTGATAGTACCTCGCAATAATAATATTTGAGTGCTCATAAACTTCTTGACGCGTTTTAATGAGCTGGGCATGATTGAATAATTTATGTTACGTTGTAAATTCTAGTAGTGTCACCCCTTTTGTCAATTAGAGTTGTCTGCACAGTTTGGCCTGCATTTTATTACGTGGAGGAATAGGGGACTGCAATGCACGTGACATTAATATACCCCTAAGGATTTTTTTGTTATAAAGAGACGTGACCAAGGAACGTTGAAACAAACGATCACACAAATGAGAGACCTGTAAAAATCATTGATTCCATGACAGGACCGTGCATATAATTCATTGCTGTATGGTTTCCTCTTAGGCGCACAGTGTGTGTGGTGATAGAGAAAGTGCGGTCTAATGGCGTGAAGGTTCCGTGCAATTTATGACCAATACATTATGGGCTGCTCTTTGTTGTTGAAGGGTTATTAACCTTTTAATTTGGCCTGTACATAAGTCACGGCTGCAATAGGTCACATGAGTTCACCAACCCTGCTGATAATGTACATATTATATCAAATTTTTCATTTTGTATAATTATTTATCAATTTTATATTTTGAAAAGTGAACAAAGAAAAATTGACTGGAGCGGGATTCGAACCGGCGACCTCCTGAATACCGTACAGGCGCTCTACCAACTGACCCATCCAGCCCTACGTTGGTGGTGACCCAAATAGTCAACTATCTTTGTTCGTTATATAATGTTATATCATGTTGTTAATTTATTCATTTCATGATTGGAGTTAGGAGAACCTGACGCGTTTCGATCCTAGCAGAATCTTTATCGAAGGCTAGGATCGAAACGCGTCAGGCCCTCCTATAAGGCCTATGACTCCAAGCATTTTGTTTTGTAAATTTAAGGTCATTATGTTCATATAGTTTGGCTGATGAGCAGTTATCAGCAGTTTATTATTTGTATTGATTTATTTATTAACGTATTCGGCTATTGAGTTGTTGATTTATATTATTCGACTAGTAATTTAGTTAAATAAATAACGTCGCATGTAGTCCGTATTTCGTAGATTTGCACGGAGGCTAAAATAATAAACACTACAATGTATATAGTGTGCATGCACACCTTTTATAAAATAACAAACCATACGCATTTCTATAATACTATATGCCAGTTCAAGTTGAACATGTTTTTGTCATGGAGGGTTTCACATAATAATACTTCGTAACTGGGAAATACGTTTGTTTGCCTATTTCACGCAGGAAATAATGTCTGGACTTCATTTCTCTTGCATACTATACTATGGCAGTAAGTAATAGTGAGTCAGTCATACTGCGGTACTGTCTTGCTCATATCCTGGGGTCTTCCCTGACCCAATTCTTGCCGATTTGTCATTTTTTTCTAATGAATTGAAAAGGGTTGCTGGTACTGAGTCTGTCCGCCAGCTCATGTCCATCATTGTTTTTGTTTTTTCAAAACATTTATAACGTTCAATTGGAAATTAATCATGACTATCGAATCTTATATGGACCGCGCTATAATTGTATGATATTGTACTGAGAATCAAATTCGTCAGTTGATAGTTTGAGTTTGTGCAAAGTTTCAAGTTCATAAATTGCAAAGTGAAAAAAATATTTCATGTAGGTACGTTTCATCGTACATCACAAATTCACGAATAATATGCGCAGTTTCGTCATATGATGTTGCACATGCATTATAATGACGTATAAAACATAACACAATACATCGTACAACACAAATCTGCGCACATTTTTATTTGTGTGTTTTAACACTATAGGCACACACAATTTGTTCTGGTTTGAAGGTGTTTGTGTCAATGTGAAGATTGTGATAACTCAGGTATGAAATATACCATTTCCGCCTGAAATGGTGTGTTTATCCAGAAATTAGTAAAACAACGACCAAAAATCTTTTTTTAAAAGATCAAAAATAAAAGAGAAAAGACTTAAGAAAAACTGTGGCTGTTTTTCACTGTTTTCTCAAAAAGTGGGCACCGTATGGAACTGAAATTTTCACATATGACTGTTATTGTATCTGTCTTGATATTTTTGCCCATGAATCTGTATTTCTTTGATAAAAACCAAAGTATGATATTACCTTTAATAATAATTAGATATTTAGATATTATGGCGCACCTATTGTGTGATTTCGTATCCAGTGCAAAATGCGGTTGTCGCCATGACACATGACACTTGGGGCGCGCATTACATTACTCAGTGTGAAATTAACTATGAATATCATGCGCAAGACGGCAAAGAAAGGTGGCGCAGGAGAAACATTCGACATCACAGAAACTTCGCACATTTTGTGAAGTGATACATCGTACATCACAAATTCACGAATATGCGCAGTTTCGTTATGTGATGTTTGCACATGCATTATAATGACGTAGGCCTATAAAACATAACAATACATCGCACATTTTTATTTTGTGTTTTTTTTTCTGAAAAATATTTTCTTGCTTTAGTTTACGATAATTAGAAATCAAGTGAAATGTAATTTTTTTTTATTAAAACAGCGGTCAACTGCCGCGAAAAGCACAATAACTGTATGCAGTTAGTGGTTGTGATTCACCCATTACATTGTAATATAATGTGGGGTGCCGTGGCCTAGTGGTGTGGTGTGTCGCACTCAATGTCTTGTGATCAACTTGAATATACAGATTGTGGGTTCGAATCCCGACATGGGCTAGTGGTGCTTGCGTCCTTGCGTCCTTGGCCAAGACGCTTTATCACAATCATATTGCTCCTCTTCACCCATGTGTAAAAGGGTACCTATGAGGGTAGAGATGGCTTTGTGGTTTTATACAATGACCACAAGGGAAACTGACTGATTGTTTAAGTAATTTAAAAATGTACCGTGTACACTGTACACGCGTTCTTCCAAAAATAAGCCCTACGTTGGTGATGTCCATAATAGGCAATTAGCTGCACTCAATCACTCAAATTCGAAAAGATTTGTAACAGAATTGGCAAAAGGATCTGAAGTGATCCATCTGAAATGAAAAGGGACAAAAATTACCAAAGACCAAAGTAGGCCTACTGAATTCCGTGAAGCGCGGTTTGGCGGACATTATATATTATTTGGCACCGTAACCCTATAAGACAGTACATGACAGGCGGACCTGCCAAAACACCTGAATATAATTCGACAAATTCAAGATCAATGACACATTTTGCAATTAGTACATGTGTATAAGTGTCACAAAATTGAGTGAATCCTGGGTTGGAATTTCCACTGCCTTCAGAGCCTTTAAACCAGTAGTGTAGACACGTCCTCAGACCTGGGGGGGGGGGGGGGGGTGACCGTGTAGCTGGGTCGTACTTCCATACACGTTTGTGCACAAAATCATTTTTTGTATATATATAAAAAGTGAAAACCTGAGGGGGGGGGGTTGCAACCCCCCTAGTCCCCCGGGATCTACGCCCATGGTTTAAACTACGGTCGAGTTGGAGGCTATTTATTGGGTCAGCCGCCAACGTAATAATTTGTAATAATTTTTTAATTAAACTTTTTAATTGTTTAATTATTACAAGTTATTGCAACCTAAGGGTTTTGTGCATCAACCTTTTAGAACTTGAAGACTTTTTTGCTCTCAACCTTTTGGAAGCATGCTTTCCGAAAACTGACGGGAACAATTTCCGGGCTGTTCATATTTCTAGGGGAATTAACAAATCGGGTGACGCACCAACAACGGAAAAGAATTATATACTTTGTTGAATGGAAGCTTGTTAATTTTCGTGTGGTATACATGCAGAGACTCGGTACATCATCAGATAGAGACGCACGACTAAGCTCTAACTATCATGGCTCTGGGTGCACCACACTAATTAACTCCAAAATCAATGCACCGAGCTGATTATCATATTCTATGTAGGCCTACCCTCAAATGTTTTTTAAAATATGCAATTTAGGGGGTCGTGCAATTCATATTGTGTAATTATGACGGGTTATCACAACCTGGGGGTTCAGAGCTTCAGCATGCCTTGTTTTGGAGACGTTTTGAATTATTGCACCGAACACTGCTGAGAGACTTAGTGGATGAAATATTTTGAACTGTGAAGTTGAGGTATTGTTCTATTAGTATGTAGCTCTATGGGTATTTTAAACTAAATGGCGCAGCTGCACCCCTCTGTAAAGCAAACAGCGACCTCATGCGGCCACTTGACCCTCAAGTAATACAGGCCACAGGCTGTACGACGAGGTGTATACGTACGTGTACATGTACAGTACATGTGTTGTATGTAGTGCACAATGAACATACTGTACATTTTCTCAACACGGAAGTTCCAACTTTGCCTCGGTGAAGTCTATTTTCTTCGAACTCCATTGTGTCAGCAGTAGGCCTAGGCCTAACTTAAACAGTGGCTCATGAGCAGGATGTGGGAACTTGATTCGTAAATACTTCAGGAACCCCTTACTTCCTCATTTGGTAAGATTTTTCGTTGATAGTCAGGGATTAGACCCAGTAACTGGGGCGCTGAACTCCCGGTTTTGACTTTTGGGGTTGACGGTCGGTCTAGCGCCCCAGTAGTTGCGATGATCGTAACACTAGGTCTGACATGGGGACTGGGACCTTAGGGTTACGAGAAAACGTATTCAAAATGTTTGGGAATGACATTTTGGCCAACTCCTGAAGTACGTTTCCACTTAGTTTTCCACTTTCCAAAATCCAAACACAAAATCTGACTACATGGATCTGATTGGTACTTATCAATGAGTCATATAAAACCACTTTGAATATCGAAAGATCATTATATTCAGAAAAAATGACCCAAAACTTACCGAAGGTGTCGAGATTCCCTCCGTTTGCCGTCAGTCGGCCATTTTGAATAGTGCGCAGTGTGACATCTTGACCAAATCACGTCATGCGAAATGCCGTTTTGGCTGTTCCACCTTTCAAACTCAAACTCGCAGCCCTATGGAGGGCTCGTATCACGTGCGTTTGACAGTGCTATACACGGCATATCGCATACAGTGTGTGAGCGTGTCCGTTTAATAAATCACAGGTTATTGAATTAAGTTGACCAGACCCGTGTGCCAAAACTGCCGAATTAAGTTTATTTTCCGCCGCTCTTCTGATATGACAGGTGAAGAAAAACGTATACGGCGTGATTTTTTTCCGACATCCAATTAACACAGGCCGACATCGAACACATGCGAAAATACGATTCATGGCGAAAGAAATGGAGTGTATTATACACGATGCGTTTTATACCTCCATGGTTATATCCGCGTTGCGAGATCTAAAAAAAAATGGAAAGAATTCCACTGATGACCATTACGGAAAAAGGATTATACCCTCCAAGAGTTAACTTATTGGATACAAATTATGATGAACTTCAATCTCAGGTGTGGAAAACTTTGATAGCATATCTGAAAAGTGAGTTTTACAGGGTTTTTTACCTACAAATTGTGCACTTCCAATACAGCGGTGCCATTTTGCTCAAAACGCCCTCTATTGGTTCCATAGAGTTGTGCACAAATAATGGTCATCAGTGGAATTCTTTCCAAAAAAATATTCTGATCGACCGTCCTTCCAAAGTACCGTAAATCGTAGGCTGATCAGCTTATAAATCTTACTTGAATTTCACTCAGTTATTTTGTTCAATTGGCCAAGTAGAAACACTCTTTTTATCGTGAAATCCTTCCGAAACCGACCGCCGATCGCATTAAAAAATTCAGACGTAAAAACATTGCCCTCACCGCAGAGAAAGACAGCCTGGTATCCGCGTGCGTAATAGCCACAGTTTCAAAGCAAACGTAGTTAACGTACATTGTGTACGTGCACCAGCGAAAGTCTCAATCAGTACATTACACTTGCCGTGTGCTTGAAATGAAGTGTATATTGCGCTCTATCGGAAGGCCTACCTTTTTGGATCGCGGCCGGGTTCGTTCCACCGTTACGGACGGTGGCTCACGGCCAGCCGGCTCGGTACAGATTTCGCCGTGGGCTTGAAATTGAAGTGTATGTTGCGCTCAGTCGGTACCTTTTTGGATCGCGCTCGGGTTCGTAACGGTATACGGATGGTGGCTCACACAGCCGCGGACGTCTCGGTACAGAACTACAGATTTGCAGTAAGAAATTGTGTTTTTTCCGATGGAATATTCCTGTGATATTTTTAGGAATATGTCCTCACTGTCCTACCGGGTATGATCATTTTTGGCTTAATTGATGATTTGATGACGGGATATATTTTTCAGTCCACCGTTAATTCCGACCGTCGAAATCGCACTGCGCGATCTGTGATGAGGTGGATGACCTTTTTATTTCTGTTTGATCATGGATTGGGTCGGCACCGAGTTTGTGACTTGCTAACATTTGTCTGTTTGCGGGACCATTCATAAAGGAAATCATTTGAAAATCTTAGCAATTTCCTTCAGTTCATGATGAAAGATTTGAATTATCAGCGGCAGCTTGACATGGGCAAACAATGCGGACTTAAAAAAAACCTCCTCCATACTGTATACAATATGCGTGTACACGGTATATCACATCGCACGTGTTATTCTGGGAACACCCCCTCCATAGGGCTGCGAGTTTGAGTTTGGAAGGTGGAACAGCCAAAACGGCATTTCACATGACGTGATTTGGTCGAGATGGGACGCTGCGCACTATTCAAAATGGCCGACTGACGGCAAACGGAGGGAATCTCGACACCTTCGGTAAGTTTTGGGTCATTTTTTCTGAATATAATGATCTTTCGATATTCAAAGTGGTTTTATATGACTCATTGATAAGTACCAATCAGATCCATGTAGTCAGATTTTGTGTTTGGATTTTGGAAAGTGGAAAACTAAGTGGAAACGTACTTCAGGAGTTGGCCAAAATGTCATTCCCAAACATTTTGAATACGTTTTCTCGTAACCCTAAGGTCCCAGTCCCCATGTCAGACCTAGGGTTACGATCATCGCAACTAGCGCCCCAGTGAATTATATTGCTCCAGATGTGTCGTACACAGGAAAAACAAAACTTCACGGCACTTTCGCCGAAAATGTCCCCAAATTACACCAAAAACATCACAAACAGAATTGAAACTCGCTCCATTGCTGATCTACGAAAGTCAAAGATGAAATACAGCATATTCATTTGTACTCACGATCATTCCTTTTGATGAAAATCGACCTTTTCTGACGAATGTCCAGATGAGAACGTAAAAAACGGAATTTAATTTGTGTGGCTCTGCTCCACACAAAATGGCGGTCCTACGTCATCGCATGAATGTCGATACGTAGATCACTTTGCCTTGGCAAAATTCCCTGCCCCATAACAACAGTGCCGTTTGTGACAAGCGCCGCGCTGATTGGTCAATGCGCAAGGCAGTGCTCGTGACATCACAGAAACCATGTGCTGGCCCATCTCGTTACGCACGCACGCAGGGCCGTTGCAGACACGTACAGAGCACGCATTACGCGATGTGCCTATTCAAGCACACACGGTGTACGACTACGAAACGACCAACGGTCGGCCGTACGACAACTCGGGCGACCATGCACAACCAACAGACTATGAATATTCAACGACCTACAATCACGCCCAGATGGTGGCGCAGTTTCGCGGTAAAATGGCAACAAAAGCTGACCAAAGTTCAAATATACCACTGCGGAGTCCGTGAGTTCTCGAACATCGGCGGGTGACACCACAAAAAATTATCAAAAGGTCGTTTTTGGTTCCATTCAAAAGATCGTGCGAGGTCTCTGTCAATGATTCGAGTTGCCGAGTATGTGCCCATGCGCGTCAGTTTCATTCATGAAAACTTCCATTTTTGGTCAGTGCGATGACATCACATAATGGGATGATCGCGACGCCCTCTTTTGGCCGTTTCGTGTCAATTCGTGTAAGGGATTTTTCGCTGTGCGCGGAGGGAAAGTGATCTACGTATCGACACGTCCGCATAGTATGGAAATTACCAAAATTAATATTCATGCGATGACGTTGGACCGCCATTTTGTGTGGAGCAGAGCCACACAAATTAAATTCTGTTTTTTACGTTCTCGTCTGGACATCCGTCAGAAAAGGTCGATTTTCATCAAAAGGAATGATCGTGAGTACTAATTAATATGCTGTATTTCATCTTTGACTTTCGTAGAAGCAATGGAGCGAGTTTCAAATCTGTTTGTGATGTTTTTGGTGTAATTTGGGGACATTTTCGGCGAAAGTGCCGTGAAATTTTGTTTTTCCTGTGTACGACACATCTGGAGCAATATAATTCACTGGGGCGCTAGACCGACCGTCAACCCCAAAAGTCAGAAAAGGGAGTTCAGCGCCCCAGTTACTGGGTCTAGGTTAGCCCCACACATCTGACATAGCATAGGGCTGTACTGCAGATGGCTCTCTTATAAAATCTGTCTCTCTCTGGTCGCCATTCAAAGCCCTACTTTAGTTTAAGGCATGACTTAAACGTGCGAGACCCAAAGAGCAGAATTGTCAGGTCACAAACTTTCAATTTGAATATCTTCTCAAATAAAGAAGACTGGACAATTTCACTTATGTATTCCTCAAACTTTGATTTTTCACACTCATAGTCACTGACACTGGATCAGCCCCTTAAATAAAGTTTTTCCCAAACTGTATATTTTCCCGTGTATTTTACCGTGAAAATCTCAGGTTGTGGAATTGATATGCTTACAATGGACGTCGCCATATTGAAAAATGAGTATATCGGGGCAACGCTTTGTTTGTCAGAAGTCTAGGCACCCGACGGGCGATCACTTTATTGGTTTCCTGCTCATCCATTATGCAAGAACTGTCTAAATGGGGACCAGGTTTGTATGTCACAAAATTAACATGTGCCTGTCACGTCAGGTGCCCTGAAATGAGACGCACAAAGTGCTGCTTCACTTGTAGGCCTATTTGTAACTTTGCAAGCAGTTTCAGCAGTTTAACTTGAGTCAATTTAATCAGTGCTAATGTCTCTAGTCTAGGCTATTGCGTTTCGTCTGTAAAATGGTTGCATCTTCGAGACTTTATTACTGTTTTCCCCCCATAATTTCGGCGATTTTTAAGTTTGGGGCCCCCCTATGTTTTTATCATGTGCACAGCATGTGCAATTATGCAATAATGTATTCAAGGTCGTTCTGGCATGTGCAGTTTACTGGTAAAAACACAGATGGGTCCCAGACTTTAATCACCATACATGATACTTACATGTATTTAAAGGAATAAAAAAACAACTTTTTGTAAAGTAGTGATATGCATTAAAAACAGATTTCCGGGCTCCCGCTTAAAATCTAGCAATCCGGTTTCAAAATTTCAAAACTTTATAACGAAAAAGTAGACTGACGTTTGCGAAATGAATAAACAACCCCAAAAAAGTGTAGACTGTATAATACATACTTGAATTTCTGTCGTTTTTTGGTCCATTTTGCCTACTGTGTCGTACATACAACGTGTGTATTTGGTGCATGCAGTCAAGTTGCGCTCGGTACCGTGGATTTCGGCCGGCTTCAATGCATATTTTTCGGTAAGAAATGTGACATGTCACGCTGAGCAAGTTATGAACAATTCTGACTGAACATTCTGTAAGGTTGCCGGCACCAAATCATCGCAAGTAGATTCCCAAACACACACACATGTAGATTGAGACCAGAAACTGAATGTATACGTCGGCGCAACGATCGTTGTAGCATGTTTTACACTCTCCTACATACAGCGTTATGCATCCATTGATCGTGCACATCAACACGTGCGCAATATATAGCACTATCATCATGGGCGTAGATCCCGGGGGGGCTAGGGGGGTTGCAACCCCCCCAGGTTTTCACTTTTTATATATAAAAAAAAGATTTTGTGCACAACGTATATGAGAGTACGACCCAGCCACACGATCAACCACCCCAGGTCTGAGGACGTGTCTACACTACTGACTATCATTCATTTTTATAAATCGGAGCTCTGGCAACCGGTAATTTTTTCAAAGTGTTTTCCGGTTTTCAAAAGCTCCGAAAATGCACAGGTGCATGTTCGTGGCAAGGTTAGATTTGTGAAAAGAGGGCAGAGCTTTGATTTTTTAGGAAAATTGTGGGGAACTAAAAACGGTAACGAAGACGCAACTTTTCATGGATGCACGGACGGCCGCAGACAAGAATATAGTCCAGTGTCTGCTCTCATTGTGTGGACTTTTGATTCTTTGGTTACGTTTAAGGTACATGTACCAGACTAAACTAGACTAGCCAAACCAGACAAAATGGCAGACGGGCTTGTTCACAACAAGAGCATAAGAAAATTGTACTCTGAAAATGTTGCACAAATTTTGTCTATCTGGGGTTTTAAGGACTCGGGAACATTTTGCTGAAAGTATATATTCATTTTGGAACAGTAGAAACTATCAAGTTGTTTTCATTCCCTTTATAGGTATCTTACCCAGTATTAAACCATTCCATCACCATAATTTCCTAGAGTCCTAGACAGTGTCTTTGCCACCTGAGTCCTAGTCAGTGTCTTTGCCACCTGAGTCCTAGTCAGTGTCTTTGCCACCTGAGTCCTAGTCAGTGTCTTTGTCACCTGAGTCCTAGTCAGTGTCTTTGCCACCTGAGTCTGTGTCAGTGTCTTTGCCACCTGAGTCCTAGTCAGTGTCTTTGCCACCTGAGTCCTAGTCAGTGTCTTTGCCACCTTAGTCTGTGTCAGTGTCTTTGTCACCTGAGTCTGTGTCAGTGTCTTTGCCACCTGACTCCTAGTCAGTGTCTTTGCCACCTGAGTCCTAGTCAGTGTCTTTGCCACCTGAGTCTGTGTCAGTGTCTTTGCCACCTGACTCCTAGTCAGTGTCTTTGCCACCTGAGTCCTAGTCAGTGTCTTTGCCACCTGAGTCTGTGTCAGTGTCTTTGTCACCTGAGTCTGTGTCAGTGTCTTTGCCACCTGAGTCTGTGTCAGTGTCTTTGCCACCTGGGTCCTAGTCAGTGTATTTGTCACTTGAGTCCTTGTCAGTGTCTTTGTCACCTGAGTCTGTGTCAGAGTCCTTGTCACCTGAGTCTGTGTCAGTGTCTTTGCCACCTGAGTCTTTGTCAGTGTCTTTGCCACCTGGGTCCTAGTCAGTGTCTTTGTCACTTGAGTCCTTGTCAGTGTCTTTGTCACCTGAGTCTGTGTCAGAGTCCTTGTCACCTGAGTCTGTGTCAGTGTCTTTACCACCTGAGTCTGTGACAGTGTCTTTGCCACCTGAGTCTGTGTCAGTGTCTTTGCCACCTGGGTCCTAGTCAGTGTCTTTGCCACCTGAGTCTGTGACAGTGTCTTTGCCACCTGGGTCCTAGTCAGTGTCTTTGTCACTCGAGTCCTTGTCAGTGTCTTTGCCACCTGGGTCAGTGTCTTTGCCACCTGGGTCCTTGTCAGTGTCCTTGTCACCTGAGTCTGTGTCAGAGTCCTTGTCACCTGAGTCTGTGTCAGTGTCTTTGCCACCTGAGTCTGTGACAGTGTCTTTGCCACCTGAGTCTGTGTCAGTGTCTTTGCCACCTGGGTCCATGTCAGTGTCTTTGCCACCTGAGTCTGTGTCAGTGTCTTTGCCACCTGAGTCTGTGAGAGTGTCTTTGCCACCTGGGTCCTTGTCAGTGTCTTTGTCACTCGAGTCCTTGTCAGTGTCTTTGCCACCTGAGTCTGTGTCAGTGTCTTTGCCACTTGGGTCCATGTCAGTGTCTTTGCCACCTGAGTCTGTGTCAGTGTCTTTGCCACCTGAGTCTGTGACAGTGTCTTTGCCACCTGGGTCCTTGTCAGTGTCTTTGTCACCTGAGTCTGTGTCAGAGTCCTTGTCACCTGAGTCTGTGTCAGTGTCTTTTCCACCTGAGTCTGTGACAGTGTCTTTGCCACCTGAGTCTGTGTCAGTGTCTTTGCCACCTGGGTCCTAGTCAGTGTCTTTGCCACCTGAGTCTGTGACAGTGTATTTGCCACCTGGGTCCTAGTCAGTGTCTTTGTCACTCGAGTCCTTGTCAGTGTCTTTGCCACCTGGGTCATTGTCTTTGCCATCTGGGTCCTTGTCAGTGTCTTTGCCACCTGAGTCCGAGTCAGTGTCATCCCCAGTGACCAGGGATACTAGTAATAAGTGCAGAGAGACATCATTGATTGTGATATGCGCTATATATTTAAAGCACGTCTATTGTTATTGTTAGTGTCTTATTTATACAAGTTTCTTTAATTTTTTTCTTACTGACTACAGATACATGTATTGCAATGATGTGGAACTGATACAAGTGTATTCAGCCATCGTATGAATTGCACAGTGCCTGTACAAGTACTGAATGGAAACAAGTACATGTATTAAACTGAAATCAAAGTGAACAATCAAAGATGCAGTACGGAGATGCAAGACCAAACAAATTCAAGGTGATTCTTTTGGGTGAGTCGGGAGTAGGGAAGACATCCCTATTCCAGAGATTTCGCTCCCGTGACATTCCATCAACGCCCAAATCAGCACTTATGCTTGATAGATACCAGTACATCAGACAGTTTGCAGCTGGACCTCATAGTCATCCTGTTCAGGTAATATACTTTCATTTACAATCATTAAAGAGCTACTCTATCGGAAAAACATATCTTTTTAAAATATTTTGTAATCAAAATAGCATAAGACTCGGTGTTAAACCCAAAATTAAAGTACCATAAAAAAAATAATTTTTTTATGACATGAGTTGTGCAGGGCAGTCTGTGTGTAAAGGTGACCTGTAATATATTAAAGTGCTTTCAGATTATTGCTTAATGCATAATTAATTACTATATAAATGTTAACTTTTATGTCAGTGCTTCATTTTGGCCCCAAAGTTTAAAAATCAGTACATGTATGCCCCGCCTCCCAAAAAATCCCCCTCGAAAATGATCCACGCAACAATGCATGTGACATCATCGACAGAACAAGTAAGCTCGCACCGCAGTAGCTCTTTCTGGCTCATGCACATTGTATACATGTAGGATTTTGCTCTTCAATTTAAACAAAAACGCGGGGTCAGCAGTTTTGCGACTTGTATACTGCGTGGCGTTCTTCCGGTGACGTAGCAAGGTTTTTCGTCATGAAGAGTCGGGTGCTAAATTATGGGTGTAAAATACCTCCTTTTTCATGTACAATATTTGTTTAGCACAAACAATAATATACATGTTGACTTTGATGACAATACAGATGTACTTTATATTTATGAGTTTTTATTTCAGGTACCCTTTAAGGGGAAACAAAATTGAAAGGGAAAAATTCACATTGTGCATACTGTGTACATGTATGGTACAACCAAGGAATGCATAGACACCATGCAATGTGTATCGGTGCTGAGAGTAATGGACCACTTCCCACTTTGCTCTTAAGCCCCGCCCATGTCTGCATGTGTGTGTTTTACATACAACATGTGACCAAGTTTGACTGAGGCTTTCGTGGTCACCTTATTATTGGTGTCCTCCAATTGGTCAATGCGCAGTTTGATTGACAGGCCGGAAGGGTCCATTGTATTGTATCCTCAAGTTGGTTTCCCCTCAAAACTGCCTTGTAAACACAGACTGCCCTGTCACACTCGTGAAATAACAATATATAATATTTGAATATTTTGAACTAAAAAAAATCTTTTAAAACAATGGGGGGACAAACGATTTTTGTTCATTGGAGTAGCTCTTTAACAAAAAATGCTAGCAATTAGCATATTCAAAGGTTAACAATCTCTTGCACTTTGAAGTTATAAAAACCATATTTGGGGTCAATGCTATAATCTTGTAGACAAAAATGCAATTAAACTTTGAATTTTGTAATGGATACTTATAATGGATATTGTTAGGAATGTTGGGATCTTCCAGTTTAACAATTTAAATTTTGAATATATAGCAATAAGAAATGGATATTGCACATGTAGACTCTGATCTGTTCTAGATGCAGAATAACCTATTACAGTCGTTGTTTGTATTTGTATGCAGCTAGAGCTTTGGGATACAGCCAATATGGAAAGAGCTCGTTCTTTAACTGAAACCTACTTCCGAGAAACTGCAGCAATCCTTCTTGTGTATGATATTGCTGATGCCGTCTCATTGAAAAGAATTTCATATTGGCAACAGGAGCAGAAATATCACTTGCCAGACGCGTCAAAGACTAAATCATTTCTCATTGGTAACAAAAGTGATTTAGAAGAAGCTAAGTATGACTCTGACTATACAACAGTTTCATATGCTAAGGAGGTGATAGGTAAACAGTGTACAGATATTATCAATGTGTTTGAAGTGTCAGCCAAAGAAGATCATTGTGTAGAGAGAATGTTCCATGCAGTTGCTGAACAACTCTGGCAAAATTACACAACAGAAAATTGTCAGGGAACAGGCTGTGCTAGCACTTCTACTGTAAAAGTCAAGGATGGAACTGCAAATGTTTCTAGTTTCAGACTAGTAGATGATGGGAACACTAATGGACAGATACAAACAACTGGGAAGAGATGGCGATGCTGCTGATATTTCCATGGTGAGGCGAAAAATGTTCAGAAAACTGTATTGTGTGAAAGTGTACAGTGGAACGCTGATATAACTAACACAACTATATACCAAAAATCATCCTTGATTTTTTGTGTACAAAACATTCCGAACATTCCTGTTGAAAACTTTACTGGGTAAATCATATGCTGCTTGACCGTTTCCCCCAAAAGAAATCCACACATGTTTATACAGTACATACATTGGCAGAAATGTAGAACATCAAAAGAGGGCCTCTTCTTTGGACAAGAGCAAAATGGGGCTTTAGAAAAATGGCCTCTGAACACTGTCAGTGGCTGAAAATTGCTATACTGAATTAACGCTATGTACAAACACATTTTTTGTATTCCACTGTGTTTGTCATATTGGCATTCCACTGTAGCTTGTTCAATCCCTGTTGATGATATTAACACTACTTAAATGAAACGTGAGATATAAAAAGTAATATCATACTTTGGTAAAGTTGATAGAACAGCTGCAATCTGTTCATAATTTGATTGTTCATGAAATAAAAACAAACCTATGAAATTTTCAGCTCAATTGATCATTGGAAACAGTAGAAAACAATGAAAAACAATTGCAATTGTTATGCGAAATTGTAATTGTGAGGTTTTGATCTCGAAGATCAAAAACTGTTTTCGGTCTTATGGTTTTACTCATTTCTGAATGAATACAGCATGTCAGGCAGAAGAATTGTAACAGTATGTTTATACCCTGTAAATTATAGGTAAATCTGTGAACATTTCCGTTTTGGTTTCCTACCGAAGTATGATAGTACCTTTAATGCATCATGATATTTCTAGGGATCATTGTACTGATCATGGCAGTTGTAGACTAATGGTAGACATAAGAACCAAATCAAGGGAAGCTAACTGACTTTCCATTAGGAAATAGAATAATGTACATGTACTTGGTTCTACCAACATTCACAATTAACATACAAAACATACAATAAGTGATTCCTATTCTACATGTTAGTCAAAAGGAGATAATGCTTCTGATACATGTACATTTTTTTTTAATCCAAACGTCCAAAAGAAAACTGAGTCAAACAAGTACACACTGCACAGTGGTCTTATGTGCTGGATACTATTGGTATAACTGTTACTCTTTACATTTGCAGTGTACCAAAGTACCAAACTATGGGTCTTCCATGTGGGTCAATCTGCGCTTTTATACTCAATCCGCCAAAAGTGGATCAGATCCCGCAATGATAAAAGCACAGGGGGCCTTTAATTATCGCTGTCACATTTACATTCCATCCTAATCTGGCTTCAATCCCCCAATCACAACATACGTGTGTTTAAGGTCAATGCCAAAGGTTCATGTGTGTCAGCAAAAAAAACGTTCTGGCCACCAATTTTTCTGGCCACCAATTTTTCTGCCCATCAACAACACATTGCATACCGGAATCGTTTTCACTGGGCTATTGGGCTCCCATTCCATTACGTAATGCAGACTAGATGTGGTTGTGTAGATTGTGGAATATGCTGCAGCACTAATGACATTGTGGGATCAGATCCTATTCTGATCGTTCCCAAAAGGGGGATTGAAAGCAGGATCAGATCCTGATTATGCCTGCATTTACACTCCATTGATCCCCCTTTAATCCCCCTTGCTGGATTGAGTGTAAATGCAGTGAATTGATATTGTGTTTATCACACTATGTCACAGACTTGCATATAATGTACATATATAAAAGATTAAAGGTGTGGTATATCATTGTTCAGGCTGTTTGGAAGTGGGTGCTCTGTTTTTCAAAATGTGTAACACAAATATGCACAAATTTTATCAAAATCTGTGTTCACATTTTCCAGAAAATTACAGATAACTTTTTGAAATTTGGAGTTTCTGTAAAGAATGTAGATTAATTCATAACATTGTATATATGTAAATATGGCTTTATACAAAACATATATATACAGTATCAATTTTCTGTGTTTTTCATTTATTCAATCAAAGTAATAAAATCAATACAAGTGATAAACTGCTGCAAACTGCTCATCAACCAAAATGACCTGAAATTTATCAAATGATTGGAAAAAAACCTTCAATAAAGATCCTGGTTCAAAATGTCAGACCCTCCTAATTTCTATTCTGTTTTTCATTTAAATTTAATTCAGTAATTAGACATGGCTATGGCAATAAGACTGTTTCCCTTTGGTGTAATTTATCAGATTATTGGATATTAAATAAACCTATGACACTCTTTGTCACAGCCATCCTTTATGGGCTATGACCGTGCTGGGAAGAACGGTACTCTGCAGAAGTCAATCGCCAGAAAAGAATTATATTTACAAAATGGTACATTTATGTGCGGCAAAACAAACAAATACAGTTAATAAATTCCTGATAGTTTAAATCCCAGTGGCCACTGCATCCCTGGTTCCGGGAACTCCTGGCAATCTTCTATCCAGTAATCAATTCATAAGCTTCTCACTCTTCAATATTTTTCTATACAAACATCAATCTTCAGTGCTTCAACAAACTGGATTTCTTAATCTATTTTTTTAAGAAAGACCAATTCTTCAACCTGTAACATTTCACAATATTTCCACTTCCACCGATAATAATTCAGGCATATTCAATCCGTGTCACCTTTACAGCATTTAGTTTTCCATTGATAATAATCAAGGCCTATTTCCTCAGTCCTCCTTCAACAAGCAAAGTTTCCCACAGTGTTAAATCAAGCGCAACTGCCTGGCCCACCTTACACTCCGTTCAGCAGGTAAAAGACGTAAAAGTGTATCCAGTTTCCGGGTTCCAAAGATCAGATTCAGGTGGTTCACACGGCTGGCTTGCCGTACTTGTTTGAGACGATCCGGGCAAGTGTACTGTCCCTGCCGCGCCGGTGCATCTGGACGGTGGGTGAGAACCCGTCACTCTCCTCCGTACCTCCAGCCTATGGCAGCCCCTTGCATGTCGGCTAGAGGACTAATGCCGCTGTGGGCCTTTTACTGATGTCACTCCTCAGAAATTGGGCCATCTAAGATGAAGAATGATACTAACAAGGGCAAGAAGACGCCCCACATTTCATTTCTTCATTAATAAGGTCAACAATTGTTCCATACAAGATAGATTTGTCAAGCTGCGATCAATTGATTATCAACTAATCAATCAATTTAATAATTAATTTAGAGTCATCAAAGGGTCTCGGTCTCTCCATGGAGGCGATAAGCAAATTTACGGCCTTCTTTCCAAATAAATAAAATAACCAAGAAACTTAATTAGTTTGCTGAGCTTTCTTCTCCCTTGTGCCTCACCAGATTGACTGCATCTGCATCTGTGCTGCGACACGTCTACCAATTCGGTTCGAGCCGTCTGCCCACTGCTGAATGCCCATCTCTCCTCTACCTACCTCACACACACACACTTTTCACTTGTACATGTACCCATCTCTCACTTTCACCACACTGTTCATGTTACGCTGCTCACTCCGATACACCAGTCTACATTCCAGAGGGACTACACCCACAAAACCGCAGCGAGCGGGCCTCACCAAGACACTGTATTAACATTAACTTCAATAGAAAGGAATTAACTCATTTACATACGTGCTGTGAACTATAGCCCCGGACTAAACTTGTAACACTCTTTTCATTTTGATTTGAGATTTCTGATCAAGCCAAGTACATATAAACAACTTACCCCAGTGAAGCATGGGCTGTGCATAAATGCCATAGTGTGATGTATCTAAAGACAGGCAAATCCTATATGAAAATACCATACACAATCTCACCCACATCTTGAATATGGCATTTGACAGACAACCCAATGCCTATGACTTGATGCACCTCAAATTAAAATAAAGTGTTAACAAGCCTCACAAACTGCAAAATAATACATGGACACTCAGAAATTGAAGATTTCTTACTTAATTTTTATTAACACAACACACTGTTAAAACGTTTGAGGTTGAACATTTCTCATCACATGCTTATATCAAGGAAAATAACAACTGGATAATTCAACATTAAAGAAATTAAGCCACACAGTTAATTTCCACCAAAGTATTTGATGTTGGCTTCAAAGGACTACCCCAGGCAGCTGTAATAATTCATGTCGTGTTTATTTGACCTTTTCATACCTGTACAATCAGACATAACTGCCAAATAATTTTTAAATTATTAAAATCATCTTATGATTCTCTGTGGTTATCATCTTGTGGTTACAAGGGAAACTATCTGGATTCATAATAATTACAAAGAAAAATTTACTGGAGTGGGATTCGAACCAGAAACCTCCGATTTGGTATTCCGAAGGTCCCAGGTTTGAATCCCGCTCCAGCCAAATATTTTGGTATAAATTTCCATTATGTGGGGTTGACACAAGATAGATACAGTCATCCATATATGGAGCCAATATCTGCCACCTGGGCAAGATAGGATATTTGTGTGTACATGAACAACAAAAGCGACCCTTGGAAAAGACCCACAAGCTGCAAACAATATAGAGCAATGAACAGGGTATTAAGTATAAACATCCATTGTATCCAGAAGGCAAGTCTTGCACATGTTAGCAGGGCCCAATTTCATGGAATCCGTTACCGTTAGCAAAAATTCTTTGCTTACGGTAGCAGAGTTTTTTTGGTTACGGTTAGCGTATTTCACGGAAGAGTTTCCTTTTTGGTAACGGTAAGCAAGGAATTTCTGCAGAATGCATACGAAACGCGTTAGCAGAAAATGATCACGGTTACCCTAGAAATTCTTCGCTAACCGAAAGGTCTTGCATACGGATTCCATGAAATAGATTTCACGCGTAGCAGTGCCCGTAAGCACAAAAATAGGCCGTAACGGATTGCATGAAATTGGGCCCTGGTCTACCATGTCTACTGGAAAAACTACTGCGAACGTTTGCCCCTGTACAGTGTGTATCAAATAAAACGCAACAGGATTTAATTTCAAATTTGTGATTATTGTGATAGGTTTACAGCAAAGCGAGTAGCATCATGTTAAAGCCACATTTCTCCTCTTTCCAATGATATGTTTTTTATTCATACACGGTCACGGATGGCTGAGTAATCATTATTTTTGAACAATGGGTCAAAATGGAGTTTTATACACGGCTTAGAGCATCAAACACATCAATGATTCTTTGTCGGAGAGTTGCAATATCAGGTGGAGGGGTAATAAAGAATTTGCCAAAGAAAAAAGTTACAAGTTAGACCTGGAAATGGATACTTAAAAAATAATAATGTTAAATGAAAATGTTATTGGGATTCCTGAATTAATGGAAAACTTTCCTATGCAACAAAGGGGTGTGTTCAGACGCCTATGGAGGGCACAGATGGCACACCAGCCCATCGACTATAGTTGCAGTAAGAGACAGATTGGCTGAGGTATTTGAACATCGAGTGATTGCTTGTATCATGATGTGGAGTGGCCATCGCGATCTCCGGATCTGACTTGTTTGTTGTGACTTTTTCCTCTGGAAAGAGGAGAAATGTTGCTTTAACATGATGCTACTTACTTTGCGTTAAAGCTAACGCAAGCTTCACAAATTTGAATTTAAATCCGGTTTTTTTTTATACACACTGTATATTGCCATCTTGTAATTCTGCAAACGCTTTTCACACGTTCACAAACACTATTGTGCATGCAGACTTTGACCATATATCACTTCGTAAAAATTGTGTATGCATTGCATCCATCCTGGGGTTGATTTCACAATGCCCAACGACCAATTGTAACTTAGTTATTACGAAAGATAACTCATTGTATCCTAAGTAGGGCTGCAATGCATCATAAGTCCTACGATTGATAGTAAAGTTAAGATGAGTTTGTTGAAATCGATCCCAGCAGTAGTTACTGGATATACACGATGTAATAATGTAAACGTAGGACAAACATATTCATGAAGGGATTACAAGTATCAAAGTGCTTATTCAGGGAAGTAACAATTTAAATTGTTCACATTAATTCCACAAATGAACACCTAATATCTAGTGTGGTGTAGTGTGGCTCATATATTATGTTGTTATCAAAGAGATTCAATAACACTATGTAAAATTGAGCACAATGCTTTGAAGACATATCAAAAACCAAATGCTTTCTCAATAAACCTATCTTGCACACCACACTAGCACTAAATCCAGTAAGGAAGATTGGAGAGTAAATTGCTCATTGATAATCACTTACCAACTCGGTAACAAAAACCCCCCAAATTAAGCTGATTCACTGTACAAAGACCTCTGACTCGTACTTGAAATAACTTTATCTTTGCAATTACATCATGGTATCTGAAGTCATTTGGCATAAACACTAGGCAAACAAGGCAGACCAGAAAGTCATCCATTCTGTCAATGAAGCCCAATAGAAATGTGTGCATGGACGTCAGCAAGATGACAAGTGTGTGAAAATGGTTGTGTGAGAATTTATGACCTGTGACCAATTTCTTATGTTGTCAAACAGTGATCTATGCTGGATCAGGATTGAGTGTAAACCTGACAGCATTAAGGAACCAATCTTCTTGGTGATTTGATTATACCCTTGCAGGATTGAATACTTCTCAGTGCTAGATTCAGTGTACTGTGTGGCAGACAGTACAACTAACAACACATCTACCAGACACATCATAGCAATAAGCCTTTCACCGTCAAGTAATTTGCCAATTTCCTCATCATTCAGCAACACGAAATTGTTTGAACCCGCCATCATTTTACTAGTGATTAGTGTAAGAGATATGTGTAGTCAAAGTACCATCTATTGACGCATGTAGAATAAGCACACTTTATAATAAGCTTAATGAAGGGTGAACATCATTAAACGTTTACTGTAATCGAAACTCATATGAAGTTAAATACATCCGTATTGTCATAAAACTCAACCTGTCTATTATTGATTGTGCTCAAAAATATTCTATATAGAAAAAGGAGGTATTTTAAACCCATAATTTAGCACCCCACTTTTCGTGACGAAAAACCTTGCTTACGTCACATGCAGAATGCCATGCAGTATACTGTGGTGCGAGGGGGTTCCAAGGGGGACTTTTTTGGGGGCGGGGCATGCATGTACTGATTTTAAGACTTTGTGGTCAAAATTAAGCACTTACATGAAATGAAAATTTATATAGTCATTAATTATGTATTAAGCAATCATTTTAAAGCACTTCCATCCCTTTCTCAAATTTGATTACAGTATTAAAACCTTTAATTTTAGGCCCGTTCACACACACACTCACCCAAATAATCTTGATTATTTGCGTCCCTATTTGAATCGCGATTCAAAAACCATTTTTGTTTGTGTGTGGACACAAATAATGGCGATTTGAATCACGATTCAAATCATTCCTGATCACTTTGTGTGAAGTTCCTGTCACAGCATGTTGTGTGTACATGTAACTACCATTGTTCCATTATAATGGAGATCAATGGTAACTACCATATCGATTCATTTCGTTGAGGCATAGCACCGGATCCAGGTCAATTTTAGGTCAAATTTGGATTAAAAAATCGTATTGGTGCAATTTGCGTCCCGATTTTTCAGCCTGTGTGCACACGCCACATAATCACACTTTTTTAGCATGTGTGAAAGTGCCTAATTCATTGATTCATTCAGTCTTTTTTATGCTCTGTCACTTTTTTGTTTTCAATTTGAAAGTATCTATATGTCTGTAGTAAGAATACACATTCTCACCTCACAGCAATGTGCAGTGCAGTACTTTGCTTATTACAATGCATGCACCTGATATACATTCTACATATTAAGAAGCTGACTTGGTGTCATCTGCTTTGTCCTTTGGTGCATTACTTGCTGGTATTTGTGCTGTACCTTCCCTGTATGCTGGAAATGTTTCCCATGGACTAGCCAGATCAAACTTACGAAATTCCTGAGTCATCTCAATGGGTTCACAAACAACTCGTTTCAATTCATCATCATACCTGACCTGTAGGACATCAAAAATAGAGAAAGATTCAGCAAGATACATGTATAATACATGCACAGACCAAATATTTAGTTAAAAGGGCAAGTAATATAAGACTGAGGGAAAAGGCAGATCAAGATCCAGTCTTATTATCTAACTGCAACGAAACTGCATTCACACTTCCCACTTGTGCTTGATCCACCTTTCTGAATGGAAGTGTCAAGTCAGGAAGGTATCTGACTTGACACCGGAGCAAGTGCTCTGTGGTGGCATTGCCGGACATTGACAAGTCAAATTTCCTGGGCCAGAGGCGGATCAAGAAAAGTTCCCACTACACCCTTAATCCACCAATTGGGAAATCTGATCCGGCAATTTGGCACAAGGTGGATCAGATCCCCCAATAGTGTGGTTTCTTACCCAAGGCGAGATACGGTGGTCGCCTTGACACATGACACTCGGGGCGCACATTACATTATTAAAATGAGTAAGATTTGCAGTGACCAGTGTTGTAGTACTCGAACTCGTACTCGAGTACAACTCGAGTCCACCAAAGTACTTGGCCCGTACTCGATTAAAAGTACTCGAAAACAAAATGTACCTGGCCCGTACTCGATCCGATGTACTTGAATTTTGGACGTACTCGACGTTAAGTACTCGGTTCTCCTTCCCTCGACAATTTCCGATAAAGAAAATTGAATAAATTCACCTTTTCGTCGATGACATTGCTCAACCTCGAACATATTGTAAGCGCGGTATCTGGTAGCACGATATCCATAATTATAACATGTAGAAGGCTTTCCTTGCACTGGGTACGGTGTGCGTACGTGCAAGGAGCACGGAGATACATGTAGTGGAGTAAACGGTGGTTAGCGCGGCCCGAATTGGGATGTCGGGCCCAATGCCCAATTATGGTTTGGTCAAAATGATGCGCTATATGTACATGTACAGTCCATGGTACATTCTCAATCGGTACCATAATTGTGTTAACTCCATACACTTCGTTTTTGTCAAAGAAGAACAGATTTATGGGCAAAACTATAAAAGAAGATCTCACCCTGAGATCCAAAGTGTTTTTGGCTTGTGATTTATTATTTTGTTCTTTCCTAAAACAACATTTTAGGCAGAAAAGGTTTTACCATTATATTTCTGCCATCACCATCTTTATACCCTGTAACTTTGATAAAAAGCACAATACATTGTATTTTGACTATTTTATTAAGTCCAGAGAGAATAAAGGGCAGTTGATTTTGTTTCTTTTAAATTTACCTGCTGACTTTGTTGTGTAATGAAGATATTTATTAAACACAACTGTCATGAACTGCATTTGTTGGTACTGTGCATTGGTTCTGTGCATGTACTCGGCCCTGTACTCGACCTTGAATGTACTCGGACTCGATACTTAGGACTTGGACTTCGCAGCAATGTACTCAGACTCGGCCCAGTACTCGGAGCTCGGACCCTGAAGTACTCGGAGTACTCGGTACTCGGATCTGAGGACTCCACTACAACACTGGCGGTGACACCATGTATAATACTCTTTTGGAAAGATGTGTGGTCCTGAAAAGGACCGATGAGAGTGTGTTCTCTTTGTCCTCAGGAGAGTTGTTCACATACAACATGCATAGACCAAAATACTTAGTTAAAAGGGCAATATAAGACCACGGGAAAAGATCAAGATCCAGTAGAGAGGATCTCAGGACGTTTTACAGTCGTGAGGACGACTAGAGCACACTAGTCGAAACGTCAAGAATACACTCTCATGGGTCCTTTTCAGGACCACACATCTTTAAATACATGGTGTCACCACAAGTTTTACTCATTCTATAGTCTCTCCACCATGCAAAACTTCAAACCCTACTCATTACATTATTGACAGCATGAAAGTAACTATGCATATCATGCCCAAGACAGCAAAGAAAGGTGGCAGCACAGGAGGGATATCGAACATCACATGTATCTGGGCACATATTTGTGATGATTGACACATTGTACATCACAATTCACCGTATAGGTGGATCAGATGCTTGATCAGTTGATATATCTTTTGATTGGGAATGGGATATGGATCACAATCAAGTGGCAACACAAAGGTGGATCTGATCCAGCAATTTAACCTCAACATCTTGTCTGTCCATGAGTAGCATGAAAATGATGCTCACTTGTTAAAAACAAACTTATCTTTCGTTGTGTATTGTGCTTGACGTTATAAATTATAACTAAACTACAGCCTCAGCCTGTATAGTGAATGTATATTGTACACAATTTGCCATAGGGTAGCACCATGCAGCCACATGCAGTGTGTACACGTCAACATGCGCATGTACAGCACACCCATATTTGTACATGTATACAGTACACAGGCACGTACATGTACTTTTCATTTTTCAATGTGTACTTGAAAGCCATTCGTTTTTCCTGTCTTTTTCAAGCTCAAGTGGGAATGAAACTTGTGGTTTTGTTGCAGCACAAAATTCTGGATCTTGATTCACCTTATTCCAAACACAGTGGAAACGTGTTCTTATAGCCTATAGGGTATTTAAAAGGGAACAACTTCAAACATCAATTATGAAATAACCATATCTGATTGGCTTAGCATGTGTCTACAAAAAAAACTGTAAAAGAATGCTCAGATTTAAGATTTACAAATTATGAACAGCTGATTTCATAGTATTTCTCATAGAAGATCTGTAACATCACAAAGTTATTAAGTATTAAGTGATTAACGGTATACTGTACCTCAACAAAACCACTCAAGGGAAAATCTCTCCTCATGGGATGTCCTTCAAAGCCATAGTCTGTTAATATCCGCCTCAGATCAGGATGGTTAGAAAAGAACACGCCATACATATCCCAAACCTACAACAAGTCAATTATTTCATGTATTAGCAAAAAATTCTGTAGTGTTAATACACAATTAATTGGTACAGTATTCTAACTGCTATCTGACAAATGAGATATCAACTTCCAATTTTGTGTCTAAATCTGGAATAATTTGTACATAGGCACAAGGATGTACTGAGTGCTTTTCACCAAGTATTATATAATTTGGGTCTTTTTGGCTTTTGTGAGCGTAAGTGAAACAGCCTAGGTGTTTCCAGTCAAATTGAAGCCTTGCTTCTCTGACCAAAATAATTCTGAACTTCAGTGAGCGACAGAGAGCAGAATTTGTTTGTGTTTGCCAAATGTTTCTCTGTACACTATAACCACATTTTAATATACATGTACAAAGCATTCATTCAAATAACTCATTTTAAAAGCTACAGTAATTCAGATAATGAACTATTTGGTTAGGTCCAGATATAAGTACATGTACATATCACAATCAGAAACAAATGTTCACGTGATGTGCAATGCCAATGGGAGACTATTGGAGCGGGCTGTCGATATAGGGCAGAAAACTACAGTTCTCCTGAAAACTTGTGTACACGCTTTTAATATAAAGAACGGTGATTGTCCAAAAACTTTCCAAAAGTCGCAGGAAAAAGTGTAAATATTAAATTCAGGCAAATAACAATTAATTTTTAGCTTCACATTGTGCCACCCACCCAAATTATAATGCCTGAAAGCACAAAGTGAGGTTAAATTCTTATTTTTGGCGAGGAATAAATGTGCTCAGGTCTCGCTTGTCAAAGTAAAAGCTTTGTGCACAAAACACTATACTGTTTGCTGTCGGCCACCATGATCGTTTGTAACTCGCCCTTTTGATGGCCAATCTCCACAGATTTCGCATTTGTTTGTTCTTTGGGAACTCATGTCCTCCTTGCAAACCAAACCGGTCACTGCACAGTAACAAGCATTTTTAAGGGATTATTTACGCCTGTTGTGTTTACGACGAATATTCGTGCACAAAAGCAATGGCAACACAATGGACACAATTTTCCTGAGACTGATGAAGCGCGCCCTCTTTAGATAAACAATGGTTAGTTAAAAGTCTCCCATTATCATGAAATACATGTATGTAGGCTATCCTTATGGCATGTAAGGCTGTTTGTTGTTGGGACATTACACATGTATACATACATTTCTCAAATGTTCTAACTTACCTCTCTTTCATACCAGTCAGCAGCTTTGAATACCGGCTCTATAGAGTCAACTGGACTGAGCTCATCTGCATAGGTCTTCACTCTGATGCGTTCATTATATTGCAATGACAGTAGATTGTAGATTAGCTGAAAGTAAAAAACCCACAATCAAATAAGAACTATCTGGGCCTATATCTGGGCCTATATCTGTACCTGCATTTGGACTGGACTTAAATTGATGGACGATGGATACATTTCAAATGGGTAAATCTTAGGCTTGGGCAAATTTCCAGTTTTTCGGTTTTACTCGGTTTTATTTTCTACTCGATTTGTTTCAGTCGACATTTTACGAAAACCGAAAAACTGTCTGCAACATATTTTATTATACAACATGCTGAAAATCATAGAACTTTGTAATTACTGCAAAAGATACCCATATGCAGATAAAAGGCCACCTTTTCGGTTGTAAAGCGCTGAAACACCTTCATACTGTAGCGTAAATCTTACACAGCGCATTCGGGCAACAGACCTCACACACACATCTCGATCACATCACACAGTGACTGACTACAGGCGAAGAAGAAAAGTATGCATGACTGATCAACATTCTGTACATAGGAACAAATCATGACAGCAGACAGTACTGTCATTCTGGTGTGGACACCAAAAAGATCAAAAATAATTATCCCCATAACATTAACAAAATCGGCCATAATTGTTTACCAAATACAACACGAAATTGACGAAATCTATGTATGCCAGTGACATGGGTCGGTAGCAAGTGGTATAATGTGCAGAAACTGAGCACAGCTCATGTGTATTTTACATGTAGTGCCACTTTGCAGCACATGTACCTGACTGAATGTTGGGCTTTACCAAGTGCTGTTTTCCTGAGTCACAAATTCGCATCGATTAATCGTCTCCCCGGGCAGACATTGGCATTACCGTATTAAGTAATGACTATTCGGACTGGATTTAAAATGGGTAAAGTAATCAGTAGGGCTCAGTGCTAGGCGAAATCGGAGCATTTGAAATCCAGAAACCCAGAATCGCTTTGAAAAAACAACCAGTTTACCAAGCTCAAGTCACATTTTTGGCGACATCATGTTTGCATTGTGCCATTACACATGTGTGTAGTTGGATGCTGATCAGCTGACAGCATAGAATACTGTGTGACATGTATGGTACTCTGTGGCCTGCAGTTGCGCCAAAGGGTTCAGAGTATTAGTGTTTCATCACAGGTTGTGACCCGGATGTAAATTTTAAAAAACAAACAAATTCCAGTCTCTTGGTGTTTGTTTATTTTCAAATACTCAACTCAATTACACACTGTGACTTGACTCGACATTCTTGACCTAATGACTCGATTCAACTAGAGTCACTTCTTTAAAATGACTCAACTCAACTCGAGTCCAAAAACAGTCACTCATTACAACTCAGGCATGTGGTGTGCATGATGCAGCATGTGCTATGTTTACGTCTTCTTCCATGCAATTATGCAATCGTCTCTCTTTAAGGAAGGCTTTTACAATATTTTAAGTATGTGAAAATGGTAGAACGGACAAAATATCACTTTTTGGTTGTTGAAATAGCATTACGCATACATTAGTACACCTTTTGTTTTGGTTTCGGATACTGTTAGTGTTTTTTAAATTTTGCACCGAAATGGGGAAATCCAAAGCTGTTGAACCGAAATCTGTTTTTGAGTCTAAGCACTAACTGGTGCATTCTACCCCCCCCCCCCAAAAAAAAAAAAAAAAACTGATTCTAGGCATGGGGCTTTTCCGTAAATAGCAATTGTTGTTGATAAGATGGTATCACACTGATACATGTACATGTATTGGCATGGGCTATGTGTGCACTTGTGTTGAAAACCGAATATCTGTTATTCGGTTTGGATTTAAATATACAGTAAAACCTTGATAACTCGAACCTCAAGGGAATGAATGTAAACATCAAGTTATCCAGACTTTGACTCACACATGGTTTGAATTGTCAAGTCAACCCTGAGTCAGTCTTTGCTCCAGATGTAAAGTTGGCCAGCACGAATGGACATGAACAAGTGCATTTTATCCCAGTAATGCGTGCAATCAGTGTGATTGCATTTAGGCCGGCAATGTGCACTGTGGAAGGGTTGATGTCAAAGCATTGTAGTGTAGCCCACATGGCCAGCATAGTATAGCATGCATCACATGCAGTCAACACTGGTCAATATCCACTCAGTTGGTGACTCTTTCATTCACAATGAGAGCATGAAAGCTAAATAGCAACATTCAAATAGCACCCGATTAGGACAGACTCGTCTGCGATTTGTTCATTGTTTGGAAGAAAAATCGGCGACGTAAAAGCGATTTAGACCACAGACATAGGAATTTGACATACGGAAGTATTCATGTACACAGAAGCCTATTCTTTAGGCAGGAATGAAGCATCACATTATGTTAAGCGGACTTTCAGGTCATCCGAGGTTGACTTATCGAGGTTTTACTGTACCTGTGTACAGGCGCACTTTTTTAAGGGGGGGGGGGGGGGGTAAACAAACAATTCTGATGGATTCTGGAACAAAACAACCTGACTCAGCCCTATTCTGAAGCATTATTGTGCGTATGAACTATGACCTATCAGAGTCTTCATCAGCAGTGCTCAGCTAAAACCAATTAGTGCAATGTCTGACTCAAACAATGAGGCAAACTTGCGCTAATAATCAGTCAATCAAACCATGGCTGAACGAGAGTAGTAGTCTGGCACTTTGATTCACCGGTATACCAATGAGCGTAGCATTCCTTAGTCTTGGTTCACGACGTATTAATACTCGAACAGATTTTCCTCAATTATCCACACGCACGTACATTTAATATACGTAAAGACCTCTCAATAACAATGTCTTGGGAATCCTATAAACAAACGCTGTGAGTTGCATGCACACCTTGTTATGTAGCGCGCTACATCGTCATCATGACACACTGTTGAATATGTATGATTACCCGCACTGGCGCTTATGGCCTGCGTGCACGGACATGTACGTGTATGTTTATTGGCTGTGCCTGACTTCGAAATTAACGCATGCACACATGAAACCGGGAAACCGGTTCGCCTCATTTTGAGAAATAAAGCTTTAAAGTATAAAAGGAATACTTCACATAACTAAGACAATTTCACTGATTGACAGAACCTTTACAACAGCTGTAATAACATTATACAACCACTTTGGAGAGGTTTGGGTGGAATCGTACCGATGTTTATCGTTAAAAAGTATAAAACCCACATTCTTGTATCCGGCAACGCCTACTACCTTCCTTTTTAGGGGTGTGGCCACCTTTTACCATAAGAGGGAGGCCAAGTCAAGCAATAAGTTTAATAGGTTAACTGTGAGTGTAGTGTTGGAAATGCAATTTGTATGAGTTTGAGTGATTCAATTTGAATGACTTTAGTGTTTGAGTCACTCTGTAGTTCCTCCTGATGGGGGGCACACACCTAACAACTGGTACGCTGTCCAACTCGTACAATGACAAACTCGTACGCCGACCAATGAAATGACTTTTCTTCTCAATTTGACGGATTAAAAACAAAAACGATAAAAAAAGCGACAAGCCCCTCGAAAATTTTTTTAAATTAATTATTTGAGTGGCGTACGAGTTGGTCGGCGTAAAAGTTGGTTAGCGTACGAGTTGGTCGGGGTATGAGTTGACGTCGTACGAGTTGACCAAACAGAGTTGACCTGCTTCGACTACCACTACTTACCAGTAGTAAAAGGACTTCCTTAGTACAACAATTTATTAATATTAGTCAACATTTTTATATTTTGATAGGATGATTGGGCCAAAGCCTGAGGGATAACAAAGATAAATAAACACTACTAAATTTCAATTTTGGATCCAAACAAACCTCGATCGTGGTGATATTAATCTAAACCAACCTCGCTTATCATGTCAACATGATCATGTACTAGCGCTAGCCTACTAAAGTACTAATTAATAACTATCGTTGCGCGTTAACGGTATCCCCATCAATATCAAAATTCTCCTCACATCTGGGGCCAATTTCATAAAACTGTTAAGCACAAAAATTTGCTAAGCATGACATTTCTGTCTTGATAAAAACAGGGTTTACAACCAAATGTCCACGTGTTGTGTATCAATTGTGATTGTTCTTTGGCTATTGTTCGCTGACCATGAATATCAAATGGAATTTTCAATGGTGGTTTGTTTGATTGGGCAAGACATTTTTGTGCTTAGCAAATTCTTGTGCTTAACAGTTTTATGAAATTGGCCCCCGAATGATCACTAGCATCTATAATCAGCTATGGCCTCTTTCAAAGCTTGATCATCTATGAACTGTGCAAATTCAGCCTACTATTCTCATCCAATTTCAAACAAGCAGCAACTTTTGTCGCTGTCGTACATTTTCGACTCGAGTCCGTGGAGGCCGCCATCTTGGATTGCAAGTCCAACACGCAAACAGAGCTAGTCCCACTCTGCCGTCCAAACTTACTTTATAAGTTCAGAAAATCTCAAAGTTATCACCAAAGTACAGTTCTTGAGTCACAAAATATACCCATTTTTCTACGAGTACAAAACGCAGGAAATATAGCGATAAAACTACTGGAGAATTCATGTAAAAATAGAAGCAGCTGAGCGAGGTGTCGAAAAAGGTCGCAAGGTCAGTCAGACATACAGCATTGAATGTGCACAAAAACCCTTGCTGTGTGTCATGTAAATAATACACAAGAACGCGGATTGATAATAACCTTGTTCAACAGTGATAAGGCTTTATTTTGGTGTATGATTCAGGCATGTATGATAAAGTACAGTGGAGTTATGATCGCTGTTAGTATAGTGTAAGTATACGGCCGCCTCTTTGGCGGATACCAAAAACAATTACGACGTTTAATCACCCGTCATTATAAAACTACATTTTTAGGTATAAAACAGTATGATTTCCACTAGAAATTCTACGAAATGATAATTTGGATATTGGTAAACAAATCTTGGGAAAAACTTAAATTGTCAAAAAAATTGCTTTTGGGACTATTTTTCGATTTTCTAAAATACAAGTTCGGCGACATCCGACGGGTTTTCCCAGATCGCATCACATATGTAGACTGCAAAGAAGTCTAATATCATGGTAGAGATACTGTCTTGCACATGTGCATGAAACGATGCATGGTGGGCTGCATGCATGTACTACATGTACATAATGTACAATGTACATGTGTACATTGTGGTGGCGCGGCAGCCAAGGTATAATGGACCAGACTCGGCTTGGCTACAAACTCTGGCAAAACATCGCTGAAAGTTTTGAGTTGGATTGAGGAATTAATTGTTTTTAATTTTCTCAATTATAAATTGAAATACAAAACTAGACATTTATGTCTGTTGAAAACAGAACATATTAAAGGCTTTTCCGAATATGATTAATTTAATGTATCACAAAGAAAGAACTTCCCTGACATTTGGCAAAAGAATCATAATCCTAGCTCATTACTACTTTTCAATGAGGAGCTACTTCCTGTTTGACCGGAAGAAGAGGTCACAGAGGTCAAACAATGTGTCACATAGAAAGACCTTACCTAACATTCACTTTTGGTGAAAGAATCAAGCAATTTCTTCTCCGATCACAATCGGAAAAGCCAATAATAATGAGCAGAGGAAAATTAGTGAATTTTCCAGACTTTACTGGTCCAGACATGTCTGATTTAAAAAAAAAAAAATCTCGGCCGAAGTCAACAGTTGGGGGTGTGCTGTATCCGTGGGTGTGCCGTATCTCGCGAAAATTTACGGTATTAAGAATTTCTGTGATTTTCAGCAGATTGTGTACTAAAAACTTATTATTTTTGTTCCTGTGAGCATGAGGCAGCAGCATTGGCAAAAAATGCGCCAGGCAGTCCCCAAAAATTGTGAGGCAAGCCGCCTCACAATTGAATGGGCAGGGGAAAGACTGGTGTCTAATGCACTCAAGTTCATACCTAATCAGATCAACAATATTTATTCTATTCATTTTTCCCATTTGGAAAATGTTTATATAAGAAACTTACCTCAAAGCGATGTATTCTTGTAGGTACATCTATAGCTGTCATATCTATCAATGACTTAAACTGTGCATTGTGATGGTCTTTGAGAAATGTCATGACAGGGATGAGACCATCAGGATGGATCATTACCTCCAGCTCATTCATGTGGCTTACTTGAACTTCTTGCACATATTTAGGTAGGCAGTCAGCAACATATCTGCCAAACTCTTCTAGTCTGTTAGCCTGCAGCTCATTACGTGGTCGTACTGTGGCTGTTACATGCACAAAGCAAACAAATTTTATGAATTTATCATTTTAGTCAACATGTTAATGTTTCATAAAATCATCTTCACGTTGGCGATAAGCTTGATCATTATCCAGTTTGGGGCATATCGAAATATCGTGAAGAAAAAATTGCAATATTCATTGCTAATCGCTGCTATCGTGACGATTTCATATTTTTATTTTCTTAACTTTTTTTATTATGTAAGCTCTGACATTAATATTGCATTGTGTTATAGGCTATCGTTGCGAGATCTTTGTTTAAATATTCTGACTGTCCTTCCACAGTACCATTAATTTTTCTGATAAAGTAAATCTGACTTGAACTTCAGTTGGTTATTTTGTCCTTTTGGCCAAGAAAAAAAATTGTTATTGTGTAAAAGCCTTCCGACATGTCTGAAAGCAATAATCACATTAATGATGACGATGTAAACATCATGCACGCCGCACGCACAATGCATAGTCAGCCTAGCCATCTTACAATCTTCCACAGCTTATATCCATGTACATAAAATTAAAAAGGCATGCAGCAAAACATGTTGCAGTCATGTGTAGGTACATGTAGGTACAGGCAGGACATTTGAAGACATTATTTCAGGTTGTTTTTATAATTTCCATTATCTTAGGTTTTACCATCATGCTATGTGAATGCAAATTAAGTCCATTTTTGCTGAAATAAAATCTAGACAATTCAATAAAACTGACGATGAAAAGAATGTATATATATGTACCGGTACACTACATGTACATATACATGTACTTCTTTACTTACGTTTGAACGAGGAGCTAGAACAAAGACTTCTTGATGCAAGTTGATATAACATAGCACCTGCAGTCAACAAAAAAAACATGTGTATTGAGCAATGTAAGACATCAACCAAAAGCTATAAACTATCAAACATAATATCAACAACTTACTTATTTGAAAAGTCATGAAAGTGGGAAGAAAGAAATTCATTAATTAAAAAGTCAATTACATGTAATAGTATGTGCACATGTACTTAGTACAGTATATAGGCCCCCCTAATAGATTAATGTATTCCACGGAACACATCTGGCAATTAAACACATACATGTACAGAGATCATTGGGTGCATTCGATTAACTTCCACCATGTCCACAGGGCAGCCCTGACCTGGGAATGGTTGTGTATACTGCACAAGACAAGCGAGAGGGTGTAGACGAGGTTGATTGGTGTTGACTTGTGGTGCAAGCCAGTGTTGTAGGTCTCGAGACCGGTCTCGGTCTTGGTCTCGCCACCCTGTGGTCTCGACCTCGGTCTCGTCCCCCTGTGGTCTCAGAATTTTGCTGGTCTCAGCATCGAGACCAGCAAAATTGTATATTAATGTGAACTTGCACTCACTATGCAAAAAATTACATTGGCTCGACTACTAGTACTACAGGTAGCACTGTGGAGTAGTATTTCTGTTATCATGAATGTTACAGTATATGGTACAACCTTGTTTTTTCTGTCAGTGCACATATGCCAATACTTAACATGTAAACCTGCATGCTTATTTCATGTCTGGGAACAAGATAGCAATATTGCTTGGCATTTCAAAGAGGTAGCAGAGCTTGCACCAGAGCACCATACAATTTTGGCTGGACATGGAGAAAACACTCCCAACCCTTGAACTACTGCAATTGACATTAGCCTTGTCAGTGACAGCAATCTTCTGCCAGAGTTGAAAGAATAGCACTGCGCACTTGCACTAAAAATAGCACTGAACCTCAGCCAAACATTGCAACGTGGCCATGCAAACGTGTGGTGAGTGGAGGTATGTGCATGCATGGTGTGACGTCATTAGTGCGGAACACTATTATCATGAGGCCATATCAGGCACAATAGTCTTCTGACACAATGATGATTCTTTGAAGTTCTTGAAGTGTAATGAAGGTTAATGTTTTACATGTAGGTCTACAAGGAAACTGTCATAATTTCAAATCTCCCTATGTAGGCCTTTTTGGAACTGTTTTTTTTTTAATTCTTTTATTGCATTTAGTTGCACACGGTCTCAAGGTCTCGGTTTCGGGGCATCAGGTCTCCCCCTTGGTCTCAACCTTAAAGGTCTCGGTCTCGGTCTCGAACCATCAGGTCTCGGTCTTGGTCTCGGTCTCGGACTTCCAGGTCTCGACTACAACACTGGAGCAAGCTAAGGAACATACCCTTGTCCAATATCACACTAGGCACTCCAGTTTTTGGCACAAATTTACAGTCTTTTGTTCATGCCAATGAGGTGTGTTGCTGTTGCGTGCAGCAACACTTCAAAGGAGGGTGTGAGTCTTCACTTGTTTCCGACTGATCTGAACTTAATGGAGAACTTGGACTTAACTCAAACACAAAAAATCAGGGTAGGTTTGCTCAATCAATAAGCAGCCGACCATGAGTATACAATGTGAGCGCACACAGATTGACGCGGTGCTGCGGCCATGTTGATTCATCTAGTGCCTAGACGTCATTTTGTGAGACCTTTTATCTTTGCCTCAATTTACGCCACGGAATCTGCAACCAAAACTGCAACGGGTGTCATTTTTAGGGACCAAATAAACACACAAATGAGGAACACAAATTGTTCATGGTTTTATTTCACACTTCAAATATCTACATTGTATTTAGAGATTAAAATGGGATATTAGAGATTAAGCCTTCAGTCTGACTTTAAAATGTGCATCTTTTACAACTTTTATATAAACTCCTTAAAAAAATTATGCAATTAAAATTTGAGGAGTAATAAATTTCTTATTGCTCCATTATCATATACATATAAATATGGTATCATTGGAAAACGTTTTTATCTATCTTTACAATGATGTGTGATTTGTTATATGCTAAATGTAATCATGATAATAATAACTAGAACTTATGGCTGTTTGAAACAGCACATTTAAGGGTTTTCCGCATATGATATAAATTGCTTATCAATCAGAATTGTGTCATTAGAAAGACCTTCCCTAACATTGACATTTGACTAAAGAATCGTGATTGTAGCTCTTACCACTTTTAAATGACGAGCAACTTCCTGTTTGACCGGAAGTAGAGGTCGCAGAGGTCAAGCAATGTGTCACAAAGAAGCGAGTGTTAAATAGATGAAGGGTCAAGCCCTCCCCCCCAAAAAAAAAAAATATTGGGTCTTCTAGGCCCCCCCAAAAAAAAAAAAATAATAATAATAATAATAAAATAATAATATTGGGTCTTCTAACCCCCCCCCCAAAAAAAAAATAATGGCTCTTCTCGGCCAAATCAGCATGAAGACAAACGTAAGCGTGGTTTTGTTAATAGTTGGCTCAAGGAGTTTCCATGGGTAACACATGATGCAGAGAAAATCATCATGTTTTGTAACTGGTGTAGAGCATCTCCGAGATTAGCGGATCGTACCAGTCCTTTGTTCATAGGAACAGGGCCTGGGGCAATAAAAGCTACCGAATATCGTAAAGGAGGTCTCATCACGCATGATGTTGGTGCTCAACACAAGAAAGTTGCAGGGAAAAAGTTTGTTGCGGACAATCCCGGGAAAGCGTCTATGGATATTCATTTGAAAAAATTGTCAATCAGATGAAACAAATCGTATGAAACGACTCATGAACACGGCACATTTCACAGCAAAAGAAGATATTGCAATGAAGAAGTTTCCAAAACTATGCAATTTACAGGAAATCAATGGCTTGGACATGGGTGACAATTACAGGACTGATAAAAAATGTTGTGAATTCATAGATGCTATCGCAAAATCATTCTGTGATGATATTGCACAGGAGATCGATGAGGCAAGATTTGTTACTGTGTTAGCAGACGGAACAACTGATCGTGATGTTAGAGAACAAGAGGCAGTGTATGAAACAAGGGTGACGTTGTAACAAAGATGGTCGACTTAGCTGCAAACGTGCAGGCAGTTCTTGAAGGTAAAGACAAAAACCTAGCATCAGTAGGTGTGGATGAAGCCATGCAGAAACAGAAACTCATATCTTGCAATTTTGACGGAGCTGCGGTCAATATGGGGAAAGACAATGGTGTGGCCAAAAGACTTACGGATAGGGTTGGGACACACTCAGTGTTCATTGTGTTGCGCACAATATGGAACTTGCCATTTTGAATGTAGTGAAGGACGGGGACAGTGACACTAAATTCATGGAAAATTTTGAAGAAACATGTACTTTAAAAGGAGTGTACAAATTTTACTACTTGAGTCCAAAGCAAAGAAGGGGCCTAAATGAAGTGTCAGAGATTTTGGATGAGGACGAACCCTACTACAGCGGTGTGAAGCAAGTTCGGTGGTTAGCCAGCAGATATCGCACGGTCTCAGCTCAGCAGTAGAGAAATATTACAGGGTGACAATAGAACATCTTGTATTTCATGCTTGATTTTATGGAGGTGTTGTCAACACTGTCGCAAAATTTGCAAGCAGAGAAGAGTCGTGACCGATGTAAAGCATAAAATAAGTGAGGCAACATTGAAGCTTGAGACTTTAAAGACATCGGCAGGAAAATCTGGGAACAAGTTGGCTGATAACTTTGAGAGCATACAATTAACACGAAAGTCCGGCGGAAGAACACGCGTACGTCCAACAACGACAATGGACGGTCAAGATGAACCTGAGGGTGAGGCACAATCTGATGTGGATTTCCAGCATTTGAAATCAAGTATAATTGACAAAACCATCGAGTATATCGATGGACGCTTTGAAGCATTTAGCAAGCCCCCGTTATCACTCTTTGATATATCTGATTGCAGTGTAGCAGTATACAGCAATGACAAAATCCCTGACCTGACCGATCACTTCCAAGCAGTACCCTCCGAGGAAGAAAGAATGAAAATACCAACAGAATGGTGCTCAATGAAAAGCCGACCAAAAGACAGAGCAAAGGTTGCAATGAAATCAAAGGATGTCATGCAAATATTCAACAACATAATTAGACTTTGCCCGGAAAATCTTGTCAATATTATGATTATGTTGAAGATCATTTCATGACTTTAAGCGTCAGCACAGCAGCTGTTGAACGGGGATTTAAGGCGCTGAACAGGATAAAAACCGCACAGCGGGCTATGATGACACAGGAATGCCTTCGGTCACACCTAATAAAGTAATATATTTCGATAAACACATCGGAAGTTGGCACTTTCGAACAGGAAAGGAAATTGGATGTTGGATGGACAGCAGCAAAGGGACAAGACACATACATGGACATAAACACTAGGCATGCTAAGACTGACAGCTGACTCATTGTAACTGTTAGTTTGATCCAATACTTTTTATATTCATGAAATAACCACAAGGGAAACTGACTGAGTTTAAAGTCATTGAAAAGTGAACAAAGAAAAATTGACTGGAGCGGGATTCGAACCGGTGACCTCCTGGCGCTCTACCAACTGAGCCATCCAGCCCTACGTTGGTGGTGACCCCAATAACAGTTAGTCAATTATCTTTGTTCGTTTGGCAGTCAGAAGCCATGAAACCATGCACACACCGCTATAACCCAGGGATCGTTTCAATGATACACGCAACAATGCTGCAACATGGGAACGGTACATGGGGGATCACTCAAAGAGGATACGGTTTTTTAAATTAATATATTCATGAAATAACCACAAGGGAAACTGACTGAGTTTAAACTTAAGCCATTGAAAAGTGAACAAAGAAAAATTGACTGGAGCGGGATTCGAACCGGCGACCTCCTGAATACCGTACAGGCGCTCTACCAACTGAGCCATCCAGCCCTACGATAGGGAGTACGATGAAATTTTTAATTTGTGAAGGAACTAGTGCTGTGCAAAATAGGGTAATTTGATATTCGTTTACGGAATGAAAAAAAAATACGGATCCGTGTTATACGATTTAATCGCCTTTAAAATGACAGCACTAGCGGGCCGCGATCGTGCGTGTTCAGTGAAGAAGAAAAGTGCCTGAATAAAAGCAGTGTTGACAGACGGTATGGACATTAAGCTTGTTTGATATTAAGGACGATATTTATCGATATCGCGACATTTTTTTTCATATGAAAAATCATATCGGGCCCCGGAAAAAAAATCGAAATATCGGGAATATCGCGATATTTTTATGGTGGCGCAACTTCATACAAAAAAATCAGAGTAGCTCATGAGCTAACCGAGCTACTTTTTGCACTTTTCGCGACGACCAAAACAAACAGATTACTGCAAATTTTGTAGCTGGTTGCGACGTTAAAAGCAGATTTCTTACCGCAAAATCTGCACCGAAGCCGAAAAGTTATCCATGCCGCCCATGATCAGAGCGCTACTTGACAGCACAAGTCATGTACATGTACATGTACGTACGCTGCACTTCCGGTCTTCATGAATGAAGCTTACACGTGCGCTGGCCGTGCTGACTTTACTGTGCTGTGAGCACGTGCATGCGATGCCGCGTTGCACACAATTACATGTACATTGTGCAATGACTATGCTTACCGCTTCCGGCCAACATGACTGAAGCTAGCAGCGTACTGGGCTCACGGATTGGGTGCAATAATTCCAGACTACATGGAGTAAGATCTGATATACATTCGCTAAGTGCACGTTAATTATCGTGGCTATTACGTTGGGCTTGGGTACTAGTTATGGAAATTTCCAGACAGCGTGCTGACTGTTTACGTCTTCTCCAAAGTGATCGTCGCTTTCGGATGGTTTTTGCACGATATGTTTTCAGATTAAGTTCGTAAAAGTGTGTTTCTACCTGGACATATGGACAAAGTAACCAACTGAAATTCAAGTAGGATTTATTTGGTCAGGAAAATGCAACTGACGCGTCATGACCGTAAGCCTAACGTTACTTTGGAACATCTTCAACATGGAGGTAGAAGGACGGTCAGAATATTTTACGGGGATCCCGATCGCGATCGGAAGGCTTTTTACTATGTTTTTTTAGATCAAATATATGAACAGTGTGTTTCTACTTGGCGGAATGGACAAAATAAACGACTGTTATTTTTTTTAGCATGAACCAACGGTCCATATTTTTTTGGTGTTGGTTTCGGTTAATCGTTTTTGAAAATTGGTAAACGGAAACGTTCAATCCGTGTGGGTTACTCTATATCCGAATAAAAAGCACAGCACTAGAAGGAACCCAACAAGTTTGGTATCAATGGAAAGCTTGTAATGTGAGAAATGCAATGGTGCTTAAATCAACTCAGTATCTTCAAAATTGACAGAGATATTCCCACTGAAAAGGGAGAAGGTTGAGTTTTTCATTCTGCCAGTTTTTAGATCGAACATCAGATTTCTACTCCAATCGCAAACTCAACTTTATTTAAGCATTTGTGTCTCATTATTTCAAAAAATGACTGCTTATTTTAGGTTCATGTACATTAGAAATCTTCGAAAATGTAGCTTGAATGAAGCAACCACATTCAAAACGCAGTATTTTGGAAAGAATTTCGTCAAACTTTCGCGAAACTTCGAAGACCAACGAGATTTACTCGCAATGAATGCAAAATCGATGGATTTGAGCATGGTGCTATAGAGAAGAAATGGTTTTGAATTGATCGGAGTCGAGAGGGAGACGCGTAACCAGATTTGTGTAGACGAGCGCAGATCACATGCAGCAAAAGTAGGCCCGCGCATTACACGTGTACAAATGTATGCAGGGCAGCGCGCATGGCTCCTTTTACTTCATCCATTCTAGACAAGAATGTTGATTAGAGTCGCAAACTTCACAGTTCGAGCGAAATCATCGAGTTAGAAATGCGTAAATCGCACGTTAGCGCACAGGCCAAATCAAAATCAACATGCACCGTTGGAATCACAACACTTCCAGCTTTTAGAAAATACTCCTTCCTTATACCTTTTAATCATTTTAAAGTATCGTTTGCGTGAGTTTTTAAAAAAATTATGGACCGATTTTCCGAGCAAAAAGAAACATTCATTTGACTGGATTTTAAGACACCTTAAAAGTGAAAATTACCTGTAAATTTGGTATCAATCGAAAGCCCAGGATCTCCTCTATAAGAAAATGGCATTTATTGAACGCAGAGGTCGTTTACCCCTTCGCGAACGTAAGTCAAAAAGCGACCAAAATGTTTTTTTGAACAAAATGGCGTCACCCAGTGAAAACGCTTCCGCGAATCTCGCTGACTATTTGTGCATTCAGATGGATTTTTTCCTGTTTAAAATTATGATTACATGTAAGTGGCAATAAATGACATATTTAGATAAATCAACTTCTAACCTGCAAGAGGATAGCAAATTGTAGGTAAAATATTTAAGAATGTTGTTTTTAAAGCAAGTTTCTTTCAGCACGTTTTCACACAGTAGCAGATATAAATGCGTTTTTACGAGATTCCGTCGGACTCCCTACCTACGACTACGTTATGGCGGTGTGTGCGTGGTTTCAAGGCTTCTGACTGCCAAACGAACAAAGATAATTAGCTGTTTCGCATGCAGCGGAACAGCTTTTGTTTTCGTTATTTTTTTTTTCTTCTTTTTTTTTTTTTTTTTTTTTCTTTTTTTTTCTCCACTTTTTTCCCATAGACTTAACACAGGGATTTTCTACAAGTCACTTCTACCATTATGCCAATTCCGATTAACTTCATACTTGGCACATAGTTAGACCAGCACCCCGAATAGTGTCCCGCGTATGTACGTCATCGTGACGTCATCACGTGCACAGTTACGTAATCATAAAAGTGCAAATTTTAGGGCTCTTTATCTCCGGAACGGCAAGTCCGATGCAACTCAAACTTGGTATGTAAGTATATGGGGACGTGTTATAGACAAAAATTGCAGTCACGTGTTGATGACGTCATCGTGCGATTTTATACGAATTATTCAATTTTTGGACCTTTTCTTTATATCTCATGAACGACAAATCGTATTTTCGAAATTCTTTCGGTAAAATGTTTGTTAGGCAATAGGCACATGCCATAGAAAATACCAAAAAGTGGTGACGTCATGATGACGTCATCAAAAAGCCGATTTTCTGATTCACATATAAGGGAATATCCGATGGTGATGAAACTTGGTGGATATGTAGGGAATGGTACTGGTATCCTAAATCTGAAGTGACGTCACGATGACGTCATCGGCTGATTTTTTATTGATTTTTGAATATTAAATTTTGCCATTTTTTCCCAGAAACACATATAAGCGAATATCCGATCGTGATGAAACTTGGTGGGTAGGTAGGAAATGCTATTTCTATTCCAAATGTGAAGTAACGTCACGATGACGTCATCGACTGATTTTTTATTGATTTTTTGAATAATTAATTTTGCCATTTAGAGTCAAACATAACACAAAACACGGTCTTTGGAACTTTTTGGACCGCTGATAATGGCTATCTATAGTAGTGCGCCAATTGTGTACACGTGAACGGAGCACGACATAGCTAGAAAATCAATCATTCTGTTTTTTCCACCGCCCATATGCACAACCATACATACTACGCGCGCTGGTCTATAATAGACTCGGCTATTTTGTGTTTCTCATGGGCATGTGTATGTACACCAATCTGTATACAGTGTACGAGTATTGATGGACGAGTGACGACGCTCCTGATACATGTAATTGTTTACGACAATTTAAACACCGCTATTTCTCTGTACTGGGCCAATTGCGTTCATGTTTGTTTTTCATATTATTTTTTAAACATACGCGAAACAGCTCAGTGTTTGTCAACAAACACAGGTCTAGTTTACTATTGGGGTCACCACCAACGTAGGGCTGAATGGCAACAAGGCTACCACTAACGCGCAGTGATCAGACGGGCTGTTTTCAAGTTTGCAAGAAGCGCGTAAGAAAATTGCATTTTTAAACTGAAATGCTGCACAAATTTCTTCAATCTAGGCTTTCATGGACCCAGGAACATTTGCTGAAAGTCACAAGTATCATTTTTAAGGAGTAGAAACTACTTAAGAGCTAAAATAATTAATGTGTTTTGGGGATCCCTTCTTAACACAATCCCCCCGGAAACAGGTCAACTCGCCCCCTAGCCGACTCGCCCCCTGACCGACTTTTGTGTTTTTGTCCTTATGACGATGTTTTTGAGTTTTTGTGACTTGAGATAAAATAACAATTTTTTGTTTTATTATTCGATGTTCATTCTTAGAATATTTTGTTATCGTTTTGTTTTAAATTGTCTTGCTTTAACTTTAAGTGTTATTGTTGACATTTTTTGTAGACTTTTTTATTATGACAATGTTTTGTTCTATGGTTTAATTTAAGTGTTGTTGTTGTTCACTTGTTTTTCTTGTTTTTAAGTTGCGTTTTTGAAGTTTTGATGTTTTTGGTTCTGCGAAGGAAATATTAAATTGCTTGAACTGCAATCGAACCATGCAGGAGTTTGTGTGTGGACTTTGTGCATTTTTCGTTCTTAATCATAAAATGTTTGACATAAACACGTAGTAGGCCCTACAAAAGGGTCAGAAGCATTTGGTTATTAATTATGATGCATAAATAACTTCACATTTTGCATCTCATTTCTGAATAAATTAGGGGGCGAGTTGGGGAGGGGGCGAGTCGGTCAGGGGGCCAGTCGGGGAGGGGGCGAGTCGGGGAGGAGGCGAGTTGGTAAGGGGCGAGTCGGGGAGGGGGCGAGTCGGTCAGGGGGCGACTCGCCCCTTACCGACTCGCCCCCTGACCGACTCGCCCCCTCCCCGACTCGCCCCTTACCAACTCGCCTCCTGGCCGACTCGCCCCCTAGCCGACTCGCCCCCTGACCGACTTTTGTGTTTTTGTCCTTATGACGATGTTTTTGAGTTTTTGTGACTTGAGATAAAATAACAATTTTTTGTTTTATTATTCGATGTTCATTCTTAGAATATTTTGTTATCGTTTTGTTTTAAATTGTCTTGCTTTAACTTTAAGTGTTATTGTTGACATTTTTTGTAGACTTTTTTATTATGACAATGTTTTGTTCTATGGTTTAATTTAAGTGTTGTTGTTGTTCACTTGTTTTTCTTGTTTTTAAGTTGCGTTTTTGAAGTTTTGATGTTTTTGGTTCTGCGAAGGAAATATTAAATTGCTTGAACTGCAATCGAACCATGCAGGAGTTTGTGTGTGGACTTTGTGCATTTTTCGTTCTTAATCATAAAATGTTTGACATAAACACGTAGTAGGCCCTACAAAAGGGTCAGAAGCATTTGGTTATTAATTATGATGCATAAATAACTTCACATTTTGCATCTCATTTCTGAATAAATTAGGGGGCGAGTCGGGGAGGGGGCGAGTCGGTCAGGGGGCGAGTCGGTAAGGGGCGAGTCGGTAAGGGGCGAGTCGGCTAGGGGGCGAGTTGACTTGTAATCATCCCCCCAATCCCCGTATCATTCAATCATCTAGTCTAGATTGCTAGACTGTGTTATCGTACCCGCCACCACGAGAGGGCGTATCGTGGCAATCCGCTAGCGACGCACGAGTGCACGACTACTAACTTGACTTCAATAACACAGTCTAGACGATCTCTGAATTTTTCCCCCCCGTTTTCGGGGGGAAACTAGTGCGCGTGCGCGATATTGTTGAATAATTTTCGCTTCACACATGCGCACACATGCCACGAAAATTCAAAATAGCCAGGTACGCGGCCTCTGTTACTAGGCAAGGAAAGGGCCGACACACTACACGACTGACTTCTTCCGGTCATTTCTCTCTCTTCTCTGTTTGACATTCGGGAATCTATGATTACAGGGGCTTTAGGTGTACGTGTTGCTAGGAAAATAATGCTCTTTACAAATCCAGTTGGCAGGTACTAATACCCAATTTGCTGCGAATTGATAGACAGTACAGCAGCCTCATACAAAGTCCCCGGCCAGGCTGACTGTTCGGTCATTTTCCAGCAGGCTACAGTAATTTTAAAGTTGTCGCTGTATAGCACAACACGTGTAAACATGACAGAGTATAGTAGTGCTACACCTGTCTCAGCGGACGGGACCATTATTTAGCGCGCGTTGAGCCATTGGGCACGCCGTGAATCGCTTCGCTACACGGCGTGCATACACAGCCGGTCGACCTGTCTCAAGTCGAGTTGTCTCACCGGTCGGCTTGTCTGACATTCAAATAGATTTCACGCGTAAGCAAGACTTTCGGTTAGCGAAGAATTAAATCTAGGGTAACCGTGATTATTTTCTGCTAACGGGATGTCGTATATGCATTTTGCAGAAATTCCTTGCTTACCGTTACCAAAAAGAAAACTCTCCTGTGAAAGCTATCCGTAACCAAAAAAAGTATGATACCGTAAGCGAATTGAGTTTTGGATAACGGCAACGGATTCCATGAACAAAATTGGGCCCAGTACTTCAACACTGTGTAATGTCCCTACCCTCCTCCATATACTGATTATGTACGTGTACATTCTGTACAATCGAATACTATAGGCCTTTTCCTTCCTCCATGGTACAATCATAATGTATACGTACATGTACTGTACATGCATACAGTAGGCCTACGTACGTACGTATTAAGGCAGCGAGGGGAGTCAGGGGATAAGATACATGAATATGCATTGTGTTGCGTTATTATGCAGGCGAGTGTCATATAGGCCTATTAGGCAAAGTAGGTGCGCGCGCATACATTCAGAGATCGTCTAGACTGTGTTATCGAAGTCAAGTTAGTAGTCGTGCACTCGTACGTCGATAGCGGATTGCCACGATACGCCTCTCGTGGTGGCGGGTACGATAACACAGTCTAGCAATCTAGACTATCAATCTTGGGCTGCGTTCGAGCGAGCTACTCGTGTTAACACGAGTATACTCCTGAGCGCTCGAACGGCTGGAGTACGACACTCGGGTCTGCGAGTATACTCTCCAGATATGGGGAGTATAGGCCTACTCCTGCACCGGAGAGTATTGCGCGCGCATCACACTCGTGTTACCGGGAGTAACCGCTCGAACGCAGCCATCATGTCTCCAGTTCACGACACTAGTCACTAAATACGAAAATTATCATTGTGGACTAACGGTTAAAGCACACTAACCCCGTCATAAAAATTAGGCCTACCAAATTATCCTTGTGGTCTAGTAAAACTAAAAGCACACTAACCCCGACGTAGCTCTAACTCTATTGTTGAGACCTACCTTGCTTCCTTCCCAAAGTTTTTCGTAACATCGACATCATCGACGCCATTTTGCTTCAGACTGTAGGCTAGTAAAACTTCAGTATCACTGCTTCAGTGCTACTGCTACTGCGAGTGCAATCAAGGCATACGTACAAAACTACAATGTACTATACATAAACATGTACATGTACTACACTGCACTTCTCTGCGCAAGATCTTTGTACGTGTGTGGGTGCGTTCGTTTATCCATCCCCCACTCCCCCGAGTCGATACCTGCCGGTCAACCTCGGTCCCTAGCTTTCTCTCGCTGTTTTGTACAGTAAACGCGATTATATAACACCTTAGTAGATCCTTGTCATTTGATTGGAGGATTGTATGTCACGTGATATTTGATAAATAGACCAATTCATGGCTTACGTCACAACCGTTGAAATTTGTTCCATCCACCGTGCATTTTTGGTGCCATCAGATTTGTACCATTGCACGCCAGGGACTCTAATACGTGATTGGTCAAGCGGCGTTCCATTTATTTGTCACTGCGTGCGCGCGTACGCGTTGGTGTGCAACGCGCGTTACTGTAATATATAAGAGCATAGTTTGCCAAGATTTTAAGCTTTTTTTGTCTCGCTAACTCTTAAAATGTTATCCTCCAAACAAAATCAAATGACAAAGATCTACTTAGATGTTATATAAAACAAATAATGAATGTTTCACTTTCGTAGAATGGAAAAACTAATTTCATTCGGTGACAGATGGACTGTTCCATTTCACGAGGCGAATCCATTCCACTCATAAACATTCATTATTTGTATACCATTTCCAGGTCAGGGCTGCCCATGGGCTGCTCCGGCCCCCGTGAAGCTAAACGAACGCACTCAGGCTTATCCAACATGGGCAGCCAAAATGGCCAAATGTGATCAACCTTTGAAATGAAATATAATTGCCAAAATAACAGAAGATATAGGCCTAAATTATAAGAAGAGACCAAAACAAAATATTTAGAATTAACAAAAAACAACTTTAAAAAAAGACATTTTATTCAAAATGAGAGTAAGATAATGGCGCCAGGAGTGGTATTTTAGTGGTCACTGGTTCAAATCCCGCTCTAAGTTCAGTTTTTTACTCACTTTTCAATCAATCTAGTCAGTTTATCCATGGAGGAAGGAAACATCTCTCCATGGTTTATCTAGTGGTTATTTGATGATTTTATTTTTATTTTGTTAATATTTTCTATGCAAAATAATTATTGTTATTTGGTTTTTGGTGTTGTTCTTGGTTATGTTAGGCACCCTGTACATTTCTAAATATTTCTAAAATTGTGGCTTTTTTGGCCGCCCGTATTCAAAATATCCTGGCCATAATGTTGGCCGGCATTTCGGCTAGCCGGAATTTTATGGGCAGATTGCTCTACGGTGGATCATTCATGACAATTGTTTTCTATTCGTTTGAATATAAATTGGAATTTATCATTATCAGCGCCCTTGTAAAGGTTATATCTGTCCCCCCTCAAAACGTGTCTCCCCGGACAGATTCAGCCAGCTAAAAGTGTCCCCCCGCCGTGTTAATTATGTCCCCCCTGAATTTAACCTGTCCCCGTCCATGTAATTTGTGTCCCCCCTGGTTGTTCATGGATAATGTGATATTCCCGCGATATTAAATGAATTAAACCATAATTAGATATGCATTCTGACTGCTTTTTAACCATTGATTAAAATTAAATTCACGTGGGTGCACCTGAAGGTGAGAAAAAAGTCATGGCAACGACTGAGTCGTGTCTAGTCTCAAAGCGTGTATCCGTATAACCATAACGTATCGTATATGTACGCTTTACCACATGTACATTGTACAGAGTCTACAGACAGTAGCATAGCATGCAATACTCTTACACACGATACGTGATTGCACATAAACAAACTCCTCACATGCAATCGTTTTAATCACGAAGCCCACATGGTTTTGTCATAAAAGGTGCTTGGATGGCGTGTGGGGAGAAAGGAAACCAGCGGAACTAACATGATTTATAGTAGTGAAAACAGCTAACTTACATTCCAACTGAGAAGAACAGGGCCAGGGGTGTTCCTCTGCCCCTATTTCTACCTCCATGCTTGTATTAAGCTGTTTAAGCAGTCAGAAAATATCAATCAATTTATTCAAAATCATCATAATGTCAGTGGAACGCTAGCAAAGAAGGAAACAGGAGGGAAATGAAAAGAACTTTTAAAGAACAACTTTATTTTTCCGGTGGCAATTATGCTGAGCCCTTTGTTTGTATCCTTTTATGGGGGGCACAAACTGCGTATTTTCTGTGCTTTTTGTTGCACATCATGAGATAATTTTATCACGGGATTTTGACTTCTTAAAATCAAGATGACGACAGCCTCAGATAATTTATCACGTGATGACGACATCCTAAAACCAAGATGACTCCTCCAGCCTTTTTTACTTTAGTGTTTTAATTTATTAATGATGTCAAACAAATGAAATTCAAGTCATGTCATATTATATAGTATTAGTATTCATAAAATTATGATTGGACCAATTAAAACGATGTTCAGTGCTTTTCCTAGCTAACTTTTGTCACAATTTTTATGCACTCGGGGCCTAATTTCATATGGCTCTTCGCAATTCACCGTGAGCATATCGAATTGACGCTTACACTCACAGAAAAATGAAACTGAATTAAAATTAAACTTAATCCTATTTCATGGATTAGCAAGGAATCTTCAGTTGTATGACTATAGATGAAGTCAGTGTAACTAAGAATTTTCTGCATGCTCGGCTAGCATAAATTCGTCAGCACTAGCCCTGTTAGTGTGTGAGTAGAATGGGGATCATAGTCATGAAATATGGCCCTGATTTATATTTCCTATGAATTAATTAGTAAATTACATGCAATTGACTGTTGTTTATAATCATTAAACAAAAATAATTTAAATTTTGTGATTCCTAGTAATTCTAATGTGTACGTGTGACATGATTCAAACACTGTTATGTAATTCTTTTTAATTCCAAGCTCAGAATTAATTTCCAGGCCTGAGGCTTAAGTGAAAAATAAAATAGGCCTAGTACGGTAGGCCTAATCAACATTTATTTATGGCCTCACATGTAATTTCCCAACACTATCATCAGCAGTATAACCATGAATCGAGATCGAGAGTAAAACTAATACAGATTCATGCTAAACAACAAAATAGCCCTCTCCGATTACGCGAGTATCGTGGACTTGGGAGCTATGTTGCAGCATTAGTCCAAGCAGTTACAATGGGCCGTATGCATAAAAAGTAGCAATTGCTTGCAAGCAATTGCTTCAAGCACAAGCAATTGATTGTCAGGCAAAAGATCAAGCTTAAGCAATATTGCTTAAATCCGTATGCATAAACTTTTGCTTCTGCTTAAACCCTTTGCTTGCTTTCAGCAGGCAATTGCTTGAGGTTTCAACAATAAGGACGCCACGCCGGCTCAAAAACCATTCATGGGAGAACAAGGACGGGTTACGTAACATGTACCGTATGTGGGGAGATGATCAGTCCAGAATGCAAAACACTCATACATGCTCAACAGCAGGCAAAGATCACCATCATGACCAGTATTGGCAAAAGGATGGATGAAAAACAAATGAAGACAAGAGCGAAAACAAAACACAAACAGAATAATTTGCGATAGGTCGCTGGAGCTATTTCTTCTCGATTTATGTATATACTCCTGTACAACTTCGGGGTTTCTCTTACGATCATGAACACGATGAATAAACGCAAACATCATGATTAAAGGGAGGGTACAGAATTGGTAAGACAAAATACACTACATAATCACAGATTCACATAAAACTTACACAGTATAATGGTGATGATAGGAGAAAACACCCCATGAATTTTTTTTGTCTGAAATGCCATATTCGTTGAGAAATAAATGAAACTATTTTCCGATTGGAATAAATCGCTTCGAAGCGTTTTATTCATTCGTTGAAATGTGTACAGTTCTCCGTACACGGGTTTTCACTATTTTCTCGTGACCCAGATGGCTGATTGACCTCAAACTTCTACAGGTTTGTCAGTTAAGGTATATGATGGATTACATAATGTGCTTTCACTGTCAGCAACGATTTTGTCGCAAATACCAGTTCTGTACCATCCCTTTAAGCAAGAGCTCAAGCTGGTATGACGGAGCTTCAAAAAACGTAAGCAATTGCTCATTAGAGCAAGCAAAAGGTTCGTTTTATGCATACGTTTTCTATAGCAATTGCTTATCTTTAAGCAACTGCTTGCTGTCCGCAAGTTATTGCTTGTGCTTGCTAGCAAAAGCTTGCTTGCAAGCAATGACTTATTTTTACGCAAGCGGATTCAAGTAAAAGGCCAGTACAAGCAATTGCTACTTTTTATGCATACGGCCCAATGTATTACAACAATGTACGTTACTATACTATCCCAATATACTATGGCCGATCACGCACAGCCGATCCGCGATCCGTCCACGTATAGAAATCCACAGTTCATCATCTTTGACGTGATCTAAAAGAGCATTAAAATTCATCCTTCTACGCACCCTGCCCTAAAACAATGTAAAATGCACTAACGTAGTCTGGGTGGTAGACTGGTTACGTATCACGAGGTGGGGGACCAATCTAACCGGGGGACACAATTATCCTTTGGAGGGAGACAGATATAATCTGAGGGGGACAGATTCATCCATGTGAACGTGTCCCCGCGGACAGCTGTATATGGCCACAACGGCGTAAATGTGTCCGCGCGGACTCGTTTTGAGGGGGGACAGAAATAACCTCTACACCGGTACCGTTATTAGGACGTCACTTTCAAATTTTGAAATGAATGACTAAAGTGTAACAGGTTTTTATACATTTACAGATGTATTTTACTATTTTTTATTAATATGCAAATTAGGCTTGCCCTTCACCGACGTGGATGAACACTGTATAGGCCTACTCAGTGTTTGTGTGAGCACGTGAGAAAAAAATCATATGCTTGCTCAGGTGGGATTCGAACCCACGACATCCTGCTTACTAGTGCAGATGCCTTACCTGCTATGGCCACTGAGCTAGCTGGGGTCTGCAGGGTGAATCGAATCGCGGCGGGTACTGCAGTAAATCATGATTTTGGTCGGGAAATAGATAATATGCAAATTAGGCTTGCCCTTCACCGACGTGGATGAGCACTGTATACTCAGTGCTCTCACGATCACTTAGTATACAGTGCTCATCCACGTCGGTGAAGGGCAAGCCTAATTTGCATATTATCAATTTCCCGACCAAAATCATTTAATATTCATATTTTTTATTATGTTGAATAAGAAAAAAAAGGAAAAAACAAATCAATCATAGTGCTTTTTCTCGTTTTTTTCCCCTCTCTTTTCGCATGAAATGATTATGTAAATTTTTCGTACGCATTGGCCTGAACCCCCCTTCCCCCTGTACGCATGGCGTACACATAGGTAACAACACCCCCCCGGCCCCCCTCCGTGCGTACGTACCGGTACTTTATGGACCAAGACCTCATCCTGTAGCCGGATCAAATACATGATATATTTATATACAAAATGAAATTCTGGGTGCATTGAATTGAATGGAGCGGGATTCGAACCGCCAACAGGCGCTCTACCAACTGAGCTATCTAGTCATATACGTTGGTTGTTCGTTTGGCAGTCAGAAGCCATGAAACCACGCACATACTGCTATACACCATCCCAAGGATCATTTCATTGATACGCGCAGCAATGCTGCACCGGTTCGAATCCCGCTCCAGTAAATTTTTCTTTGTTCACCTTCCAATGACTTAAACATTCAGTCAGTTTCCCTTGTGGTTATTGATTTTCTTTTTATATGTTATTAATGGGCCACCGTAGCGCCATCAGCCGTTGAAATTCAGGTGAGCCGGAAATTCGGCCATGTGCCAGGTGCAGAATGATACATGTGTGTGATTGGACAGCAAGCAGTCAAACTGTTAAATGGATTCATGTTGGGATTTAATCCAAACATTTCGCGCCACATGCATGCAGCTCGACGCAATGTGTCGGAACACGCTACTGACTACTTACAAGTTGTGATTACAACAAGTGAGACTGAGACTGTGAGAGCATGGATGTACGATCATGATGGATGGAGGTTGTAGCAGTGGTGGGTAAAATTGCACTAAAATTCTTTGACGGGGTATTGTATCCTCGATGTAGGCCTAAGTTACCGGTTTTCGAGGGTGAGCTAGACCTTGGGCCTAACGTTAGCCTACTACTACTAGGCCTATTTAGTAGCCTGCAGACATCGGTTTCCGATGGGATAACGGGAATTTTTTATAAAACAGAAACGAAATAAAATTTCAGAAAATCACTTCACTAACTTTGAACTGGACACTTCCAGATTATAATCTGTAAAAATCCTCGAAGTTGAAGTCTTTTCTTTGGAAATACTGTCCGTCATTTGCAGCGACACCGATTCCGCTATGTAAACAAAGCGTCACCAGTTTTCGATAAATTGGTTGTGCGGCAAAGTTCGTTGACATCAGAGTAGCTATGGCGTGCTAAGTCACTCAAAAATTGATGAAATATTGTCCTGACTCTATTTGATCGAACTGGGTCAAAGGAGTTATAGGCCTATTTATAAAAGGTTCTGAAACGGTTTTGATTCCAAGATCGTGAATGATAAATTATTTTTTTATAAATAAATGGTTGAATCAACAAAATGAGAATTTGGTACAGATCATGGAAGGTAAAATTAGTATCACAACATTTTTATAATATCTGGCATCATTATGAGAGGCCTAAACGTGGATAGCTTAAGTTCGTCAGCTTAGCAAAGTTTTAAATTAAAAAGAGAAAAATAAAATTATGGCACTTCGATTTGAGAAAGACTTTAACACTTTTGTTACATTGGCATGCCATAAAAACCCAGATCGCAATGGGTTCATGTGACCTGCTGTCTGACATCGGAAGAATGAAAGTTGCTCGAGCAGACGACAGTTTAGTTTGGAATATTTGACCACAGATTGCGTCTTTTATAAACGTTTGAAAATTAGCCTTAAAATGCATTAGTAATCTTTACCCAAAATCACAGCTTTTTTACTTTTGAGCATCACTGACAACTGAAAACTTTATTCTCAACATCCTGAATGTCGGAGATAGCCCTGAGTGTAGTCATCACTTTAGGCAAACTGATCACGAAGTATCAAGCACGGTCTCGCGGTAAATGGGAATCAAATTTCGTCATCGAAAACACATGTACATCGGACACTCATGACCGGACGATACTAACGTTAGGCCCCCTACTACTACTAACGTTAGGCGGAGGCCCTTACTTTTTAGTAGGCCTACTGGGGATTGTGAAAAGAAGGGATCCCCAAAGCACATTGATTATTCGGGGTTAGGCCTACCTCAGTTTAGTATCCGTCCGGTCATGTGTTTTCACCCGACATGTGTTTTCGCTCCCCAAATTCGACTCCCGTTTACCGTGAGATCGTGCGAGATTCTTTGTGGTCAGTATCCCTGAAGTGATGACTACACTCCCTCAGGGCTATCTCCGACATTCAGGATGTTGAGAATAAAGTTTCCAGTTGTGAGTGATACTCAAAAGTTAAGAACTAGGGCCTATGTGATTTTGGGTGTAGGCCTATATTACTAATATGCATTTTAAGGTTAATGTTCAAACGTTTATAAAAGACACAATCTGTGGTAAAATATTCCAAACTAGAATGTCGTCTGCTCAAGTAACTTTCATTCTTCGGATGTCAGACGGCATGTGATGTGACGGAAAAAATTCCACTGACGGCCATCACCAAATTGACCTAATTTTGGGATATTGGACAAGTTCAGAAGGGGGGGAATCTATTTTGAGGGTTTTTAGGTGTGAGAGGGGGCTCAGTGACTAGGGGGAGAGGTTTAAAAAAAGGGGGGCAAATAAAAAAAATAAAAAAACGCCCTCTTTACACTTCTTTCTTCTCTCCTACCTCTCCTATATCCCTTCCTCTTCTACATTATCACTCTTATTTTCCAACTTTTTTTACCTTGATCTCACTGGGATTCGAACCCGGGCTGTGGAAGAAACGACAATATTATTACAAATGCAATGGATTATCTGAGCACGCCAATTGACCCAATTGACCCAGTAAGAAGAATCGAGTCAGGACAATATTCCAGCCATTTTTGAGTGACTTGGTGCGCGCGCCATAGCTTCTCCGATGTCAATGAACTTTGCCGCTCAGCCAAGGGGGTGAAAACACATGACGTCGCATTTACATTTGAAAGGTGTGAGGAGTGATTTTCTGATATTCCATTTTGTTTCCATTTTTGAGAAACTTTCCCGTTATCGGAGCAAAAACCAATAACTGCAGGATACACTCAGGGTAGCTGACTAGCTGGTACCCAGCTTCTACAGTAAACTAACTTAGGCCTACCTAAATACGACTGGGTCTCGGTACCTAACCTGAGTGTACTAAACTGAGGTAACGCTGATTATTTTACCTCTTAAATAGCTTCTAACGTTACTTCTCAAAAATGATACTTTTGACTTTCAGCAAATGTTCTTGGGTCCTTAAAAGCCTACGTTAGATTGAAGACATTTGTGCAACATTTCAGTGTTAAAATACAATTTTCTTACGCGCTTCTTGCAAACTTGAAAACAGCCCATCTGATCGCGTGAGACCCAATCACCCAACAGATGAAGTTTGTTCAAAATGTCAGAGTAGAAACCAGACTATTCTCGTATGTGGCCGTCCGTGCGGCCGTGAAATGTCACATCTTCGTTACCGTTTTTACCCCACAATTTCCCTCATAAATCAACGCCCTGCCCTCTTTCCGCAAAATTAACCTTGCTAATAACATATTTTTTAGGAAAGTAACTTTCCAAAAGTAGTTTTCCTTTCCTTTATAGTTTTGGGACCCGTCTTATCACAATCCCCGCTACAGAAAATAAGCCTACCTAGACCCGTGAACAGGGCCCAGATACATCGCTACTCTCAGATCCAGGATCTGAGTAGCGATGTATCTGGGCCCTCTTTACGGGTCTAAGGCCTACCGTAAGCCCCTTTCACACCGGGGCGGCCTTACGTACAGTTGCGTAGCGTTGCGTAACGAGTACGCTTCCCTACACTGTTCCTATGATGCTGTTCCTACGCTAGTCTACGCTGGCTTACGTAACAATACGCCAAGTATGCAGGAGAATGCGATATGTACGCAAAAAATTCAACATGTTTAATTTTTTCGTGTACTCTTGGCGTAGAGCACTGGACAATGTACGCAGTTTATACGCAAGTCTACGCTACACTTCCCTACTGGGCCTATGCCTACGCAGTAGTACTCTACCATACTGTACGTCAGATATACGCAATACTACGTGCCTGTACGCCAATCGTATTATGTCGGTAGGTACGCGGTGCCTCTGCACTGGGTACGCAACCATATGCCATCGCACTACGCACATCTACGCAGGCTCACCTTAGTACGCCGCCTTATTTCGGCGTACACGATACGCCACACTACGCAACTTTACGTAGGCCCAGTGTGAAAGGGGCTGTACACAAAACAAATCAACTGGTTGTGTGGTACAGGCCTGCACGTATTAGTGACGAATAGAAGGTCAACCCTCAAAAACTGAATGACTATTAACAGTCTGTCCGCACTGCGTGCTGTAATGAGGTCAAATCCCGAACTTTATCTGCACAGCCACAGCGCGTGATTCGTCCGCGAGATTTGCGCGTTAAAATGCGAGAGTTCAACGATGTTTTTGCACATGGCACTACAACCACATCTTTAGTTGGCTTCCAAGATGGCGTGGTAAGTGTAAACGTGTCATTTTTCTGAATCGATTGATACCAAATTTGTTGTGTTTGAACGGTGTTTTAGCAATTTTTTTTGCAATCGAAGTTAGTGGGTGTTGTTACGGATGATTATAGACCTGATTTGTTTTGCTGTGCCCTGACTCAGCTAAATAAAAAGAGGAAATACTATGGCTATAACTCAAAAGATTGTTCGTTGAGCTTTAGTTTGATATAATTTTTTACTTGTGGCGGCCACTTTTTTACTGTTTACACATCATTTTCGTTTCGTGAGATTTCGTTTTTCTTGATCAATTTACGTGTAGGTTTTGATCCATTCGTATTCAAAGTGCATGATGATGTGCCTACCGTACACACATAACCTTTTTGTGGGCCTAGGCTACATAGGCCTACATCATGTAGCTGCAACTAAAACGTGAAATTTTAATATTAATAATGATAATTAATATAATAGGCCCCTCCCTATAGTAGTATTAGTAGGCCCCTAGGCTATAGCCTAAATTAAAAGGGCCTAGTATAATAATAGTAATCATAATCATAATAATGATAATTTACCATCATGCCGTGTGTTTTCATTTATGATTTTTATCATTTATTTTACTTGTTGTCTTTCAAATGGAAAAAAAAACATAGGGCCTAGCCTAACTAAGTAGGCCTAGGGCTAGGTGAGTTTATTTTTCTTGGAATGCTGGTCAACTTGTATGGGTACGCCGACCAACTCGTACACTATTTCCTATGAAATTACTTTTCTCTGAATTTCAAGGGTTATGCATTTTGAACTTGAAGGATAAACGAGAATGTCAGTTTTTTCCTGAGTTTTTTCCCCTTAAAGATACTAATCCCTGAAAAATTTATCTAGAAAAAAAGAAACCCGTGATCCATTGAAAAAAAAATCTTGCAGGCCTATCCCCTTAAAAGGAAAGCCGGAAAGACAGTTTTTATAGGTTTATTTCACGGTCCTGAAAAAAACAAACCAACCCCTATAATGAAAACCCACGGAAAAATCCCGATAAAAAATAAGTCAACATCTTGAAAAATTATAAATTAGTTGTGTACGAGTTGATCGACCATCGTACAAGATGGTTGGCGTACGAGTTTAGGGGCACGGTGTACAAGTTAGTGGCTGTACAAGTTTAGCGGCGTACAAGTTGGTCGCGGTACAAGTTAACCTGCTTCAGTTTGTTGCATGAAACTATTGGGTCCTTTGTAGTTTGCAAGTCTTCTTTCTACTAAAATTTTAAAATTGTTGAGCTATAAAACTTGCCCAACAATTATTATCAATCATACTCATTACCGACCAACTGACAAATACTGGCAAAAACCGACAACTACATGATAATTTTGGCGACCAATCAATACTACTCAGGCAGGAAATGTGCTTTCGCCTCACAAACGCTTAAAAATCTGCTAGTAGCAGTTTTATGAACTGAAAGGTCTGCATGTTTTAGCAATATTAATTATTATTTTCAGTTGTTGTCAGCAGCTGTCTGTATAGTCAGTAGTAATTGTTGGCGAAGGTCGGTAATTAGGATGTACACTATAGTATAATAGGTAAAAATCTAGTAATGTGTCTTATATTTTCTTTTCTTTTCTGTCCTTTTTTTTTGCAATGCAGGTCAGGCCGGCCATTGAAGTGGCCAGACCCCCCCAAGCCGCCATTGCCATCCCAGCAGCCAATGTCCCAACCGATTCGGAAGGTTAATGCTCTTGTGTTAGGTGATTCATTAACAAAGTATTTACCTCAATATCTCTCCAGCGAATTTGTGAATGTACGTGTGTTCACATGGCGTGGGGCTACTATTAACCGGCTGAGACAACATGTGCTTCGTGGCCAAGATTTTCCGTCAGCTGACATTGTCGTTGTTCATGTTGGAACCAATGATTTGGAATGGGGATTCCTTCATAGCAATCTGAGAGAATTCAGAAATCTAATTGTCTCGGTGAAGGAAATCTTCCCCCAGTCAAAGGTTCTGGTAACGAGCATTCTGCCACGCTTCGACAACAGCCGGTTGAATGCATCGCGCTTGATGCACAACATCAAGTTCAGCAATGTTTGCCGGAATTTTGCTGACTGCAAGTTTATTGACATAAGGGCAATTCCACGATAAAGTGGACATTACCATCAAATTTTCAAACTTGTCAGATCTTAATGGTTTTGGTATCAAATTAATGCTAAAAGACTGAATTTTTCAAAAATAATCATTGCATTCAAAAATAACATAATTAACATGTCTAAATATGCAAATGAAATCAGCATACTAAAATTTCAATAAAATATCAAAAAATACATTGATGTTAAATGGATGTAGCAAGAGAAATTAAAAAAGGAAGTGCAAACTTTCAATTTATTTTCAGAGTTTTAGGGTTGACTGTCATAATAAATTTATCAAAAGTTTAATAATTTCAATTTGTCGTGCTTCAGTGAATATTAAATTTATTGTAATTACTTGTCACGGTGTTACAGTAAAAACGAATCTTTTTGATATTATATGAAAAGTACAAACACAGGAGGAATGATTTTGATTGTCCAAATCATGAGCATAAATAAGTACCATATACAAGTACTGAAATGATGATCAGTAATTTTGTTAATTAATTAAAGAGTGTTAAAAACCTGTCACGGTGTTACAGTAACTGTAACACCGTGACTGTAACACAGTGACTTGCATTGCAATAACACAGAAAATGAATGGAAATGACTTTTGTTTGAGTGACCATGTGTTGGAGGCTTGATGTTTTAAGAATTGTTTTACAATAGACAGAAGGGCCAAGCCAAAGGCATTTAAAATGATACTTACACAGTCAATAATACAAGTAACTTCAAAATATCAACTGTATACTTGCACCAGTGTAAGACAATGGAGGGCAGAGTGGGGTGGAGGTGCCCAGGTGAAGGAAAAGATGGGGAGAAATAAAAATGGAAAAAAAAAACATATTAAGAGAACAACCTGACAGAAACAAGTGTCAACCCTGAGAAATGGGTGAGGCAAATCAGCACTTGTTTCCAAACCTATTGCATCTGACAAAGAAAAAGGGGGGGGGGGGTCCCCTGCAATGCACTACAGTCCAAAAATGCAAATTTTTTACTCATCTTTACAGACATATTTTGTCATTTGTAATGCTGACAAGTGGGAAAGCAGGCAAAACTTGGGAAAATCACCCCTAAAAACAACTTGGAGGAAATAATATCTTGAAACCTCGTGAAATGTACAGTATTCCTGAATATCATGTGTAAATGTATGGAAGTGTCACGGTGTTACGGTGTATAGTTTCACTTATCTTATTGTTTTTGTTAATCTGTTATGATTTTTTATAATGTTTTGTTTGATCTTGTAGTGTTACACTATGATGTTGAACACTAATTATAAATGGTTGCTACATACCACCCACAGGAGAAATATTATGAGTTGCAAGTATGACAAAAAGATTCTCCATATGTTTAGTACATGCAATTCAGAAGTCACGGCGTTACAGTCACGGTGTTACAGTACATATATTCATAATCTATGTCATAATTGTCCAGTCAATAATTTTTTTTTTCCAATTGTACTTGATTATTATTACTTAGTCTCAGCTACATCCAATCAACATAACCTCTTTTCAAAATGTTCTTTAACTTCACAGAGTTTGTTTAGTAAACAAAGTGTGAAAAAATGCATGTCCATTTTGGGTCACGGTGTTACGGTACTAATTAATCATTCATAACTTATTAATTATTATGAAGTTTCATTAAATTTTTCCTTTTTTATGTTTCATGTGATGATAGTAATAGATACACAGTGAAAGTTTGTTCTCTAGGCTTACATTTAGTTTGCTATTTACATTTGAAGAGTGAAAATATACTCCAAAGTGTCACGGTGTTATCGTGGAATTGCCCATAAGTGAAGAGTTTGTTGACTGGCACTTCCCAAGGGATGGCCTTCATCTGAACTGGTACGGGAATGAAATCTTCGGCCGCCTCATCCAAGACCATTTGGAGAAATGTACCAAACCTCCCAATCCCTGCAGTTCTCCCCATGTCCCACGTGAACTTAAAAAACCTCACCGGACACCACGTGTGAGGCCAAGAGCAGTACCGTCTCCCACCGTGGCATCGGGACAGTCCAGTGAAGATGTGAGTCCAGTGAGTCCTGAAGATAAACCATCCCCGGCATCACCAAAGCCAACTTCAAAACCTCAACCTGCATCATCCCCATCACCACCGCCAAGCCACATCCCCAAGCCAGCCACTAAGCGTCGCCCAAAGAACACCTTGCCTCAGGAAACACCACTGCCATCCTCCATGCTTCCAGTTCCCAAATCAGATGATGTAATGGAATGGAGGAATGTCAGCAAGAGATGTGCCTTGAAAGCTGGGAAACCAGTTTTCATTAAGCCATTGGTTGCAATGGCAACCATCCAGTACAAGAAGCTAGCCAGCCGCCCATCTTCCAGTACTGAGATTCCAGGATTGAGTACTGCGGTTCAGGGGGTGATGCTTCCAAGGGCTGATTCTCCATATGTCGCTTCACGGAAACAAGGGAAAAGGCGTCGGAGGCGAATGAGGAGGGTGAAAAAGAGGCGGAGACGGCGAAAACGCAAGGTTAGTGAAATTCGCATTGGCATTGTTGGCAGAATTTAGATACAAATAATTGTCCGTGCCGCGTATATTGTATCTGAAGGAAAATTAATCCAGAGTTTTCTCAAATAAGCTTTCTCCTGAAGATGCATTTTTTTGGTCAAAATGAAAAAAACAAATTCCTTATCTCAAAATTGCTGTTTGTAGAAATATTACCCTAATACAACTTTTATGGAATGCCTTCTCTAATTCTATGTGAATTGTTATTTTGACAATATTTCTTCACAGTTACTATGGATGGCTCTCGATGGGGTTCCCTTTCACCGTGGCACTTCACCAGCTGAGTATAACAACGAAGGGCAGATCTGTGCAGGGATTGAGGAAAACTTCAAAGCATCAGCATCACCAGTTGCTGCAACTATTGGTAGTAACATTCATTATCCTAATCATGGCACGGTAAAACAGGGGTAAAGCAAAGTAAAGGGGGAGCCAAACGCACCATACCCCCGTGCAAGAAAAGTGAATGCGGCCCATGCCAGATTTGTTCAAGATCGAATACAAAGTGGATACATTTAAGTGTTCTGAGTAATACAAAACTCAAACACATTTTTCACAAACTTTTGCCAGACTTGACTGAAGACGGTTGCATTTGTAATGCATGCAGACACAAATATACCAAAAAACTAAAAAATCCTGCCTATACACCGGAGAAAACTCGTAAATTTAAAGAAAGACAACTCTGCTTCCTGAGCAATTATGACCTTTGTTGTAATGTATCAGTGGCCTATAATTCAGAATCTTTCGATGAATTTCAAGCTTGTTTTCCAGCCATAGATTGTGCTGAAATACCACCATCACTCCCACTGTGCAGCTCTCACAAGTCTTACATATTTAACTTCCATTCAAATGCAAAGTGTGCTGTTTGTGGTTCAATTTTTCTTTCTTCTAGAAAATATTCTTGTACAAATCTGGACATGGAAAGTGTATTATTCACAACTCAATATCACCAAAGATGAAGTAACAATTACCTGTTCAAGTGTTTTATGTTTTACTTGCTATTCTGTTGCCAAAAGGAAAGTAGTACCTGTTATGCATTTGGAAGATGTGGAGATTAGTTTAAAATCCATAGAAACTGATGTAGACATCTCTCATACAAAACTTGCTCTCTGTAGTACTTACAAAGAAATTTGTAAATTGTGCAATAACCACGAGGCATTTCTTCTCGCAGATATTTACGATTTCTTTCTATGTGATTTAACAATTCAGTGTGATAAGAAAGCTTGTTTTGAGACTTGCAAACGCAGTAGCAGATGGCTGTTCTCTGACATTTTGGAGAAATTTGGCAATTTAATGGAAGTGCACAAAACAGCTTCACGCAAAAACAGCATTCTATTTATCTACAGTAACCTAAACTGGAGAATGGCTCTACATTTAACTTGTGCAAAGTTAAGATACCATGTTAAGAAAAGTGAAGATCAAGGGTTCTCTGACCAGGATTTCAATCCTACATCAAATTCTGCAAGTGATTTAGATAAGATGGCCCAATATGTTCTGCCCCATGTAAATAACAAACTTAAACAACAATCAAGGGAAATAACGCAGTATTTCACACAAAATCCAACAGAAACTGCTTCTTTCATTTTTGATTCGCTTTTAGACATGATTGACACGCAAGTATGGAATACTGTTTCTGTGCTTACTGCCAATAATGATGAGCTCAAGTTTGTTACTGTTTCTGGATTGGTTTGGGGGAAAGAGAAAATTATTTTCCCAAGCTATTCCAAACCACATGGAAAGCAGCGTCGCAACAGAAGAATCATTGTTATCATGTCAATGCAGTTCATCTACAATGAATCTAACAACTATCCTTTTCATGTTGTTATTGCAAACTGTGTAAAACGACTGTCTCATTCATCTAAACTTATCAAGATATTAAATCAGTCAGGCTTTTCCACATCAGAAGACACCTTAGATAGATTCTTAGAAACTATTAAGCAGCTTCGCCAGGAATCGGGTCTACTGTCTACACTTGAATCCAACTCTTTTACCATGGTAAGTCTTGACAACATGATGTCCTTGCTAGTAATGCTGCGATCACGTCAAACAGTACAGGTAGAAGCTGGCATGGGACATCAGTCATAGCACAACAGCCAAAACCACTGTCAGAAAAGCTGTCCCCTACTTGGGAATTGATACAGAGCACGAATGACACATCGACATGTACCTCCACTTTCTCAGTAAACCCTGATTTTGAAGTTATACCAATATATGGTGATGGCCGTTGTCTGTACAGATGTATTGCAGCATATAGTAACACTGAAATACTTCGTTGTGAAAGAAATGAAGTAGGGATACCCATTGCAAATAATTTGTTCCAATTAGAGCTGCAGTTAGCTGATCATCTCAGACATTCAGTTTCTCAGTATTTAGACCAATTCATTCAACCATTAGAAGCACTCCCAGAAGGAATAAAACTTGTGCTTTTGGAATCTTCTGACAACACAATTTATTCTTCATTTCAGGATAAAATTGCTGATAACAGAAACCCTGGTACATATGCTGGTAACTTGGAAATGTGTTCCCTTGCATGTATATTACACACAGACATATGTGTCTATCAGAGAACTGTGTATGGCCTGACACTGGTTGCAAGGTTTCCTACAGAGCAATTGTCAATTGTCACATGTGTTTACTCTACCGTCCAGGATCAAGTTCTTTAACTAGCCATTTTGATTTATTGTATCACAGTAATTGTAGACCAAACTGCCAGAGTCTCTTTGATATACATGACAAAAGCTTTGATAAATGGCATAATGAAGTGCAATATTTTGGTGGTTTGCGAGAACCAAATTTGAGCGAACTTGTTTCAGGAAGTTCAAATGAAACTGCTCAAAGATGTGTTGAACACATGCCCATTGAAGTGAAAGCGAGTTCAGCTCAAAATAATGTGTCACCGCCAAGCAGCAAAGAATTAACCAAAAAACCTTCAGTTCGAAGAAAACTTGTTAGCTCAGATCTCCATGTTCCCACAAGATCCGCTTTTTCGACCCCACTTTTCAAAACTTTCATTCCTCAGCAGTTGTCAGTGAGTAATTTTTCTCCATCAGACGAAGAGAGACGAGAAGAAAAGCAACTTCAGTATGACATGTTTATGCATATTTCAGAGCGATATGTTTCTGTTTTAGATCTAACTAAACATACTGTCCCAGGTCTGAAATGCAACATGGTATTGCACTCAAAAAACCGGTGTGAAAAATCAAAATTTTCATACATCTATGTGCTGAATGAAAAGGCTGACAGTGCTTTAACTGTGAAATCTGTGGTTGGTCTTCTTCATGACTCTTCAAAATTTCGAAATCCATTAATCACCTTGTTCTTGCAGGAGATGGTGCAACCATAAAGATACTGTTGGATGTAAAGAAAGAATATGGAGAAGTACTGGACTGGGTTGTTCCCTATTTAGGGGACTGGCATATACTGAAAAACTTTCAAGAAGTTATTATGAAAGTATTTTGGGATGCCGGCCTGAAAGATATCGCCAAGTTAACCCACAAAAACAGAACTCTCAACAACTTGAAAACTTGTAGTAATTTCAAAAGAACTCATAGGTTTTTATTACAAGTTTACGACGCAATTTACATTCAGCAATTCAAATCTTTTCTGGATTTTAGAAATAGTGAGGATGAATGTTTGTTCTCCAATGAAACATTTCATGAAATTGTCACAAATATTGTGGAGCACGTGCATATCCAAGGTGAATTCTGTGATTACTTGAATATTGAAGAGTTCATTTCTAAGGTGCATGTGCCACTTCATGAATGTTTACCAACTTTGCTTGATGAGTTCAATGAATTTTGCAACAATATGTCAGAAAAATATGAGACTTTCAGATTTTGGAATAGATTTCTTGAAAGAGGATTGCTTCTGCTATATTCAGTTATGGATAGCTATGCGAACAGGCAATTGGAATATGCGTCTTGGTGCCTTGAAAGGTATGGGCCCTTTTTTCCATGCCTTTGATAGGCAAAATTACTCTAAAATTATTCCAATTCACTTGAGTCAAATGCATGGCCTACCAGACTATATATTGGACCATTTCAGAAATGGGGCATTTGTTTCTAATATACGTGCAGTTAACTTTTCATCTGTTGGCTTAGATGAAGCGCATGAAATGCTAATTAACAAAGACTGTAAAATGGCACTTTCGAGAAGCTTACCAACAAATATGGAAAAAATTGCAGGAACCCTAGAGTTTCAGGTGAAACTCATTGACAAATTCCAAAGTCAATTATCTGCCTCTTCTTTATTTGGACCTCCTCAAAGGGACTTTGGGCATTCGGTTATAATGTCGGAACTACAGAATGTTAAAACATACTTTCAGATGGTTTCTAGTTGTTGTGTGTTCAGTAAAGATCAACCACAAAGCCTTCATCATGCCTTTGAACAAACACCTGCATCCAAGGTTCAGCAGAAAGCTCTGCTAACATATAGAGAGATAGGAAGCTCTTTTTATGACACATATGTCAGGTACAACATCTTGAATGAAACGAGCTCTGCAAAACCAGTAATTAGGAAACATAGACTAAAAACATTTGCCAGAGATAAAGTAACGAAGCGAACAATCAACTATATGGAAAAAGAAAAGAAAATGATCACTCTTTGTCACAAAAGAACCATTGCATTTTCAGAAGAACACAACCAGCCAATTCATCAGCTTTTACAGTTCATTGAAACGCCTCGGGCATTATGTACCCCTTCTGGTTTGCCATGCAAAGGGGCTAAATATGTTATGTATAGCCTCTTGGCAAAAAAGATATTCAGACTGTTTTTCACCCATCTCCGATAGCTACTCTTTTCCACCTAGGGGCACCCGGCCGGCCGTACTGTCCCCGTACGTACGTACCGCGTACCGAGCCAGCTAGCTGCACGGATACGTACCGTGCATACGTACACGCATACGTACAGTATCCGCACCCAGTTGAGGCTGGATCATAGCCTTGACGCAACTGTCAGTCGTTTCTTATGTCTTTCTTTACATTTTCGGCCAATATTGGCCGAAGATTTTTTATGTCCATTATATAAAACGGTATCCAATCAAACTCCGTGACCTTTGACCGGATATGCATATTCATGAGTTTTTCACTGTGTGTAGGCCTACGGTACGTGTCACAATTGACGATGGTACGGCATGTCAGTACATGTAGGCCTATAATTTTATTGTAGTGTATACAAAACAATGGCGGTGTCGCGGACTCGACTCGTTCGTTATCCGAGAAGTAAATGTAAGTCTCAACTCTGGCGTTGATAAGTTACAAATTGAGGATTTTCCACCTGAGTAGCAGACTGCCCTCCAGTACTTTCTTGAAGGACACGATGATTTGGTAAATTTGCCGACCAGATTCCGGAAATCTCAACGCCGTAAGATTGTGCAGTACTTATGAATATTCATTTTTCTCGACAGCCGTTATCCAATGAGAGAAGACTGTTTACCATAGCGGCTATAATTATCATAATGATCAAATCGCGCTTGCGTCAAGGCTATGATCCTGGCTGAACCGGGGCCGGCGGTTACTGTACGTATGCGTGTCGTGTGGGTGCATGCATGGTACATCCGTACAGCTCAGCTAGCTCGGTACGTACCGCGGGGCCGGGTGCCCCGTACTGATCGCTCGCCGGGAACAGCTTCATAGCCTTGGTCAAGGCTATTTTCCACCTGGAACTTGTCTTATTGCAGAGGGAATGAACATAATCTACATTAATCCACTCCCTGGTTTCAGATTTTTCTTCGAATACGCTGCTTTTATTGCAGCAAGATGGGTAACTCCATTTTTTAGAAGGAATTACAAGGAAGTGCGTATTCTTTTTGACCAGGTTTGCTCTCAAGGTGTTTCTCCGAAAGGCTTTGAGAGGGAGCGGCGTGACGCTGGCCAAGACGATGACATTGAGGTGTTTGATTTAATAACTGATCAAACACCTCTGCCACAAACCTGGTCAAAATTTCTCAAAGTGCGCCAAAACAAACGGAAGTTGTGCCAGTATTTGTCACATAAGCTCTTAGAAATTGTTCCAGCATCTCTGCAAACCGCAGATCAAATGTTTGTCACTTCTGGAGGTTTTCTTAGCAATGCATCTGAGAGTTTAGAATGGACAGGCAAATGTGTAACATCTACTGGCACATCTTCACACAGCATTATTCATAATCATGAAGAAAGTGACACGCAAATATGGCTACATGTTTAAGACACGTCATGTTCAAATGTTCATATTTACCCTGTAGACCGTGATGTGGGAATGATTGGTTTGCCATTATCATTTCATGGTAAAACAGTAGTAATACAATATAAGGCATCTGGAACTGATGATAAATATCTCAATTTGAATACACTTCAAACTGCACTAAACAGAGATTCAGACCTAGCTCCGCTATTGAAGTGTGGTTGTAATGTTCTTAAAATAATGCAGATGTTATATATCTGCACTGGTTGTGATTTTGTGTCATATTTTGCAAGACTCGGCAAGACAACATTCCTGAAAGTGTTCTTTCAATTTGCTGAATTTATTTCAGGAATGAGTTCTTCTGAAACTGATGGCCAATTGTGTTTTAGTGATGTTGATTTTAACCATGCGCGAGGGCTTCTTTCATTTTATCGTTTAGTTGGATGTGTTTACTTCCAAGCTAATCGTGCATCTTTGCACCAACATGCCAGTAATCCTGTAGAGCTTTTTGATAGCATAGAGGCATCTTCTGTGTTAGATCATCACTCAAAGTTTCTGTCCATCATCAGAAAAGCTTCCTGGCAAGGTGTTTATGAGGATACTCTCCTTCCCTCGGACACTGCTCTGTCTCTTCACTGGTTGAGATCATGTTGGGTGATGAATGTTTGGGGTAAATCACTCCAACCAACGTTTAACTACCCTGACTTAAACCTATATGGTTGGGATCACATCCGTGATTCAGGTGATGTTAACATTGTATGGGATTCTCCATCAAATATGGAGAGAATTCGTAAAAATGTATTGCACTTAACCAGAGGCTGTTCATGTGCTAAGAGCAAATGCTCGAATCGGCAATGTAAATGTAAAAAGATGAATGAAACTTGTGGTCCAGGTTGCACATGTCGGAATTGTGAAAACCTTCCTTTGCGAAGTAAACAAGGTTTATCAGTTGAAGAAGACCAACATGCATATTCTGATGATGAATCAGTGAGCTCATCCATGAGTTGGTTCTATCAAGTAGTGACGAAGAAGGGCCTGATGATGAGGTTCATGCTATTTCAACAAATGTGCAACAAGTACTAGTTGGTGATAGTCTATTTTCTGATGACAGTTTATCAGAGGATGAATTGTAGTATTGACAGTATTACTTTAATATTACAAAGCTGTTTTTCATTTCATTTTCATACGAATATGGAAAACCAGATTTGTGCTTTTAGTTAGAACATTTGTGTGTTTTGTTTTTTGTGTATTGCCAGAAGCTTAATGCCAGAAAGTGCCTCTCTTGCATATTGCACATGTATATTGTTTAGAGTGATACTTTTTATTTTTTTTACTGATACTTTTTAATGTGTGTGCCAAAACTGTAATGTTGTCATTGGGACATGATGTTTTTCATGTAAAAATATTTTCATGTATAATTTTGTACTTGTTAAAATTATGGTTGCCAGAAAATGTACAAAAAACCACTCGCATACATTCCATTAACTTTAAGTTATGCAGCAGAATTTTCTAAACTTCACATTCAACCATAAACTATGCCATATTGTTTCATGTAAACATTGCCAACATACGGGTAAGAAATATATTTATATTAATGCAGTTGTTTTTATGTAATGTAAGCTTGCCATCGGGACATTTTATTTGTCTCAGTAAGGTTCTTTGCCAATATTGTCGGGTATGATTGTAGGTTTTTTTTACTTAACTTTTGAAACTTCATCATAAATTTGAAACATTCCATCATAACTTTGTTGTGATTATTAAAGATATAAGTTATGCAGCTGAATTTCCTTTTACCTTAACATTCAACCAAACTATGCCATATTGTGTCATGTAAACATTAATTGCCATCATACAGGTACACATTTTTATATTAACGCACTGTTGTTTTATATGTAATGTAAGCTTGCCATTGGGACAATTTATTTGTCTCATTTAGTTTCTTGGCCTATATTGTCGGGTATGATTTGTGTGTGTGTGTTTTTTTATTAGCTTAAATGTTTTTATTAGCTTAAACCTGACGAAATTCCATCATAACGTTGTCATTCTTTATTTATTTTATTTTTAATAATATTTTTTTTTTTCCAATGTGTTTCTTTTTTTCATCAGTAATGTAGCTTGCCATGTTGAAATTTTAACTTGTCATTTTTTACAACTTAATTCTACACCTGAATATGATAATTTCAATTTAAAATAAAAGTGCCGGAAGTTACACATTGTCAAGAAATATGCATGAGCAGTGAATGTGACTTAATAAATTAATTTGTTGATAGAAAGAAATCATGTCTTGTTCATTTGCATATGTTATTGTGTGTGTGCATTAATTAGGACTCCACAAAGCAGATGTTCAAAACCCGTAGCTTTCTGATTTTGGCATTATCATAACTTTGAAAGTCTCCTGAAAGTGTCCGTCTTAAAAACAAATATTACTTTCTAAAAGTATCATTTTCATATATTAGACAGAATATTAACTTGTCCACAATCCATAGATTTGTTTTCTAAAGACTAATGAGCTAGACAATAGCCTTTATATCATAGTTATTTTGTGCAGTTAATTCCCACAATTCACATACACACCGTACCGCGATCTTTACATCCGGGTACGTGCGTGTGTGGAGAAGTGTGACGTAGCGTGGTTGACCAATCAGACATCAGGAAATCCGTGCACAGCAATGGCGCCGTTCTCATGAACGGATGTTCGTGTTGATTTGTGAGAAGTGTTGGCAAAATGCGTGCCCTGACTCAGCTAAATGATATTAATGCCAAAAAATACACGATTATGATAGAATATAAGACGGTCTTTCTGGTGAGTACAAAAGAACGTTGTGGTACCATTGAAAATTAATAGTTAGGACCATGTTTTCAGGGCCAACATTTTTCGTATTTTAACGAAAAAATCAACGTCCATTTTTGTACTCGAAATTGGCAAAAACATATTAACATTGCATACTGGATTGAAGAGCTGTTATTCATCTATAGAAATCTGGAAATATCTTGACAAAAGGGTATTTCGAATCAAAGAAAATGACAGTTTTCCTGAGACTGTCCCATGCTCATTAAATATTCATGGAGAGGTCACGCTCCGAAAACCTGTGCATACACTGCATATAAAAGGAACGGATATTGTGTGCAGTGCGGACTGACTGTAAAAAACAGGTACACTGACGATGCAGTTATTGTAAATGATTACCAAAATGTTAATTTTTAAGGAATGGTAAAACTTAACGTTATTGTCAATAGTGATCCATTATAAAAGGTAGGCCTAGTAGTAGGCCTAATGTAAGCCATGATTTTGCCCTTAATTCTTATATTTAAAGTAATATTCTATGGTCACCTTTAAGTGAACAGTTCCCCCAATTGTCCACCCCATGAGACAATGCTGTTTGGTAACTCTGTATGCATGACCTTCATGAATGGTCAAGTAGTAGGAAGTCCGATAGTGACTCGATAGGAATGTGTTTTGGCCCCCACAAGGCCTTGGTCACCATTCCAAGAAAGTGGGACCAAGACTATTATGTCATCCTATTTGGAAAACCACTCATAACATTAATTTGCATTGCCCCAGCCCACATATTGAATCGTCCAAACATATCCCTTTTTTTATAAATATTAATTTGTATGTTATTAAATATTCATCATGTTCCACAATCAAGTCCTTTTTAGGTAATAACCCCAAACATCTATATGTCACCAATATTTTTGTATAAAATCCCCTATGGTTACAGTGTAAGATCACTCTTCTTCTACTCTTCATCTACTGCTACTTGGTTCTACCTGGTCGTCTTCATCGACCTAAGACCACCACCAGTTGCCTCCTGCACTAAAGTTAGTCTTGGTAATGAATAAAGATTCCCATTGACCTTATCTTCGAGTGTAATTAATCTATCTGCCTACGTGTACTCTTATCATCGGTCATTACTTAGTAACACCAAACCTAGGTCTACTCATCATATAATACCAAGAACAATCTCAAGTGTTACACTATCATACTTTGGTTTTTATCAAAGAAATACAGATTCATTGGCAAAAATATCAAGACAGATACAGTAGGCCTAACAGTCATCTGTGAAAATTTCAGTCCCATACGGTGCCCCCTTTTTGAGAAAACAGAGAACAACAGCCACAGTATTTCTTAAGTCTTTGTTTGGCGAAGATGATCCTCTGTAATATCTTGCGTACTTTGAAATCTATCAAACTTTTTGGACAGACCCAAATCTCTGCTAAACAATAGTACGAGCTGCACGGAGGCGAATTAATGATCTACGTATTGGCACATCTGCAAAATTAAACAAATTAAGTGTACAAAATGTCGAACTCTATGGGATTCTCTGGGGCGCTAGACCGACCGCCAACCCCAAAATTAAAGGGCCATTCAAAACCCCTCATTTTTTGAAATATAGACTTAGTACAATACATGTATAACAATCTTACATAGTAAACAGAATATGAATATATCGTTTGGCTTTTTTGGCCAAGTGTGTGTAGCTGCACGGTGAAAGAGTGTGTAACTGCACGGTGAAAGAGTGTGTAGCTGCGCGGTGAAAGAGTGTCTGTCTGTGCGGTGAAAGAGTGTCTGTCTGCGCGGTGAAAGAGTGTGTAGCTGCACGGTGAAAGAGTGTGTAGCTGCACGGTGAAAGAGTGTGTGTCTGCGCGGTGAAAGAGTGTGTAGCTGCGCGGTGAAAGAGTGTCTGTCTGCGCGGTGAAAGAGTGTGTAGCTGCATGGTGAAAGAGTGTGAAGCTGCACGGTGAAAGAGTGTGTAGCTGTGCGGTGAAAGAGTGTCTGTCTGCACGGTGAAAGAGTGTGTAGCTGCACGGTGAAAGAGTGTGTAGCTGCACGGTGAAAGAGTGTGTAGCTGCGCGGTGAAAGAGTGTGTAGCTGCATGGTGAAAGAGTGTGTAGCTGCACGGTGAAAGAGTGTGTAGCTGCACGGTGAAAGAGTGTGTAGCTGCACGGTGAAAGAGTGTCTGTCTGTGCGGTGAAAGAGTGTGTAGCTGCGCGGTGAAAGAGTGTGTAGCTGCACGGTGAAAGAGTGTGTAGCTACACGGTGAAAGAGTGTGTAGCTGCACGGTGAAAGAGTGTGTAGCTGCACGGTGAAAGAGTGTCTGTCTGCGCGGTGAAAGAGTGTGTAGCTGCGAGATGAAAGATTGTGAAGCTGCGCGATGAAAGAGTGTGTAGCTGCGCGGTGAAAGAGTGTGTAGCTGCGCGATGAAAGAGTGTGTAGCTGCGCGATGAAAGAGTGTGTAGCTGCGCGATGAAAGAGTGTGTAGCTGCGCGGTGAAAGAGTGTGTAGCTGCACGGTGAAAGAGTGTGTAGCTGCACGGTGAAAGAGTGTCTGTCTGCGCGGTGAAAGAGTGTGTAGCTGCGCCGTGAAAGAGTATGTAGCTGCACGGTGAAAGAGTGTCTGTCAGCGCGGTGAAAGAGTGTGTAGCTGCAAGATGAAAGAGTGTGAAGCTGCGCGATGAAAGAGTGTGTAGCTGCGCGATGAAAGAGTGTGTAGCTGCGAGATGAAAGAGTGTGAAGCTGCGCGATGAAAGAGTGTGTAGCTGCGCGATGAAAGAGTGTGTAGCTGCACGGTGAAAGAGTGTGTAGCTGCGCGGTGAAAGAGTGTGTAGCTGCGCGGTGAAAGAGTGTGTAGCTGCGCGGTGAAAGAGTGTGTAGCTGCGCGGTGAAAGAGTGTGTAGCTGCACGGTGAAAAAGTATGTAGCTGCGCGGTGAAAGGATGGATTGATCGTGAGCACAAATTAATATCTCTGACTTTCGTAGAAGTGATGGAGCGGGTTTCAAGCTGATTTGTGATATGTCTTCGTTTTCGGTGCAAGTACCATGAAGTACAATTTTTCCAATGTACAGAATGTTGAACTGTATGGGATTCCCTTAAAAAAGGTAGTTCAGTGCCCCAGTTACTGGGTGAGTGGGTCTAGCCCTAGTAGTAGTAGTACTACTGTACAGCTTAGTGGTAGGGCGTAGACCTAGTAGCTGGGGCATTGAATTCCCTTTTACTTTTGGGGGTCAACGGTCGGTCTAGCGCCCCAGAGAATCCCATTATGATCCCATAGAGTTCCACATTTTGTACACAGAAAAAAATTGTACTTCATGGCACTTGGCATAGACCATATTGCATAGCAACTGCGGGAAGGTATGGGATGCACAAGGGTCCAAAGGGCGGCACTACTTTTGGTCGTTTTCTTTGTGCACTGTGTCATGTGAATATGCAAATCAACCAAGATGTATTCACCAGTGCTTTAGGCTGTAGCAGTAGCTGTAGCTGCTGCTGCTGTCTCAACTGTCTTCAACCTGTACATGTATATCAGCGATCTGCCCTCCACAACATCAAGGCAGTACGGATACACAGACGACCTCGCCTTCTTACACTCAGACAGAAACTGGACAACAGTAGAGGAGCCCCTAACTTTAGACATGTCACAAATAGTAGGGTACCTGAAAACGTGGAGACTGAAACTGAGTGTTGCAAAAACAACCTCCACAGCTTTCCATCTCAATACCAAGGAGGCCCGCTGCCAACTCACGGTCAACGTCAACGGGTCACCCCTGCCGCACAACCCTAATCCCACATACCTTGGAGTGAAACTGGACAGGCAGCTGACGAACAAACAACACCTTGAATCGTTGCACGCCAAAGTCTCCTCCAGGAACAACCTCACATGACGACTAGCAGGCTCGTCTTGGGGAGCAAACGCTTCCACCTTAAGAACCGTCGCCCTTGCCCTGTTGTACAGTGCGGCAGAATATGCCTCTCCTGCATGGAGTCGCAGTTCACACGCCAGGAAACTCGACACCACCCTCAACGAGACCATGAGGATTGTCTCCGGCTTCCTGAAACCCACCCCAACAGAGTTTCTCCCGGTACTGTCTGTGTCTGGCATTGCACCATCTGCCCTATGCAGAGAAAACCATACACACAAACGTTTGAGTAAGGCCTCGCAGGACCGAACACATCTCTTGCACAAGCTTGTTGCAGACTCCCAAGACCTTGGTCGCCAACGCCTACCATCCCAGCGCCAGTTCTCCCTCCACCCAGCAATAGACCGGCAGCCCAGAGCATTTTGATCAAACGAACGAGGTACCAATATCTGAACACATGAGCAGTTATGGTGCAATGTATCAAACATAGATATATATGTCTGCCGGGACCCCCCTGCTGCATGTGCCCCCTGGGGGCCTCTTAAAGACCCCCAAATTTACATGAGATCAAACGAACGAGGTACCACTTGAAATCAATTTTAAATGAACAGGTACAACACCCAAAGTATGGAATGGCCCATGCCAGACAAATTTTCTGCTGCAAAGGGCCCGACAGACGTCCCTAGGGGGGCCCAAAAATAATTACCCTAGATCAAACATTGGAGGTACCACTTGAAACCAATTTCAAATGAAGAGGTACATCACCCAGAGTACAGAATGGCCCATGCCAGACAAATTTTCTGCTGCAAAAGGCCTGCCAGACGCCCCCAAATATGACCTCTACCCATAGGCTTACGTGTAAATCTTTATCGTCTTAAATCAACAACATATCCTTCTGTGAATTACTTGAAATTTGTTTTAAATGTTCCAATAAGGCCCAAATAAACACATACCCAAAATAAACTTAATGCGCCTTAGCGTTTTTGAGATATGGCCATTTGAAATGTGCTAAAAACCCCCCTTTTTAGCTCCGCCCACGGCCGAGTCGCGAAAACGTGTTAACGTGCATTTTGTCAAGGCCATAACTTGATAATGGTAATAGTTATAGAGCTGACAATTTTTATTCTTACTAACCATATGCCCTAGATTCATATTCCAACCTTAAATAGTAGATATTAAGTCCACTTTTGTACAATTATTTACCAAGAGTAAGCATTTAAGAGAAGACGAAATGCTGAAGAGATTATGCGTTTTTATGACATGACATCAAGGGCATCCTCTCCACCCCTTCCACTTGCCCTCTAAATGGAACCATAATGCTACACGATCTTGGTATTGTACATGACTAATTCATGGATGACATTTCCAAACTTTAAATTAAAAATGTTGCATCCAATTTCACAAATGAAGCAATACAATAATTTCGGCCTTTGTCACTCTTAAGCTCAAAACCATGACAAACTTTGTAATTTTCAAAATACAACCTGACCATGAAGGATTTGAGTACCAACGCTGAAATTGTATATGTAATTAGATCTAATTATACAAAATTTAACTAAGTGCTTTAACTTTAAAATAATTATTTTGTTAACTGTCCATGGGGGAACCACTTGCATGGCGGAAAGGCCGTCTTTTGGGGTCTTTTATGATTTGTTCACCTGAACCCAAATTTGGATGAATGCCAATCCTGTGGAAATGGATTGTTCATGTCCAATTAAATTCTGGTGGTAAAAATGCACTAAAGAGGACTTATCAGAAATAGGTGATCTGTGTGGACTGTGGCCCCTGATGTGGCCACTGGGTGACCCCAAAAAATCATTAAAATCACACTCTGTTGAATTAAGTGCGCATTTTAGGGGCGAAAAACTTCCAAAATAGACATAATATCCACTATTTAAGGCCAGATAATGAATCTAGAGCCAAAAGTTAGTAAGAATACAAATGTTCAGCTCCATAGCTGTTACCGTTATCAAGTTATGACCTCTCAAAGTTGAAAAAAGCACGATGGCACGTTTTCGCGGCTCGGCTGGGGGCACTTCGTCTTCTCTTTAATGCCTACTCTAGGTAAATAATTGTACAAAATAGGACTTCATATCTACTATTTAAGGCCGGATAATGAATCTAGAGCACAGGGTTAGTAAGAATACAAATGTTCAGCTCCATAGCTGTTACCGTTATCAAGTTATGACCTCTCAAAGTTGAAAAAAGCACGATGGCACGTTTTCGCGGCTCGGCTGGGGGCACTTCGTCTTCTCTTTTATGCCTAGTCTAGGTAAATAATTGTACAAAATAGGACTTCATATCTACTATTTAAGGCCGGATAATGAATCTAGAGCACAGGGTTAGTAAGAATAAAAATTGTCAGCGCTGTAACTATTACCATTATCAAGTTATGGCCTTGAAAAAATGCACGATGACACTTTTTCGGGACTCGGCCGTGGGCGGAGCTAAAAAGGGGGGTTTTTAGCACATTTCAAATGGCCATATCTCAAAAACGATAAGGCGCATGAAGTTCATTTTTGGTATGTGTTTATTTGGACCTCATTTGAATATTCAAAAAAAGTTTCAAGTAATTCACATAAGGATCTGTGGTTGATTTAAGACGCTAAGTATTTACACGTAAGCCTATGGGTAGAGGTCATATATGGGGGCGTCTGGCAAGCCTTTTGCAGCAGAAAATTTGTCTGGCATGGGCCATTCTGTACTCTGGGTGATGTACCTCTTCATTTGAAATTGGTTTCAAGTGGTACCTCCAATGTTTGATCTAGGGTAATTATTTTTGGGGCCCCCTAGGGACGTCTGTCGGGCCCTTTGCAGCAGAAAATTTGTCTGGCATAGGCCATTCCATACTTTGGGTGTTGTACCTGTTCATTTAAAATTGATTTCAAGTGGTACCTCGTTCGTTTGATCTCATGTAAAATTTGGGGGTCTTTAAGAGGCCCCCAGGGGCACATGCAGCAGGGGGGTCCCGGCAGACATATATATTTATGTTTGATACATTACACCATAAATGCTCATGTGTTCAGATATTGGTACCTCGTTCGTTTGATCAAAATGCTCTGGGCTGCTGCTCTACAACTCTTGGTGGACCCCAATTCAACACACTTGAAGCATGGAGAACCAGCTGGCAGGAGACCCCCAGACCCCCTCAACTCTCAGTCATGAGTGTCAGAATTTACCCTCAGTCTTTCCCCTACACTGTTAGGCCAGCCTCGCCTCATTTTCTTTGGCTGTAATGCATATTCTATTTCCTTCTACGTGGCCTCATTTCTATTCTTTGCTTTTATGAATTGTTACGCAGTGTAGAGTTTGTCCATGCATGGCGTGTGGAACTTTCTTATTCTGGTATGTACCCAAGCCTAGTGCCACGCCTTTGTTATTCTGGAATGCTCCAGTTAAGTCCTGTGATTCGACCTCTTAAAAGGCCTGACTGCCTTCTAAAAGTGTTTAAAAGTGCCAGCCTCGCCTCATTTTCTTTTTAGGGCTCTTTATCTCCAGAACTGCATGTCCGATGCAACTCAAACTTGGTATGTAAGTATATGTGGACGTGTTATACACAAAAATTGCAGTCACATGTTGATGACGTCATAAGATTTTATTCAAATTATTAATTTGTTTTACCTTTTCTTTTTATCTCATGAACGACAAGTCCTATTTCTTTCGGCAAAATGTTTGTTAGGCTATAGGCATGTAACAAGGTTGGGGTTTTGTGAACACTTTTAAGTTCCGAGAAAGGTGTAGTGACCAGTGAGTCAAACACCAGATGTTAATCAAGGTCAGTTGACCCATTGATAAAACTTGGTTAGTTACTTGGAATTACTTGGAAGTTACTAAGGTCAGTAACACCCACAAGTTGTCCGTAATTCATGGAATCATATTTCTTTGGAATAAGGGGTGGAACTGTTGTTAAGAAATTGAGATTAGTAATGGGTTTACATCATTTTGTTTGATTCTGATTGGTCTAGTGGAATTAGTCATCAATTTAGAGCATGTTGATGTAACTTTACTGCATGTTTTACTTATGATTTTTATTTAGTAACTATGGTGATATAGTAGATCGGTAGCTATAAAACCCCCCAAAATGTGTTGAGAAATTGAGTTGGAACTTCGTGAGCAGAGAGCTATAAAAAATGAGACTAGTTTCGATGCTAAGCCTGTGAAGTGTTTTCATCTTGAGAAAATACTTGTTTTGTGAAGTATTTAGCTGCAGTGAAATACTTGTTAACAAACAGGAGGACTTTCCTCACCAACTCCCTGTTTGTCTGTGAGAAGCTTCGCATGAGGTGAAGTTTTTGTGAATAAAAGAATCTTGTATTCTTAACCCACTTAAAGTTTGTCAGAGAACACTTCTTCAAAGTTTGTGCTGTCAGTGCACTTGGGCCACGACAATTACTTTTCAGATCAGTTGCTAGAACAACTCAAAACCAGCGCTATTAAAAACAACTTGAGACGTGCCAGCGGAGTCGGGAGCATTGTTGCAAGGCATATGCCACAAAATACCAAAAAGTTGTGACGTCATGATGACTTCATCAAAAAGCTGATTTCACATCAGATTCACATATAAGGGAATATCCGATGGTGATGAAACTTGGTGGGTAGGTAGGGAATGGTTCTAGTATCCTAAATTTAAAGTGACGTCACAATGACGTCATCGGCTGATTTTTTATTGATTTTTGTAATAATTGATTTGTCCATTTAGAGTCAAACATAACACAAAACACGGGCTTTGGAACTTTTTGGACAGCTGGTATGGCTATCCATTGTAGTAGGCCAATTGTGTACACGTGAACATAGCACGATGAGCTAGAAAATCAATCATATTGCTGTTTCCACCGCCCATATGCACAAACATACATGCTATGCGCGCTGTATAGTAGACTCTGCAATTTCTGTGTTTCTCATGGCCGTTTGTATGTATCTGTATATGTGTATTGATGGACGAGTGACGACGCTCCTGATAGTTGTTTACGACAATTAAGACACCGCTGATATGCCATTTTTCTGTACTGGGCCAATTGTGTACATGTTTAGTTTTTATATTTTATGAAACATAAGCGAAACAGCTCAGTGTTTGTTACCAATAAACACAGGTCTAGTTGATATTGGAGTACACCTTGCTTCAGTAATAATCCATTGTGATGCTATGTGCCATAAAGCTATATAGCCTGTTGATAATAATACTCAGTGTTTCTTTTGAATCTTTGTTTTCATTAGATAATTTCAGCATGCAGAAATCTACATGTAAAGTGACTTCGTCAGATCCAGCATTGGTATGCAGAACACATCCTATTCAGGAAAAGGAGCAGAGAGTTACATACCTTACAACTATGAAAACAGGCCAAGCTATGATCATACCAGATAAAGATAGAGTATGTAATCATTGACAAAATTGTATATATCCCTTAGATACTACTGTGCTTTTAAATTCAAACAATATTGTCTTGTAAATTGGTAATACATGTAAATTCAAAAACAGCTGTCACCCATCAGGTGATGAATTTTGTTGTGTACAGTGGTGTAATACCAGAGATGCCAAGTTCAAAAATTTTTCATGAGTGAGATTTTCATGACGCGGCGTCTCAGCACGCGCACATGCGCGAAAGTGAGGGAGCAGCGCAACCAAGGGGGGAAGGGGGTGTTCCCCCTCCCATGGTAGGGAGCTTTTTCAATTTTTAGCTCTTAATGGTGCGATCTGGTGCATACTTAAGTGACCTTTTTCTCTCTTTTTTTTATTTATTTTGAAAAACAAAAGGGAAACAATGCAAATAATGCTACTTTTTTTCTTTTTTTTCCTTGTCGGGTCCCGGTGCGTGAGAAATATGGGTGTCATGCGTGAGACCGTGAGACGGACCCTAAATGCTTGAGTCTCACGCACAATGCGTGAGACTTGGTAGCTCTGTAATACATGTATGTCTTTTGACTCTTGAATGTGGAAAAGCATCATAACTTTCTTGAGGATTGTTTAAAACACCAACAAAATACAATATTTTGACAATTAATTGAATGAAACCACTCTCTGAAGTATTTGTGTGAAAGTAAACATAATAAATAAATATTTCTAATGCGCCTTATGTAAAACATCACCTCAAAGCGCCTTACAAAATTTAAGTAAAAAATGTAAACTTAAAAACTCTATTACGATAAAATACGTATAAAGTCCGAATAAAAAGGACATTGAAGAACTACAATTAAAACGAGAAATAAAACTGTAACATTACGAAATCATAAGAAAAAATTACTAGGACAACACAAATAAAAACAGCTATAAAACAAACAATGTAGATAGACCTATAAAGGTAAAAGATATAAAAATTTATGAAAAACCTAAATTTCAAGATAAAAAGGGAAAACACTAGTGAGAAATACGGAATAAAAAACTGTAATTTGAGACAACATAAGAACATGAAAGCAATAGTTTGGCTACCATTTATGAAATATCACTTATTAGTGGTAGACTAGTGCTCTTAATCTACTTGGCAAAATAAACCCAAGATTTGATCGGCATTGTTTATTATGCACATGAATACAATATGTATATTTACTGTTTTCAAATGTACATAATGCGTATATGTACACATAGATGTAACTTTTGCAATATTTATTTACATTTAGCTTGGGTTATGCAGAAGTGTGTCTGAGTTTGAAAAGCTGAACAGAATTGGCGAAGGAACATATGGAATAGTATGTAAGTATAAACAGGGCTTTTTTTCCATCGCCAGCGGGACTACCCAACCAGATCTTTTTTATCCAACTTAAAATTAATCATCAAGTAACCACAAGGGAAAATGACTGAATTTAAAGTCATTGAAAGGTAAACAAAGAAAAATTGACTGGAGCTGGATTCGAACTGGCGACCTCCTGAATACCGTACAGGCGCTCTGCCATGTCTACCAACTGAGCTATCCAGCCTTACGTTGGTGTCGTCCCAAATAGTCTATTATCTTTGTTCATTTGGCAGTCAAAAGCCACGAAACCAGGCACACACCGCTATACCCCAAGGCTCATTTCATCGATACGCGCAGCAATGCTGCAACCTGTGAACGGTACATGGGGGATCACTCAAAGAGAATACGGCTTTTTGATTAATATAATCATCAACTACATGTAACCACTGACTGAATTTAAAGAAAAATTGACTGGAGCGGGATTCAAACCAGCGACCTCTTGAATACCGTACAGGCGCTCTACCAACTGAGCTATCCATCCCAATGTTGATGGTGTCCCTAATAGTCAATTGTCTTTGTTTGTTTGGCATTCAGAAGCCATGAAACCATGCACACACCGCTATATCGCGTATTAATAAAATGATCCTTGGGAAACCGGACAGTTGAGCAAAGGTAACCAACAAATACATGTATATTAGTCATGTTAGTAGACTCGCAAGGAATGCTTCCTTTTTCAAATAATACATGTATAAAAGGTAAATGCCTCCATAGCCCATGTACGCTACCCTATGGAGAAAACTCTGAGACTTTCTGACACAATTTGCACACAGTTTTTGTTATGTCCTTTGACTGCAGCGCGGCTTGGAATTTGGAACTTGTTCAAAAGCAAACTTGTTCAGAGCTTGCATGTAGAGTGTACATGTATGTCCACACGCACTCGGGTGCATGTTGCAGTACTCCAACTGTGGTGTTTTTTGCACCGAAAGCAGATCTATGAAATTGGCCCTGGTGGTTTCTCTCTCATATGATTTACTCTCAATTCATGGTGTCAAACTACAGTAGAATGGCTAATTAGATAATGCCCTCTTCTTTATAGTCAGTTAGTAGGCCGAAAAGATATTTGCCACCCGTCAAAGCTGGCATGTGCCCCCTGCTCCACAAATCTGTAGCCGTATTTGTGTTAGACTGAAATTTAACTGAGACATTGCTGTTTCTATTCCCCACCCTCCCCCAAAAAAATTAATTGAAAATAAAAATGCTGCAAAATAATGGATCTTTTCAGTTATTACGCGCCAATTACATGTACATGAAAAACATGCTGATATTGATATAGGTTGCTTTTCTACTACATACATGTAGCAGAAGTGAGTTTTAGAAGATGACGTCACATGCGAAGGGTCTAGCCCCAAACAATATTGACTCATCTAGACCCCTCCCCCTCCCACCAAAAAAAAAACATTGTCCCTTCTAGCCCCCCCTCCTCCCCCCAAAAAGAATAATATTGGCTGTAGAACCCTGCGTGGAAGAATGCTAGTCAATCCAAGTACAAAGACTGACTTAGATGAAGGGCCAAGAAAGGATGGTCTCAAATAGTTGTTAAAAAACCCAATATCTATTTAATGAAGATGTGAAACATGAATATCAAGAACATGTATCATGGTTGTTATATGTAATGCCTTTTGGTTTTGTTGCAGATAGAGCGAGAGATTCTGTGACGGATGAAATTGTTGCTCTGAAGAAGGTTCGCATGGAAAAGGAGAAGGATGGTATGTACGTTCATTTTTTTTCATAACAATTTTACCTAAAACTTCACATTTATGAATTTTAAACGTTTTTGTTGCTGCAAAATTTTATCCAAACATTTTTGTGGATATATTATCATTATTATTATTTATTTGACCAACAAAAGCAAAATACATCATAGCAAAACAAAAAGTGGAAAAACTCAAAACAATTACACTGGAATTGGATAATTGACAAAAAAAGAAGAAGAAGGAAGCAAAAAATTGGTACAGAGATAGTATTGTCAAAATGAGAAAATAATAAAGGTAAGTACAGGATTGGTAACATAACTAAACAGAAATGTTCACAGATTTACGTATAACTTTAAGGGTATGACGATGGTGCTGGTAGAAACATACTGTTAAAATATTTCTGCTGGAAATGATGTATTTATCCATAAATTGTTAAAACAAAGTGAAACAGTTTTGATCTCGGTGTAAGATCAAAACCATTCTTTATGTTTTATAAGAAAAATTGAGTCAGGTTTTTGCTATTTTCTCGTGACTCAGATATCCGATTGAGCTCAAATTTTCACAGGTTTATCATTTCATGTACACGCTGGATCAGACAAAGTGTGAGTGCTAATCTGTGACCTTTACCAATCATGTATCGTACCTTTATTGTTAATGTACTTTTGGAACAACCACAGTTTCATTATTATCAGAAAGACAGAAACTATGGCTACAGTTTCTTTCTTTCATTGAATGTAGTCAATTTATTCATGATATTGTTCCTAATCCAAATATTCATAAATTGTAATTTGTTTGGCCACAGAGATGTGTTTTCCACTGTTGCTTATGTGAATTTCACGAGATAAAATGAAGTGCTTCTGTATTCAAATGGTGGCAGGCTTATTTTCTCGCTACAGTTCATATCTTTATTTTCTGTAGGTTTCAGGTAGGATTATATCTAGGTGGAGTTTATCTAACTTACCTGGTTGAACTATTATAATGCTAGTGTGTTTTTACCTAAAGTTGATGTGGCTATTGCTGTAGTGGCTCTGAAAAGGCAGCTGTATTTCAACACTTGAGAGTGAAATAAAGTCAAGACATGTTAAATCTTGTCAATCTAACATTATAATTTTGTTATATTTACAGGTCTTCCCATAAGTGGTTTGCGTGAGATTAATTTGTTGATCAACTTGCGTCATGAAAACATAGTGGAGCTGAAGGAGGTTGTTGTTGGCAGTCATCTAGACAGGTAATTAAGTACGTAATTGTACTACACATCCATCAAGTTTTAATTTGTCATCTGGGATAAATCATAAGACTGATCACTATTCATTGGATTCTGCAGCAAGAAACCCTTTACCAGTGTTGTATGACTCGAGGCCGAAAATTTGCTGCCTCGGCCTCGGCCTCGTGGGTCCATCGGCCTTGGCCTCGGCCTCGAAGAATTTTGAATGATGACTCGGTCCGAGGTCGGGACCGCGTCTAGACTAGCAAACAGTCTCTTGCGGAGCGAAATGATATGCTTGTGTGTGACTCAGCCTTGACCTCGGCCTCGGAGACCCATGACTCGGACTCGGCCTTGGCGTGGCTGCTTGTGAGAAACTCGCCCTCGTCCTCGGCCACGGCCTCGGCCTTGGCCTCGGAGACCCATGACTCAGACTCGGCCTTGGCCTCGGAGGTTGAGGACTCGGATACAACACTGCCCTTTACAGATTAAACAAAAATGTACATATACTTTTAGAGGTACTCTACAATTTTAACTAAATCCAATCTTTCCTTGTACAATGATTTTACAAAACCTTTTCGAGTCACTATGCTAGCCAGCTACTGAGTCACTAGATAAGTCCACTCCAGTGTTGGATGCATTGCATGGCATGGGGAGTAAGTGCCATCAGGTCCTCAGGTGTGCATGGCTCTGGCATAAGTGAGCAGACAAGGAGATGTTGCATGGTCTGCTCCTCTCCGCACAGGCAGCTGGTGTCTTCATTGTCGCTGTACCCCCATTTAGCAAGGTTGGTTTTGCAGCTGCCGACAGCAGTTCTATTAAGTCGGTTGACGCATGACCAGAAAGGCCATGCTTCACTAGCACCTGGGGGTAGGGCCTTCCCAGGGCTTGTTATGGGGATCATATGAGGTCTGTTGGAGAGATGTTCAGCCCACAGGGACGAACGCTGTCTTTCAGGACTGTTGTTCAAGGCCTCTACGGAGTGCATGAAGCTGTGCTTAGATTTCAGTCTCTTTCTCGATGGCTCATAGTTGAAGAGAGGGTGGCGACAGTCAGTTTCCTGTTTCAGCCTTTCCTTGTGAGATGCAACAGCCCTCCGGATGTTAGGGGGGCTATTCCACTCAGTAGGTACAGGTCGTCAACCTTTGTAGGCTTCAGGCAGCCAGTAATTGCCCGGCAGGAGGTGTTCAAGGCAGTGTCGATCTTGATGGCATGGGCTGATCTACTCCAGACTGGTGATGCATACTCTGCAGCTAAGTAACATAAGGCCAGTGCTGTGGTACGGACTGTCTTTGGATCGATACCCCACTTAGTGTTGGTGAGCTTCCTAAGAATGCTGTTCCTTGATCCCACTTTTGCCTTGGTCTTCATGATGTGATTCTTGTATGTTAAGCCCTGTCTGCACTGGGCTTTTTTTCCCTGGGATTTAACCGAGCCGATGGGTAAATGAAAAATGGGCAAATTTTACCAGTGTCCGCACTTGGACTTTTGACGCGGGTAAGTTAACTGTGCATGCACGGAAGAATTACTGAGCTGACAATACTAGGCTCGTGCGGGTACCCGACTCACACTGTCCGCACTGGACTTTGTGTCTCGGGTAAAGCGTCTCCGGCATTCTACCCGGGCAGAAGTTGGCCGGTAGAAATACCCGCGCGGCTCGGGCAAAGTAACCGAGAGGTAAACTTCCTGCGACGTCCACACTGGACTTAAAATGGGTAAAGTACCCAGTGTCTCGGTAACTTTGCCCAAAAAAAGTCCAGTGCGGACAGAGCACAAGTGTCACCCCTAGGTAGACTGGCTTGGTGGTGTGTTGCAGCCATTTCTCATACCAGCTAATCAGTAATTGGCGGTAATAGCTTCCCTGTTCTTGAGATGGAAGGCGCTGATTTGTGAGTGTCTGAGGTGGTTGGTGACATAGCAGGGGATAAGATTTTCCAGGGCATTGGTGAGGGATTTTTCGACTTCCTCATGAGTATCCTTCTGCGATTCGATGCAGAGGTCATCAGCATCGCAAATCAAGTTGAATCAAGAAGAAGGCCTCTCTGCACAGAATCATTTACATCATGATGATTATGTGTCATGTAATTTGTGAACAAGTCTTACCATTGATTGGAAAATGTAAGTGAAGAAGAGATGTATTTAAACATTGCTATGATGTAACCATCTAACCATATAGCTATATCCCAAGGATCATTTAAGATGCGTTGCAGCATTGCTAATGTTGCGCGTATATTGTGTGCACGGTTTCATGGCTTCTGACTGCCAAACGAACAAAGATTATTGACTATTAGGGACAGCACCAATGTGGGGCTGAGTAGCTCTGTTGATAAGAATGTCAGGATGGTGTTATGGAGGTCGCTGGTTTGAATCCCGCTCTAGTAAATATTTTTTTGTTCACTTTTCAATGACTTACAAATTATAGTTTATTTAATTCTCATGTTATCTTCAGTCAATTTTTTTCTGAAAATGGGTTGTAATTTGATACCTGATGACGTCATCATGATGTAATGCCTTTTAGGATCATTTAGGGACAATGACTTAAATTTTATTTTAATACATTGTTTCCCTTTACCGGTACGTGAAGTCCTGCTAACAAAATTGGTGATGAAAATAAAAGGAAGACGAAGAGTTAAAATTGGCAATGAAAAACACAAAAGGTAAAAAAAAAACCAGACCTCTAATATCAAGGTATTTGGAAAGACAAATGTCAATAGACATTATTTTGTTGCATGTACTTGCATGTATCGTGTAGGATATTGAGTGGAACTGCAGAATATGCAAAATATGGCACATAAACAAAATTGTGTGATGTGCTTTTTTTGTTTGTTTCTAGCATATTTCTTGTGATGATGTACTGTGAGCAAGATCTTGCCAGTCTATTAGACAACATGCCAGCTCCATTTACTGAGGCCCAGGTTAAATGCTTAGCCCTGCAGATGATCAATGGACTACGATTTCTTCATGATAACTTTGTCATTCATCGAGATCTGAAGGTTTCTAATTTGCTTCTGACTGATAAAGGATGCTTGAAGATAGGTATTTAAAACTCATTTTTGATTGAATTTGATGTGAAATCTGGTCTTGATGAAGGAAGGTTATGTATGGCATGTTAGGACAAACTGGCAAGCAATTTCAAGACCGATTGTAATTTCAAGAACTGCATTAATCAATATCAAACTCTTGAACTTTTGTGAATAAATATAGCTGACTTTGGTCTTGCAAGAACCTTTGGACTACCAGCCCAACACATGACTCCAAGGGTGGTTACTCTGTGGTACAGGGCACCGGAACTGCTGCTGGGGTCAAGAACACAGACAACAGCCATTGATATGTGGTATGTAAAAATCATTTATATCAATACTTCGTACGCATTTGCAAAGTATTTTTTTTAAGAACTTCATTTTACTACTCCTTTATATTACTATGCTTTAGTAGTCACCATGGTAACCACATCTTGGCAGATGATATCTTGCACAAAAAATGCAACAAACAGATTTACAAATATATGTGTAAGAAAGGTTGTACAAACAAATGAGTTGCAGAGATGTCATCTTGGTGTCCGATAGATGTTATTTCACCGTACATAACAGGATGTTTTCTTGTGCCAGCTGACGTCTAAAGACATGTATTAACACTATTCTTTTTGAGAAAATTGTGAAAAACGGCCACAGTATTTCTTAAGTCTTTTCTCTTTTATTTTTGATCTTTTAAAAGATCAAAAAGATTTTCGGCCATTGTTTTACTCATTTCTGGATAAATACACCATTTCAGGCGGAAACATTTTAACGGTAGGTTTCTACTAGCATCATCTTCATACCCAGAAAGTTATACGTAAATCTGTGAACATTTTTGTTTTGGTCTCTTACCAAAGCAGACTTTGCATTTTAAGAATCTCCGATAGAACTATATAACCTGAACATTTTATTCCAATCCCATTCTCGGTTTGCGCAGCACATCACAAAAACACCCCCGTTGCGGACATATTCACGTCCAAGTGTACAGACCTTTGATCGAAACTGATAGTTTTGTTTGGAAGAGGAACCAAACTAAAGAAAACCAGCAGAGAAATTAACCTCAACCTTTACCTTCAGGTTAGAATTTCTCAATGTTCATTGTTGCGGATGTACGTTGCGGATGTGCACTGTGAAAATATTCAATTTGTACGTCCGCAACGATAAAATTACATCATTTCTGAATACTGAATAGGGGGTGGAAAGTAAAGACATATCAAACAGAGACACTCAGTTACCACCTTTAAAAAAAATGTAAACTTTATTTGTTTGAAATAAAAAGAAGACTCTGAGCAAGGTCATTGAACTTGGAAGTTTTGGGAGTGTACATCCGCAACAAAAATCTTATATGTACTTTTTGCTAAAAAAATTGGTATTTTGACTCATTTTGAGTCATTACAGCCTCAAAAATGAGAAAACATGAATGTTTGATAAAAACGCATATAATTATAAGAAACTAGATGCTTTGACTTTCAATATGATTTGAAATTAAGGTATTTTAACGATTTTAAAATTTTGACCATTTGGTTGACATAATTACGGAACTTCCAACGAGGGAACTGTTGGATGGGGTCTGACACCAGATGTTTATTGGGGACCTCCTAGGACTCCAAGCTGATTGGATCGTGAAGTCTGCTGGTGGGGTGTTCTTCCAAATGGGGCGTCTGGATGGGAGTCGGCCAGTGGGCGGGTTGTAGACATTGGCATGGATTGGAAGATGGGGGGAGTCTTTCACCTTCTGGAGCATCCTTTGGGTAGAAGCTACTCGCCGAAGGTGTGGAGGTGCAATGTTTGATAGAACTGGGAGCCACGAGAGTGGAGTTGAGCGGATTGTTCCTGTTATGATTCTCATGGTTGTGTTGAGCTGGGTGTCCACATGGTGTCGGTGGGATGACCTGGACCATACAGGGGCACAGTATTCTGCTGCAGAGTATGCAAGGGCCAGAGCTGAGGTGCGTAGTGTGGAGGTTGCCGTACCCCATTTTACACCAGCAGGCTTGCAGAGCAGGTTGTTTCTGGACTTGACTTTAGCTGCTGTCCCCTTTATGTGTTCCTTGAAGGATAAAGTCCTATCGAGGGTAACTCCAAGGTAGGTTGGATTAGGGGCATGCTTAATTTTAACCCTGTTCAGATTGATGTTCAGTTCTCTGGCAGCTTCCGCGTTGTGAAGATGGAATACACTGCAGAGAGTTTTTGCTGGGCTTGGTTTTAGGCGCCATGTTTTGCAGTACTGGGGCTGATTTCACTAACAGTTTGCGATCATCGCTAAAGCCCAAATCCATCGCTAATCGGAAAATTGCTACGCAAAGTAGCGATCGATTTTCCGTTTAGCGATGGATTTGGCTTTAGCGATGATAGTAAAGCGTTAATGAAATCTGGCCCAGGTCCAGTTTATTTAGGTCCTCAGTTGATTGAAGTCTGGTGCTTGGAATGCCAGACAGATGTCATCAGCGTAGATGAATTTTTTGGATTTGGTGGTGGGTAGGTCGTTCCTGTAGATGTTAAACAGTGTTGGAGCTAGGACTGAGCCCTGTGGGAGCCCATTGGTTTGTGTTCTCCATGCGCTCCTGTTGTGGCCAAGGTAGACTCTGAACCTACGGTTGGTCAGCAGAGTTTTGATTTTAGCTGTTGCCCAGGCAGGGAGCACCTTTGTGAGCTTCGGTAGGAGGCCTTCGTGCCAGACCGTATCATAGGCGGCTGTGAGGTCAAGGAACACAGTCCCTGTCTTCCCCACCTTCATTGAGAAATTCTAACCTGAAGGTAAAGGTTGAGGTTAATTTCTCTGCTGGTTTTCTTTAGTTTGGTTCCTCTTCCAAACAAAACTCTATCAGTTTCGATCAAAGGTCTGTACACTTGGACGTGAATACGTCCGCAACGGGGGTGTTTTTGTGATGTGCTGCGCAAACCGAGAATGGGATTGGAATAAAATGTTCAGGTTATATACTTCTATCGGAGATACTTAAAATGCAAAGTCTGCTCAAAATCCAAAAGCCTCAATAAATTTGAAGTTCTGGGTTCTGAAATTCTCTGAAATGCACGTCCGCAACTACGGAACTGCCCTGGAACAGACCTCCCAAGGAGACGGTGGTCAACACTAAACAGATTTAGGTCTGGACATGGCCCTTGCTTGGCCAGCCTTCACAAATGGGGCAGGAGCTCTAGCCCGCTATGTGCTTGTGGAGAGGAGCAGACAATGGATCACATCATAGATGCCTGCCCTCTCCAAAGACTGGAAGGCGGAATAGATGCCCTCCATGCAGCAAACCAGGAGGCAACTGCGTGGCTGAAGGACTTTGCATTCGCTAAATAAGTAAAACTGCTGTCTTGCGAGTGTCATCCACCGCTCGCAAGTCGGTCATCAGACCGGTAGTCATTGTCCTCCCATTCCATGATGCAAGTTTCAAAATAGGCTTCTTTATTGCTTTTGTATATATATTCTATTTACAGGCACACCTGTCAGACTTTTCCAAGTCATAAAGCCCTACGCACCCAGTAAGGCAAATGGCCTGTGACGGGGTAGCACCTTACTTACCAGGGGCTGCCTGGCTTGAAGCGGGCGGTAGCTACCCATTGGGGGTACGATGTCCCCTCCCACTGCTAGAGTGAGCCCTTAAGCCTCTGCTCTACGCCAATTTGAGCATAGACCCCCGGTAACTGCTTCACTCCCCGTGTTGAGCCCCGTCCTTTCGGAAGCGCTGGAGTGTCCTCTCCAGTGCACGCACAGAGCCTGGGCAAGATATTGAGGAGGACAGGTTGTTGCCCATGCAGCAGGTCCCCCCTCTCCACGCTGTCAATGATATCCAAGGGAAGGGCAGAGGCAGAGAGCCCAAGCAGCATGCTTGGCACCGACGCCGTCACAGGAGTTGTCAGAGTGAAGCTGTAGTTAACGACAAACTGCCTTACAGACTCCAGCTCCGGATTTATTCTTGGGGTTGACTTCCGAAGTTTTGACCCCTGGTTGGGTGAACCGCGAGACAGTGGTGGTTTTGAAGTCAGAGTTGTCCTTCTCGTAGGCAGAGTGCCGGCCCAAGGCTTACAAGTTCCGCATACATGGGTTTGGAATCAGAGTTGTCCTTCTCCTAGATGAACTACTACCCAAAGCTAACAAGCTCCATCTACACGGAGCACCTGGTTATAGCGCCAGAAACTCGCTATCACCCTCTGCTCATGTCCGAGGGGGCGTTTTTGTTTGTTTGTTTGTTTTGATTTTTAATAACCATCCTGTAATTGGCAATTTTTATCACTGTTGGTCTTTGTCAATAGATAAATTTATAAATAAATAAATCAATGTTGCTGGGCGGTTTGAATCGAAATAGACAAATCGGAAAACAAAATGGAAAAACTCATTGAACTCTCTTTGATATAAAGTTAATATCATCATCAGGGCTGGAAATAAGGTTTGGTGAGGGCAAGGCCAAATGGCCTTGGTAATTTTCAAGTTTTGGGGGCACCAAGGCCATTGAGAAGGGCACGAAGGCCAAACACTTTTTAGCTGTAGGGCACCAAGGCAAAAATTGAAAACTGAAGTTTTATAGAGTGACCGTAAACCAATACAGCCTTCTTTTAAACCTCACTCAAATATACTTGATAAGCTTGTAATGCTGTAAAAAAAAATGTATGTCAAAATTATAGACTTTCTGAGTCATATCGGTGTTTTGTTTTGTTTTGTTTGAAAACCGGCCGTCGGGAATTGCGGTGTGCCAGGCTCCCGATGTCCCAATGAAATCATACATGTGCATACACAAGTGCATTTATATGTACATGTAAATGTACACGTACACATGTACAATACCCCAATAGTACGACTTTTTATATTTCTTTCTCGTTGACAATTAAAAGAAATTAACATAAAAAAAAACAGAGCTGTTAGTTGAATGGAGAAAATAACATTCGATCGTATACATAGGCCTACTTTGCGGGGACGCATAAAGTACGTCGAAACCCATGCAGCAATCATGTTGAGAGCTGAGCCATGTCTGAATTCCGCCTCCAGGTTGTCATACATAGCACTTAATTAAAGGATCGCTGGAGCCGAAACCAGACTACGCGCTCAGTACAGTGCACGTGGTCGGACTGTCATTGAACGAAAGCATGGTGTAATGCACGCGGTACTCAAGATTCTCTACGTTCAGGAAGCCACGGCCACACGTGCGAGTTTTGGAAGGGGATTTGCCTTCCATAATTATAATGGCATCATATGCACCACATTATTGAACATAAATAGTGTTTTTGGGAAGGTTATCTTAGTTTGTCTATTCATTTTTCTCGCCATCCAGCCTGGAATCCGAATAAAATTTTACTCGCCCGTCCCACCGTACGCGTCGTGTTCTAGTCTCACCATAATATTTCTCACTTGCATTTGGTGACCGTGCGTCAGCTAATTTCAAATTCAAACCAGAAATAAATAGGTCTAACTTTCTGCTCATCCTATCGCTACTATACTCACTGCTTGAAAATGTTGCCAAATTTCTTGTTTCGGCTGCTGCAGCCTGAATTTCTGCATTCGGACATCCTCTACTCGATCGGATCGTAAGGACACGGACACGGCCGTTTGTCGTTATGCTCCGACGGAGTGGGGAATTTCATTTAAATTCGGCTGACAAAGAAAAAGGGCACGACGGACAAAGTAAAAGGGCACTATGGCCTTTGTGGCCTTCGATGATAGTTATTTTTGGAGGGCACCACGGCCATCAACGAAAATACGACGGCCATGGCCGCCGTGGCCGTCGATTATTTCCAGCCCTGCATCATATTACCCACAATAAACCCTTCTGTCAGCGTAAGGCTCTTCTGTTTAAATCTTCAACAATCGATCAATGCCATTAGGTCCAAAAACCAAAAGTTGCACTTTTAGGTATGCATGTTGAACTTACCATGCACTATATTGCAAAGGGCGATATTGTTTGGGTCTACAATGGGTTATGCACAGCTACACACTGTATACCGAAAAGTGTAACTTATGGTTTTATACCTTTTGACAAACAATGGCGTGTGTATTGAACAGTGTTGAGTCCTTGGCATCAAGTATGGTATCAAAATGCAGCTTAAGATGTGCTCTAAACACTCATACTACTCATATCACCCCAAACCAATTAGATTTAGAGGGGTCGGGCGTCAAAATCGGCTGAAGTTACTTTTTGTGCACTCTTTACTTAGTCTTGTTATTATCTATGTAGACTATGTTAATGTATTTCTTTGTTTGAAAAACAATAGAGAAATGTTCCTGTCTTTAGTGCTGGTATGAAACAGTTGTCAAACATTTCCATCATATAGGGCTGCAGGATGCATACTTGGAGAACTATTGGCAAATCGGCCCTTGATGCCAGGAACATCAGAGTTGCAACAGATTCAGTTGATTATTGACTTGCTTGGAACTCCTAATGACAGCATTTGGCCGGTATGTTTTATACATAAATAAGCTGTCAATATTTGTTTTATAATTCCCATTTTTCTGCAGTCATGTTTTGAATTTGACATAATGTTAGAGTGAGTAACAATGCAATCACTTTCATTCTTGTATGCGGTAGCAATCATATACAGATGCATAATTGATTGTGGTTGAGGTGTCTAATTACTATGTGCTGTATGTTATACACTAATACAGGGTGTCCCAAAAAAAACGCAACACTCTGTCAGGAACCATTATGTTAAAATTAAACTGTTTATCACTTCAAGATTCAGTTATATGATACAGCCATGTCTTGGGTATCACCGTGTATAATTTAAGCAAAATCGGGCTGGAATTGGCAAAAATATGACCAATAGTGCTGCGCACTTGTGCTTGAAATAGCACCGAACCTCAGAAAAACATTGCAGCCGGCCATGCAAACGTGTGGTGAGTGGGGGTACATGTATGTGTGCGCATGCATGCATGGTGTGACGTCATTAGTGCGGAATGTTATTGAAAAAGTACTCTTTAAAAACAAATTTGCAGTATTCCAGAATAAGTGGCAAATACACACATAATATGTATTAATAGAAAGATGAAAATCAGGTTTTGAGGTTGGGTAATTCAGTCTTAGTTTTTTCCCTCAATTTCAGTCAAATTTTGCTCAAATTCTACATGGTGATAGCCAAGAACATGGCTGTATCACATATCTGAATATTGAAGTGTTTAACAGTTTAATTTTCATATAATAGTTCTCGACACAAAGTGTTGCGTTGTTGGGGTGACACCCTGTATATGCTTCTGGGTACCATGCACCGTGGTATAGAACATTGGTTGCTATGGGATAGAACAGTGTTTGCTATACATCATGCATTTGTGCAACTTTTGTAGTAAAAATATGACATGTCATGTAACGTGCTCTAAGCCAATCATAATACAGAATCTATGCACAGGGTATTGTATACAATTCTGTATCCCTTTGAAACCCAACATGTACATGTACAATAATTGTGGTACTGATAACTGAAACTGGATTACACGGTATGTGGGACAGCAAGATCAGTGAGTCTTGAACTGATGACATGAAACATAGCCATGATACTCATACTATACAAACTTGCCGAGCCCATTCCTCATTTTGTGTAATATTCACTGATTTGTTTTTTATTTGGCCTAACTCATGTGTTTGAGCCTGTACAATTTCTATGTACTGTAATCTTTGCAGGGCTATTCGAGTCTTCCAATGCTAGAGAAGTATACCTTAAAGAAGCAACCTTACAACAATTTAAAACACAAGTTTGCTTGGCTGTCCCCAGCAGGTTTACATCTGATGAATTCTCTCTTCATGTATGACCCAACCAAAAGGTAGGATCTATTTTTTCAGAGATAAACCTCTTAATAAAGCCCATATGAATTCCCAGAAATGCATTGCCTGAAAGTGACAACTTAAACAACAGCTAAAAATACAGAACAACATACCACACCACAAATATAGTACATGCACTTGTATCCTTCAAGATAGCATGTATTATGGTGCTGATGTACCCATCATGTGTTCTGATAGCAAATGAATACTCCTTTCTGTGAGTATAATATGCCTACTGGCATGCCCATTGTCATCCAGCACAACCACAGTTATTTTATAGAAGATGTCAAATATATACTGTACCATGAATAGGTTTGTAGAAAACATGTATGTTCAAATGTTATACACCCAGGAGGGTTTATTAAAGGATAGCATTATCTTTGACTGAAAAGCAGTTTGACACACTCACACATGCACAAGTGAAATTGTCTGCAATCATGGTACCTCGTTTGCAGGTACTTTTTTGAATTAACAGCTCCATTGGTTTTGCACATAATGTTGGACTTTTTTTCCAAAGTAGACCACATTGTCCCTTTTGTTATAAGTCCTCAGTTTCAATACCACTGCACACCCTATCCACTCTCACAACCCTTCAGAATTATTTCACCAGCCCATCAATGGCTCCATTTTGTCTAGAAAATACCAGTATTGTGGATGATACCCTTGGTCATCAAATTTGATGTAATGTGAATGAACAAATATGGCAAACTGGGAATACAGAAGCTGTAAAACTAGAAGGCTATGGAAAAGATGTGTCATCCTTTTTCTTGAACATGAAATATGGTCATTATTTTTTTCCCCATTTAGAATTTTAAAAGTGAAACACAATCATTTGCATATTAAGAGAAAAACCCCTTTGCAATTATCAAAACAACATGAAATGAGGAGCATAATCTTTTTGTCCATTAAACACTCTGAAATGGATAATGTATTTAAAGGTACTGTCATACTTGATAGAGCAGCTGTTCATAACTTGATTGGTCAAGGAATAAAAGCAAACCTGTGAAATTTTTAGCTCAATTGATCATTGGAAAAAGTAGGAAACAGCAGAAAAACCATTGCAATTGTTATGGAAAATTATTGGGTAATTGTAATTGTGAGGTTTTGATCTCGGAGATCATCTTGTTTTCGGTATTTTGTTTTACTCATTTCTGGAAAAAATGCAGCCTTTCAGGCATTTTAACGGTGTGTTTGTACCAGGTTTATCTTTATACCCTGCTATTGAAAAGTGAACAAAGAAAACCTCCGGCAACTTCCTGAACACCGCACACCTGTATGTTCACTTTTCAATGACTTTAAATTCAGTCAATTTCCCTTGTGGTTGTTTGATCTTTATACCCTATAAGTTAACCGTAAATCTGTGAACATGTTGTTTTCCTACCAAAGTATGATAGTACCTTTAAAAACATTGCAACAAACTTGCCACTGACCATGCTGACACCTGAATCTTAAGGTGAAGGGGATTTTCTCTCAGACAATTGATATTTCACTATGCGTAATGAATTGCTTTCCATAAATGGAGGAAGACACTAATTACTTGAAAATCAGTTTGATGAGGAGTAATTACCTGATGCTTGATTGCATCTCTTGGGCATTTTGTGAGCATGAGAGGAAGGATGAAGGGCTGCCCAGTGCAGTGCTATCACTCTTTATGACTGTATTTCCCAAAATTACAGCATGACCAAATTCTGGTTTTTGTTCAAGGTGTGGTTTTACAGCCAAGGGTTCATGCTGATGCTGGATCATGTGTATTAGCACTGCATAATAGTGCTTGTGAATTGCCACTCAAACAATCATGGATTCTAACCAATGGCTGGCCTCCTGTTTATTAGAAGCATATCTTAATTCAGTTAATTCAGTTTAATTTGTTTTTTTCCTATGTTCAATTTGACAAGCATTTTTGTGATCAGGGAATTGATTGGGAGTGTGATTGCATCTCTATGAATACAGGGCCACTGCTGAAGATTGCTGGGACCATTCCTATTTCAAAGAGCAGCCATTCCGTAAGTTGATGTATTTCAACATTTTCACATTTTGTTGAGTTTCAAGTTCATTGTACAGTAAAACCTTGATAAGTCCACCTCGGATGACCCGAAAGTCCGCTTAACTCAATGAGATGCTTTATTCCCGCCGAAAGAATAGGCTTCTGTGTACATAAATACTTCAGTATGTCAAATTTCCTGCTGTCAAAATCCCGCTTGAGTCGAAGATTTCCTTATGAACAATGAAAAAAGTCGCGGCCGAGTCTGTCCTAATCAGGAGCTAAAATGACATGAAAACTTTTCTATAAACTCCTCGGTGTCTGTTTGAATGTTGATACTCGGCTTTCATGCTCTCATTGTGAATGAATGAGTCTCCAATTGAGTGGAGATTGACTGCATGTATGCATTGCACGCTATGCTATGCTGGCCGTGTGGGGTACACAACAATGCTTTTACATCAACCCTTAGCCTAAATACAACCGCACTGAACGCACACATTACCGGGATAATGCACTCGTACATGCATCCCATTCACACGTAGCCAATAACGTCTGGAGGAAAGGGGGGTACAGCAATTGATCATTGACACCACCCCTATGGAGCAGAACACGCACGTGCTAGCTGTACAGTATCGTCTGTGTTTACATGGTTGTTTTTTTTACAGCTCGTTGAGTAGTTAGTCACACAATACACGTACCACTCCTTTCCCATATATATTAAGGCCAGTATTTTGTAGACAATTATTGAATCCTAATTATTGTATATTTACAATATAGTGTTGTAAACAGCTACTTGTTGTTGGTTCACAAGTTAGTATAAGTTGAAATGTATTGATTCTTGCATTGGAAGTCACATTAAGGACCATAAAAAAGTGATGTGTACGGCAATGATGTCACTATATTTATGTTTCTTGAATATCTTTATACATGTATCACAAAGTCTTAGGATACACATTTCGCAGAGTGAAGTGCAAATAGAGTTCCAGCTTAGAATAATGACATGATCCATTGTTCACAAAAATCATTATTATGGGCTTGTGAATTTCTACAGCAGTAGTTATTCCAAAATTTATTGGAAAAGGGAAAACTCCATTTACCAACTTCTTTTTCTTTGCAATATTTTGTCAATGTTTTCGCATGGACTCAGTAAGAATGGGAGACTTTTGGAGAGTCGGTCTTGAGTCAACAGCGCACGCGCAATACAACGCCCGCATGCTCACAATTGCGCAAGCATGGTTTGCGCGTGCGCTGTTGACTCAAGACCGACTCTCCAAAAGTCTCCCATTTTACTTGGGGCTGAGGGCACATTGGACATTAATGTCGGACAGTGCAGTGGGCCAGTGGCCGCCATTAAATTCATGGCCCGAAGTCAGCATTTTAATTGCCTGGAACTAAATTTGATTTGACAGGTGATTTGTTGCGGCCTGGTTTATGGACCACTGAACATGAATAAACTCTCTCTTTATTTCTATTGAGACTATAAGTGGCAGACTTGGTCAAATGTTGTATTTTCATACAGTGTACTGATGATGAGGTTGTTGCTTTGGTATTTTTACATGACAGTTTTAATGTATAACTACATTCCTTTATGTGTGACCATACCTATTTGTATCATAATATGAATGCTTGTTTGTTTGTTTCATTTGGTAATTATAGCATGTGATCCCAAATTGATGCCAACCTTCCCTCATCACAGAAACAAAAGGAAGAAACAGTATCACATACAAAATGCTGAAGGAGAAAGGTATTAACCATAAAGTGTTATTGTGGGTTGAAATTATTATTTTAATGATAATGTTAATTTCATACATTTATCAAATAATGTCCTGCCTGTTTGTGCACCTGTGTGTTTGGTTTTACATGTATCCAATTATTTAAGCCGTTTAAAAACAATCAACTGCAAACATTCATGTTTCAAATTTAATTCATTCTGTGTGGCCATATGGAAGTCTAAATTGTTAACAGATCAAGCGACAGTTTTGGGGCAATTATATATTGTTAATGTATGAAATAATCAAATTAGCTGATTCATGATGCTGATGATGTCATGGTCATTTTCCTGGTACTATGCACAACTACTTTATGTATGGAACAATGCCATTGCAAAAAGAACTAGAGTTTATGGCTGTTTGAAACAGCACATAAGGCTTTTCCGCATATGATTTCAATTGCTTTTCAATCAGAATTGTGTCATTAGAAAGACCTTCCCTAACATTGACATTTGGCGAAAGAATCATGATTGTAGCTGTTACCACTTTTAAATGACAAGCTACTTCCTGTTGACCGGAAGAGGAGGTAAAAGAGGTCAAGCAATGTGTCACAAAGAAAGACCGGGCCTAGTATTGACACTTGGCCAAAGAATTAATTTAATATCTCAAACGGTTGATTTTTTGTTGATTTTTTAAGATTTTGATTATTAAATTTAAATTGTTTGTAATTTGACACTTGATGACGTCATGATGATGTCATTGATCGCGGTACAACTAGGCCTTATGGACTTCATTTGGACCAAGTTTGGTTAAGATGGATTGCTTAAAAGTGACCAAAGTGGGTGCCAGAATGCCCCTGTGCTAAGTCTATAGAAAATTTGGCGACAAGAAGAGGAAGAAAAAACAAAAAAAAACAGAACAAAAACAAAGGGTTTTCGCTGACGAGGAAAACCCAATTATGTTTGTAGCATTTATTGTTCTTGAGATATCAAGATATATTTCTGAAGAAATAGACTAATAAAGACTTCAATTGGCCGTCACTGCTATAATGACATAATTAGGTACAACTTTGATTCATGTGATCCTGATTAATGGGAGAGGACACTCTGGCTAAGGTTCATTTCCTGATGTCGTTCTATTTCTGAAAATAGGAAAGTGGTAACATGGCTTTTCTTGTCTCACGTCAGATTTGAATAATATGCTGACATTGGTCTCATTGACACGAGTCATTCTGATTGGTCAACAAACTGTAATTACAAAGGTAAATGGTAAATGTAATCTAGGTGAAACTACATGTACATTTGTGAGGGGGGGTCTTTTTTTAGTTTTGCCACATAATTATATAGATCATCAAATATCATCCGAAATCTACAAAGAATTCTGTTTATTTGATGAGGTACAACACTTCAACAAAAGTTTGATCGTTTTCTTTTTGTCCATAATCAGTCTTGGGACATGATATATGATTCAACAGTGTCGACACAAACAAAACAAAGTGATTTGGAAATGAGCAATTGAAAACTTGCTGGAAAGACCATAAAAGAAACAAAATATGAATGGAAACAAATAATGAAAATTAGCTGAATTGGCTGAACATATGTTCTTTGCTGCACTGTATTTGAAATTATCCAGTTTTATTTCAAGAAATGTCCAAGACACATCTACATATAAAAATCTCCATATAAAACTCCAAATGTTTGCATAGCGTGTGTAATGGCAGTGGAAGTAAGATCTGTTAAACAAGCTACATTGAACCTTGAATATTTCAAGTATTAACTTCAAATTGTGTAATTGATTTGTCTCAGTACTGCATACAGGAGAGAGGACTTTGGCATTGCATTTGGACCTCAGTGTTCAAGCATTGCCAAGAAAGCCAAGAGATGACCCTGGATAACTGTGCCCATGCAAGTAACTGTCAGTGGATAGTGAATGGAACCAGGACTATTGCTGCTTCATCTTGAGGTAGAGGTTAGCTAGAGATAGAGATTGTGTATAATTCATGGATACCAATCACAAATGAATTTCATTTTTAGTTTTAAGTCAAGTAAAAGTGAAAAATTCACATCCGTGGGTAGTCACAAATTTTGAGAGAAAAGCTGTTGTAGTTTTTATAAAAAACTAAACTAAACCCCATTTGGTCGGTGTAATAATTTAGCATTGCACAATAACTTGTTACTCAGCAAGGCTTTGCAGTTAAGTCATACATCAAACAGAAGCTTATTCTGTCAAGTTCAACATGAAAGGTAAAGCTTAAACTAATTAGCATAATTGAAACAATGCTGCTATAAAAAGCTGGAGTTATTCATGTTGAATGAGAGGTTTTTTAAAATACTGAAAATATAGTGGCTGATGCCTCTGGCATAAACCAAATGCTACAATAAGTAATTTTGTTAAGGTATTTTCACACCGAGCAAAAGGAATGTTATTTTTGTGATCCATTGATTAATATATGCTGCTTAAATGTACATGTACATGATGATGTACAAAAGATGTACATGCACATTATTTGTTGCGATTCATTTTGGCTTTGGTCATGATATGCCAGAATCAGAGTTCTTTGTTATAAAACATTGGATATGAAGTTAAATTTTGAGTAAATTGAGATGTAAAACATTAAATTAATGTTTTACTCGTAATTCATTCAAGCAGTCAAATTAGCTCGTCTTCCTTGAAAAGAAAATTATCACCTAATAAAAATGGAAGGAATATCAAATCTGGTTATAACGTAATTACAAAAGTAAAATGCTTACTAGGGCTTTTAATATTATTATATTACCATCAATTAAACCAAGGCAAATTGACTTGATAGATTTAAGTCATTTAAAAAGGGAACAAAGAAAACTGAATGAAGCAAGCTTGCACAACTCATTACAAGCTTGCTAAGGTCACTGCGAGCTAGCAGTAATCACTGCATGCAAGTTTCCATTATTGCATTTGCTTGCAAGCTGGCTTAATTGCACATCATACATTGAACTATAATAAATTGCCTTTGTTTGCATTTTACACAGATTATAATTATGCTCATATCAAAATAAACAAAGTTACTACCATTTAGATTTACATTGAAAATAAGTACAAATAGTTTATTGTCATAAAGAACATATATTGTACATGTGAAATTATGTACAATTCCTGGTATTTTTCAAATGAAACAAGTCATTGTACAGAACTAGTTACCTGTAAATTTATTACACAAAGCAAAGTCCACTTGAAAGTGATCTTCAGTACAGAGGTGCATGTTCTCATTCCATTCAACATTAGAATAATATTAGTTAAAATGGAAATGGGGTGACATATCTACATCTACAAGGTTTGATATTAAATATGATTCACCAGATTAACTTAGATTTTCAAACCACTTTGTCAGGGTTTTCATCCATGAATACATATATCCGGTATTGCTTCTGTCAGTGTCATAGCCATGTACCTCTTCTGTATATGGTACCTTTCATGCCATCCTGCCTGTCAAAGATGTGATCTTAGACTCCTGGCGCTTGCATTGGTCTGTCATCTCATTGATCAAAATTATTGATGGACTCCAAATTGATGGGCTGCTGGGTAGTGCTCGTTTAGCTTTGCACACTGCTTTTCCAAGTGAGTTAATTCTCTTATACACTGGAGAGGAGCTGTTCTGTTTATTTTGAGCTTTGAGTTCTCAATGTTTTTGAAATCTGTCATTTGTTTCTTCTAAAGTTCTTGCTTTTTCTGTAGGGTATCATTCTTTTTCATTGTTTAAGCTTTTCAGGATTGTTTTTTAAAACAATTTTAAAAGGTCTCTCTCGATACTACCTGACTTGCTTTTTACTGGTCTTTCCCATTCATTGGGCCATTGAATTTTGTTTCAATTACTGAAAGTTTCAATTTGTTTTTCTTAACAAATGAATATTATACACTGAAAGAGATTTAAAGGTAGTATCATACTTTGGTTTTTATCAAAGAAATACAGATTCATGGGCAAAAATAACAAGACAGATACAGCAACAGTCATCTGTGAAATTTCAGTCCCACACGGTGCCCACTTTTTGAGAAAACAGTGAAAAACAGCCATATTATTTCTTAAGTCTTTTCTCTTTTATTTTTTATCTTTTAAAAAATCAAAACGATTTTCGGTTGTTGTTTTACTAAGTTCTGGATAAATACACCATTTCAGGCGGAAATATTTTAACGGTAGGTTTCTACTAGCATCATCTTCATACCCTGAAAGTTCTACGTAAATCTGTGAAAATTTCTGTTTTGGTCTCTTACCAAAGTATGATACAACCTTTAATGGGAGGGTAAAACAAACAGAAATAGTTGTCACCCTAGGTTGGATGAAAAGGAGTGTTTCTACAGAATCTATATATAGTTGGCTTTTCCGCATAGTTGCAGAAAAGCTATACTGTTTGTTCAGATTTTTTATTTTTCTTCTTTTTTACCCACGGCCCATAGACTTTGTACACATTTTATTCTATGGGACTTTTTTGCCATTAAACTTTATTTCACATAGTTCAAAGTTTGTATAGGCATAGTGCATACAGCATGGACGTACCCGTGTGAATTACGTCATGATGACGTCATCAGGTGTCAAGTTACAAGCTATTTGAATTTAATAATCAAGATCTTTAAAAATCAACAATAAATCAACCGATTGAGATATTAAGTTCATTCTTTCACCAAATATCAACGTTAGGCTAGGTCTTTCTTTGTGACACATTGTTTGACCTCTGTGACCTCTACTTCCGGTCAAACAGGAAGTAGCTCCTCATTTAAAAGTGGTAAGAGCTAGGATCATGATTCTTTCACCAAATATCAATGTTAGGCAAGGTCTTTCTTTGTGACATTGTTTGACCTCTGTGACCTCTACTTCCGGTCAAACAGGAAGTAGCTCCTCATTTAAAAGTGGTTAGAGCTAGGATCATGATTCTTTCACCAAATATCAATGTTAGGTAAGGTCTTTCTTTGTGACACATACATATTTAGATCTTATGTTACATAAATTCATAAATTCATTTAAAAAACATGGAGCAGAAAAGCCCCATGCTCTGTTGCAGACAGACATAGATCTCTAGTTTTATTATTACATTTTCATTTGTTTTTGTAGAATATAGATTCATATTTATTATGATTGAGAAATGTATACTGTATTTATGCCTCCTCAACAAAATATTACATAATACTTTCAGGGGGAGGGGTCTTTTTCTGAAATTAATTAGAGTTTGTGGATACATTCCACATTCACAAACTCCCACTCCCACACATCTATAAATTCAACCACTTTCACGTAGGTATCCCACATCTTTTACAGTCGTAATGAAAATCCACTTCAAGTTGTCTGCTATACACCCTGTTCATTAATACCCTGACATATATAAGGCTTAATACAGTATCAACAGTATCAACACTTAACTGAACCAACAGAATTTAGATTCCCTCAAAATCTCCATAAAATATGGCTGCCTCATAGCATGTAATTACATGTAGTACTATCTGTATTCTGTATATGACTTATAAGGGACTTGACAAACCCAATCATTATGCGTATCTTGCTGCGATTGACTTCACCAAAGCTTTTGATCTTGTTAATCATAGTATTATTATCAAGAAACTTATCAACCTTGGGGTCAGGCGCTCAATTATTCCAATTGTCTGTAGTTTCCTTTCAAATCGCATCCAAAACACCAAACTTGCTAATTACATCTTCTCAGTTAAAACCATTGATTGCGGCGTTCCACAAGGAACTAAGTTAGGCCCCATACTATTCCTGGTCCTAGTTAACGATGCTGCCATTGGAAGCCATAGACGTTGGAAATACGTGGACGACCTGAGCCTTGGGATTTAATCAAATATGGTGAAAATTCTCAACTTCAATCCCATCTTGATGATCTTTCAGAATGGTCTAAAGCTAATGATGTTCTCTCCAAACCTGCTAAATGTCAAGTTATGATGATCAATTTCCTTCGACGAGTTATGCCTAACCCAATGTTTACACTTAATGACATATCGCTAAACAAGGGTATCCAATGACTTTCAATTCAACCAGTTTCCCTTGTGGTTATTTCATGAATATAATAATTAAAAAGCTGTATCCTCTTTGAGCGATCCCCCATGTACTGTTTCTCAGGTTGCAACATTGCTGCACATATCAATGAAATGATCCTTGGGATACAGCGGTGTGTGCGTGGATTCTACTGCGTCAGACAAGCATGATGATTTTGTACTGAAGTGTAACACTGTTGATATGCATTTCCTCCAGTTCAGTTGTGTTGAAGCCCATGGTTACATCTTTTGTTGTCTGTAATTCTGCTATGTATGTAGTGCATGGCCTTGTGGATTCCATATGCATTTTTGAGTACACTTTTGGTCACTTTCAGGGGTATGTTGTCAACGTAGTAAAAACCCAAATCCACTTGATACCATTTTTTTCTAATCACTTCATTGGCGGCCATATTGGATTAAAAAATGGTGGCAATTTTTGGTAAATTTTGGCCCTTTAAGTTACATGAATGCACACAAAATCAATTATACTTAAAGGGACCACGATATAGGATTTTAATTGCATTATTCCTGCTTAAAACAATAAAGTACTATATCTACAATGATATTTTGTGTCTCGAGCTAATTATTTCCTGGATTAGATATGAGAAAGAAAATGTTGAAAATGTTTGTCCAAGCTACTACACCCCTTGAGTGGCACCCTCATTAACATAAATTTTCCCAAATGTGTGACGTAAATCGAGGCAGCTGAGCGCGCGAGCCGGCGCCCCATTCACCGGCCGGTCACATTGTATACATGCATGTCCAAGAAGCCTAAAATTGTTCATCAAAAATACTTTTCAAGAAAAAAGGCTTCAAAGATTTTACACACACCACGTGTCGTAGTGCTGACTGACGGTTTTACGTTGGTCTGTGTGCGAGACGGATCACAATAGCAGCTTGCCGGGGGTCTGTGACCGTGCAAGTTAAGATGTTTTCTAGACCTTCGATAAATTTCCGCGCCACGATCTGCGTCACGAACAGCGCCCTCAATTTGAGTCGCGGCATATTCCCAAAAGGGGGAGGCAATTTTTGGGCGGCAAAAAATCAACTGAAAAGTTCACTTGCACCAGTTTGGCTTTTAATTCACATTTAATACATTATTGATGTCAATAAAAGCAACCCAGAATGACAGGAACTCTTTTCATTTGCCTCAATTGCTTTTGCCTGTTTTATCTGAATATAATAAATTATGCACATACTACATGACATGTATATAAATTATAAAAGCATACGTTTTCATAAAATAGTTATTGTACTGTACTTTTCTGGCTAAGATGATTCTGGCGGGTTTTCATGACAAAAGTAGGTAGTCAAATGTTTAAAGGGCTGGTATTTCATCATGTCACACAACACAATAATGTGAAGTAGGCAAGCCCCTTTTTCAAGTGACAAAGTTATTCATCATCATCGGTACCTATGATAATGCTGGATGTGTTCTGGCAAATCTTTATTTCTGCTTCACAGTTGCACATCTCGGTACAAATCATGTTTTTGGCACGGCATGAACACCTTGCAGAGGAACAGATGAAGTAGGGTTGCTGGCTCCACATTTGCACCGTGCAAGTTTGACAACTGCTACTGGAGCAGGTGGATTGTCTTCTCTGGTCCATCCTAGTGTCAGAGGATCTGGAAGTATGGGATAAAGAATCAAGTCTTGCTCCCATACAGCTGCCTGGCAATGTGCACGCTTGATATGCTCTGTCCATGCACCTAACGTTGGTGGTAGTAGATCAATGCCCTTTCCAGTTTCCTGTTGTTTGAACATCTTCCATCTCAGATGATGAGGTTCGGTGATATTAAGACCCTTCCTACAAGACAGGCTGCACAGAAAAGAACCTCATTCTTTGATAACATGTTCAGATTGGCTCACTGCCAATTCCAAGATCTGATACAGCAGCTACAGTGCTAGGTTTTGCCTTCAGGAAGGCTTCTAAACATGCACTCTTAGACTTCCGATTAATGTGCCCCGTTGTGTTGCACCCTGTCAAAGCATGTAACTTGCACAGGCATTAACTTTTAACTCAACCAAGGTTGGTGAATATTGGTTGCAATGGAACAAGGCGACATTTATCACCTTTGCCCATTAACATTGCTGATCCCTCTCCGAGAAGTGGGGTACGTCTTATTGCAAGAAGCAAGACATCCGTATCCTGACTGTAGATGTGTATAGTATACCAATATTTTGCTGCTTCAACCGCATGTATTATCAGTGTGTCTGCTTCCTCCTGGGAACTTACTGCAGGTGAGATAAAACCGGGTTTGTTTGACAGGACACTTGCGCGTGTGGCTGTAATCATATGTCTTATGGAATGATCAATAAGCTTCTGGGCAAGGTACATGGTGAGTGAATCTTTTGTGATGTTGTTGGACAAAAATGATTTGGAATCAGTGATTTTTATTGAATCTGCACACTGGTAACTTCTTAATGGGGCCTTCTTTCTTCCTATTGGCCTTTTCCTAATGTACATTGCTTCAGTGATCCTTGTATGGAGTAGTTATCAAAAACTTCACCTTTGGCAACGTAATTATGTGATTTGGCATCAACAAGACAAATAAACCGTATTCCCTTCTAAGATCCTTGCAATTGTGAAATTGCTTTACTGCCATGAGTTCTTGTACCACAGCCATGCCATCTACTACGAGACAACTTCTGGAATTAGTAACTTCAATTGATTCATTTACAGTGGGGCTTCCACTAAGTGAGTTGCTCTCTTGGGGTTTTAGTGCAAGTTTCTCAACAAATGCAATACCTTGACTTTTATCAGAGGTTGGATACAGAGAGCCATCTGGCTTCATTAGAGTGCGATTAACCGTTGTCAACTCATACGTACCAATGACCTCTTCCATGTCAATTTCACAAGATGACCGTGCCACAACTAACAATCTGGCACTGCTGTGTCCGAGTCTGGTCAGTCCGAGTCCAAGTCCAGCATGCATAATTTACTGTACGTGCATAATAAATCAAAATCACACAATTGTTCCCTTTTTTTCAAAATGACAAAGATAAAAATATTACTGGTTCAAATCAAAACAGCTTTGACAGCTTTGCCGTTGGGTCTGTTGGGTTTTATCATATTTTCACCAACGTTGGGTAAAAATGGATACATTTTTCACAATTTTTGCTGTAACTAAATAATTGAATGCAGGCTTTACCAGATTTGAGAATCTCATGGAGAAAATGGAAAAAGCTTAAATTTACCAGCATGCAGCGCAAAGCCCTTTACGGCATGGGCCCTTTTTGTTAAACTCTAACTGAAAACCTAACCTTTTTATTCATTCTATTTTGTCGTAAGCTGTGGTTTGTTGTGTGTTCCTGGTTTTTAAAAGTAGTTTTTGCATTATGAGAAGTTTTCTTTTGACATTGCAAAATGCTACAGATTTTGCAGTAGAAATACGATTTGGCACACTCAAAACTCGGCTCAAGTCTCATTGAGTCACAGAGCCCGAGACCAAGTCAGAGTCATGAACCTCCGAGTACGAGACCAAGTCTGGCAAAATCGGTCTCGAGCACTGCAATCTTGACATAAGGCTTGATGTGGCTCATAGTGTGGGTACGCTATTTTTTATCTGAAGCTTGACTTTCTTTGCTGTAGAATTCCCGGACAGTAATTTGCATTTCTTCATCTTATCCCAGAGATTGACTTCCCCATAGATGCATTCCTGAACAAAGGCCTTCATTCAGGCGCGGTTCTAGAGCCAACATTTTGGGGGGGGCTAGAAGAGCCATTATTTTGGGTTCTTCTAACACTCGCTTCTGCTATGTGTTATTAGGGGTCGAAAAACATGCACATTATAGGCCACACAACGCGTTGTTTATGTAATTGTGCTTAATAACTGAAAAACTCCAGTATTTTCAATAATTGTTTTTTCACTTGCATTTTTTTTGGGGGGCTAGACAAAAAAGCCCCCCCTACCCCCCCCCCCCCCCCCCCCCCCGTAGAACCGCGCCTGCCTTCATTGCCGACATGCAGTCCTCATGTTTCAAATGAAAAGATATCTTCTTCTATGGATTTGAGAATTATCTCCTTTGTCATGACATTTTGCAAGCCTGACTTTACTGATGTGACGGGGCATCTGTCTCTAGGAGGATGCGATCTAAGGGGAGACTTCTGGCTACCTCTCTTGCTTCTGATCCCTGATCCATGATGATTGGTGTCAACCCGATGAATAGATTGGGAAAAGCGGAACAAAACAAAAAACAAAAAGCAGTGTAGATGTAGATGAATCTTCCTGATGAGGCTGTCATAGTATGTTGTTTCTCGGCCTTGTCTCTGTTGCAGAAACTGCCTCAATGTTCCCACAAAACGGGCTTTGTTTAGCATTCTATCGGCATGGCAGTGGGAGTCGATGAACCCCGAAAGCTGTTGATGGGTGACTGTAACAATGCTCCCTTCTCCGCTGGCACGTCTCAAGTTGTTTTTAATAGCGCTGGTTTTGAGTTGTTCTAGCAACTGATCTGAAAAGTAATTGTCGTGGCCCAAGTGCACAGACAGCACAAACTTTGAAGAAGTGTTCTCTGACAAACTTGAAGTGGGTTAAGAATGCAAGATTCTTTTATTCACAAAAACGTCACCTCATGCGAAGCTTCTCACAGACAAATAGGGAGCTGGTGAGGAAAGTCCTCCTGTTTGTTAACAAGTATTTCACTGCAGCTAAATACTTCACAAAACAAGAATTTTCTCAAGATGAAAACACTTCACAGGCTTAGCATCGAAACTGGTCTCATCAGACTTTAGCTCTCTGCTCACAAAGTTTCAACTCGATTTCTCAACACATTTTGGGGGTTTTTATACGCTACCGATCTACTATATCACCATAGTTACTAAATACAAATCATAAGTAAAACATGCAGTAAAGTTACATCACCATGCTCTAAATTGATGACTAATTCCACTAGACCATCAGAATCGAACAAAATGATGTAAATTCATTACTAATCTCAATTTCTTAATAAAAGTTCCACCCCTTATTCCAAAGAAAAATATTCCATGAATTACGGACAACTTGTGGGTGTTACTGACCTTAGCCCACATTCCAAGTAACTAACCAAGTTTTATCAATGGGTCAACTGACCTTGATTAACATCTGGTGTTTGACTCACTGGTCACTACACCTTTCTGGGAACTTAAAGGTGTTTACAAAACCTCAACCTACTAGTGGAACTCTCCTCAACGAGTATTAAGAGCCGTTGTAATGTCCTCCAATGAAGGGCCGAGGAGATGTGTGTGGGGGAGAGTATGCCTCGATTGTGAAGCTTAGGCACACCTAAGTATTTGTCATATGCATCCCATACCTCAAGTTCCTCTGGGCTAAACTCGGAATTGATGTCACCGAGGTGTCAGGCAAATGTAAGCTACAGGAGGTCACCCGGGGAGGTCAAGTAGAGGGAGATGCAAACGAAATTCAAGAACCTGCCAACCAGCTGTACCAGTTGTGGTAGGTGCTGGCCCGGTGTGGCAGTCTCGGCTGACTACCCGTCTCAGCTGTCTCCCCTGACGTAGGGGGACAGTTCAGTCCGACACGTGCACGGTCTCCTTGGTCTCCCTTGCTGAGATGTTCCCCCATGACTATGGTAACTATCGCACGGTATACCGTGCCTCATATAGCGAGAGATTAGTTGATGTTATTAATTCAATAATTACTTTAATGAAGTATTCTTTTGGATACGTAGAGTGAGCATTCTCTGGCGAATATTCGTCAATTTATATAAGGGTATACAGGTCCAATTTAAGGCAAAAAGCACTTCGTCCTACATCCTATGATGGGTTTATGTCTACCCAAGTCTTGTTAGTCCATCTGGGAGCTGTCAGCTTTCAACCTTTTGACCTCGAACTATTAACCCCCCCCCCCCCAATTCTTTCCCCATCCCTGTCTTCTCTCCCCTTCTTTCTGTTTCTTCCCTTATTCACCCCTCCCCTTTCCTTGACCTCCATGTCTTTACGTTAAATTCCCTGGTTCAGCTAGTGTTTTTGTAGCGTGTCCATTCCTTTCCTGTAGTAGGCCTATTTTGTAATAAATCACAGAAGCAATGCGTGGCCTTCAAAAGAAGGAAAAAACCTGTTGTGTTGTGAAGCATGGAATGCACAGCTCGACCACAGCTCAGTACGCCACTTAAACGGACGACTTTACCATTGTTGTGCGCAGAGATAGCATGACGTATTGGTACTATATTTAGTAAGGGGGACAGCTGAGACGGGGAGTCAGCTGAGACCGCCACACCGGCTCAAACGACCCATGGAGGCGGCAATGTCTTGTGATTTCCCAGCGTTGACACACCCAGCACGCCGACAAGGGGTATAAGAACCACCACTCAGATATGTTGGCGAACAACATGCCGCTTCATCTTGTTAGACTGGAAACCACACCCTGGGTGGGAACACATCGACTTGGCCGCTTTCCTGGTCATTGTTCTGGATGACTTTGTTGCTTTTGTTATATATATCCGTGGCCAGCTTTGCAGGGCTGTCACACACTTCTCCTGTGGGTGGGGACCCCGCTACTTGGCTAGTCGATGTTGCTCATATCATCTATGGGATCAGGATCGACAACAGGACTCCCCTCTGAACCATCTCTAGATATAATCTTATTACGAACTTTCCGAAGACAAAGTGGAAGGGCCTCGACTGTACACAACTTCAGAAGGTCATGGTGGACGACCTCGGTTTTCCTTTTGCCTTGAATTTTATATAGCACCAGGGAAAGGACTTCGACTACTAGGAATGGGCTACACCAAATTGGTTGGAGTTTCCGCGAATGGCAAATTTTTGAAGCCTTGTTGAGTTTATACACTACATCGCATTGCTCGAATGAAGTTGGTATGGTAGGTATTCTGGTAATAATATCTTTTCTGATATTTTTGGGAACCACCTATGTTGTTCCTGGCTATTGCATGGACCTTGCGCATTCGTGCTCATGGCTATATTTAGTAAGGGCCGACATGGGCTTGTCACAGGGGATGATTGGTTTCTCTCCATCCAGCGAATGCTGGACTGGATTATGCGGCTCGTCCTCATCCTCTAGTACGTCCCCATTTGTAGAGGTGGGGAGTTTAGAAGGTTGAGGGTCTATTTTATACTGCACACTAGGGGGAGGGCATTTGTTATCTTGGCATCCCATTGGACTGCTAGGGGGATAATGTCATCTACATCTTCATTAAATGTCACAACCAGCAAAGTATCAATTACAAGAAAGGACTTCACAAGGCATTTGTGAGAGGGGCATCATCGTTACTGGGTCTGGATTCCCTTTCTGTGAAGTATGACCATGTCATATTGGCTTAGTTCCTTGTTCCATCTGGCTAGGAGACTTGACGGGTTTTTTTTGTGAGTTCGTATGGCGGTTTCACTAAGTTTGCAACGTCTTTGATATGGTTTCTGTGATAATTGGTGAGTCCCATGAATTTGTCGACATCCTTACTGGATGTCGGTCTTGGCCAGTTCTTGATTGTATCTATGCTACTAGTGTTAGGAGCAACACCGGACCTACTCACTAGTTTTCCAAAGAAGATGACCCTTTCTTAAAATAAATGACGTTTACTTGCCTTCAGTTTCAGGTTGTTTTGACTGAATCTAAACAATACTTCAGTTAAGTTACTCAAAGAATCCTTGAAATCCTTCCCTAAGATTATTGTGTTGTCTAGGTATTTGAGAACTTCTCTCCAAGTTAATCCCCTTAATATCAGATTTATTGCCCATTGAAAGGTTGCCGGGGCATTACAAAGTCCGAAAGGCATACGGTTGTATTCCAATAACCAGTATTTGTTTGTAAAGGCTCTTTAAGCTCTATTTGATAGTATCCACTATGGTCTATGGTGCAAAAGAAAGCCACTCCCTCTATTAGACATTTGTCTATGTTTGGTAAGGGGAATGCATCTTTAATGGTCACACTATTAAGTGCCAAAAACTCAATACAGTACCTCACTTTACCATCCTTCTCACAAACTAATACTGGGGCCCATTCCGATATTGAGGGTTTAATCACTACTTTTTTCAGTAGTGAGTCATTAGTTAGTGATGGGGTTTGTTAATGGTTTTCTGTCCATACTTTTCCACAGCAAATGCCGTGGAAATAGTAGGCCATTTATGGTCTCCGCATACCGGTCGTTGGCCCGCACGATTGGTTGCTACAAGTTAAACGTCTGTGAACTACGAGATGGTGGGGGTGATCTAGACTGTTTACTCTGCTGGCAGTCTTTGGCAAAGTGTCCGTACCCGTTGCAGTTATAGCAGCACAACCTAGATGGTGAACTTGGGGGCGACGGTTTAGTTCTGCGGCTTGGGCTTCCTCTAGGAATGGAATTTCCCAGTTTTGGTGGTGTGTTCGGGGAAGGACAAACTGTTTGCGGTGATTGGTTGTTTTTTTATCGTTTGAAGGCATGTTAGGACTTCTGCCAAGTTTTTGTTTATCATGAATATTAAATGATTTGGTGGGGAAATAGAAAATATGCAAATTAGGCTTAGGCAAATCCAAATGATATCTACGTGATCTTTGTCAGTGCCATTTTGGATTTGCTGTACGTTTCCTGAAACTTCGCTAAACGAAACATGCCCTACTTTGGGCTTTGATCCAGCGATAAAATTCTGTGGTTATGCCCCGCGGTTTCGGTGAATTGTATTGCCTGGTTTAATGTTTGAGGGTCTTGAAAAAGTGTGAGCTGATCTGCTGCGTCCACATCCCTTCAAAAATGCCTCCCTAGCAATAGTTTCAAAGACATCCGTACCTGCTGTTTAAAATGCGCGAATGGCTATTTCGCATACCGGTACTCGTTATTCATATTCTTCTTCGGTTTTGTCGTCTCTCTGCATGTGCATGGCAGCACGTTCGGCCCTTTGGATTATGTGGTCTTTCTTTTTAATCATCAAATAACCACAAGGGAAACTGACTGAATACAAAGTCATTGAAAAGTGAACAAAGAAAAATTGACTAGAGCGGGATTCAAACCGGCGACCTCTTGAATACCGTATAGGCGCTCTACCAACTGAGCTATCCAGCCCTACGTTGGTGGTGACCCCAATAGTCAATTATCTTTGTTCGTTTGGCAGTCAGAAGCCATGAAACCACACACACACCGCCATGTCCCAGGGGTCTTTCTTTTTACTGAACATTTTCATCAGGTAACTTTTTATTTTTGTTTAGTCCTGCCTAATTTCTGGTTCGAGAGCTTTGCCCATAAGTATGCCTACTAACTGCATTAACTTGCTGCGTTCATTCCACTGACAACACTCTGCTATGGCCTCAAACTTTAATGATAAAGGAATGAAAGTCACTTGTACCATCGTAGGCAAAAAGCTTGGGAGCATTTTGATTAGATCGTTGAGTGCCATGATGCGATAAGCTTGGAACTTGGGGTTGGTAAGTGTGATGATTGGGTCCAGTAAATGCCGGATTTGCCAAAGGGTTTTGACTGTCACCCCGTGGGCATGTGGTGTGTGCACAGATTGTTTTGTTGCAGTGTCGCATGCTAATTGCTATTTTTGCAGGTTTCATGTGTTGTTGCGCATTCGAGGATAACACTGAGGCATTGGCGTTATTCAGTTGGACCGAGTTGGGTAGTGGCTTTTGTTTAGGAGGTGCGTGCATTTTGCCCAGTATTAAATTGTTCACTTTTGATTGGCATGCCATCCATTGCTGTGTTTAACAAATGTGATGGAAGAGGGTTGGGGGGGCTTTTTGGTGAATGACCTGCAGTTTTGCATCGATTACTTACCTGTTAACACAATAGCGCTCCGCACTTGCGCTAAAAATAGCACCCGATCTCAGACAAACATAATTGCAACCATGCAAACGTGTGTGCGTGTGCGCGTCCATGTACACTACATGTGTGAGTCAATGTTTGTCTGACATCCAGGGATTTTGTGACGTCATTAGTGCGGAGTGCTATTGGGGGGCTTTTGATTGTGTTGGAGAGTTATTTGCGGCCCTGTACATGTGTAATGGAAGAAGTCTTGAGGAGGGTATTTGTAATATTTTCGGGTTCAATCATTAAACACGAGACACAAAGATGGCTGCCATTTTAAAGAACACGTTTATTGGGTCATCACTTGACCTTCCAATCTCACCCCAAGAGGGCGCACTTCAACTTTACAGTAGTACCATTACCTGGATGTACAAATACTACATTCCTCCCCCTTAAAATGTTTGTTCCCTTTTGAAAAATATTGTAAAGCATTTACCTTCAATCCAGTATACTGTGTTTCATGGAACAAAATATTATGTCTGTCACCAAGTACTACTACAGGTTTATAACCAACAGCATTATCAACAATCACTGTATTTACCTTTCATAAATGGCAATAACAAAACATTTTAAAAGTTTAACTTGTGAACACTGATTGACTTCTTAAATGTTGTCTCAAACTTACAAATTAAGCTTAACTGGTGCCTTACGCACTCTCATGGGGTAACGTTGATCCTGAGATGTTTGTGAGGCAACAGGTGCAGGTGTACTTGGCTGTACTAGTTCACCTTTGTCCTGTGTGTCACAATTTGCCCGAGTTGAACTTTCCCTAGATTCCTTTCTGGATTCTATCTCTTTTTGTGCTCCCTCAACATTACTCTCTAGATCACAACCCCTGTAGGCAGTATTTGTCAATGGTAGGCCTACATGTAAATCAGCTGATGCATGACTCGTACTGGTACTCGTTTCTGGGACACCTTTTTCCTGAGAGCCCAAGATATGGTCTATATGTGTACAAAACGAGTCCTACCATTATTGTACATGTGTGTAAGTTCTGGGCCCACACACCCTAGATACCTTACCTGGCAACCACTTGACAAGTCCACCCACATTACTCTTTACTCGAACTCTTTGATCAACTTGCAATTCTCGTTCCTGTACACGACCCTTATCATGGTACAACTTCTGTTTTTCCTGTTTCTCGTCAACTGTTTGAGCCAAATTCGGCTTCAGCAATGATAACCTGGTCCTGGGTTGTCTCTTTAGAAAAACCTCAGCAGATGATCTACCAGTTGTGGTATGCGGTGTATTACGGTACGTAATCAAGAAATTGGCCAACTTGTGATGTATTGAAAACTCACGCTTTCGTGGATCAGGATCGACACCTACGTTGGTGGTGTTCCAAATAGTCAATTATCTTTGTTCGTTTGGCAGTCAAGAAGCCATGAAATCACGCACACACCGCCATGCCCCAGGGATCGTTTCAATGATACACGCAGCAATGCTGCAACCTGGGAACGGTACATGGGGATCACTCAAAGTGGACACAGCTTTTTCATCAAATTAGCACAAGGGAAACTGACTGAATTTTTAAGTCATTGAAAGGTGAACTAAGAAAAATTGAGCGGGATTCAAACCAGCGACCTCCTGAACATGGTACAGGCGCTTTTCCAACTGAGCCATACAGCCCTACATTGGTGGTTTCCCTCCTTTGGTGTATTTGTGATATACCACTGTCACATTTTCACGTGGTCACTGCATTATACAGTTTCATGTACACAAAATTGTACAGGGAGTACAATGTTACAGTATACCCTACGTACGTGCGTACAGTGTGACAATGTGGAGAACGTAACGTCCACTTTACGTTTATCGAGAACAAAACAAAAGTTCCTGAAGTAGCTCACATGCCATCTCATTTTTCGCTAACAAAAATATTACATAATCATCATTCAATCAGTTTCCCTTGTGGTTATTTGATTATTATCTTAATTAAAGGTAGTATCATACTTTGGTAAGAAACCAAAACAGAAATGTTCACAGATTTACTTATAACTTACAGGGTATGAAGATGGTGGTGGTACAAACATACCGTTTAAGTTTTCCGCTTGAAATGGTGTAATGTATTTATCCAGAAATTAGTAAAACAATGATCAAAAATCTTTTTGATCTTTTAACAGCTCAAAAATAAAAGAGAAAAGACTTAATTAAGAAAAACTGTGGCTGCTTTTCAATGTTTTCTCATAAAGTGGGCACCGTATGGGACTGAAATTTTCACTGATGACTGTTACTGTATCTGTCTTGATATTTTTGCCCATAAATATGTATTTCTTTGATAAAAACCAAAGTATGATACTACCTTCAAAAAGCTGTATCATCTTTGAGTGATCCCCATGGTTACAGCATTGCTGCACACATCAATGAAATGATCCTTGGTTTCATGGCTTCTGACTGCCAAACGAACAAAGATTATTGACTATTGGGGTCACCACCAACATAGCGGCTGGATGGCTCAGTTGGTAGAGTGCCTGTACGGTATTCAGGAGGTCGTCGGTTCAAATCCCACTTCAGTCAGTTTTTCTTTGTTTACTTTTCAAAAATATTAGATATGAACTCTCCTGGCTCATGACGTGTTTCTTCAATGACCTCTCTGCAAGAGAACTGCTATCTCTGTGTCAATAATCTCCTCTTTCTTAAAGTAAGAACTGCATAACATGGGCAAAGGAGGGCTTGTGAGGTTTAGAAGAAAATTCCAAGTCAATGACATGTTAAACTTGACCTAGTGTTCAGTTAACAGAAGTTCAGGGGAGTGATTTGGGGGAAATGAAAAATCCACGACACATTCATTGGAGGGTTTTGCAAATCGCGTTGGCCACAGCTTCCCTATAATTTGCGCGTATTTATTTGCTTATAGGAGGAGGTGTAACATTTACTGCAAGAAAACCCTTGTCCCCATTCACTTCAAATTAGACATACGTACATAGCTATAAATAGTGAAAATCAAAGACCTAGAAATGTATACATACACATAGTTATCAGTCATCCACAAAATTCTATCACAATATATTAAAACTGAAAACTGTCTCATACAGATGACTGAGTAATGTATTACTTGTGACATCATGGCATATAGTTTTTGTGTTGCCTACAGCCAAAGGGACACAAAAATAATCATGCCTCTTTTTCTTGCTCTCCTGAGCCTTTTCACTCACTGAATCCTGGCTTTCTTAGCCAGCTTGGCTACCAACACCATTCTGCCTTCTTACTCAGAATGTTGTTGTGGCAGAGGGTAAGGTCTTCCTTTCTCATCACCAGTGCTTTCTTCCTCGTTTGTAGCTCAGACCTGTATTCACTGCCTGCATTCTACAGATTTTAACATAGGTGTGGGTCAACAGCATCATGGAGATGATCAGATTCCCTGTAATACCGGATGGCACTTTTCTTCTCTGTGAGAAGGTTGAATTTTACAGTTTGGAGAGCATTGAAAGATTGCACAGACAGGGATGAAGATGTATTATCAATAATGCCTCCCATAACGCTGAATGTACCCTCTACCATAGGACCATGGAAGCAAGACAACACTGCTGACATCATCTTGCCAATAATGGGATATGTTGGGAATGCTGTGTACCAATCATCTATGCGTTGAGATTCAAGAAGTGGAGGAAGGGTTTGCCACATGCAGCTTGCGTACTTGCAGGTCATGCAGTTTCTTCAGAATCTGTGAGAACATTTGTCACCAGTTCAGGTAGTTTGGGCATAAGGCCGGCGTGGCTCAATTGATGACCAAAAGCTGCACGGTCACAAGCGGAGAGTGATTTCACTAGTGAGGACAGGGATTCTGATGGGCATTTTGCTCTGCATATACTTGCCACAGGATACGTAGGCTTCTTTGACCTTTACAAGGATATCTTTGACAATGGAGTCACCAGAACGACTTGACTCGACAACTTTCCGGGCACTACATCCAGTGAATATGTCCCTACATGGAAGACAATTTTCCATCAGTGGAAGACTCTGCAGTGATTTTGTACTATCACAAAAGTAGACAAAGCCTCTGGAACAAAGAAGCAAGTGAGGAAGTCAATCAAGAGCTCCTTCTGGTAGTCGTACAGTTTGTGGACCACAGGATGCTTGGTTTCAAATGTCTTGACAAAGTAGGGGCAAGACACTACATAGAAGCTGAGGACAAGGAGTGTGTATTTAATGGCTACTTCTTCTCCATATCACCCTTCATTTTTAAGTGTTGAGGTTTTTTTTTATTTGGTACGGGCGGCGATCTTGATGCCCTCATGACTGGTACTCTGGCCTTAAACTTTTGAAGTTTTTTTTTGGAGACCTTTAACTGATTTTGGCAAGTCATTACCAAAAAGCAAACCTATGGATGGCCTACCATGACCACATAAAGGTCGGTAGGTGTCACCCATGGTGGGTCTGAACCCTTCCTTTCTACAATGTACTTTGGTTTAAGTCCTGAAATGAGGCTATTTGCAGTCTCAAACCTTCTATCCTTCTTCCTCTTGAGTCTATTCATCGTCAAAAAGACCTGGAACTGTAGCAGCCTACTCACGATCAAAGGATCATGAGTTTGGTTTGGCACTGGGGCCTTTTTCCTAACATGGCCATTTTCTGACAAATTGTCTTCATGGATTTAGAAAGTTCAAGTTCATGAATAAGAGGAGCCTCAGCTGTTTCTGCAGGTTTTGCCCGAGACTTGTAACGCTTAACGCCAATGGCTTTGTCGGTAGCAGCAGTGTCGGTATATGGTAATCAAAACAATTTGACTGAAAGTTTGGGCAAATTCCCCTTTCATGACATCGCCCATGGTGGTCATTTGTTATTGCAGATCTTCCTGCTGGCTCATGTGGAGCTATCTCTTTTGAATATTCATTAGCTGTTCCGACATTTCTGATGTCGGAACAGGTTTTGTTTTTGTTCTGATTTTTATTATTATTATTATTATACTTTATCACCCAAAGTTTGTTTATTGCTTATCTCTTCTTAGCTTCTTCTGATCAGCTTAGATGAGGTATCATCTGAAAGCTTATAAGCTAAGGATCATTCCGTAACTGAGTTGTAAAAATTCTTCATTAATTAAGCACGTGACAGCTCATTTGCATATTTAATTAGTCAATTTTGTTACCAGCGTATCTCGAGAACGGTAAATGCTACGGAAATGATTCTTTTTGCAAAAGCTTAGTTACATCATGCAGATGTGCATGCTGCCATTAAAATGGTCGTGACGTCATCGTGACGTCATCAAAAGGCTGTTTTACGAAGCATATAATTTGAAAACGACATGTGCCACGGTAATGATTCTTATTGCTTATCTTTTCTTATCTTTTAGTGATTAATAGCTTAGATGAAGTATCTTAGGAATGCTTATATAAGCTAAGGATCATTTTCACAGTATTACAAAAATCCTTCATTAATTAGGCACGTGACAGCTCATTTGCATATTTAATTAGACTTGTTTGTAACCACCATATCTCGAGAACGACAAAGGCTATGAATATGATTCTTTTTGCAAAAGCTTAGTAGCATCATGTAGTTGTGCATGCTGCCAAGAAATTTACCATGATGTCATCATGAAGTCATCAAAAATGCTGATTTTATTATTAGCAGCATATCTCGAGAACGGTAAGTGCTACGGTAATTTTTTTTTTGTAAAAGCTTTGTTACATCATGTAGTTGTGCATGCTGCCCCGAATTTTACAGTGACTTCATCATGACGTCATCAAAAAAGGAAATTTTTCGTTCATAGCAGTATATCTCGAGAACGGTAAGTGCTACGGTATTGGTTCTTTTTGTAAAAGCTTTGTTAGACCCTGTAGATTTGCATGCTGTTGTGAAATTAACTGTGACGTTATCATGACGTCATCAAAAGGCATTATTTATGTTTGCAGCATATCTTGAGAATGAAAAAAGCTATGGTAATGATTCTTTTCACAAAAGCTTTGTTAGAAACTTTAGATGCACGCTGCTTTGTAAATGATGAAACTCATCATGACGTCATCGGAGCTTATAAAGCTGATCAAATAAGTCGGAACAGCTCCGTGTTCGTCCACGAACACTTAAATGTCTAGTTTAAGGGTTGTTGTTGCAATGCCTTTGATATCGGAGTCCGGTGGACATACATCGGTAAGCAACATATTTGACACACTTGCCTGTATATCCGCCATCTTGGGTGACGGTGACTGTCTGGTTTAACATGTTTACCTTGTTTCCATTACCTTCCCGCTGATTTTCCAGCTGTCACTTTTTTTCTTTGAGGAAACAAGTTCCTCCTGTGAAGCAACGTGATCAGTGACAATGTCTCAATTATCCAATTTATCGTTCATGTCCCTGTGATTATGTCCACGAAATTGTGCTATTGAACTTTTCTATGATAAATCTTAATCAAATAGTCTCCAGAAATTGAAAATGAAATGTGTCAACCATGTGGAAATTTGTTGCGCAATCTGGTATTAAGTTAGTGAGGTGGAATTAATTAGTGAGTGCTGTACATTACCTGGCAGAGAAATGATGACAAAAGTGGTTTCCATCCCACATGACTTATTTCCCATGATTTGTATCTTGTTAGATCTGTTGATCAGTTGTATAAAGTGAAGCACAGCATGGACACATGTATCAAGTTGAACAAGATACAAAATGGCTCCATGTGTCATGTGACCCAATTTGTTTTTGGTCCTCCTATGTTGCTTCTATTTTTATACAGTGTGTATAAAAAAAAACGCAACCGGATTTAAATTCAAATTTGTGAAGATTGTGTTAGCTTTACAGCAAAGTGAGTAATATCATGTTAACGCCACATTTCTCATCTTTCCAATGATTCAAATGATTTTTGTATTATACATGTAATCATTCAAATGATTTTTGTATTATACAAGTAATCATTCTTTTTGGACAATTGGTCAGAATGGACTTGGGACCAAGTTTTACACACTGCAGTTTATATACACACTGTACATAGGACTCTAAGGAGTGGGTTAATTAAGAATTGTACTGTTTGTACAGACAGATATTGGATCCATGTGGGAGGAAAAATGTACCAATAACAAAACAAGATTCTTTCAAATTTGCCTTCTCGTAACTCTCAACTGTTTCCTTTACACTTTAAGGATCTCCCCAGTACATGCAGGCTTTGAATGTGGACATTTTTAGCATGAGCAAGGCACAAGCAAGGCTGTTGCAACGAATCTTAGAATTGTCAGATTTGCAAATTAGGTGCGACGAAACTAGGAATCCTAGTTTCGTTGACGGATTTTCAAATCCGTTGTTGTGTTCAGAGATTTTCGTGGTCAGGTTAAAAAAGCATTATTTCCAGTATATTGGTTTATTTAGTTGTTGTTTATTAGATTTGTGACAAAAAACAACTTGGGTTTAAACATTTAGGTTGACAGCGAGGCTAAAAAAAGGAAAAACACGTTGCCCATGGCCCAAGTACATGTACGTAGTCCGTTCACGTTCATTCCGCTAACTTTCATTCTGCTGCTGGTGCTAACACCATCTAAACTTCTCGCTGCCGCCGATCCGAGGCTTTTGTCTTCTTATCTTAACATCAGCAATGTGGGGACTGGCAGCGAGTCCACTTAACAGATTTGCAAATTCGGTACCGAAAGTAGGAATCGGATGATGAGGGCGTTTATGATCTAGTTTCGTCGAATTCGTAGATTCGTTGTAACAAGGCCACTAAAATGTTCAAGTGTAACTTTTAGACCATAATATACATAGAAAACACACACATGTGCATTGCAAAGTACTTCACAAGGGTTCCCTTGAGAAATGTTGACATAGGTCTAGACCTCGGTCAAAATCTCTGAAGGATTCACCAGGGACGTCGGTCACTCTCAAGCATTGGTGTCCTTTCACACGATAGCAAAGACGATGCGGCTTTTTGATCAATATAATCATGAAATAACCACAAAGGAAACTGACTGAATTTTCAATTACTTAACATTCAGGCTGGATAGCTCAGTTGGTAAGAGCACCGGTACGGTATTCCAAAGCTCGCTGGTTCGAATCCCGCTAAAGTACATTTTTCTTTGTTTCCATTTCAATGACTTGAATAATTCTATTATCAAAAGTCGGTTTATCTACTTTTATTAGGACATTTACAATTAGGGGACAAGAAGAAAAACACTTGTGATATCATTTTAATTATGAACATCACACTCTTTTTAATACAGTCACTCTTCAGTACTCAAACATGTTTTGTGTACAGTTGTCTTGTGAATTTCACATTGAAGGACTTTGGTAATTTGATATAAGAACAAAAAAAAAGGGATATTAACTTAAAAGGTATAATACATGATTGGTGAAGGTCACAGAGCAGCACTCACACTATGTCTTATCAACCATGGTACGTGAAAATTTGAGCCGAGTTAGGAGAAAATATAAAAAAACTCATTCAATTTGTCTTATAAAACAAAGAATGGTTTTGATCTTACAGAACCTGGAGATCAAAATTGTTCTCGGTCTTTGTTTGACTAATATCTGGATAAATACAGCACTTCAGGTGGAAATATTTTAACGGTATGTTTCTACAAGCACTATCTTCATATCCTGAAAGTGATAGGTAAATCTGTGACCATTTGGGTGTGTTATCAATCATGTGCTATACTTTTCATAAAAACACAAAGCAGAGATACATGTATTTTAAAAGGTATTTTACCATATATATATTTACGCATGTAAATCTTGGATCACTTTTTTTTGTGATCATCCTGTTAACCATAATTATTTTCTTAGTTGTACAGATTAGTACATTAGTGGATCCAGCTGTGGTACTGAAGTACAAACATAGAGTTAAATAAAAAACAAGAGTGTGCACTCTGCGCGTGATACACTGGACCATGGCCAGTGCCATTGCCTAAGAAAAACTTGGCATCCCGTTTCAAATTGTGCGTACATATTCTTACCCCGGTTCGTGTGCGCAGCACTGAGCATAAAATACCAGTCTTGTCACGCAGTGTGCGCGCAGTTCATCGAGTAACAGCCGTGTACCGTATTTGGACTCTACTGCGGTTGCTCAGTCACCCCAACTAAAATGGCGGCTGAGCGTCCATGCCAGAGTGCCGAGACATTGGATACGAAGCGTGCACAGTTTTTTATTTAACTCTACGAGTACAAACTATATTAATTCAGACATGTCAGAAGGAAGGAGGGAGGCACATTTAGTATAAAACACAGAATCAGGTCCAAACTTGATTGTATTTTTCATAATAATGCTTCCCCTTCCCCTTCCCCTTGCTGATTCTTTGTTCTGATTTTCTCTCCCTTTACATGTATGTATAGACCGATCCAAAGGCATGCCATTACTGCAGTGTCCCCACCCGCCTTTTGTCCGGCAACAAAATAATTTACGTCCACCACACTCTATAATTGCAGGGTGTATATCCCCTAATATAGAGTGTGGCGGACGTAAATTATTTTGTTGCCGGACAAAAGGCGGGCGGGAAAACTCGATAATGGCGGGTGTTTCCTACCTTCATGGAAAATCTTACATTTACAACATGGCTAAACATTGAATCCAATGTTCAGCATTTGGCCATGTTGTAAATGTATACCGGTACTGGTAATGCCTCATAATAGCCCATCAGAATATTATAGTTTATTATAAGCTAAATAAGGTGCTTATTAATACAACTTATGCCAAGTTTATGTGGTCTACATTTTTAGCTGCACAACTTTCATGTACATGTAATTGTTTTGATTGCAGCTCTTGTCATTTTGCGCAAACATGTTTTGGGGACTTTTTTGGCTAAAATCATTCAACAAAAAAGTGGTTTCCAACAATATTTCTCATTTTCAGCCCATTTTGTATTGTTCTAGACGAATGGAATGAGTATAATGAATAGAATTGCATCAATGTTAAAATTGCAACGATTTGTGGCAATAAACAGCATAATCACAATTATATTTGACACTGTAAGAGATAGAAATACAAACAACAATTTCAAAGATCAGGCACACAATACAAATCTAAATAAATTACTGAAAAACATTAGCAATGTAAGTTCTCTTTACTTCAAGAAGTGATTCAATTTGCATTCCTAGGTAGCAACGTGGTACAGACAAGGCACTAGACTTGACTCAGTATCTCATGACATGTTTAGACACTATAGGCACTCAAGAAGGCACTCAGCACTATTCAATCCTTTCTATCAATGGATGTGCTGGCCTGGACATTTGTCTTATTCAATACTGTAATAATGACATTGATAATAGTGTGTGTGCATTGTATGGTTATATTTACATGAAAACTATCCAAGTTTGACCAATATTGAGTTAGTTGTCGATTGGTATTGTGATACAAACAACGATTGATGTGCATACAACCAATCACATGACTAGGATCTGTGCATGGGGTATGTATAAAAATAGCACATTTCACTAACTTCATATGTGTGCTTGACTAGGAATTAAAAGATCATTAGGATTAAAAGAGTAATGGCAAATTGTTTTGACTGTCACCATGTTTGCATTTGATAATTTTGTTGTAAGAAATAAAGCTTTGTCCAAAATCCTGCATAGTGTATTGTCTCAGCATTACTTGGTGATTGATCCATCATGGGAAGTAGAAACCAGACTGCAAGTTAACTGTCTCCCTGATGGTCAAAATCACAACAACAATAGTCATTATAAACAATAACAGGGGATAGTTATATATTTATTATTCAATTCTGGAAAATTTATGGTTATGAAACAAAGGATTCTTGTAAGGTTTCTGTCGTGGTAAAAAGGAAAAATTGGAAACATCTCTTTAAATATACAAGAAAGTAGCAATCTCAAATGAATAAAATGCAAATAGCCTGGAAAATCTGTGGGACCTGGTTAATTTGTTTGTTTTATCTGAAATTTGTTTCCTCCGATACCATGATTCCTGCCCACTTTTCAGTATGCATGATAATAAATTATATATTTGAGATAATGCATCCTGAGATGAATTGCAAGTTTTCTTATGTAACAAATGTGAACAGAAACAGTATAAAGGAAACATTTCAGTTCTGACAACAATATTGACATGCTGACATGAATGTGGATGAAGTCAATGTCAACACAGCACGGGATGTGTTATATTGAAATATTTTAATGACGTCATAATGTGTCACATGATACCGCCTTAAAGGAGCAAACTTTACATGCCAATTAAGAACAAACCCTAGATTAGATTAGATTAAAACTTGGGGGTATCATGGGCGTAGAATTTCATTTATTTATAAAGGGTGCACAAAATGAAACTTACGTTGATTTTGACGCCCTACTACTTTTGGATATACAAGTTGAACTTACCATGCGCTACATTGCATAGGGCAATATTGTTTGGGTTAGCACAGCTACACACTGTATAGTGGATACCTAAAAGTGCAACTTATGGTTTTGGACCTTTTAACAAACAATGGTGTGTGTATTGAACAGTGTTGAGTCCTTCAAGTATGGTATCAAAATGCAGCTGAAGATGTGCTCTAAACACTCATACTACTCATATCACCTCAAACCGATTAGATTTAAAGGGGTAAGGCGTAAAAATCGACAGAAGTTTCTTTTTGTGCACCCTTTATGTATGTACAGTGTATGTATTTGTGCACAAACGTATAAGTAGGACCCATCTACAGGATTATACCCACAGGTCTGAGGATGTGTCTGCACTACTGGTATGTATCTAAGTCTGGAAGTGTTATATTAAAAAATTGCAATGACATCACCATGACATCATGCGTCATCTGACATCGCCTTAAAGGGGCAAAGCTTACATGCCAATTCAGTAGAAACCCTAGGTTCGATTGGGTTGAAACTTGGTATGTATCTATGCAGGGAAATGTTATATTCAAAAATTGCAATGACGTCATCATGACATCGTTATGTGTCAAGAGACAGTGCTCTAAAGGGGCAAACTTTACACATCAATTATGAACAAACCCTAGGTCCAATCAAGGTGAAAATTTGTATGGTTATTGGTATGTTCTGTTAATCAACATACATAACCTTTAGTTTTTTCTCCTTCTTACCACCCCCCCCCCTTTTTTTTTCATTGCCATAACATCATGAACATGGGGGTTTTCTACAAGTCACTTCTACTCTTGTGCCAATTCCGATCAGGTTTTGGCACATTGTTAGACCACCACCCCAGGTGTCATGCCAAAACTTGTTGTCATCATGACGTCATCATGTGCACCATGATGTCATCCTCAAATTGCAAAATTTCAGGCCCGGTCCCACTGGCCGATGGACACACAACGTATGCATAAAGGACACAGCGGACAAGCAACATTTCGGGGATGGCTCCATCCGTTTTCATCCACTCCAGAAATGGACAAAAATTTGTGAAAATGTGCGGAAACAGAACGGACGTGGGTAGTATGTAGCGGGGATGTAAATAAATGGATGTTCATCGGAAGCCTAGCAGATGAAAGCGGATGGAAGTGGATGACAGCTCCGAATACTTTATATACCAGATGCATACGCTTACATCCTTTCTATTTCCGTGCTACTAACGATGTATAGACGTTCCATGTACCTTATCTTTCCTCCCTCTTTCCGTTTTCAGCTGCAGTGAATGTGAGTTGCGATGATGCCAAGAGGATGCAGAGAGGATACTGCGGGCGTTTAACGGATGATAACAGACATAGAACGTTTATTGCTCGTATGTGTCGCGGATTTGCATCGTACACGGCGGAAAGTTCATCCGTTCTAAAAGTTTTGTGCAGCTCAAAACTTTTTGCGCGGATGAAATCACAGTGAACGGATGTTCAACGGATAGAGCGTATGAAACACGTATGCAATGAGTACACAATGGACGCATAGCATTTTCCAACAGATGGCATGATTTGTTTACGTTTTACATCCTCTTTGCATCCAAAAGTGCAGTGGGATCGGGCCTTTAGGACTCTATATCTCTCTCTAGAACTGCATATCCGATGCAATTCAAATTTGGTATGGAAGTGTTATGAACACAAACATTTTAGTGACAGTAGGACCTGAATTCATCGAAATAACACTGTTTGATTTTCAACCCCCTGTTTCTAGAAATCTAGATCTGTCCCCGAGTAGACAGTAAAATTAGAACTAAAAGTCCATCACCGAGAAGGGAGACAACTTTCTGCTGAGTGGAGGGAGGGGAATGAAGTCTTTGTATACACAACTCAAGTAATTACATGACATGGATGAAAATAATATGGTAAGCATAATACATTCTCCAATTATGGATTATTTACATACCTTGTTCTCTAGTCTTGCATAACCCTTGAAGCTTTTGCACAAACTCAGAAACAACACCAAAGATTGCTGTCTGATCCTTAATGACAAAATAAATGCATAAATATGTATATTGAATTGCACACATTCAGGTATTTGTGCAAGAAAGGACAAGTTTTTCTCCCAAGTACAGCAAAAATGGCTCATTTCATCTTGTGCACTCTCATTCATGTTCATGTAAAACAAGCATCTAAACCTCTCTAATATTTTGGTACTCAAAAGAGGTGCTTCTTCAGCGAAGAATCACCTCTGAAAGGACACCAAGTACATGTTCCACTACACAATTGGGAACACTTCACACACAATGGTCCTCACAAACTAGCAAGTAATAGTGTAAGTCCAGCCTGGATCACAAAATAACACATATGCCCACATTTCTGTACAAAAGGAGTTAAGGATTTTTGAGAAATGGGAGACAGAATCAAATATATTTTCAAATATTACGGCAAATGCAGACAAATGCTGTACAGCTCAGCTAGAGAATTATACAACTATTTATGTCACCAACATGGAATGTGATGGATCAGGAATCAGTAATAAAAGTAGATGATACAAAGTCATAAAAGAAGCCCCACGGGCATGAAATGGGAAAGGTCCCAGGATTTGTTCAAGATTGCATTTATGCTCAAAAGTCCTGAAGTGGTACTAACTGGGGTGTCCAACAACAGCTTTGGTCAGTCAGATTGATATTGTTCAAAGTAATAACTGAACTTGTCTGAACCTACATATTTTTCTAGCAGTATAAACCGTAAGACTCAACAAAGAAGCAACGAAAGAAGACTCAAAAAGCACCATCTGTGCCATTGTTTTGTATTCCACAACTAATAAGACACTGAATAGTGAAAGTACTTACCTCTTGTTCATCATCCCAGCTGTCCCAATCTGACTCTGATTCATCTTGGCTACCACGTGTTAAAGACAGCCCGTGTTGATCTTGATCACTACCTACGTATGAAGGCCATAGAGTCTGACCACTTCCACTACTCATGCTCAGTGAAAGTGACTCGGCAACATGGCTCGAACCTAACAAAATAAATGGAGAATTCTAATTAACATTCTTTGAAAGACCACACTGATGTTAAGCATAACTCAGATCAATTGGTTTGCTCTGTTCATATAACAAATTGTTGCTCAAGTTTAAGAGCACAGCAGGGCATTTAGAAGAACAGTGTCATTTAATATTTGAAGCTTCAGTTTAGATGATGCCAATGTCAAAGATTTATGCAGCATTATTTGCTCACACAGAGCATCAACCTCTTTTGGATTGCCTTTCATATGTTTATGATGAATTAATTGTCATCGTCACCAGCTTAAGAAGATAACAAAACATAAAGTAAAAGCACTCCACCACTACCCATCATCTTTATTGGCAACAATGGCACTGAAGCCATTAAGAAATTCACCTATTTTTTTCCTGTGACAAACAACCTGACAATAGTCAACTTATGGAAAGTAAACAAAATCTCTGACACTGGCATGACAACCAAGTGAACATTTATTTTATTGTTTTACCTTTATTGCACAGAAAACTTAAAGGTGCAGTACACGATTGGTAAATACCAAAACAGAAATGTTCACAGATTTACGTATAACTTTCAGGGTATGAAGATGGTGCTGGTAGAAACATACCGTTAAAATATTTCCGCCTGAAATGATGTATTTATCCAGAAATTAGTAAAACAAAGACCAAAAACAGTTTTGATCTCGGGGTAAGATCAAAATCATTCTTTATATTTTATAAGAAAAATTGAGACAGGTTTTTGCTATTTTCTCGTGATTCTGATGGCCGATTGAGCTACAATTTTCACAGTTGTATTATTTCATGCATATATTGGATCAGACAAAGTGCTGTTCAGTGACCTTTACCAATCATGTATTATACCTTTAAAATGACATGCAGTGCAAGAGGGAATCCCCGAACAGGCACATAGGCCCACTCAATGGGGATCCTTTGCAACAACAAATTTGAGAAACAAGCACAACAACAAGCAAAAAAAAAAAAAAAAAAGGATAAAAGAAAACTGTTCATAATGCCGGTAATAAAACTCACAAAAGGAGATGGGAAATACATGTACTACAAATTAAAAAAGCGGCAATATATTGCATTATCATGATAAAAATAAACAGGTGAAGTGAACCCCAAATTGCACATCACTAGCTGGCTTACACATAACTGGCTTGTGCTGTTGTGAAAAAGGAGACTCAATTTAAAAAAAGAAATAGAAAGAACACTACAATAAAAAATACAATGCAAAACCTCAGGTGTACTGGTTTCATGGCCTCTGACTGCCAAACCAACAACTGAATATAGGTGTTGTTTCGCACCCAGTGCGAGATGCGGTGGTCGCCATGACAAATGACACTTGGGGCGTGCATTAAATCATTCACAGCGTGAAAGTAACTGCATATCATGCGCAAGACGGCAAAGAATGGTGGCGCAGGAGGGACATCGCACATCAGAAATATCTGGCCACATATTTATGATGTTTGATACATCGTACATCACAACTTAACAAATATCTGCACAGTTTTGTTATGCGATGTTTGCACATAATGACTTTTAACGATACATCGTATATCACAAATCTGCGCACGTTTGTCTTTGTGTGTTTTTATAATGGCATGATTTTTTTTTAATAATCTTTGTTTGCTTTAGTTTACGAAGATTAGAAATCAAGTGAAATGTACACAAAAACGGTCAACTGCCGCGAAAAGCGCAATAACAGTATGCAGTTTCAAGATTTCAACCACACTGCAGAATAGACTAATTGCGTGACCAATGTTTACGTGTCATCATAGTAGGTATTTGTACATCTCATGTTGTGCAGAACAACAGTGAAAACAAGCAAAGAAGATATATTGTCCACATTCTTCTTAATCTTTGCATGTTTTCACCACTGTTCTGCGCAAAATGAGAGGTAAAAAATACCCACTATAGGTCACGTGACTGACATGTAAACATTGGTTGCTTAATCAGTCTATTCAACTCAAAATACACTCCAAGTTTAGACTGCATAATACTGCAACTATGCTGTGTCAGGTTGTTCATATGGACCTGACTTCATATGTGACCTGGAGCTGATTTCATAAACTTACAAGGCAGAGTTAGGAAGCATCGCATCTATGCGATGCGTCGCAGCTACTGTACGACGCGTCAGGGTCGTAATAGATCATGGGAAAGCTTGGAGTAAAGTGGGACATTTAGCAAGAAGTGCGCCAAAAGATTTCTTACTGTTTAAACATTTTGGGCGCTCTGTCACGAATTGAATAAAGCGCCGAGAGCATATCAAAGCTTAACAAAGCGTAACAAAGGTCAGCAAAGCTTGACTCAAAGCATAGGAAAGCTAAACAGAGCTTGGTTCAAAGCGGGGACCCCAGTCTTCACGGTCTGTCACCACTTGACACGCTTTGTTAAGATGTCTCAAGATTTGCTATGATCTGGCATGAAGATCTGACACGAGGTCAGATGCTTTCATCAAGATCTGACACGCTAGTACGCTGTTTCACGTTTTCATGAAGGACACTCACGCTTTCCCACAAATTGAGACGCTTTGATCAAGGTTTGACACGCTTTGTTAGGTTTCGTTACTCTTGGCAAGCTTCCTCATGCTCTCTCACGCTCTTTCACGCTCTCCTACGATACCTGCGCTCTTGTCTCCATCCCTACTTGAGTACCACTCATTGCATTGTTTCCAAACAAAGAAGTATCCTGACTCCTGAGCCTGAAAAACTACTAAAAACACAAAGACGGGACCCAAGAGAGATACTGTATGCTGTAGTCAACTAATACTTAAATTACCTATATGTGACGTACATTTGATTTCCCTAACGACATTGGATTTGCCTAATATGACAGTTGCTCTGATATTGTGGACATTATTTCTTAATAATAAAAGAGAATATGTTACATTTAAAAGACATGCCTTTTATTTTCAAATAGAATAACAAATACAAGATAGATATTAATTAAAAATTAAGTATACAATACAAAATACACACAATCCCCCACCCCCTACACACAAAAATGACAAAGAAATAAAAGAAATAAAAAATATAAAACATAATATAATAACAAAGAGAAAAACAGTATGATAAAAAAATTAATCGAACTAGACTTTGTTCGGGGTCTCATTGCGTGGTGGAACTGTTGTGAACATAATATTATGTTGGAACGTATGTGGTCAATTGTCGCTCATACAATGGCATATTGAAATACACACTAAATTTTGAATATGATGTAAATATGTTGCAGTTTTTATTTTGATTAAGACATATGGTTTAAAAGTGACCATGTCTCAACGTAAAAAAACTTAATTTTAGCCCATGGACGGTTGCAGTGTTTGACAAAATGATGTACAATACTCCGCAACCTACATCGATAGCATTTCGATTAGGATTTGGTGCTGGTATTTTATGATATATTCATGTAATAAGATTTACGTGCAAATCTCTATGGCAAGATGTAAACAAAGTTTTGAGTCGCGCAATTGAACATTACATGTACATGTACATGTATGTTCTACACAGTGATTATGTACATTTTTTGTACATTTGTATATATAGTGTATGGGAAAAAGAGTCAATCGATCATCATAGTTTTTGTACATGACCATTTTTTCACGTAACACAATGTGAGAAATATTAAAAAATTCATATAAAATCAAGAGATGCCGTAAATGTTCACTTCAAATCTACGCTGTAAGAACTTTGTCTGGGCCTTTGTATGGTTAAAATTGACTGTTTAAAAGTGTATGAGGTGTATCAAACTCCTGTGTTGAGGCTATCATGTGTTTCCACTGAGACAATGTAATGGAGCACATTCCAATCACCTTGCAATGACTGCCATCTGGTACTAATCAGAGTCTCTTGTAATCACATCAGCACTGAAGCAAGCAATTAGTTAATGATAGTTTAATTGGTTAAGTACACAAATTGATTGAGAGACCTGATAAGAAGAAACCTGCCTCCTATATACCATGGATGTATACATGGCGTCACCTTTAAATATATACAGTGTATAACATTGTCTGGACAATAACTTCCAGTTAATTCATCACAAGTAACTGAACATTTATAGACGTCATTGAATGCATGCAATGTAAGTATTTTGCAGTTTTCACTGAAGTACGTCATGTAATTACTGAGTAAACAGTATTTGAATAATTCAGTAATTTTTCCTTTAAATGAGCATAACTTCTGATCGAAAGACGTCACAAATTTCTAACTTCACATACATGTCAAGGTGCAATAGAGCTTCACACTTACCAAATTTGGCGGAAATTCATTGTTTACTTTCGGATAACGTAATCACTGTATATCTTTAATCAATCGTAGAGGGCGCTATACAACCAGTATGACGTCATCATTTATATTTTCTGAAAGCCCAAGACCTTCTCTATCTTTTACCCATGAGGTTTTTTGTGCCTAAATCCTTCCGTTTTTGAGTTATTTTGAGTCAAACTTCAACTTCCGGTAACACCGGAAGTGAAGGTCATTTGTACACAACACTGAATATATTAATTGTTGAGATTTACGTGTTGAGTAACATATGTCAATATCAAAGTGGTAGGTCATGTGGTTCTCAAGTTATAGACCACCAAAGTTTTTCCTAAAAACGTGTGTAATTTGATACCCGATGACGTCATCATGGCGTCAATCTTCTAAATACAACTTGGCATCATGACCGAAGTTCCCACCAAGTTTCAAGTCAATATCTTGTAACTGTCATATAGAAGTCCTGCAGACAAGTTTGGGCAGAAAAAAATGGGAAAAAAACAAAAACTAGACATTGTGGTTGTGGGAACAACCACTAGGTGTTCGGGGTCTCATTTCGTAGTGCACTGTTATGTGAACATTATATTGGAACGTATGTGATCAATCGTCCCTCCTAATAATAGCATATTTGAATAAACTTAAACTGCGGGACTGAACAAATACTGATCATGCTGTACACTGACTGATGGAGAAAATGGCGTCACCTTTAAATATATATAACATTGTCTGGACAATTACTTCCGGCTTGAACCCGAACACCTAAAAAACTTGAACAATAACAATACGTGTTCGGCTTGAACCCGAACACCTATTAAAACTCGAACAATAACAATAGGTGTTCGGCTTGAACCCGAACACCTAAAAATTTAGGGAAAAACTTTTTTCACAACATTTTTGGCTTTTTCGCGGAAGCGAAAAGCCTTTTTTTTTGGTTCTGTTTTGTTCTTTGGCTTTTGGGCGCAAGCGAAAAGCCTTTGTTTTTGTTCCGTTTTTTGTTTTTCTTCTTCCTCTTCTTCTTCTGCCAATATCCCATAGACTTTACACAGGGGTTTTCTAAACCCCACTTTGGTCACTGTTTGAAATAGCCGATCTTAACCAAACTTGGTCTGAAGGAAGTCCATATAGGGTAGTTGTCTCCCGAACCTTTTTGTCATCATGACGTCATCAGGTGTCATGTGACAGTGTCTTAAAGGGGCAAACTTCAGACATCAATTATAAACGAACCCAAAGTCCGAATGAAGTTTAAACTTGGTATGTATCTAAGTTAGGAAGTGTTATATTGAAAAATTTCAATGACGTCATCATGACGTCATCCTCTGATTTTGTATGATTTATTGAAAATTTGGGTCATTGAAGTGCTTTTAACGATATCTAGTTAACAAAACAAGATATCTTTGAATTTCTTTTTGATAATTCTCAAGCATGCAACATAGATGAACTCTGAGCATATTAAAATACTGTGGCGTCATCATGACGTCATAAATAATGCGACTTTTATAATACATAGAAGGAATGGCCGATTGCCTTGAAATTTGGTAGGTTGGTGAAAAAGAGAACAGAGATTGTATTTATGAAGTTACGTCACGAGGACGTAATCACTTGATTGTTTATGATTTTTAAAATCTTTCTCAGCTAGCCCATTGACTTGTACAGACCTCTGTACGTGAAAATATTGGTCATAAAATAAAACATAAGATTTAAACACAATTCATGCAAGGCGCGCGGGAGGTTGATTGCCTGGCTTATATATTTCCTTATCATAGTTGGCAGCGTAAGTTAATGCTGTTTTTGACAAGACAACCACGCACGCGCAGCAATCTACTTAGACCGTTTTCAGTTATGCATGAATCGGTAATCCGATCACACGGTTTTAAATGGCGCTCTCTTTTTATTTAAACGAGAATCTGCGGTGGTGTCACGTACGTCATTATATTATTCTGCACAGCACCAATCATCTTTTATTGAAATCTGGGAAGACGGAAAGCTAATAATGAGCAAAACACCGGTGGGGAAATCCGGGACAGCATGTCCCGGATTTCATGTCGAATATTCTTCCAGCTCCGAGTTCCTTTCAGGAATAAATCGTACACCACGTACCATGCATTTAGATTGATAAACACCACAGCAGTTGCTTGTTTTAATCAAAAGAGGGCGCCATTCAAAACCGTCTGCTCGGATTACTGTTATATTCGTTAGGCCATGCCAGGGTGCTTTGTTGTCAGACAGCAGTGTTTACCCGTTTGCATCTATATGGCACACAGCCACAAATAATTTTATTAACCAATTTATGTGGTGACAAAAACATGACCAAGTCACATGACGTAAGATTAAAGGTGCACACTTCAAAAGTATATAACATATTAAGATCTTAATCAAATGTCTTTGTGTGTATAATTGGTTTAACTTAAGTTTTCTACATTGAGATACGGTCCCTTTTTAACCATCTTTCTCAATCAAACAAAATAAGTGATGTGTATTAATTTTAAAAATATTTCATATCATATGCGGAAAAGCCTTATGTGCTGTTTCAAACAGCCATAAACTCTAGTTTCTTCCTCTTCCTCTTCATGTCGCTTGAGTTACCATAGACTTTTTCTAGGTGGCACTTTGGCTACTTTAAACTACTGATTTCAACCAAACTTGGTCTGAAGGAAGTCCATATAGGGTAGTGTATATATATATATAGTGTCTCCCGAAACTTTTCGTCATCATGACGTCATCAGGTGTCAAGTGACCAGAGATTTGAATTTAATAATCAAAATAAAAAAAAATCAACAAAAATCAACGGTTTGAGATATTAAGTTGATTCTTTCACCAAAAGTGATTGTTAGGCAGGGTCTTTCTTTGTGATACATTGGTTGACCCCTGTGACCTCTACTTCCGGTCAAACCGGAAGTATCTCCTCATTTAAAAGTTGTAAGAGCTAGGATCATGATTCTTTCACCAAAAGTGAATGTTAGGCAAGGCCTTTTTTGTGACACATTAGTTGACCCCTGCGACCTCTACTTCAGGTCAAACAGGAAGTAGCTCATGGTATGATCATGGTATGAGCTATGATCATGATTCTTTCACCAAACGTCAATGTTAGGGAAGGTCCAGTTTCTTTGTGACACAATTCTAATTGACAAGCAAGTTATATCATATGCAGAAAAGCCTAATATGTGCTGTTTTCAACAGCCATAAACTCTAATTATATTAATTTGTTTATTCTATTTCTCTTTTTTATTATATTATGTGCTATCTTTTTATTTCTTTTATTTCATTTCCTTGCTTACAATAAGGTTTATTTATCTCACATATGAAATTTAGTATTCAAATTAATGAGAAAATCATTTTATTAATCAATTTCAAAGATGCAATGATTTTGTGGATCTGCTGCTGCATCTTTATATAGGCTCTGGATCAAAAGCGGCATGAAATCGTCGATCTCGACATTTTCCAATGCGTAACAGAGCTTAACAGAGCATAACAATGCACAACAGAGCTTGATAATCGTATCAGAGCATTAATCGCATCAAAGTGTAATAAAGCTTATCAAAGCGTCATATCAAGCGTAACAAAGCCTGATCAAAGCAGGATCAAAGCGTAAGGAACCGTAACAAGTCGGAAAATAATTCGTCCTCCAAAGCTGCAACCATTAACTTAGGAGATCGTGATATTTTTGGAAAATTAAACAAAAATTACGGCACTTTGCTCGCCAATTTGAAGCGCAGCATTCGCCATTAGTGTGAACTAGGCATAACTGAGACAAATCTCTTGGCAGTTACATTTCAACAATAATATGATTCAGAATGCTTTGAACAGTCATGCCCACACTCCACAGTCAAACATTTTATTTACCAGGAATTTTCAGTCTGATAAGTTCTCGATCAATGTTTCCTCATCCAACCTTTAATAAGCTATGCCATGCCTTATAACAAATGATTTATTTTCAGTCTGATAATTAATACAAATGTGCTCTCTATTTTTGTGTTTTTTGCATGTAGATGAGATGACCCAGAGAAACGTCTTAACTTGCGACGTGTTTCACACTGTTGCCAAGGAACTTGTAATGTGTTCAACGTGTTGCACATTTTTTTAAATGGATGGGCGACACATCTTAAAATTGCAACGTGTCACCAAGCTTTATGAAATCAGCCCCATGTGCCACAGGTCTCTGTAGTGATCTCACAATGAGCAACTACAATAGTGCACGACACAAAAGGTCCAAACTTCTTTGCCTTACACTTCTCATTTCTTTTACATTGTAAACAAGAAGAAGAGGTTTTTGTTCTTCAATACTTTACCATGTTTTCTGTCATCTTCATCTTCATCTTCATCTGAGCTATCTCCATTATCAACTGAACTGGCAGGAATATTGTTGGACAGGTAAACTAAATTAGTTGTCTCCTTCTCATCTTGACAATGCTGATTGGTTCTTCTCCCTGAATCCTAAAGATCAAAAATATGTGACATTGTTTGCTGGTTATTCATGATTTCACCTGGAAAGTCCAGCCATATGGCTTTTTATTGTGAAGCATTTGATTACTTGTCACTGCTCATCTTGCATGCCATGACAGGTCATAAGGCATTGTTCAATGAAATTGTCAGTAACATGTCAATCATTCATATGCATGGAATATCTCACCTTAGGCCTGTCTCGTCCATGTCACCAGAATCTAAGAACAGGGGTGCGTTCCGCTTGCGCGAACGTTGCCATCGTTTGCCAACGTTTGCAAACAATTTCGGGTGGAACGACTTGTGCGCCGCTAACGTTGGCGGGTGTTAACAACATTCGGCGAACATATTTCTGAGATGTTCGCGAATGTTCGCATGTCATTTAAAAATGGTCGATATTTCCAAGATGGCAGAACGGTAAGCAGACGACGTAATTTTTGGGGGGACGAAAGTAAAAACTGCAGTTTTTAAGATTGAAAATTTATTAAGTACTTCACAAATTGCACCATAGATAATTGGTACTTAATGATATGCTGCAGTACAAGTACTATCAGAAATTTCATCAATTATTTTGGACGCTGCAGGCATTCGACGCCATCTTGGTTACGACTGGACACCGCCATTTTACGGTTGTGTTCCACGCGTGCTCACAATCGGTTCCGGTTGTACGCAAACGTTGCCGCAAACGTTGAGACATGTTCGCGCAAGCGGAACGCACCCCAGGTGTTACACCTGATGAGACTGTAAAGTTTATTGTGTACAGCAATCTAAATGTAGATGTTTTATTTTACCATAATTTATATTTGAAAAGTGAACCAAGAAAAATTGACTGGAGCGGGATTCGAACTGGTGTTCAGGAGGTCGCCGGTTCGAATCCTACTCCAGTCAATTTCTTTGTTCACCTTTAAATGACTTTAAATTCGATCAGTTTCCCTTGTGGTTATTTCATGATTATATTAATTAAAAGCTGTATCCTCTTTGAGTGATCCCCCTTACACCATTCCCAGGTTGCAGCATTGCTGCGCGTATCGGTGAAATGATCCCTGGGGTATGGCGGTGTGTGCGTGGTTTCATGGCTTCTGACTGCCAAACGAACAAAGATAATTGACTATTGGGGTCACCACCAACCTAGGGCTGGATAGCTCAGTTGGTAGAGCGCCTATACGGTGTTCAGAAGGTTGCCGGTTCGAATCCCGCTCCGGTAAATCTTTCTTTGTTCACTTTTCAATGACTTTAAATTCAGTCAGTTTCCCTTGTGGTTATTTCATGATTATAATTTATATTTATATAAGAGTTTAATTTTGTAGACCCTGGATAGACCTTGACAAACTGTAAAAGATTAGAGTTCTTTCATAGGGGCCATCACGCAAGCAATTGTAAGTCACAATAACTGTTCATGTAATGTGGGAACTGCTGAAGTATTTATTGAAGGCAATCTGTACGAATAATACAATAACTTGTGGACGACATGTCTAGATCAATTGATCCTTAATACCTTATGGGTGTGGCAATGATTCATGTACATTCAATTAGGTTTGAAGTGTGTTTGTGCTTATAATTTGTGATGTGTATCTGTGTACTAAAACTTCAATGATTAGTAAGAATAAGTGTCGGCATCCATCTTGTGAAGTCACATATCCCCACTTCTGAAGGCACTAGATCCAAGGCACTGCCATTCAGGTGGAGTGATATTGGTCAGAAGTAGTTTCGGATTTTAGGATTCTGCCCAGGTTTGAGGAGTGCCAGAACATGTGCCTTTTTCCAAGATCTAATCACCGGAATAAAGTTGTTCTTTAAAAGTTATTTTCTTCCCGTCCTCTTTCCTTCTTTGCTAGCGTTCCACTGGTATGATTTTGTATTAATCTGGTTGATTGATATTTTCTGACTGCTTTTTTCAAGCATGGAGGTAGAAATAGAGGCAGAAGAACAACCCTGTTCTTCTCAGTTGGAATGTCAGTCGGCTGTTTTCACTACTATAAATCATGTTAGTTCCGCTGGTTTCCCTTCCTTCTCCCCCCCCCCCCTCCCCTGTCCACTGCCTGTGGTTTAGCTATGGTGGGGCATTGTAAGTTTGTTAGACTACTGGTGCGGGCACTTTTCCTCGCCTTTTTCCTTCTCACCACGACCCTCTCCCATCCCTATACCCTTCTTCCAAACCCCCCCCCCTCCCCCTTCCCCCCCCCCACCTTCCACCATCTAAAGAACTATACTATGCCTCTTAAAGTTTTTTTTGAGCTCGATCACACTAATATAAGCTCTTTAAACTTCTAAGAGAGCAGTCCGGTTTTTCCTTTTTCTGAGCTATCATGGAGGTAGAAATAGAAAACCAAGATGACTCTATAACTATGTGTATGTGTCCGTCATTTTGTTGGCATTGTGGTAAGACCATTTGGGTCCGCTCTCCTGATTTGTGTAACACGGCTACATGTATGATTTTGCCTTTCCCTCCACACAATTTGAAATTGACGTCCCAATAACGGTACCGGCCAGGATTACGGTGACATTTTAATGATGCTAAAGCAAGGGACCACGAGAAGTCAAAAACGTAATGTGGAATGCGTATGCGTACAGGGGGGGGGGGGGGGTTGGGACCGTTGCGTACGCCATGCGTACAGAGGGGTAGGGGGGTAAAAAAAGTCGGCATTTCGTGCGTACGTACTTTATGGACGGCCCCTAAGTACTTGTACTCGTACTCCTACTCGGAAGTACAAAGTACCTGTACTCGGAAACCAGTACTTGTACTCGGCCGACAAAGTACTCGACAGTCAAAGTACTCGGCAGTACTTGGTACTCGGAAAAAAGTACTCGACTACAACACTGCAACCTTGTGGGATGTTTCTTCATGCAGTTTCCTTCATGAGGTGATAATTACATATCACAGGAACTATATGTTGGATGTTGCTATCCAATTCGTCTGAGAAATTTTTGCCAGCAAATACTGATAATGGCCAAGTGGTGGAGTAGATTTGTTCTCTTTTAAACAAGGAGAAGCAGCCAGAATGTGTAGAGTATACACGATATATGCAGTCATGCCATTGTGCAATGTAATGCAAATACTGGTTTATTTATTTATGGAAATTATGCATAATGAATATTTGAAATCACTGTCAGTAGTCATGCTTTCGTTTGCCTTCCTTTGATACTGGAACTGAGTGAGTGTTCATAATATAAACATCTCAGCAATTTCTTGCCACCACTCATCTGCCTTACCAAGCACACCATATGCAACTCCAGTTATTTGCTGACTTCATCCATGGGAAATCCCTCAGGGAAGGTGAGACCATGATTCCTTATTCACCAATATGGGTAAAGACAACATGCCAAGCAGCTCATCAACATCTAAACACTGGCAACACACCAGACACACACACCAGCCTCAACCCTGGCAAGGTTGATGACCTTCTCAAGTTCGTCCTCTGCTCTACGTATTTTGGTATGATTCGTTCCCCACAGACAAACATGAAGGAAAAAGGAATGGTGGGAAACATCCCATGCACGTCATGTCACAGAGGTGATAACTGACCAATTAAACAGTGAGAGGACAACTGAACACAAGAGGATTTCAACCTCTGACACACAGATCTCTGCAGTAGCAGAACATGCATGGGACTTACAACACAGATCTCTGCAGTAGCAGAACATGCACGGGACTTACACCACAGATCTCTGCAGTAGCAGAACATGCACGGGACTTACACCACAGATCTCTGCAGTAGCAGAACATGCACGGGACTTACACCACAGATCTCTGCAGTAGCAGAACATGCACGGGACTTACACCACAGATCTCTGCAGTAGCAGAACATGCACGGGACTTACACCACAGATCTCTGCAGTAGCAGAACATGCACGGGACTTACACCACAGATCTCTGCAGTAGCAGAACATGCACGGGACTTACACCACAGATCTCTGCAGTAGCAGAACATGCACGGGACTTACACCACAGATCTCTGCAGTAGCAGAACGTGCATGGGACTTACACCACTGATCTGACTGGTCTTTATAGACACACTCCCCGTACATGCACGCGAGCTTCTATCACTAACCCAACACTGACCTCTAGGTTTTGACCAATCAAGTTCAACACCCTCCGTCACGACCCAGACGGAAATGTTCTAAAAACAGATCTGATTGGCTGATGTGCCACGTTGCATAAAATTTGCATGTACGCATGTATCAGACGTTTATATGTAGTGCGCACGGAGTAGAACGGGTGATACTCAGACTAAGATCTGTCTGGGATGGAATACAATGCAAAGCCAGGGATCAACATTGGTTTGCTTGCCGTATAAAAGAGGCAATCCATATCCGGCTCATCAACAGTCACAACATCAACAGGGACAATGGAATGGACATAATGTACATTCTCTGTGTTGATATCCTTACACATACAAGTTTTATCACATACAGTGTTATGCTACATGTAATATGTTATAGCGCCCTCTGGTGACAAGGCCAGACTGTTCTACAATATGGCTGACAATCAGTAGCCCAGTAATAAATACATGGACCATTCTATAAGCCTTAAATCCAATCTCATCCCACTTCTCTGCCTTGTGTTTCCTCTGGTATGTCAGGCACGAGTTGCAATTCTTCACCATATTTGATACATCTTGGTTAATGTGTGGCCAGTACATTACATCTCTGGCTCTTCTCTTGCACTTTTCAATGCCAAGGTGGCCCTCATGTATTTTCTTGAGCATGGTTGTACATAGTGAGGCTGGAATGATGATCATGCTGCCTTTGAACAGCATGCCTTCTGCTTCAGACAGTTCATCACGTACGATCCAGAAGTCCCGTACTGTTGCTGGGCACATGCTCTTGTTGTCAGGCCATCCTTCATGTATCACTTTAGTCAGTGCTTGAAGAGTTTCATCATGTCGTGTTTCCTTGATGATTTCTTCTTTTCTGTTTGATGATACAGGCATTGATGTCAAGATGACATCTACATATGCTTTGATGTCATCTTCTTTGGAGCTGTCTGTCTCTGCTTTTGGATCTACAGCTCTGGAAAGTGTGTCTGCTGTGTACATGAACTTTCCTGGAGTGTACGACACTTTCAAGTCGTAGCGCTGTACTCTGATGAGCCATCGTTGGACTCGCAGGGGGCAGTCACTGAGTGACTTGATGAACAATGGTACGAGTGGTTTATGGTCTGTTTCCACTTCGACCTGCTGTCCATAGATGTACTGATGAAATCGCTCACAGGCATATGTTATTGCCAACAGTTCCTTTTCTATCTGGGCATATCATTCCTCGGCCTCTGTCATGGCTCTAGATGCATATGCCACTGGTGCCCACGCATCATCGTGCTGCTGTAGTAGGACTGCACCAATTCCTTTTTGTGATGCATCTGCAGACAGCTTGCATGGTTTGGCTGGGTCATAGAAGTGTAGGACTGGCTCGGTTGTCAGTATCACTTTTAGCTGTTGCCAGGCCTTTTCCTGTGCTTCTTGCCATGTCCACTGGTTTCTCTTATCCAGTAGGCTTCGGAGAGGGGCTGACTTAGAAGACAGATCTGGGATGAACTTTCCCATGTAGTTGATCATCCCCATGAATCTCTGAACATCATTGCGATTTGTTGGTCTTTCCATATTGAGGATTGCAGTGACTTTCTTAGGATCTGGCTGGACTCCTTGGTCACTGATGACATCACCAATGAAAGTGAGACTGTTTACTCCAAACTCACACTTTTCTCTGTTGAGTTTGAGATTGTTGCCTCGTGCAATCTCTAGTACTTGTCTGAGTCGTTGATCATGCTCTTCTCGAGTCGATCCCCAGACGATAATGTCATCCATCATCGTATTAACACCTGTTACTTCTGCGAAGAGATCATGGATGATTTTGTGGTAGACTTCAGGTGCACTGCTGATTCCGAATGGCAGACGGAGAAAGCGATACCTCCCAAACGGTGTGATGAATGTGCATAGCTTGGAACTTGCTTCATCTAACTGTATTTGCCAGAATCCACTTGATGCATCTAACTTGCTGAAGATCTTTGCTCCAGCAAAGTGTGCAGTGATTTCAGCTCGAGATGGGAGCTTGTAGTGTGCACGTTTTATTGCCTTGTTGAGGTCTCGTGGATCAAGGCACACTCTTAATTTGCCATTTTTCTTGTCAACAATGCAAAGTGATGACACCCAATCTGTTGGTTCATCAATCTTTGTGATAACTTCTAGACGCTCCATGCGGTCTAATTCCTCTTGTAGTTTATCTTGCAACGGGAAAGGGACCTTTCTACATGCATGTTGGACTGGTGTGACATTCTCATTTATTGATATTTGTCGCTGTCCTGGTAGGCAGCCAAGCCCGTCGAATACATCGGCATATTCTTCTAGATCTGAAGAAATCCTCTTTATGTTAAGGATTCTCTTTACTAGGCTCAGCTTTTCGCAAGATTTCAAACCAAGTAGTGGCTGATGATCTCCTGGTGTGATGAGGAATGCTATGTGATAGTTCTGGTCTTTGTGTTGCAACTTTACCATGCACCGGCCTGTGATGGGTATGTCTGCCCCGGAGTACCCAGTAGCTTTAACTTTACTAGGGTGTACTTGTGGTCGAGGCTTCATCCTTTTGATCAGCCTTTCGGGGAGTAGATTAGCTTGGGCCCCCTTATCTAACTTGTACGGGATTCTTACTCCATTCGTATCAAGTTGAATTTTCCATTCATCATTGGTTTCTGCGCTGTCTACTGCATCCACAAAGAATTCCTCTGTGTCCTCAGGGAATTCATTCACGTTGTGAACACGCTTGTTTTTATTGGTGTTCCCCTTCGTTGCAGATGAGCTTGGAGTTTTGCAGTTTTGAGCAAAATGGTTAGCCTTCCCACATTTCGAGCATGTCTTTCCATGGGCAGGGCATGCGCCATAAGCGTGTGTGCGCCCACACCTCCCACATGACTTCTTTGCATGTTGTGGCTTTCCTGGTTTTCCCATTTTCTCTTTGGTTTTCACAGCATCTATTGGCTTTCCTGTAGCTGCAAGCTCTTTAGCTTGGACTTTTGTAGTTTCAGCTGCTCTACAGAGTTGCATAACCTTGTCTAGGTTGAGGTCATCTTCCCTCAGGAGCCGTTCCCTTAGACGGTCATCAGGAATCCCACAAATGATTCGATCTTTAATGAGCGAATCCCTAAGGTCCCCAAATTCACATGATTTGCTGCGGGTGCGCAACTCTGTTACGTACTGGTCAATGGATTCACCAGGTTGCTAAGACCGAGTGAAAAATCGATGCCTCTCATATGTCACATTTCTCTTGGGCATACAATATGCTTCAAATTTCTGTAGAACAACATCCAGCTTCATATTATCTCCTTCAGCCTCAAATGTAAATGCATTATAGATGTCAAGGGCTGGTTCTCCTATGATGTGGAGAAGTGTGGATGTTTGCGTTTTGTCGTCTTTCTCTGACAAACCCGACGCTATATTATAGAGCGTATATCTCTGCTTGAACCTCTTCCAGTTCTCTGCCAGGTTACCATTCATTTCCAATTGTGGCGGCTGCGACAAATGTGGCAGTTGTGCCATGTTGACTCAAGATTGGCCTAATCTGTTCTGTAGTCTTTGATCTCTGTCAGGTACTTACCCCTTATGTAAGGCTAATAAATGCTTCACAAAGGAGGGGCTGAGCCCGTCCCCCGACTATCAAGATCAGTTCTACAGTACAAGTTCAATAACAGTACACTGTACTTTCAATGGTATCTTAATGTAGGCCTATACGTTGCTATGTATATTCAAAAGTTTCTTGAGCACTTTTACAGTAGAAATTCTTCCTCACCTTGTAGAAATATGCTGCAAAATATTGAGTTCCTGAATCTGTTTGACTTCTGACACCATGTGTTGTTTCTATTAAGTCAGGATGGCAAGGATGAGATTGGATTTAAGGCTTATAGAATGGTCCATGTATTTATTACTGGGCTACTGATTGTCAGCCATATTGTAGAACAGTCTGGCCTTGTCACCAGAGGGCGCTATAACATATTACATGTAGCATAACACTGCATGAATCCAGTTTCACACTCTCGGAAACACTAACAGCGAGTGACACCTCAGCCACTGAGACTACAGCTGCAGGAGACCCTGGAAAACACAGTAATGACAGCAACATGGTTGACCCACCTGTCACATCTTCAAAGAAAGCCAGCACAGTATCACCCATGACAACCAGGAGTGGTCGTGTCGTGAAACCACCTACAAAACTGGACCTGTGAACATTATACGCGGACTAAGAGACTGAACTGAAACCTGTTATTAAGTTGCTTGTTCTCTTAAAGGTTTACTAGTTTTGTGCTTGAAACATCAGTTAAAGTGTTAAGTGTTTTGATCGAGTAAGTATGGATCGGACAAAGCATTTGTTTAATAATTGTTTGTTTTTAAAGAAATGGACATGAACTCAACCACGGATTGGATTGCTACATACACTTGCATTTATGGATTGACTCATGAACATTCTTATCGGAAAATTGGTGCCAGAACATTATGCGTAAGCTTCATTTAAATGAACCTTTAAAGGAAGGAAGATGTGTTGATATCCTTACACATACAAGTTTTATCACATACAGTGTTATGCTACATGTAATATGTTATAGCGCCCTCTGGTGACAAGGCCAGACTGTTCTACAATATGGCTGACAATCAGTAGCCCAGTAATAAATACATGGACCATTCTATAAGCCTTAAATCCAATCTCATCCTTGCCATCCTGACTTAATAGAAACAACACATTCTCTACCATAGGCTGCCATCTTCCCATAAAACAAAAACATGATGTCTCACCCAGGCCTGTCAATCCCCAGGAAATTCCACTGCTGATCCAGTCTCCACTACATGTGCCCATCAATCAGAAGCATGCTGCCTCTGGATTGGAAGGGGCATGTTCCAATCAACGACCAAGGCCCAACATAGCCAAAACCAAGCACGGATATAAATTGAGACTACACAATCTGTTTGACAAAGGTTAGTCCGCAGCAGAAACATCGCTACCTTTTAGCCAACATTGTGAGCCATCAAACACTTAGCTGCTATCCATTAATGTTGCCCATGGTCCAATTTCAAGGTTGTGCTTTATACTGTTAGCATAGAATCGGCACTTATGGAAACTTGAAATTTAAATGATTAAGAAATCCTATCACATGGATTAGCAAGGAACTTTCAGTTTTGCACATGCATAGTGCATGTAACTAAGGAATTTTCACTCGTTCAGCTAGCATAACAATGCAATGAATGAGAATCATAAATGCCAAATTCTGCAGTATGCACAGCCATGAAATTGGGCCCACATGACTTATATTATCCTTTTATTGCCAGATAGTGTTACCATTCAGGATTCCACAACTTTAACATCAAAGAAGTCTATGTCTTTAATTAGGATTTTGTGGAGTGCACGTTGCTTACACACTGCAATGCAGTGGAAAATTGATATTTTTTTTTCATTATACATTTTCAAGGTGATGTGTTATAAAAGAAGGAATTCAGAAAGAATTCATCATCTGTGCTTTACTATTGCACACTAATTAATGTACAGGAATGCATAGGAATTAGTGTTTTATTCAATGAAACTCATGACATACTCACCAGGTCAAATCGTGTTGAAACTGCAGACAACATCAAAGTTAGCTGGTCAGTAGCCTCAACAAAGGCAGACACCATGAGGTACAGATCAAGAATCTGTTTGAGTGTTACCAGCTCTAATTCCTGAATGGAAACACAAAAGCATTCGATGCAAAATTATTTGTCTTAGCCTGTTAAATCCAACTAATCTTATAATATTAAAATCAATGACAAAGTTGTAAGATCAGTTATTGTACCATTATTGGCTTTTCTGATTTTAATCGGAAAAGGTATTGTTTTTGTTCAGATTATTTTGGGGGGCTTTTTCGTGGAAGCGAAAAGCCTTTGTTTTTGTTCTGTTATTTTTTGTGGCCTTTCCGATTTTAATCGGAAAAGGTATTGTTTTTGTTCTGATTTCTTTTTCTTCTTCCTCTTCTTCTCCCTCAAATCCCATAGACAATGCACAGGGGGCATTCTCAGTGCCACTTTGGTCACTTTTAAACAGCCGATTTTAACAAAACTTGGTCAAAAGGAAGTCCATATAGGGGTAGTTGTCTCCTGAAACTTTTCGTCATCAGTTGTCAATTTGCAAGCGATTTGAATTTTAATAATCAAAATCTTTGAAAATCAACAAAAAATCAATGGTTTGAGATATTAAGTTGATTCTTTCACCAAAAATGAATATTAGGCAGGGTCTTTCTTTGTGACATGTTGGGTGACCTCTACTTACGGTCAAACAGGAAGTAGCTCCACAAGTAATCTTCACAGAGTACATTCGGAAAAGCCTTATGTTCTGTTATCACAGGCATGCAACTTTTCCTCGGATCAGCTGATTTCCTCTTTTTTTCATTTCACTCTTACGTCATTGAAAAGTGAAAACACTGTACAAAATGTGGTAAAGATTGAAATTTCCTCTTTTTTTGTTAAGTCCAAGTTGCATGCCTGTTATCAACAGACATACGGTAATCTCTAGTTGTTTATTATTCTCATCATGTTACACGTACCTTGTGTAAAACCACATCTGTCATTTCTTCCATTGCTCTGACTATAATCTGATCAAGCTGCTCTTCCTCATGTTTACCCTGCTGCATACATCTTGATACTTTTCTTCCAACAATCAGACATCTATCAAATTAAACATGAAAACAAATACAGTTAATGAAATACTTGGATTATCCTCCAAACTCCCAAACTTACTAGCAGCTGAAACCTACCTTTTATAGCTACTGTGACAGACAGTACCATAGATATATAAGAAAACAAGATGACGCAATGATTGTTTTATGGATCCGTCATTCGCAGCACCATTTTTAAAAGGTATAGAATTCCATCACAAATCCGTTTTTATGGAACACTGTAGAGCTTTCTTCTTTAGATTGCTTGCTTCGGTAATTGCATCATTCAATTTTCCAAACTGAATGATGGAATGAAATGAACCCGAAGAGCTGGAATGGTAGGTTACTGTCACTTAAAAGTCTCCTGAAGAAATAGCTAGTATATACCAAGCACATGATGTTTTCCTGTTAAGATTCATTGAAGATTAACTTAATGTTATAAAATTACTTGCTTAGCATTGTGGACAAATAAGGTCTTCCGTAATGGACCCTTCCGGCCTGTCAATCAAGCTGTGTGCATTGACCAATGCAGTCGTTCATTACCTAGGTCAAAATTGACATTATCTCAAGACAATACTGTACCACCTTTCACATCAACTCAATATCCGGCCATGTGATTTGAGCTCACCACCCAAAAAAGGTGGTGATGTTACGTTTTTACAAGACAGTATGGTCATGCTTTTGGTCTCATTTTAACCACTTCACGACGGTATTATAAAATACAAAACGAGCCCACCAGCAGTATTATTTTCACCGTGTTTAAGCAATTTTTTTTTAATCCGAAATTTACACTGTTTTCCCACAGGACCATTTAGTGGACTCTTTCAATGATCATTGGTGGCAGTATTTTGATTTTTACTCCGGATTTCCCCGTCACGGATGATTTTTGTGGTTTCGCCTGATGCGTGATATCTCGTCAACTGCAAAATGCATGACAATTTTTTCCTACAAAATAGGCGTAATCCCTGACTGGTCATGGTGAAGAGTCTGGTGCAGTAATCCTATAAGCTGAATATAAACTCTACGAGTATAATGGGAACTCTACCAGGCTTTGTGATTGTGGTTACGGAAGAAAGGGGGCTTTCAAGGGGTGGGGTGGGTGGGATTGGGAAGGGGTCAAATTGACTAATAATGATCACATGATCAGTGCCAAAATGGTTCAAGCCGATGCTTTTGCTTCAGGGCAATCTGCATTCACACTTCTCTACACAAAATGCTTGTGACCCATGTATCGTGAAATCAGCCTAAGTATACATGGGTTGCAAGTAGGAGTGTCATGAAGACATGAAATCTTTGAAATGGCAGTGCTCAGGTATACATCTGATATTGGTTTGGCTTCTGTGATCTATTGTGGCATAACATTAACAACTACATGTATTCTATAATAATAGATTCATCTTTCATCAAATGCTTTAAAATATATACAGAAGACATACCCCTCCAACAAATTCTTTGACAATTGACCATCTTGACCAAATTGTCCCACAGAGTGAATCAATACTCCAAGCAGGCTACACGCTCCTTGGACTGAGCAACTCTGGAGAAAAGACGGCAGGAAATGATGTAACTCAGTCAACAAGTATCTCTCCAATTGACAAGCTGGCGATTCCACTTGTTCTGCCATAGAAAAACAGCTATAAAAAGGCAAAATACAAATATAAATAGATTTTTGAAGGATTAGAACAATGTTTTTGAAAGGGCCAAATATGAATATTTAACAGCAGATTCTGTTGACATGGGATAATTGCTTTGTGAAGCATTACAGGGATGTGTGTGGGTATATAGATGTATTTGATACTATTAAAGAAGTCACTAGACAATGTCCCTTTCATTATCTCTCAGCACCAGATGTTTGAATGTCCACAAAGGAAACTTGGTTATTTGATGATTATATTAATTAAAAAGCCGATCCTCTTTGAGTGATCCCCCATGTACCGTTCCCAAATTGCAGCATCGCTGCATGTATCGGTGAAACGATCCTTGGGATGTGGCGGGGTGAGCGTGGTTTCATGGCTTCTGACTGCCATACGAACAAAGATAATTGACTATTGGAGTCACCATCAACGTAGGGCTTTATAGCTCAGTTGGGCTGGATGGCTCAGTTGGTAGAGCGCCTGTACGGTGTTCAGGAGGTCGCCGATTCGAATCCCGCTCCAGTCAATTTTTCTTTGTTAACTTTTCAATAAAAATACTGTGGCCCTTTTTCAATGTTTTTTTAATAAGCTTGTTCGATATTCAGTTGGGGCATATCAAAATATTTTAACGATATTCCTGATATCTTGATATTTTTTCTGGGCCCAATGCGATATTCGATATGAAACAAATAACGCGATATCGATAAATATCGTCCTATTGAACGAGATTAACATACACTGAAAATAGCTAATACAGAAAAGGTAAAATTCACAAACTAGGTGTTGTAAAACACATTACTTTACATGGCTCAATGGGCTGTATGCATAAAAAGTAGCAATTGCTTTATTGGGTTTTCCGCGTCAGCGAACAATAACTTGCGGACAGCAAGCAATTGCTTAAAGATAAGCAATTGCTATGTAAAACGTATGCATAAAGCGAACCTTTTGCTTGCCCTTATGAGCAATTGCTTACGTTTTTTGAAGCTCCGTCATACCAGCTTGAGCTCTTGCTTAATCATGATGTTTGCGTTTATTCATCGTGTTCATGATCGTAAGAGAAACCCCAGAGTTGTACAGTTGTACAGGAGTAGAATAAATCGAGAAGAAATAGCTCCAGCGACCTATCGCAAATTATTCTGCTTGTGTTTTGTTTTCGCTCTTGTCTTCATTTGTTTTTCATCCATCCTTTTGCCAATACTGGTCATGATTTTTGGTCTTTGCCTGCTTGTATGAGTGTTAGGCATCTGTACTGATCACCTCCCCACCCATGTTACATGTAATCCGCCTTTGTACTCCCATGAATGGTTTTTGCACCCGCCTGGCGTCCTTATTGTTGAAACCTCAAGTAATTGCCTGCTGAAAGCAAGCAACAGGTTTAAGCAGAAGCAAAAGTTTATGCATACGGATTTAAGCAATTGCTTAAGCTTGATCTTTTGCCTGACAAGCCATTGCTTGTGCTTGAAGCAATTGCTACTTTTTATGCATACGGCCCAATGTTGTGAAAGATCACAGTTCAAAAGCAAACATTATTGCGAGAACTTTGAATCACGATGCCCATGATGTCGAAGTTAGGATGCATGTAAAAAGGAAAGTTCAGTATGTTTTCTCCTATAGACTCAAGCATTACTGCAGATTTTGAAGTTTCAGTCTGCCGGTATTCATTCCTTTGAATCTAACAAGAAAATGTACATATACAGAAAACTGCTTACCACAAAACTCCATCAACAGGTGTACTTAATCTCTTAAAATATTCATCAGATGAATATTGTTGACTTAATGGATGCTCTGGGTGTGCATGGCAAAACACATGCAATATCTTGTTTACAACAGCCATTTCATACCGATCTCTCTGAAATGATTTAATATTATTGAAAGTAGCAATTAATATACAATTAATACAAACAAAACTTCAACAACAACAAAACTGTCAAGCTGTTAAAAAGAAATACTTAAAAGGAATTTCCAGGATAAAAGTGGGTGATATATCTTATATAACAACAAATACAAAGCAGATAACCCCTCCCCTTTTGTCCTGATCCTCTCATCCATTTATGTGTATCTTTACTTGTATGTTTATGTCCTCAATAAAGATCCTGCTAGGATCAAAATACGTCAGGCCCTCCCAACTCACAAGCATTTTATAAATATCAGGTCATCATTTTGAGTTTTTACATGAATTAAATATAAAGTAGGATGGACAACGACAAGACAGCTGCAATTTTTGTTGTTAAACTAAAAGCAATAATGTCTGCACTACCACACCACTAAAACAAGTAGGGAAGTCAAGATGATGGATGATTTGACATGTCTGAAGGGAAATGGACTTTTGAAAGTGATGTTGCGTTTCAAATGGGACCTGCTAATTAGGGGTAGGCCCAATGAATTTTGTATTGGCTCTATGAGTAGCAATGCAGTTTGAATTTGATCCAAATAAAACCCAATCAAACTCACCTCTGAAAGTAATTCTGGAAAATTGATGTGTGCAGTCATTATGATTTCCATAGAAACTACTGTTAGCTTATCAACAACAGTCCGGTTCAGAAGAGAGAGAATAATGTCACACCATTCAGACAGGCCTTTGGTCAGCATTATTACAATAGGCAGTGTTATTCCTCTGCAAATTTCTGGCTCCTAAAAATATCAGAAAATGGATAAAACATGGATAAATAAAATTTCATCAAAACCAATAGAGAGGTTCATATCTACATTGTGGTATGTTTTAATGCTTTTTGTTGACACCGTCATTTTTGGCTTAATAACTCCTGTACATGCTGTATGGCCACCACTCATGGACTGGAAATGTGTAAAGCAGTAAGTACACATTTAATGGAAATGTAAAGACTCTGCTTCCACTTTGAATAATTTGGGAGAAATTTAGCATTTTGTTTTCCATCAAAATGAAGAGAAGACACGAATAACAGATAGAGAAATGAAAGCTACTGAGTATCATTCCTCCTTGAACTGTTTAATGAACTTTGTGAGATGATTTCATCCTCATGTATTAAACCCTGTCCATACAGAAATTACAAACATGAAGTGCGTTTATATTGCATGCATAACACCTATAAACAATTTCACAACACACCCAATTGAATTTGGTGATAGCAGAGCACTACGAGCGTCATTATCATATAAAAATAACTGGATCTTTTAAAGTGTAACCAAATAAAAATGAAGTGAATAGGGATTCAAACCTCATATCTCTGGATTGATAAATGATGACACTCTATCAATTTGGAACACTGTCAACATGGGTCTAAAGGCTCAGTGAATGCACCACAGTAAATCTTTCAATTCAACCTAAAACAGCTAAAAATTGCACTATGTTATCATACAACTTACATGTATCATGCAAAACACATTTGACATACAATTCTATGTGCATATTTTCAAGATGTAAGTGCCTTTTCGTACCTTCCATGAGACAGGAGGAGAATCCATGAAGTGAATCAATCGTACTGCATGATGAATGGACACAGCTAGTGTCATTGCTAAACCATAACATATCAATGTTTCCTCAGGACCCAGGTACTGGTTCCATAATGAAGTCAATACAGACATGTCATACCAGCGAATACATTCTGTAATCAAAGGTAAAGCCTGAAAGAGAAGGAGAGAGAAGAATGGTCAACGTGGTAGCAACACTTCTGCAAAAGACAGGGGGGAACAGTGTACATGTCGGATTAAGCAAGGTAAAAATAATACCGTGGAGGCTTTTTTAAGTGGAGGCAAATTTAAGTAAGTTGGTCCTTCTAATGTAGATCCTTATCTTTTGGACTTTTTCTAAACATTATTTGTTCTTTCCGTGCACTAGACACCCTTCATGCATGAAACACAATGAGAATAGTTGATAGTCTCTGCCTTAAGATCTTAGTCCCAGTAGAATATCTCTAAGTTAGTGAGTTAGTAACATTAAATGAAAATATGAAATGATTCCAATAAATAGGTATTTTGGCCATTTCAGGCCTCAGTCAGCAATTGCATCCCGAAATGCTTGTATTTGCGCTTTATGACTTGACTTTGCAACAAACTTATGCATTTATGTCACAACAGCGACCTACCTGTTGGGCCATTCTTCGTACTTCCCATCTGCCATCTGCTAGACAACTGACAGTTTGTAGCAGCATTTGTCTCAATAATGCTGACAAGTTCTGTAATTCAACATGTTGCAGCCAGTCTGTACCATCAGATTTGTCCTTCCCACCTAATAGCCTTCACAAAAATTAACAGATACATATCATAAGCCCTTTTCACATGACACCAAAAAAACTCTCAACCATTGAGACATTTTCTCATGGTTGCGAAATCTTACAACATGGTTTACGGTTTTCCTTGAGACATCACAATGACGTCATCACATATCCTGTATACCTGTATTCCTGTAGTCCAAGGCCCTATCCATTTTCAAACAAATACTTATTGCAATATCGAATGAATGCATGGATGAGCATTTTGTGGATGTGACAAAGAAGATGACTATGCAAACCACAGGGACATCTCTTGTTGAGTACATCCTGTAAAGCTGCACTTGTCTATATATTTGGACAGGTAGCCATCAATTTCCCTCTTGAACAATCACAATCTGATTTGGAAGTCTATTCCAAACATTGCATACCCTCTGTGAAAAGCTGTTTTGGCGAAGTCTTTTAGTGTTTCTCTGCTTGTTGATTCTAAATTCATGGCCTCTTGGTCCTTCTACACGTATAGATATGTCAACAAACTGCTCAGGCTGAACATCTAGTAGGCCATGAAAGATCTTGTATACTTGAATGAGATCACCTCGCAATCTTCGGTATGCAAGTGTAGGAAGATCAAGGAGCAGAAGTCTTGTACGGTATGGTAATTCTCTCATTGATGGAACTATCTTAGTGGCTCTCCTTTGCACTTTTTCAAGCCTCTCAACATCATATTTCAGAAATGGACTCCATACACTGTTGGCATATACCAAGTGCGGACGGACCATAGCCTTGTACAAGATAACAGCGTCTTCTCATCCGTATAATCAAAACTTCTGCGCATTATTCCAACCATTTTGGAGGCTTTGTTGGCTATGACCTAAGTCCTGATGTCTCCCTAATGTACACTTTTAGATGCTTACATGTCTCCCTAATACCCCATTTGTAATTATATCAATAATAGTACCTCCTCAGGCTGTTCTTATCTCAAACCTTCTACCAATGACATCATCAAATGTTTGATCCAATTATTCTCATAAAACATAAAAAAATGTTTTTTATCTTACCCAGACATGATTGGCCTTTGGTTTACTAATTTCTGGATAAAAACACTATTTCAGGCAGAAATATTTTAACCGTATATATCTACCAGCACCATCTTCATACCCTGAAAGTTTTATGTAAATCTGTGAATATTTCTGTTTGGGAATGTTACCAATCCTGGGGCCGATTTCATAAAGCTCCGCGACGTGTCGCAAATCGATTTGCGATGCGTAACATGTCGCAATTTTACGATGCATCACCCTCCCATTTCACAAAACTTGCGATGCGTTGAACACATCGCAAGTTCCCTGGCAAGGTGTAAAACACGTTGCAAGTTACGACGTGTCTCTGGGTCGTCTTAAATATAGGCCCTGCGAAAAAACACAAAAATATAAGAAAATTTGCATGTCATAGGTATTTTTAAATAATATTGTTGTAATATAACGAACACTGCATTAGGCCTAATTGAATTTCGTAGGCCCTAATACTTTTTAGTTTTTACACTACACAATCTATATCTAAATATTTTTTTAGTATCTACCTTTGCGCGTATTTTGGACAATCTGGGAGCGCGCCCAACAACAATCAGACGCTCTGCTGCGGCTGTTATCTGGAAGCAAGGGTTGAATGCAACAAACAGTCGTAGAAGTACAAAAGCTAGCATCGCCCCTACGACGTTTTTGGTGAAATGGATCTCACGACGCGTCGTAGCTGCGATGCGTCTTAACTCTGCGACACCTCATATTATGAAATCGGCCCCTTTAATGTACCTTTAATTGCTTAAAGCAACGTATTATGTCACAATACAAATCACTATGGTGATTTATCTTAGAGCTTTGCAAAATCTAGCCCAGACGTTACACTGATAAAACCTGTTATCTTCAAAACCTTGCTCAACAATCAAACTTGAGAGATTGATGTAAGGATAATATCAGCAAAACATCCCATTTAAAGAGAACATCCTTAGTTATCAAACTGATCAAGTCCAACACTGTAAGTTTGTCATAACAAACTCTTTCCTCTAGTTATTGGCTTTTCCGCGTGAGCAAAAAGCCTTTGTTTTTGTTTTGTCATTTTTTTCTATTCAATTCAATTCAATTCAATTCAATTCAATTTAATTCAATTCAATTCAATTCACTCTTCAAAAGTATAAAGCTTGATATCTTAATCAAATGTCTTTGTGTGTATATAAGGTTATGATAATTTTGTTTTCAAATAAAAAGGAAAACCCTTGTGTTCTGTTTTCAACAGACACAACCTCTAGTTCTTATTCTTCCTATCATATTTTTTACTGGCATCCAGTTTAGTTACTTTTATATATCTTCAACCCTCAATGAAACTTAGGCTGTGTCCCAATAGACCGATCCAGTAGGCCACGCCCACCATAGCAACGGCCAAGCAACGATGCACACACGCGCGCGTAATGTGTCACGATCGCCAACATGCATTGCACGCCCATCACCGAAAGCACTTATCTCTCTGGGACTCTGGTTTTGGAAAAAGTCACAAATGTACGTTTCGTCTCTTACCAGGCCATCGAGAGTCAGAATTACAATGAAAATATAAACACCATCAATTTGTAGCAGAAATATACTGTACTTGTGAAGTTGTGCTGCATTTGCAGAGGAAGGTATTTATTGTTTTTCCAGTTCGTAAACGTAAACACTACTGTAATCAATACCGCGATCTCCAGCATGAGATCACCAAAATGGCTGCTGCAATTGGTGATCCGATTTTCGCGGCTGTGATTGGTCAATGCAAAATAGGGCGGGGCTTAATGGATCGGTCTATTGCCTGGCTGTGGCCGCTGACTAAAATTAGGACACATGTTTTTGCTACATAGCTGTGCACTCAAACGAACACTGAGGTCGGCCCAGCCACAATAAAGTCAACTTCCTTTGTCGCTTGATATTCAGTACGTTATGGCCGCAATAGCCTTAATTGGTCAAGGCGTTCGTAGTCATACCGCGTGCATTAGTTCGCAAGACAGCTGCACAAATAGTTGATGCATACAATAATACACGGAAGGTGTATTGGGCGGAGCTCATTATGCTAATAGCGAGAGACAATCTTTTAAAATGGGCTTTGGATTGGTTTATTGCTGCTCAATAACAGACAGCATAATTCAATAGGCCTAGGTCATAATGTGGTGCGCGGGTTTGTAACGGACGGAATGTACGTTCTGCCAGTTGAGCCGATGGAGTAGTTATTAAGCGGTGACCATGCGTAAGTTAGAAAATGGTCGAACACTTTCTTACTTATTCTAATTGATATTTTCACAGGTATTCAAATCATAGGACAACTGCCATTTGACTTATTCTGTCTGTTCAAAATCAATTCAAAATACAAATAATATATGTTATGGTTTTGCTGCCTGACATGGAGTTTTCAACTTGTCTAATTGCGTTTACAGACTTCCCATTGCCTATTGGTAAATTCACGAAAGGCGTAATGACCCTGCAGAAGGTATTGCAGGCTTGCTGCTCGCCACAAAAATCAAACAAGTCATTCAAACAACATACGGCGTACAACTAGTTGTGCGACATGAACAGTCGTCTTGACAGAATTGCCATTCTTACAATTGCATGTATACTTTGCTGTGATTAGACACTGAGCAAATATCGCCTGCCCCCACATTTCATATTGGCATACGAGGGCTTCGCAAGAAATCCGACAAAAAAGTAAAGAAACACATTTATAAGCTTATAAGCTTATAAGCTTTCATGGACAGTTGAACCAAGGCATTCATACCGGTTCATTTAATTTGCAATTCGCAGACTGCGAAAGGTTGCTGTTTGTCTGATGTGCATTATTATTGTACAACATCAACGATCATGAGGGGGTGAGCTGCAGCTGCATGCGGTACAACTATGAATACATTTGCAAGGCTACGGCCACAGCCCCCGTCAAAGCTAGACTCTGCAGAAAAATTGTCACACTGCCAATTGTCATTGGTAGCCAGTAAATTGGGACATGGCCTGAGCCAAGTCAAAGTCCCTTCAGATGTAGATATGTTTTTAACATTGTTATGATGATGATGTCATCATGTGGTACGGGTAATATTGAGAAGTTGCAACGGGATCATCAGTATGGCATCATGTGATTTGTTCTTATTTTTTTTTTCAATTTAGCATTGATCATCAATACAATTTGAAAGATATCTGGTACAAGGAACAAGATGTTTAAAAACTTCTCTTACAACACTTTTCATTAAATATCATACATGATGATAGCAATAAGTATGGATTCAAAAGCCTGACTGAATCAGAAGAGTCAAAATAGCTAAATAAAAATGAATCAATGAAACTACCAGTAGTTCATTGTAAAACTTGTTATTTGCATGTTACAGCAATGGGAGACTTTTGGAGCAAGCTGTCAATAGAGGGCAGCAAACTACCGTTCTCCTGAAAAGTTTTGTACATGCTTGTAAGTAAGATGATTGTCAAAAAACTCTTCCAAAAGACGCAGGAAAATGCTGTGAACATTAAAATAAGGACATTTACAATTAACTTTAAGCTTCTCATTGCCCTCCAACCCAATTTTAATGCTCGAAAATACAAAGTGAGGTGAAATTCTTATGTCTGGCAAGGAATAATGTGCTACTGGATTCGCTTGCCAAAGTAAAAACTTTGTGTACAAAGCAATAATGATGTCTGACGTCGGCCACCATGATCATTAGTAACTCGTCCTTTTGATGGCCAATTACAACAGATTCCGCATTTGTTTGTTATTTTGGAACTCATGCCCCACCCCCCCTGCCACCACAACTGGGCACTGCACATAGTGCACAGTATGCACCACGCATTTTCATGCGGTTATTTTACGCTGGTTGTGTTTACGACAAATATTTGCGCACAAAACAACACGATACGAGTTGGGGACATGGACACATGCCAGTATGTCATAGTGTGGTTTCATACCCAGGGTGAGATGAGGTGGTCGCTATGACAAAATAGTTACAGTACAAAGAAATGTTAACAAAAAGATATCAAAACAGCAGTCAATGGGCGTGCATGCAATTGCGCGTGTGCTGTTGACTTGAAGACGGGTTCTCAAAAGTCCCCCATTTGCCATCACATGTGCAATACAGGGGTGCAGTTACTAGTTGTGATTCGCCCCAAAACCCCCAAAATGTCATATGTTATGGCGGCCAAAAAAATGCGTGATGGCACTATAGTCACAGTGATTAAACTGTTCCACAGTTATGTGTGAATTTCGTGTCCTATGAAAGACACACTTTCCCAAACCAATTCTATCCACTTTCATCATTGACTTACTTTGATGCAGAACAGGCTGAATTCAGAAGCATCTCAACATCTCTCGGCAGTGCTTCTAAAGGAATAGGATGCCGTGATAGCATTGGAAATGGTATCACATGTGATCCACGATATAGCTTTTCATCTCTAACCTACAAGACACAATCACCATAATTAACATCAACAACATAGCTTTGAATACTCTTCCTCATTACACAAGTGGAATCACATAAAATCAACACAATGGCTGCGTTCGATCGAGCTACTCGTGTTAACACGAGTATACTCCTGAGCGCTCGAACGGCCGGAGTACGACACTCGGGTCAGCGAGAGTATGCTCTCCAGCGTTGGGGAGTATACTCCTGCACCGGAGAGTATTGCGCGCGCATCACACTCGTGTTAATGGGAGTAACCGCTCGAACGCAGCCACAGTGTAATATCAATTCTTCGAGTCATCTATGTAGGGATATGAGTGGCCACACAACAAAAATCTGAAAACACCAAGGAAAAAGCTGAAATTTAAAAGTTGTACAGATGTACAAAAAAGCTGAAATTCATAGTTAAAATCTAAACCAAAAAATCGGAAATCAGATTAAAATCTGAAGTTTCAAATCCCTGTCTATGACATTAAAGCAAATCCTGAAATCTAGTTCCCAAGATTGTCTTGGTGCTGGTCTCCTCTTATTGTAATGTACATGCAACAGATATACAACAATAAGAACAATTAGTTATTGTAATGGCAATCCAATTGTTCTGTATTTAATTTGAACTAGAGAATGTTTCCTTCAGACCCGATTCCCTTGAAGAGGATTGTTAATACAAGTCTTCAGGATTCAGCTCTACAGACAATGTTCTTACTATTGCAACCCTTGACCTAAAGTATCTTATATCTGTCTGTCTGTTTGTTTGTTGGGGCATTTGTTTGTTTGTTTGTTTGATCTGTTATTAAAACCTATGTTCATACATCCTGCAAAAAGCAATGCAAAGCAAATTTTGGTGATGCAATATTTAGTATGCTGTTTTTCATGTTGTGATTATGTTAAATTATGCGCTGAAAGTATGAGTCAAGCTTTTACTAGATAGTTGCTCACCTCAGTGAGAAAGCATTACCAACTATTTTCCCTTTGATTAAGTTCTATATTTCATTCTCCATTATTAACCCCTTCAGCCCAGGTTTTGTTTTGTCAAAATAGAAGTCACCTGGCTGGGTAAATATTACCACAATGAGCAAATTGTCTGGGACAATAAAGGTTCATTGATGCTCTTGTTCCATTCAATGTATTTCAATGGAAACTAGACCTGTGTTTGTTGATAACAAACACTGAGCTGTTTCGCGTATAATGTCGTAAACAACTATCATGAGCATCGTCATTCGTCTATCAATACACAAATACACATACACACGGCCATGAGAAACACAGAAATGGCCGAGTCTACTATAGGCCAGTGCGCATAGTATGTACGGTTGTGCTTATGGGCGGTGGAAACAGCTATATGACTGATTTTCTAGCTCATCGTGCTACGTTTACGTGTACACAATTGGCCCACTACTACAGGTAGCCATATTAGCGGTCCAAAAAGTTCCAAAGCCCCGGTGTTTTGTATTATGTTTGACTCTAAATGGCAAAATTAATTATTCAAAAAAATCAATAAAAATTCAGGCGATTATGTCAACGTGACGTCACTTCACATTAGGGATACTAATACCATTTCCTACCTACCCGCCAAGTTTCATTACGATCGGATATTCGCTTATATGTGTTTCTGGGAAAAAATTGCAAAATCAAATACTCAAAAATCGATAAAAAATCAGCCGATGACGTCATCGGGACATCACTTCACATTTATGATACTAGTACCATTCCCCACCTACCCACCAAGTTTCATCACCATCGGATATTCCCTTATATGTGAATCTGAAAATCGGCTTTTTGATGACGTCATCATGACGTCACACCTTTTTGGTATTTTGTGGCATGTGCCTTTAGCCTAACAAACATTTTGCCGAAAGAATTTCGAAAATACGATTTGTCGTTCATGAGATAATTATAAAGAAAAGGTCCAAAAATTGAATAATTCATATAAAATCACACGATGACGTCATCGACACATGACCACAATTTTTGTATATAACACGTCTCCATATACTTGCATACCAAATTTGAGTTGCATCAAAAAGAGGTCTGAAATTTGCACTTTTATGATGACGTCATGGTGCACGTGATGACGTCACGATGACGTACATACACGGGACACTATTCGGGGTGGTGGTCTAACTATGTGCCAAGTATGAAGTTGATCGGAACTTGCATAAGGGTAGAAATGACTTGTATAAAAACCCTGTGCTATGTCTATGGGAAAAAAGTGGAAAAAGACAAATAGAAAGAAAAAAAAATAAGAAAAACAAAAGCTGTTCCGCTGTATGCGAAACAGCTAATAACAAAGCTATCATGAATATTATCACGCCATGAGGAGAACTGCAATAGATGCCTCCCAGGCAGAAGAGGTTATAAGATAACATTTCTTTTCCTGAGTAAGTCAAGTAGAAACAAGGGATAATAGAAAGTGCTGCAGTTAAACACATCTGCTATGATTTTTTTAGCATATTTATTCTAATAAATCAGGTTTTGTATAAATTGATGATTCCGGTGTAACAAGCTCAAGAGTTTGGCATGCCCAGCGGACCCCAAGACAAAACCGGTCAGCAAGCTCAACATACCATGGTACATTATACAGGGCACAAACACCATAGCACACCAATAAAATGGACCAATTTTTGTTATGCTGTTCGCATGCATGGTGTGATGTATCAGGAATTAGGCCTATTGGTCTTCCACACACAGTGACACTGCTCAGCATGCAGACAGTATATCCCTAGACACCAAACTTAGATTGATGTACTGTAACATCATCAAAACGACAGTTTTTAAAAGTGGATTATTAGCTGTTTCGCATGCAGCGGAACAGCTTTTGTTTTTCTTATTTTTTTTTTCCTACTTTTTATTTTTTTTCTTCACTTTTTTCCCATTGACATAACATGGGGTCTTTCTGCAAGTCACTTCTACCCTTTTTATGCCAATTCCAATCAACTTCATACTTGGCACATAGTTAGACCACCACCCCAAATAGATTGCCGAACAATTTCGTCATTTTATATGAATTATTAAATTTTTGGACCTTTTCTTTCTATCTCGTGAACGACAAATCGTATTTTCGAAATTCTTTCGGCAAAATGTTTGTTAGGCAATAGGCACATGCCACAAAATACCAAAAAGTTGTGACGTCATGATGACGTCATCAAAAAGCCGATTTTTAGATTCACATATAAGGGAATATCCGATGGTGATGAAACTTGGTGGGTAGGTAGGGAATGGTACAAGTATTCAAAATCTGAAGTGACTTCACGATGACGTCATCGACTATTTTTTTTATTGATTTATTTGTATAATTAATGTTGCCATTTACAGTCAATATAACACAAAACACGGGTTGTGGAACTTTTTGGACCGCTGATATGGCTATCTATAGTAGTCGCCTAATTGTGTACACGTGAACGGAGCACGAGCTAGAAAACCAATCATTTTGCTGTTTCCACCGCCCATAAGCACTACCATACATACTATGCTCACTGGCCTATAGTAGACTCTGCCATTTCTGTGTTTCTCACGGCCGTCGTGTGTATGTACACGTGTATATGATGGACGAGTGACGAAGTTGCTCATAATGTTGTTTACGTTGTTAGGCTATTTCTCTGTACTTGGCCAATTGTATACATGTTTAGTTTTTATATTTTATAAAACATACGCGAAACAGCTCAGTGTTTGTTACCAACAAACACAGGTCTAGTTATATTTACAATGTTTGGTTATGTTGATACAGAGTATAGCTGAATGAAGTGATTTAATAGACTTCTTCACTCAAATTAGTTATGAAATCTGAAAGGTTAGCACAGACTATCAAAGAAGTTGAGTGACACTTTTAGCTTCAAACCACCAAAAATGTTCATTGCTTTGTTTTGTATGATAGAGTATGTTGTAAACCCCTTATGCACAGGGAACATCTATAGTAGCCCACATCATGAGAACATTCATGGTTGCTTTGTTATTTGAATAGACCTGCATTTTCCAGCCAACCACAATTTCTCATGTGAGCAATTCATCTACAAATGTTTCCATTTCTTTGTGTGTAATAAGGAGAGACTTTTCAACAAGGAGAAACATAACATTACAGTGAATCACTACATAAGTATGCAACATATTTTATAATACAAGGGTATCCTACAATTTGATCCATCTCATTTTCCCTTTAAATTCCCACAGAATGAATTACTATATTGACAACCAGTAATGCAGGAAGACTAATCTTGATACTAGAAGATCACTGGGCTATCTGAAGCATTTAGAATTCCTCTACTTGATGGATCATGGCATCCAGGGATAAAATCATTTTTAAGAATATAAATAACAAACTGTTTAATGGTAACAACATTTGTAATAGCCAAACACTCATAATAATGACATAAAAAACTTACTTTTAATGCTGCATCCATGTTTCTTACTTTACAAAGGAGTGATGTTGCACTGCCTGAAGTATTCTTCCTTTTATCCCTTAGTGTAGGTTGGTTGGTGAAGTACGAGTAGTGTTTGCTGAATTGTTTCTTAAAAAAAGATCCTTCTGCTACTGTTCTTGACCTATAGAAAATATAAAGCATGTTACATCCAGAAAGAAAAACATCATGAACAACTTCACATGCAATAATTGCAATGATATTGAAGTAGTGCGCTTATGGTTTACAGGTTATGAAAGCTCCAAATGCGAATTCAAGCCCAGTCAGGGGACGAATTACCTTGTTACTTTCTGAAAATATCAAATAGACAGAGCACTGACAGGTTACGTATAATTCTGAACTTAAGAAACAAACTTATAAATTAGAAAACACACACACACACACACCCAAATGTGGAAATGCCCGCAATCATGGACCCCTGTTCCCTTTGGACGACCTTTTGGCAACATCTGCTTTGATTTTATACATGTTTCCCAATCATGCTCCTTTTGTCCACGCTTTGAATACCACTACAAACTCAAAATCAACATAACACACAGATCATTTAACTGGTAATTCAAGACAGAGTTGTTAGTTTTGTTATTATCCAAATATTGTAACAGATAAAGCACCCTGCAACAAGAGAGCATGCTCGGCACAATTGAGAAATATCGATCTGCCAGAGCTCATCTCATCACAATCAATCAAGTGCTTGTGGTTTGGTTGGGAACACAGCATCACTCAAATAAATTTCAAAATGCATATTATAACAATCTTTGATTATTTGGCTCCGGCTCCATTTTGTGATCCGATGCCAGAGCTTGAGCCTGAGCCTCCATTTTGCAAATGTTCTACTGATTCTAAGTGCATTCAATTATTCAGAAATATAACCACAACAAGGTTTTTTTTAAGTAATATCCTTCAACAGACTAATCAAATAAAATTGACAATACAAAATTATTACAAAATAACAACAAAATTTGAATAAAATTCAGAGCAATCACAGGAACTCGTAGATACAACTACTGTATATGAAAAAGAAGCATTGAAGCTATACATGACACACAAAAAGTGAAAGTATTCAATCTAATTAGTAGGCCTATGTGGTTGAATTTATTAATACACACTGTATATAACACACAAAATATATAACAGAAATGTGATCAACTCATATTTCAAAGGGTAATGGTAGGGAAACACGACAGCAAAAAAAAGCATGCATTCACAATGAATGTTAAATAAAATATAAAAATAACCGACCTTTTGAAGCATTTTCTGAGTAGAAATGAACAGACAGTTTCCAAATAAATTAAATGCAATAAAATGTATATCAATTCGAGAAGAGGTGACCTAGGTCTCAGAAACATATCCTCCTGACATTGTCCATGAAACAGTTCAAAGCAAGGCATGCAGATTTGTCATAATGAGTAAATGTTCAGTTGAAAGAAGTCTGCATAGCTACCCCCCCCCCAAAAAAAAAAATTGCTCTGTAATGGGGCTCAAGTTTAGATCTATATTTTTTTTCTAACATGAGAACTGTTCATGTAAACCTCACGACTTATTTTACATCTGGTTTCATTTGTAGTCTGACTGAAAAAAAAAACCCACATTTTTTTATAAAGCCAAAAAAAAAAAGATTCTGAACAAAACCAAACACAATTCCACATGCCGCTTTTGTACAATATCTGTATTGATGCCAGTCAAAAGGCAACTCATCAATTATTGGGGGGGGGGGGGGCATAGGTGGCAAGTGTGTCTCTCACCAATGATGATCAGCCTCCCAAATTATTATCATTAATTCAACAATTATGATAGCTGGATCTGTATAAACAGTGGTCAATTTCACAAAGCAATAAGATCAATCTTAAATCGTAAATCAATCTTAATTGCTAGACAAAGTGAGATGTTACAATACAAATCACTATGGTGATATTAACAACTCATCGTAAGATTAATCTTAATAATAATATAAATAATAAACATTCATAGAGCGCTTTATACAGGCGTTTCTAAGTGCTTAACCAGATAATGATAGTTGATTAAGGTTTGTTAGATAAGTGTGTTTTCAAGAGGGATTTAAAAATATCAACAGTTGGGGCGTTTCTTATTTCCAACGGTAATTTATTCCAAAAGTTTGGGGACATTAAGGAAAATGCTCTATCACCATATTTTGTGTGTGTACGGGGTCCTTGAGATAGTGTAAGGGGATGTGAAGAACGAAGTTGCCTGACCAATGAAGTTGAACGTGAGGGTATCAATTATTTAAGATAATTGGGGGTGATTTGATGGAAAACTTTATGTAAGGAGGAGAACTTTAAATGTGGTTCGATGATGAACAAGGAGCCAGTGGAGTGAGCGGAGTAAAGGTGTGATGTGATCTGTTTTTCTGGACAGGGTGACAAGTCTTGCGGCAGAGTTTTGGATTCGTTGTAGTGGGGTGGTATGAGATATTGGGAGGCCAGCTAAAAGAGAATTGCAATAATCCAGATGTGATGATATGAAGGCGTGAACAAGCCGTTCTGTTGATGATTTATCTAAAAACCGCCTGATTTTGCCAATTTTATGAAGTCCCCAAGATGCAGCCCGGCAACGTCTTTAAATGTTGAATCATTGTTAAGTGTTTATCAAATGTCACGCCAAAATTTCTGACATGATCTGAATACTGGATAATAGTTCCATTGAAGTTGTAGTCTGGCAGCGGTAATGTTTTTGGAAATTTGGAGGATACATGGAGAATTTCAGGGTTTTTTTCATGGTAAATTTGATGGATTGATGAGCATTGATTACTGTGGAGACAGGACCTGTATACAGGAGGAAGAGCAGAGGTCCAATAACAGACCCCTGTGGAACACCACAATGAAGAGTGGTAGGTGAAGATCTGGCCTAATCAATGCTCATTAATATTAAATGAAATCCAACCCCGAGAATTCATATAGGTAGCTTGCAACAAAAACTATGGCGAAATGTTCACATTAGACCACTGGTGATAAGCAAGTCATGATTACCATTATACAAATTAAGATCTCAATTACAAACAGTTTGCTCAAGAAGAAAATCTAGAGAGAAGTACTTGAAAAACAACAACTATTTTCTGCATTTTTTGTGTACCCATGTTTTCTCACCCAATGTCCAGGTAAACAAAGTAAGGAACATAGTTATACATCATATCTAATCACCAAGGAATACAACATCTCTACTAGAGAGCCTGACAAATGTAGCAAAACTGCACAGTGTAAACGTCTGAGAAAGTCTGTAATATTCTCATCAGTGGTAGTTAATAATAATAGTAATAGTAACAACCGAGGATGGGACCTTAGGGAGCCTTTCCCAAAGGGTCGTGCACAAACTTTACTTACCTATTTCTAAACATCCTCCAAACCAATGAACTTGAAATTGACATATGTTCATATTGAGAGCATTCTCTGTCTTCTATTAGAATATGGACGGTAAAACATGTCTTTAAAAGGTAGCTGGTACCTCAGGGTGACATCAAAAAGTCTCACTAAGTCCCTTATGTCCACTTTTAGATGCTAAGGTGTCTCCCTAATACCCAATTTGTAATTATAATGGTTACCTTTATAGTGCAATATCCACAGAAGTGCTCAAAGCGCTTGAATGAAGTGAACATTGAAAATAATACAAAATACAGAACAATGTCTGAACAATATACAACACAACAAACTACTTGTATGCAAAATGAAAAAGAGTTTAGTTTAGACTTTAAATGTATCAATATTATGAGTTTCTCGAATGTCTAATGGCAATTTATTCCAAAATAATGGACCCGCATGAACAAATGAGTGATCCCCCATTTGGTTTTAACTTTTGGTACAACATATGAAATGGATGTACTGAGTTAACTCAGTACATTAGACCATATTATTATAACTTGTAGTAAATGGGCAAAATGGTTTGTTTTTTCTCCTGATCATGGTGTTGCCCGTAAAACTGGTACATGTGTACTTGATACTTGTACCAGAAAACAATTGCACACAGGAAAATAAAATACCCAATGAGTGAACATACAAGGAATGTCTAGAAAATAGTTAAGGACCTTGATGTGTCATACACACCTCTATGGTGACCTTTTGAGACAAGGTGACTAAGTTACAAGGAAGATGGGCCTAACAGACCACTCTGAGCAATACTGATTTAGGAAATGGGAGTGACTGACATGCATCATGCTGGTGTTAGCAGCACTGGTGATCTAAGGAAGCAAGAGTTTGATGTGGAGAATGGAGGTGCAGAATCCAGATGCCATGCCAAAATGACGTGGCTCCCAATATGCCTTTGTATCATCTTTATTCTGTGACATACATGTATCTGAAGACCAATCCCTTCACCAAGTTCAAATTCCTCAGGTTTTTCTAAATTTATCACACTGTCTGCATTTACTGACATTTTAAATCACATCAGTGAAGCCATTTACACTCTCTTTTCCCCACATTTCATTGAAAGCATGAAAGTAAAACCAACAAAATACAGTACATGTACTTGTTAACTACAATATACAACAAGAAAGTGTCCATGGTGCAACACAGTGTTTCCCCTGGGTTGCTGGTAGCCGTGAGGTGGTAAATGAAATTTTGCTGGGTACGGACCCGACGCGACGACGCGCGAAGCCCTTACCGCGTGATGTCCGGGGCCCACTTCTTAAGAACTCAGTTTATATACCTACATCATGTAATGTTTGCTTTTGTTTTGGATTGGTTTTTAACACTGATCCTATATTCTTAAAAAAAAAAAAATTGTTAATTTACAACAACAAAAATGTTAATTTATTTTATAAGAATGATACAAATAAATGAAAACAAAAACAAGTCCACATATGGAATATTATTATTTACTTTTAGGTTGTGTTTACGGGCCTACAATTTAGTCTTGATCACAAATTCAATTTTAAACACCAAATAATGAATTGACACACCTCGTAACCTTTAAGTCTGGTCGGCCAAACATGTTTGAAAAATGTAGGCTATGCGAGAACGATAAGGCTAGCACTAGCTGTCACTTTTCGGGGTGCCGTAACGCTACATGGGTTTTTAAAACAACAACTATCAATATCATAGGTGACTTTTTGGTGAAACATTGCGCACCTACATTGTACCTCTACTCCTAGATCATAAACTATTTGTTTTCTGATCCGTTATGCTTGTACATTCTTTGTGCATTTTTGTAATTCACCCACAACTTTTCGAGAAAACATGTACGAAAACAGTAGCTAACAAATTGCTTACGTTAACCATGGAGGTGCGTTAACTCAGCGTGATTTAATTCACCAATCACCATCCTAAGGATTCTCTCGGTGGCGAGTTTTTAGCAAGTAAAATGATCGTGGATCATGGGAGATTTCCATTCCTAGTGAATTTAAGGTAAAAATGACTAAAAATCAATGTCGAAAAGAATTCCTCTGCGGCCATTTATTTGTTCAAAAACATTCGATAAAGTCCACCAAACACCGCTGATCTCAAATGCACCATGCACGTGTGTAACGAACGGAACGCTGGTTACAGCCTCACGACAGTGCATACATTAATTAGGCAGGGAGCCGCGCGCGAACCAGTGAAGACATATCAGTCTATTTCGTGAGAATGTATACAAGACCGCGTGTTCGCTGTATAGGCACTGTGCACTGTCGGCCGTTGTGTGAGCTGTGTCGCCCGGCCGTACCGTACGCGTTGTGTTTGCCGTTCGGCCGTACATGTACACACGCTGTGCAAGTGTTACGTTTCGTTTTTTAGAACTTCGGAATGGAAAAAGCACTTTCATCTTCTGCTTTTAAGCGTAAATGTTTGTGTTTTCTTAAAGATTATTAAACATTTCCGTGATTTTCAGCTTATTGTGTAATAAAAAAATATTATTTTTGTTTATGTGAGCGTGAGGCGGCAGTGTTGGCAAAAAATGTGCGAGGCGGTCCCCAAAAACCAAGAGGCGGGCCGCCTTAGAATTTAATAGGCAGGGGAAACACTGGTGCAACATTCTAACAACTGGAGCACTGCTTACCTAGGACGAGCTTGATCCATATTATTGCTGCTTTAACACCAAAAGAATTGAAAAGGGTTACCCCCGTAGCATGGCAACGTAACAGTATAAAGTATAGTTTTTCTTATCCGATTTCAGCAAAAGAGCATTCATTTTCGTCAACACACATTCGGATTGAAACAGATTTTTCAGCACAGGTTTCAAATTCAATTTTTTTTTTTTCTCACTAACTCTACTTGGCATTTCCTGATGGAAGTGATTTTTTTTCTGCATGATACATGTAATCATTAACTTCATGCCCATACCTTGTGGCTGAACAGTGGCTAATATGAAATAAAATCAGGTAGTGAATTGTGTTTTCACAATTATTGTTTAACAAAACATTTGCAAAACAGAAAGGGGCAATTACATAAAAATAACACAAAATTATTTTCTTTTGTTTTCCTGCAGCCTTTGAACGGGTAAGTTTTTCTCTCTGTGTTTAGTTCTTTTTCAGGCTTTAGCTCAGCCCTCAATTTCCCGACGTGCAAGGTATTTTGCCATGTACATTGCAATGACTGTTGTCTAACGATCACATGCACAATCTGTTTGCAGATATGTGGCTGTGATCAGTCTTGCAGTTTTTTTCTTGATGCCAAGTGTGTCTGCCATTTCAAGGTAGTTATTGCCTTCAAAAGCATCGATCAGTCTTTCCCTGTCTAGATTTTGCACTCCTGAAAAGTCTACAGGCCATCACTGTTGCACAATCCATTCATGTGAACAGAAATGTAAGCCTACCAAAATGCACCCACAATAGGAAATTTCCAAGAAAGATTAGGACTTACATGTACATAGCAAAATACAAGTCAAAATGCCCAAACCCATACGATAAATTTGAATTTACATGTAATACGAATGCTTATTCACCAAGGTAAATGCTCACCAGGCCTCCGTTCAACTCCTTTGATGATTTTGAATGAATGTGAAAGACTGTTTTGATGGAAAGTATAAATAACAAAATGAAGTGAGTTTTATACTTTACTGTCCATATGAAAGAGAATTCATTATAAAACAAATGTTATCGAGTGAATGCTTTTTTGCTGAAATTGACCTATAAGAAAACCTATAATAAATATGCTATTTTTACTGGTTATGATTAAAACCAATGTGCTCTTAAAAGATTTCTTCTGTACCTTTTCTCTTCGAGTATAATCTTCCTTCTTTCACTCCCAGTTCTTGTAAGACACTAGAAAGAAATAAGGTTATGAATGGAGTTCTCATGAATAAAGCATAATAGTTGTGGTTTAGACCAGAACCAATCATATATTATTGCCCTTTCATTATAAGGGTAATAGTAATAATTTGGAAGGCTAATCATTTTCACTCTCAGCTAGGGTACTGAACTGCAAAGTATGCGGCTACAACGTGATTGAGTTGGCTGCCAACCACATCAACCCATACATGATCACAGAGTACAGCCTAAGATCAAAAGTTTTTGATTTTTGAAAGTATTTTATTTTTGCGGAGTGAAAACCAGAGAAAACCCCTCGTAGCATAGGAGAGAACCAATGCACAACTCTACTCACATATGATCCAAGCCGGGATCGAACCCGGGCCACATTGGTGAGAGGTGAGTGCCTAACGCACTTGCCACCTATGCCCCCTCAACCATGACAACAGTAACTTAGAAATGGGTGTTGTATTGAAATCAGTATACTTCTCAACAGATGGCATGTTTAGTCATAAAACAATCACAAACCAATATGGGTCTTTCCACACTAATGGGGACATTTAGTGTGACATTTAGAGGGAACCAAGGATATAAGTAGATGCATCAAGTAATTTGCCATGTTTTCTATTTCACTACATCCCACATTCTTGTAAGAACTTGGCCAGCCAAAAAGTTTGATAAATTCCCCAGTATTGAAGATATTACAGGGGATCATCTTCAATATGTAATGTTTGTAACATAGACAGACATTTCATCATAAAGTGTTGGGAATTACCTAGTAATGAAATTAATTAATTATCCCAAGTTTTGTTTCTACAGCAGAGCTATCCATTGAGGGATTGCAACTGGCCAATCATAGTATATAACCATTGATATTTTAGCAACTGGAGGGTCTACATCTTCAAGATTTAATGTTCATAACATGGACAAACATTTGTCCCAAAATGTCTGTGCATGTTACAAACATTGTTCAAGACGCACCCTAATTCCTTAAACATGAAATAGGTTGCTTTAATTTTAAGTGATGACAAGTTAACATTGAACAAGTAATATATATGGAACAAGTTTGCATTAATTATAACAAGAAAAATACTTTTAAAAAAAATAAATAAAATAAAACACAAGAACGTCTGTCCATGTTATGAACATAATCGTTCATTTCATCTTCAAGATGACCTTGTAACTTCCTACGTATCCAGTGAATCAGCCTATTTATTTTCAGTACAACCACGAATGAATACAGGAATATTTAGGGAACAAAAATGAGCAAAAAACCTGATCTTAAATCCACCTCCCACGTTACACCCCAAAAGTTATCTTTTGTACACAAAAGGTACCATTAGTGTGGACAGACCCATATACAGTTGACATATTTATCTGTCATAGCAAAAGCGCTCCGCAATAGCGCTCCACACTAGCGCTAAAAATAGCACTGGATCTCAGACAAACGTGTGTGCATGTGCACGTGCATGTACACTACGTATGTGAGACAATGTTTGTATGACATCCAGGGATTTGTGACGTCATTAGTGTGGAGCGCTATTGTTGAAATTATGTTACATATCCAGTTTGAGTTTGGAATTACTGTTTTGTACCAAACAGTGAATACATGCAAACCTGCTCTCTGGCCTAGGCAGCAGATTCTCCATAATTGTGGGTATTATTTTTTAAGTCCATACATTTATACAAGAATATACAACTTGCACAGTTTGTGAAAATCACATTGGCAAACCTTCTTTAAAACCATCCAAACAATAGCACTGTACAAAATGGTACAAAACAATGGACACTGGCTATAGAGCTTAAAGGGAAAATCATACTTTGGTTTTTGTCAAAGAAATGCACATTCATGGGCAAAAATATCAAGGAGAATACAGTTTAAGTCATCTGTGAAATTCAAAATGCCATACGGTGCTGACTTTTTGAGAAAACAGTGAAAAACGCCCACAGAATTTCTTTATTTTTTCATTGTTATTTTTGATCTTTGATTTCAGAATTTGTTTACCGAACTTATACTTAATTTTTTTTAATGAACCATGAAGGTTTTTACGTTCTTCATTGTACAAAAAAGGTTCTGACAGGCCTTTACAAACAATATTATGAAAGTACGAACAAAGATAATTGACTATTGGGGTAAACAACAACGTAGGGCTAGATAGCTCAGTTGGTAGAGAGCCTGTACGGTATTCAGGAGGTTGCCGGTTCGAATCCCGCTCCAGTCAATTTTTCTTTGTTCACTTTTCAATATTTTGAAAGCACAGACTTTGTTTTGGCACAGATAGTTCTCTTAAGAGAACTGACAAGAGTTATTTTCCAATTATGAAATGAGTTTACACTTTTATTAAAACTTTGCTGTTTTGACCAAAATGATACATTGGTGAACATTTTTTGAGACAAAACATGTAAGGGCTACATATACATATACGTGTACATGTATAATTATATGCATGTATGATAGCATGGTTGGATGGCGTGGCAACCTGGCTGCATGTACTACATGTATCTTGGGCTCTGAGGTCTTTAGTACTATTTACCCTGAGGACCTGATGGCACTCTCCCTGCCATGCAATGTACCCAACACTGGAGTGGACTTATCTAGTGACTCAGTAACTATTAAGTGTAGTGACTTGAAAAGAAGAAGTACTGTTTACCAGTTTTTCATGCTGATACTACTGGTGTGCTTTCCTGCAATATTTGGAAATGTTTTCTGATAAATTTGAGTGGATCCAGCTGGACTACACACCATACATTAATGTAAGCTACTTAGCTACATCATTGGTCCACCACCTCAGTGCTTCCTCAGTGACTATCATTTGTCCTGATGATTCTTCCCTTTGTCCTGCTGATGCCAGTCTTTGTCCTCTGCCTACCAAGCCTAATTCTCAAGCTGAGGCATATCAAGCCCCAACACATCAATACTGATTCCTTTAGACAGGAATTGCCAAGCATTTTTAGCATTTTTCAGGCTGAATAACCAACAAATTTGTCCAATGGCTCACAGCCTCATCTGCTGGTACTAATGGCACATGATCATCAAGCCTCTCACCATCATGTAAGTGGCAACATCTCTGCCATCAAACCCTGCCGTCGTCATTGACAATTTGGTAAAAACCTGATCTTCAACTACCCCAACTCATCCTCAACACCCAAGTTCAACTTTCAGGTGATGATCACTAAAATACTGGCCCTGAAAGTTGAATTACATCAATGCGTCAGTCAACAAAAGGTCTGAACATCTTTTAAAGCCAGAAGCCTTGTCAATAAGCTTGGTTTGTCGCCTTTTCCGATCAAATCTGAAAAGCATTTATATGCGTTATTCCATTTTTTGTTTTGTTTTTCTTCTTCTTCTTCCTCTCCTTATTGTCTGGTCCCTAAGACTTTGTACAAGTTTTGTTATGGCACCCACTTTGTTCACTTTTAAAAAATGTATCTTCTTAACAACCAAACTTAAACCAAACAAAGTCCTATAGACTGTGGAACAAATTGAAAAAGCTTAACTTTTTAAAATTTCTCTGACTCAATTCTGCCATAATAAAGTAAAGTTGTACAAATATTGGGGAGATGGATTGGGAGATGTTTGCATTTTCTTTCATGTTAATGTGTAGAACTGTGTGGAAAGATGGATGCAATGCGAGGGTCAGTTTGTCTTTGGTGGGATTGACACTGAACCTGACAAAGTTCGGAAATAGGACTTGCGTACATGTATGCATAATTTGCACAGGCCTAAGAGTGGGCGACTTAGTACTACAAAGTAATCAGTAACAGCATCAAATTTTACTTCCATAGTAAAGAAACTTAAAACACTAGTACTATACCACAATGTACTAATAATAGTACTTGTTAGCAGGGTATACCGGACAAGTCCACTGCAGGAAAACTTGACTCGAGACAAGTTGTCTGCGAGACAACTCGACCGCAAAGGCAACTTGACTCCGAGACAAGTTGACTCCATCCTCTGCCGATGTGATGTGTGAGTATGTTCATGACATAGCAATGTTAAAAATGTATCTGAATATTAAAAAACTAATCAAGTGACACAGAAATAGTGGATTGGAAGTAAGACTGTTTGAGGGTCTGCAAAAGATAATTCCAGCTACAGGCTGCGACATCAGCAAGCATGCAAGCAAGCACTTAAATAACTACCCGAGATATATAAAATGCTCAAATTAGGAGGGCCTAACGTTTTGCCAGATCCCTGAGCAGAATCATTCTCAAAGGTTTACCCTGAAATAAAATAAGAATATATTCAGAATCATATACATCTTTACATTGCTATGTTGCGCGTGTACACTGCACATTGCATCAGAAGAGATGGAGTTGTTGGAATTTGACAAATTAGTTCCATCGGCTTCGCCTAAGAAACTATAGTTTGTCAACTTCCAACACCTCGAAAGCTAGAATCGACTGTCCACCCTGAAACCATGTGATATTTGTATAATACAGCCTACCTCTGACATTTAATGCTGTATCAGTAGTGACGGTGGTGCCAAGCAGGCATGCTGTCTGGTATAGTGTTATGAACTGTTGGCAAACTGATCATAATGCATGACCCTGACATGCATGGAATACAAGTAAAGGCAGGTGAAATTTATCACATTTTGTATGTTTTCCTAAAAATCTTCAATTCCAAGGTATGCTGTCAAGACTAAAAACAAGACATTTTATCATTAAATGATCAAATGCTTTATTCTCAGAAACACACATTATGTGTTAATTGGTTAGTCATGACATTTTCACTGTTTGTCATTTGCCAAGCAACAGAAAAAACACAGAAAAATAAAAAGATGAACATATCGGTGTATATACTCTTTATACACACACAGTGTTAGCTTCATAGTAATGTATGTACGTCATTGTGACGTCATCATGTGCACAATTACGTCATCAAAAAAAGTGCAAATTTTAAGGCTCTTTATCTCCAGAATGGCAAGTCAGATGCAGGATTTAAATTCATATTTGTGAAGATTGTGTAAGCTGTACAGCAAAGTGAGTAGCATCATGTTAAAGCCACATTTCTCCTCTTTCCAAATATATGTTTTTTTATTCATACGCGGTCACGGATGGCTGAGTAATCATTCTTTTTCTACAATGGGTCAGAATGGACTTGGGACCAAGTTTTACACACGGCCTAATTAGAGCATCAAACACAAAAGTCAAGTCAGATACGGAAATGGATACTTACAGATTTTAAATGAAAATGTGATTGGGATTCCTGAATTAATGGAAAACTTGCCTATGCAACAAAGGGGTGTGTTCAGACGCCTATGGAGGGCAAAGGATGGTGCACCAGCCCATCGACTAGTTACAGTAGAAACATATTGGCTGAGGTTTTTGGACATCGAGTGATTGCTTGTATCATGATATGGCTATCGTGGCCATCGCGATCTCCGGATCTGACTTGTGACTTTTTCCTCTGGGGGTTATCTCAAGAGCAAAGTGTTTATTTCCCCTCAACCTGATATTGCAACTCTCCAACAAAGAATCATTGATGTGTTTGATGCTCTAAGGGGCCGTCCATAAAGTACGTACGCACGAAATGCCGACTTTTTTGACCCCCCCTCCCCCTCTGTACGCATGACGTACGCAGTGGTCCCAACCCCCCCTCCCCCCCTGTACGCATACGCATTCCACATTAGGTTTTTCACTTCTCGTGGTCCCTTGCTTTAGCATCATTCAAATGTCACCGTAATCCGGGCCGGTACCGTTATTGGGACGTCACTTAAAAATTCTGAAATGAACGACTAAAGTTTAACAGGTTTTTGTACATTTACAGATGGATTTAAGAAAAAAAAGGAAAAAACAAAACAATCCCGGTGCTTTTTTCATGTTTTTTACCTCTTTTTTCGCGCGATAATGCTATGCAAATTTTTCGTTTGCGTACGGTACGCATTGGCCTTAACCCTCCCTCCCCCCTGTACGCATGGCGTACGCATCGGTAACAACCCCACCTCCCCCCCTTCGTGTGTACGTACTTTATGGACGGCCCCTAAGCCGTGTGGAAAACTTGGTCCCAAGTCCATTCTGACCCATTGTAGAAAAAGAATGATTACTCAGCCATCCGTGACCGTGTATGAATAAAAAAACATATCATTGGAAAGAGGAGAAATGTGGCTAACCGCTTTAACATGATGCTACTCACTTTGCTGTACAGCTAACACAATCTTCACAAATATGAATTTAAATCCTGTTGCGTTTTTTTGATACACACTGTATAAGGGAATATCCGATGGTGATGAAACTTGGCGGGTAGGTAGAGAATGATACTATTATTGCAAATGTGAAATGACGTCACGATGACGTCATCGACTGATTTTTTATTGATTTTTGAATAATTAATTTTGCCATTTTTTCCCAGAAACACATATAAGCGATGGATAAGCGATATCTGATGGTAATGAAACTTGGTGGATAGGTAGGGGATGGTACTAATATCCTAAATGTGAAGTGACGTCATGATGATGTCATCGGCTGATTTTTTATTAATTTTTTTAATAATTAATTTGGCCATTTAGAGTCAAACATAACACAAAACACGGGCTTTGGAACTTTTTGGACCGCTGATATGGCACGATGACCTAGAAAATCAATAATTTTGCTGTTTCTACCGCCCATATGCATAACCATACATACTATGCGCGCTGGCCTATAGTAGACTCGGCCATTTCTATGTTTCTCATTACCACGTGTATGTACATGTATCAGTATACATACATATGTGTGTATTTGATGGACAACTGACGATGCTCCTGATAGTTGTTAATGGCAATTAAGACACCACTGATTGGCTATTTTTCTGTACTGGGCCAATTGCGTTCATGTTTAATTTTCATATTATTTATAAAACATATGCGAAACAGTGTTTGTAAACAAACACAGGTCTAGTTGGTTTTATGTTTCTTGGATGCACACTAATTAAGAGCCATTTCTTCTTCCCAGCAGTTCAATTGGGGAATTTTATCCTGCATAGATTGTAATTACCTTAATAATAATAATAATAAAGGGCATTTATATAGCGCCTTTAGCAAGATCAATGCGCTGTACAGGAAAGAAAACAAGTGAACAAAAACAGAGAGCAGTTGCGCAGGGCTAAGGAGACGGTGAAAAGAGGTAAGTTTTGAGAAGTTTCTTGAAAACTGAGATAGATGATGCGTCCCTGATATGTAAAGGAATTTTGTTCCACTACCTAGGACCAACCTTGGCAGTTTTAGGCGGGACTTTGACAGACATGGTCAAGAAATGATCTATTATAATGGCAAGTAATTTGATTCGACTATTTACACCTGCTCTAGCTAGCATACTACGGAGGCCAGTGTTGTAGTGGAGTCCTCGGATCCGAGTACAGAGTACTCCGAGTACTTCAGGGTCCGAGTACTGGGCCGAGTCCGAGTACATTGCTGCCGAGTCCAAGTCCTAAGTATCGAGTCCGAGTACATTCAAGGTCGAGTACAGGGCCGAGTCCGAGTACCAAAGTTCAAGTCCCGGGCCGAGTACATGCACAGAACCAATGCACAGTACCAACAAATGCAGTTCATGACAGTCGTGTGTAATAAATCTCTTCATTACACAAAACAGTCAGCAGGTAAATTTAAAAGAAACAAAAACAACTGCCCGTTATCCTCTCTGGACTAAATCACAAGCCAAAAACACTTTGGATCTTAGGGTGAGATCAAAACTCCAGATGTTTTCTTTAAAAAAAAGTGGGCACTGTAAGGGACTGGATATTTGCTGTATCTTCCTTGATATTTTTGCCCATATTCACAATTTTAATATGTACCGATTGAGAATGTACCATGGACTGTACATGTACATATAGTGCATCATTTTGACCCAACCATAATTGGGCATTGGGCCCGACATCCCAATTCTGGCCGCGCTAACCACTAACTCCACTACATGTATCTCTGCGCTCTTTGCACATGCATGCACTCACACTGTACCCAGTGCAAGGAAAGCCTTCTACACGTTATAATTAAATACCGTGCTACCGAGCTTACGATATGTTCGAGGTTGAGCAATGTCATCGACGATTTTTTTTTTCCAGAAATTGTCGAGTACTGGGATTGAGTACCGAGTACTTAACGTCGAGTACGTCCAAAATCCAAGTACATCGAATCGAGTACGGGCCAAGTACATTTTGTTTTCGAGTACTTTTAATCGAGTACGGGCCAAGTACTTTAGTGGACTCGAGTTGTACTCGAGTACAAGTACGAGTACGAGTACTACAACACTGACGGAGGCACTATGACAGTAATCTCAATGTTTGGTGACATGCACTTGAATGGCTCCATGGATGTTCACCATGGGTCATTCCTCCACTAATGACTTGTCCGCACTGGACTTTTTTTGGGCAAAGTTACCGAGACGCTGGGTACTTTACCCATTTTAAGTCCAGTGCGGACGTCTCAGGAAGTATACCTCTCAGTTACTTTGCCCGAGCCGCACGGATATTTCTACCGGCCAACTTCTGCCCAGGTAGAATGCCCGAGACACTTTACCTGAGACGAAAAGTCCAGTGCGGACAGTGCATAACTCTCTTTTTGTCAGGTTTGTTAGGTTTCTTAGATTATGGGATAGTACTTTCTATCTAATATTAGGAACAAGTTGTACATGCATTTAATGTATCTCAGTTTAACAACAGACAGCATAATCATATTGTTTCAGTAAATCCATTATATTTCCATCTTAAGTGTGCCTTCATCAATAACTAAAGTTTATTTAATTGACCAAGAATTTGTTGTATGTACATTAAAATTTACAGTTAAAATGGTGGCATTCTGAGTGCCACTCAATTGTGATTTAGTTCACATTTGGCAGGAGGTGTTACCATGTATACAGTATTATTTAAAAACCTGAGCACACGGTTTTGAATGGCACCCTCTGTTGATTAAAACAAGAAACTGTGGTGGTGTTTTTCGATCTAAATGCACTACAACTCCGGCTTGGTACGTTGTCGGCAATTTATTCCTGTGAGGAACACAGAGTTAGAAGCATATTCGGCATGGACAACATGTCCCGGATTTCCCCACAGGTCTTTTGCTCATGATTAGCTTTCCAGCTTCCCAGATTTCAATAAAAGATGATAGGCGGTGTACAAAATAATATACTGACACCACCGCAGTGTCTTGTTTTAATCAAATTAGGGCTCCATTAAAAACCATGTGCTAGAATTACAAATAATAAATGAAATTATTCACAATGTATCAAAGTGTGGTAGTCATTTTGAAAAACAATCTTGTACATGAACTATACAAAGAAATATCTTTCAAAAGAATCACCGTCAAACTTTGACATTCTCAGTCAAAACACAGACAAAACATTCAATAACTGGTACGATATCCAAACCAATGAATACACAAGTTGATGCAGCTCAGTGTCGGAAATGTAGGAAATGCAGGTATCTAGCTATAGTAACCAAGCATTCTTACCTTATACTCGCTAGTTATACAATCAGATTCATTGCTGTTTCCTCCATGACTAAAGCTTTTACTCATAGCTGGACGTTGGGGTGTAACTTTCTGCTGACTTCATATAAAAACAAACAAACAAACAATAATTAACCAAAAATAGTATTTGCTGTAAGTGTTACCAAACACATCCACAATATCCTTTCAATAAAAAAAAAAACAGCTGTAAATGTCTTTACTCTCAAACTATATCTACCAGTAATACCTTTATTTCATGAGTTACATAGTAAATGGTGATAAGGTAATGTTAAATGAATGTAAAATTTACATGTTAATTGACATGTGAAACATTTCCTTAACTTGTCTGCAGCATTTTTATCAAGACTTAACAATTCATATACACCAGAGATGCAACTGGCCACTGCTCCAAAAATCTGAAAATGACTGTCTGTGTTTAAGTGCCAGTGGGTGTAGACACACAGCATGATCCAAGGTAGTGCCACAGAAGATTTAGTTCATATCAAAGGAAGTGTACAATTACAAATATTTGAAGGGGAAAATCACAGTTGGGGGTGAAATCTTTTTTTTTAAATCTGATATCAAAATAAAACCTGAAAAGTTCCATCTCTCTGCGTATTGTAACAACTTCAAGACAATATTAAAAAACTAGAACAGCGAAGCTGTTATTACTTGCTGTGGCCATATTATTAGCAGTAAACAAATTAAGCTGTCTATGCGAATACGAAATGCATGAACAATTTCTTCCACTTAAATGCAAAATCAATTTCGTTGGGTTGAGAATGGCTGGTAAATCATCATCATCAATTGTCGGAGTATAAACTCTAATTTGAGGTTGCAGAGATGAATTTGATTATATTGCCAAAAAATAAGAAGCACTGACAACAAGTTTTCATCTAAATAAAAAAAAAAACACCACCAGAAAAAGATGTTGGGCCACCATTATTTAAATACAGTGGAACGCCAGTTTAACTAACACCAGTATACCGTACATTTGGCTATACCGAACATCATCCTTTGCTCCTAATTTTTGTATATATATGCCTGCTGAACAGTGTTCACGATAACAAATGAAACAGACAATTTTTGTGCATCCCAGCGTGCTTGTTATAGTGGCAGTCCACTGTATAGGTTAGTGCATTATGCAGTTCTGCCCTGATAGGAAGGCATAATAACTATAGGCCTTTTCCCACTAGAGCACTCATCCCTGGGGCGAACCCTGGTCCTGAGCAGGATTGAACTCACCCCGGAGATAAGGCAATCTCGGGGGTGGCTCAGGGGTGGCTCGGGGGTGACGGAGGGGTGAACATTTCAAGTGGGAATCGTGGCTTTTTTTTTACCCCTGCGTCATTCTGGGATCACCCCTGAGATTGGTCAAGTGGGAAAAGGCCTTATGCTGCCCTGTGGGATTCAATACATGTCTGCAAATCCATGTTCTTCAAAGGAACAATCCAGTACAGAGACCACTACAAATAATGAGACTAGTTTGCAGAGTTGCTGACTCGAGTCTGTGACTTGCGACTCAAGTCGGACTCGAGTCACTATTTTTGTGACTTGCGACTTGTCTTGGAAATGCCAACTTTGACTTGTGACTTGACTTGGACTTGCAAACAATGGCTTGTATTAAAAAAAAACGTAGCATATGCTTTTAATTCACTTTTCAAATATTTAGCATGCACCATATTCATAAAAATGGAAGGATATGCTTATACTTTTAAGCATATGCTTGAAATAAAAGTATCTCCTTCAAGACATCGAGCGAATACTAAAAGTAGAAGCATCTCCTTCAATACGTATTCATAAAGAGTAGTATTAAGCATAAACTACAAGCATATCCTTGGAAAATTCTAAGGTTGCTCCAGACTAGACTTAAACGTCGTTGTGATTACTTGTTTAGTTGTTCTTGGCAGTGGCTTTCTACATGGAACTTGTGGAAGGTGCAGGGAGGAAAACAAAGGTTTATGATGTCAGGCATTTGTGTTGGCCATCGTACTTCATGTGTTTTAATCATTTTGATTAAGAAAATGTGGCGAGCTATATACCCGTCACATCTTCATCCGACATGCTACCGACGTTACCTTAATTGTGGAATGGTTCCAGTGGTGGATCTAGAAAGAGGTTTCGCAGGTTTTTTTTCTGCAGACCATGTACAGTAAAAATTGAGACCAAAAATGGGCACCCTTTAAAATTCTGGTAATTTTTAAACCATTTTCATACCTGTATGTGATTTGATTGTTTGCCATGTTTTATGCCCTATAGGCCAATAATATTAGAGAAAAAATCTCGACAAAAACTTCCGTTCTGTAAACAAAGAATTGGATGCGCTGTTATTCCTAAAATTCATACTGACCATGACAAGTCCCTCAATAAGTTTTTCAGGCCCACCTTCTTGATGATTGCGACTCACAATAGGACTTGACTCCATCGAAATAGCACTTTCTGATTATTAACCCCCTGTTTCCGCCCATGGGTCTTACTGTTTGCCTGCACCGAGCGTTTTACTCAGTAGCTGTCCTCTGATAATGGTTTATTCACTCAAATTATTCATGTAATCGCATTAACATCAAACCAATCCGTATTCCAAGGGCAATTGAATAGATACTTTACCACAAAACCACAAAGCATTACCTTGGAGTTTGTGAGTCTAGCATTCTAAACCAAATGCTCATTTTAGAAATATGAAATCAAAAATAAGCTTCACCTTATGCTAAATACTTGGAGAAAAAAGTACATACTAGAAGTATTATCTGCTAGTTTTTTATTAATACGAGCCAATGACTTGTTGCCAACCCAAGTCAGATGCTAATCGAGGGACAAATCAGAGCAGGAAATAACAACCATTTTGTTCGATAAATATTTCTTGATTTTCCAATGATTTCGCGTGTTCTGTCTAGTTTGTGATGCAGGGCGACTAGATTCGACGATGTGCAATACAGTCGCACTGGCCTTACATGCTTACATGCTTACAATCGGACAATGAGTTTCCTTAATTTTCATATGCATTTTATATTGCCATGCCCTTGGGATTTTGTGACTTGCAACTTGACTTGTGTTAACACCAAATGACTTGTGACTTGACTTGATTTGCCCTGTTTCCAAATGACTTGTGACTTGACTTGTGACAGGACCCAGTGACTTGTGACTTGACTTGGACTTGCACAAAATGACTTGCTGCCACCTCTGCTAGTTTGCAAGACAATATCAAGTAAGGTTTGAAGTTTTGCATGGTGGAGACACTAGAGAAAGTAAGGCTTGCGGTGACACAATGTATAAAAATCTCTTTTTTTTAGAAAGATGTGTGGTCCTGAAAAGGAGAATCCACTCTCATCGGTCCTTTTCAGGACCACACATCTTTCTAAAAAAGAGATTTCTATACATGGTGTCACCGCAAGCCTTGCTTTCTCAAGACAATATCAGTTATTTAACTTACTCTTTGGTTAGTACAACACTATAGGTAAAGGTGTTCTGGCTGTGTGCTGTGTGTGTAAAGGCTGTGTGCTGTCTCCCTTGTTGTATACACTTTATACCAATGACTGTGTTGCTACTGATTCATCTAATGTTGTAGTTAAATATGCGGATGACACTGCTATTGTTGGACGTATGTGTCCCCACAATGACTCTTTTAATTGCTACACAAATGAAGTCTCCAAATTCAATGATTGGTGCGACAAAAACTGCCTTAAAATAAATGTCTTCAAGACAAAAGAGATGGTAATTGATTTCAGGAAGAACAAAACGGCTGTTCCTACGGTGGACATAAAGGGCCACTCAATTGAAAGAGTGTCAGAATACAAATACTTGGGCACTATTATTGATGATAAATTGAAATTTGACAAATGTTCTAAGACTACATGTAGCAAATTGAACCAAAGACTTTTCATTTTGAGAAAGCTAAATTCTTTGTTTTATCTTTTAGTTTGGTTTGTGTATTTGGGAACATGCGTGATGTGGATAAGTGTAAGTTTAGTAGGGTAATCAAACAGGCAGAGAAAATCACTGGTATGTGTCAACAGAGTGCACAGACACTCTATTCTACTCAATTGTGCAATATGGTTAAGAGTATTTTATCTGATAATTTACATCCTCTACACTCACAATTTGTTATGAATAGGAGAGGAACCCGGCTCATACAACAAAGAATTTGCACTCAGCGATACAACAAATCTTTCGTTCCCTCTGCCATTAGAATGTATAATGCTAACTTGTAAATTTGTGGATATTGATATTTATATAGGCTTTTAATTGTATAATAAATGTGTGTATTTTTATGTTTTATTTAAAACAATGTGTGTATTTGTTTATGTTTTATTTTAAATAATGTGTGTATTTTTATGTTTTATGTCAAAGGTCAAATTAATTTCCCCTGGTGGGACAATAAAGGTTTTATTTATCTATCAATCTATCTATCTATCTATCTATCTATATATAAACAGGGTGAACCAGAAAAAGAAAAACCAAGATTAATCAATGTTTAATAATATCTTAATATCACTTTTGAATAATAAATGACACATATCTGAAAAGCTTAGTTCCTCATCTTTCATTTGATACATACTTAAGTTGATACATACTTCATGCATGAATGAATAAAGACAATATGAAGCAAGGCTATCCAAAAGTTGTTTGCACAACGATAACTGAATTTCAAGGAAATAATCGCATTTCTAGAAAGTACATTTCTTACCCTTCCAAATAATGCCTCATTCAGAAAAAATGAGCAAGGGATGACATAAATTCCTGCCTTTAAATGTGGATTGAATTTCTATGCTTTTTTTTATTATAACTTTTTTCACGACTGACCGATTAAAAAAAAAACTTTGTTGCGTGTATCATTGAAACGATCCCTGGGGTGTGGCGGTGTGTGCGTGGTTTCATGGCTTCTGACTGCATGGGGTCACCACCAACGTAGGGCTGGATGGCTCAGTTGGTAGAGCGCCTGAACGGTATTCAGGAGGTCGCCGGTTCGAATCCCGCTCCAGTAAATTTTTCTTTGTTCACTTTTCAATGACTTAAAAACACTCAGTCAGTTTCCCTTGTGGTTATTTCACGAATAAAAAAAAACTTGTTATGATTAATCACACTTTCACCTGAAACAAAAAAGGAACCAGTGATGATGAAGCTATTAGGTTGATGCTGCTTATGACAGAGCAACAATTTTTTCTTGTCATAGAATGGAAGCAATCTGGAATTCTTCAGCAAGTTGATGGGGCTTTTCAGCATCGCTTCCCTGATCACGAGGTTTCAGCCAAATCAACTATTTGGCGGAACATAAGAAAATATCAACAGGAGTGTAGTCCTACCAGCCTGAATCTGAATAAGGGCAGATCGAGACAAAGGAGGATAGTGAGATCCCAAGACAAGATCAACAACAACCAATACATGCTGGAAGATAATCCAAGAATGTCTGTCAGAAGAAATGGCCATGGGCATGTCTGCATCCATTCATGTGATAAATCGGTTAGGTGGGGGAAAAAAATGAATGATTTAAAAAAAACATGGAAATTCAATCCATATTAAAAGGGTTCTTGCAGTGCTTTTTTTCAGTCAGGTTATTTTATTGCCTTCATACAGAGAATATACTGACAAATAATGAATGGCAAGTCTTATTTTGGTTTCAAACCAGCATTTGGTTTTCCTTTGAATGGCTTTGGAAAACGGGGAATTTCCACGCATACTCATGTAGGGAACCAACAGCAAAAACATAATGATAATGAAAAAACATAAAAAATGAAGAGGCAAACTTGACCTACAGAAATGGTTTGGTAAAAGAATTACACCACCAGTTGAGTGAAAGAAACATATTTGGCAAAATAAAACCAAACTGAGGAGGAAAAGGTCTGCCAGAAAACATATTAAAAAACCGCAACTTTTTGTGCAAAAATCAATTGGGTCACTGCTCTCAGTTCCCCAGATGACATCACAGTTTTGCTCATGAATATGGAAATGCTAATTAGCATACAAACCAAAAAACCTGTTTTTAACTCTGAATCAGTGTGTGGAAGTGGGTAAAATCACAGTCCCCATGTACAGTTTTTTTATTGGCACATGTTTAAGCCATAATATTCCCATTGCAGAGACCCTTTAAAGGCAGGAAATTATGTGATCCCTTGCTCATTTTTTTTCTGAATGAGGCATTATTTGCAAGGGGAGGAAATGCACTTTCTAGAAATGGGATTATTTCTTTGAAATTCAGTTATTGTTGTTCTATCCTGTTAAGATGTTGACAACAGGTGTCTTAATACATGTATGTGCATTTTCAGGTACAATTTACACATCTAAGAGGAATGGAAGTCATCTTTCAATGAATCGATGTTTATGACAGGAAAGGTAGGTCTCTTATATTGTAAGTTGCACAGAACAGACAAATGATCTGAAAAGAGGTGATGTAGTATAGGAGAACGATCTCCAATGGAAGACTTTTGACTAACCATTGTTAACCTCAAGAGGGCGCTCTTCACTGTTCTCGGGAAACGTGTGTCGTGTTACTTTTGTGCGCTAATAATACGTCGTAAACACAACCGGCATAAAATAAGCGCATAAAAATGTCGTGTTCATACTGCGCAGTGTCCGATTGTGGTGGCAGGGGGACATGAGTTCCCCAAGAACAAAGAAATGCAGAATATGTGGCGATTAGCAACAAAAGGGCGAGTTACAAGCGATCATGGTGGCTGACGGCAAAACATCATAATGTTTTGTGCACAAGTTTTTACTTTAGCAAGCGATACCAAGCACATTATATTCCTCGCCAAACATAAGAATTTCACATCAATATGTATTTTCGGGGCATTACAATTGGGTTGGGCGGCAATGAGAAGCCAAAAGTTACTTTTAAATGCCCTGAATTTAATGTTCACAGCATTTTCCTGCGTCTTTAGGAGAGTTTTTTTGACAATTGCCGTACTTAAAGCGACTTTTTGTTTGCTGCCCTCTATCGACAGCTCGCTCCAAAAGTCTCCCATTGCCAGGTAATGACAAGACCCAAGTTGTGCCCCATTTCGTGTGTGGGCTTGGTGACATGTTGCTGGAGACCCATCGATTCAAAGAGTGCTAAAAATGTTTCGTGTTGGGATTATCAGAAACAACTACTTGTATGTTAAAATCTCCAGTTATCAATACAGGCTCAGGTGATAGAACAATCGATTCCAGATATGTGGCAAAGTCATCAAAGAAGCGGTTTACAGTGAAAGGGTGATTTACAGAGTATGGCGGTCTGTAGATGATCACCAAACGTAGTTTATTGGAATTAATCCCAACAGACCATTCTGAATACTCAAATGAGTCTGCTTCACCACCAGGACCAGTAAGAGTCTGGGAAAACAAATGAAGGAAGCCATATTGAATGCATAAACTGCATATGCACGTACCCGTAAAGGTACGGGTCAAGGGTAAAAATACACAAAATCAAAAAGAATGAAAGAAGGACAGTAGTCTTAGTAAAAAATAAAAGAAATAGTCATAATGATTAATTCCAAAGACAGTTTAAAATTACGGGTAAAGGTAAAAATAAATAAATAAAGTGTAATTGAGTCGTAGCCTGGTGCTTTGCCATCCCTTAGTTGTTTGATGGCCCTTTCTACTTCTTCCTAAGGATTCTAGGCTCTTTGTCACAGTTGTTGTGGCACCATACCCAATGTAAATTTTAGCCAACACAAAGTGGCCAGTTGTATGTGGAAAACAACACTTTCCTGGTATTGTGAAATGGTAAAAAAAAAGCTTGGTTTTCATCAAATTTGGTACATGCCGTACTTTAACTATTGCCTACGCAAGCTGACACATTGAAACTGATCACATCATCAAACTATAAATTATCTTACGATATGATGTAATCAACAACTTGATACAGACTGATACAAAAATTAGTTACAAAAGGTGTATTAATAGTGTTCCGCTGAGGAACAACCCGTAATTAATTTCCATTGTTTCTGTTTATCTACCTGTTAATTTCCTGCTGTTTCTGTCCTTTGGGCGCGCCCATCCTGACGCGCGTCGCGTTCCGTTTAGAATTCTTATAGCATTATTTAGAGTACGCCAATAATATTCGTTTTGTTTCAGTTCATTGTGTATCGACTTTCCGTAAGTAACGGAAGCACTGTAATTTCTGAATCTCCGAACTGTAAGTAAGAGTCTGTAACCATTGCTGTATTTTTCTGAGAACTGCCCGTAATTTATTATCTAAATATCTTTGAACGTATTATATGTCGTATTTGTCATAAAACTGATTCCCGTTATGTTCTCTGTCAAGATTCATTTCACTGTTAATATTCACTGTTTACTGTTATATTATGAAATGCTTTTAATACTGTTCCGTTCAGGTTATACTGAATCAGGCTGTTATCCGCCTTCTGTAAGAGTGACTACTGCTGGTCTGTTGGGATAAAGTTGTAAGTCAAGTCGTTCTCTGTTTCTGTTTTTCCGTAATTAACCTGAATCTGTTATCTGTTATTATGTGAAACTTGAAAAGTGAACAAAGAAAAATTGACTGGAGCGGGATTCGAACCGGCGACCTCCTGAATACCGTACAGGCGCTCTACCAACTGAGCCATCCAGCCCTATGTTGGTGGTGACCCCAATAGTCAACTATCTTTGTTCGTTTGCCGTATCCTCTTTGAGTGATCCTCCATGTGCCGTTCCCAGGTTGCAGCATTGTTGCGTGTATCATTGAAACGATCCCTGGGGTGTGGCGGTGTGTGCGTGGTTTCTTGGCTTCTGACTGCCAAACGAACAAAGATAGTTGACTATTGGGGTCACCACCAACATAGGGCTGGATGGCTCAGTTGGTAGAGCGCCTGTACGGTATTCAGGAGGTCGCCGGTTCGAATCCCGCTCCAGTCAATTTTTCTTTGTTCACTTTTCAATGACTTAAAATAACTCAGTCAGTTTCCCTTGTGGTTATTTCACGAATAAATTATGTGAAACTGGCGGATTTATGTTTTCCGCAATCTGAATATTATCTGTAATCTGTTAATTGCTTGCTGTCATGTTTGAACCTCTGTCATCTTACTGTTTATTTATTAATATTTAACTGCTGTCTTTTTTCTTGATTTCGGATTCTTTTGCAGAATTGAATAAACAAATATATACAGTTAACCATACATCCCGTCTCCGACTCCCCTCGACAAATAGGTTAATGTGATTAAAATGTGATTTGTTTTTGCTTGTCACTGTACTATCAAAAACACTTGGTGTTTTCAGGTGATGTACATGTACATGTCTCTGTTATTGGCTGAGTGTGTGGCCACTAAAAGCCTCTGAAATGTAATACAAGTGACAAAATGTACACAAAAGTGGAATACAATAATTGGTGTCTTAGCACCAAAGCCAAAGTGATTCCATGTCAATTTAAATATATTTGCACTAAGCTGACATCAACGCATGATAAGTTCATGTATTTGTATGCAATATGAAGTTGTGATCTATCAGGCACATAGAGCTATATTAAAACTACTAGAGCGCTAGCTCCGCGTTCTCCGTGCGTAGATGCTTTGAAGCCATCCTGTGAGCAGTCATTTTGAATTTGAGTGTGTGTCTGCGCCAACAAGAAAGCTTTGACTGGAATGCACTTCGAAGAGTGTACTCTGTATGCTACGCACATGTACGTGCGAATGGTACCAGTAGCGGGTCTTGGTGACGAATGCAATCATTGCGTGACTGAAGTGCAGAGCGTGTGCGCGCACTGCCCTAAATGAAACACGCATTTTAATAGAGAAGATGCATCGGATTATTGGCGAATTGGGCACCTGTATAGAACACAAACGCAGATATGCAAATAGACGTACAAAAGAGCTTACCGACAGAATTGTGGGTGGTCGGCACCCATAAAATCTTAACAATGGTGCACCAAAAAGCAATAAGCCGAACACAAAAAGGTTGTTATATACCGGTAATCATTGTTTGGGTGTAAAGATGTTGAAAAAGTGGTACAAAGGAGTCTTGCCCCAAGTGACAATTGTTACTGGATACGGGAGAAAAAATAATAAAAAAAATAACGACAAGTATTGACAAGATCCAGTATGAAATATCCCCGTAAATCGTTTTTCAACATGGCTATCTGTCATTCAACAGGAAGTTCTGCTCTTTTAAAGGGAAAATTATGTCATTATTCAAATACTGTTCACTTGATAATAACATGACATGCATTGATGAAAATTGCAAAACGTTTACATCATACACATTGAATGACGTATATTAAATTTCAGTTGCTTGTGATAAGCTAACCGGAAGTTATCGTCATAATAATAATAATAATAATAATATATTAATAATTAAGGCATTTATATAGCGTTCTTACACAATGGTATCACAATGCTTTACACTAACTGGAACACAACACAAATTACAATGACAATAAAACAAAAGCTACTCAACAAAAGTCTGGAATAAGTGAGTTTTGAGTGAGGTTTTGAATTTTTGAGTGAATTTTTGAGTTTTGAGTGAAATTTTGAATTAGCATGACAAATTTCAAATGGAAGATCATTCCAAAGGTTAGGAGCAGCTGTATAATGAGGCAGATGAGGATGATCGGGTTTGTGGTTTTGTTAAGATCCTGGTATCTGAACTAGAACGAAGTGGTCGATTAGGCTTATATGGAACGATGATATCAGTGAGGTAAGATGGAGCACTTTCATTCAAACATTTATAGATAATAGTGGACAGTTTGAAATCAATGCGTTGATGAATAGGAAGCCAGTGGAGCTGTTGAAGGAGGGGTGAGACATGATCATACTTTTTTGCCATACAAATTAATTTAGCTGCCCTATTTTGGAGATGTGAAGTTGGCTTTTATCTTTGCTAGATAATCCTATAAGTAGGGAGTTTCCATAATCAAGACAGGATGTGACAAGAGCACGAACTGCATGGTGACATGTTATTTCATCAATTAAGCTCCTAATATGTGATAAGTTTCTAAGATGAAAATTTACAGTTTTACAAATGGAGGAAACACGATGAGTCACAGTCATTTCACTATCAAACACTACACCAAGATTTTTTATAGTTGGGGGTGGTTTGATAATGGTATTACCAACTGTAAGAGAAATATCAAGTAACTCTTTAAGAGTTCTTGGCTTTGCTGTGAAAAAATTCCGTCAAGACAATATTTAAAGGTGACACATATCAACAGTATACTGAAATGTACTATCTGTCAGTGTACAAATACATAGTCAGGATGGTCAGTACTTGATCAGTCACACAAGTTAGTGTTATATGCCATTGTATGAGCAACGTTTGATCACATGTGTCACAGTTCCACCACAAAATTAGACAAACGGTACTATTACATAGGCTTCACTCTTATTTCGCAGCTCGCCAAAAAGGGGCCAGCAGTGTTATGAAAGAGCACTCTCTTCAGGGAATCATGTACAATGGAAATGCATTTGCAAGTTATTTCAGGTAAAATTATTTATGTTCTTCAATAATCAATTCACAACCACACAAATAGTTTGCACATGTACATGCTTAGCCTTAAATGTTATGAATTTAAAAACCAAAGTTATTTATTTCTAAAGAGCGTTGTAAAGCATTTCTGTTCTTCCCATAAAAGTAATCCTATATCTTTGATGAAGACATCCAAACCATTTTATTATTAATTCATTCATCGGTCAAGCGTGTCTCTTTGAAACCTGATGTCAATTTGTCAACTTTGATCAAAACACTGACAAAAATTAGCAGAACAATACCTGTGGGTGATTGCATGATCAGCTGATACACTGCCATCAAACTTGGATGGTGGTAAGGCATAAGATGGGAAAAGGTAGTGGATGTGGTTAATGATGAGAAACTTGACGATCAGCTCATATGCAAACAAACGTCCTTCTCTCCACTCCCAAACTTCACACAAATTGATGTCCTCTGAAATTTCACAAAAAACACAACAAGTCTTCAAAGAAAAAAGTGACATTCACAATGCAAACAATTGATCAAACATGAAACAAATAATAAAATTGAAACCACTGACTTACCATTATGTACCATACCTGACTTACCATTACTACTGACATTCACAATGCACACAATTGATCAAACATGAAACAATTGGAAAACAAAAATAGAAACCACTGACTTACCATTATTGATGTGATGAAGTGCCATTATGCTAAGCTGCTTTTCTTGCTCTGCTGAGAACTGTCTCTGTAAAGTATCATGCTTCATTCCCTTGTCATCTTTCCATCTCATTTCTTCTTGCATTAGAGAATGGTAGTATTTAGAACTACACTTGAGCAAATTTGTTGCGATGTCAATGGTCCAGTTGGCACACAGAGATTGTAGCACAAGCTTGAGAAGTCCGGGGTTATTGCTTTCTTTTGCGACTTTTAAATACATGAAGAAAAAATAAATATCAAGAAAAGAAATCAAATGAACTGCCATTGTTGATGATTTATACCATAACCAACCAGTATTGGGTAGGCGGGTACCACAATCAATCATGAATATAAATGATTTTTCATTGGGAGATAGATAATATGCAAATTGGGCTTGCCCTTCACCGATGTAGATGAGTACTGTATACTAAGTGCTTGTTGAGTGCACATGGAAAACATCATGAGGTGGCTCAGGTGGAATACGAACCCTCAACCTCTTGTTTACCAGTGCAGATGCAATACCGCTCGGCTACCGAGCTTGCTGGGGTCAGCGGAGTGAATTGTATCCAATATCACTGCAGGTATCTTTTGTGGATGATGTCATCGACTGATTTTTTAATTGTTTTTTTTTTAAATAATTAATTTTGCAATTTTTTTTAAGAAACACATATAAGCGAATATCCGATCGGAATGAAACTTGGTGGGTTAGTAGGGTTAGTTAGGTAGGGAATGGTACTAGTATCCCAAATGTGAAGTGAAGTACATCATCGACTGATTTTTTTTTTTAATTATTGCTTTTTGAATAATTAATTTTGCCATTTTTAGTCAAACATAACACAGGCTTTGGAACTTTTTGGACCGCTGATATGGCTATCCATAGCAGTGGGCCAATTATGTACATGTCAACGGAGCATGGCGAGCTAGAAAATCAATACTTTTGCTGTTTCCACCGCCAATATGCACAGGCAATACATACTATGCGCGCCAATTTTAGACTCGGCCATTTCTTTGTTTCTCATGGCCGTGTGTATGTATCTGTATATGTGTATTGATGGACAAGCGACAATGTTCCTGATAGTTGTTTACGACAATTAAGACACTGCTATTTCTCTGTACTGGACCAATTGTGTACAATGTTTATTTTCTATATTTTATAAAACATAAGCGAAACAGCTCAGTGTTTGTTACCAACAAACACTGGTCTAGTTTTACATTTTCTGTTCTTTATTTCTTTTCATTGAAAAGGCGAACAAAGACAAATTTACCGGAACAGGATTCGAACCAGCAATCTCCTGAATACCATACATTCGCTCTACCAACTGAGCCATCCAGCCCTACGTTGGTGGTGTCTCTGGTTGGAATCCCGCTCCAGTCAAATGTTCTTTCTTCATCTTTCTATCACAAGGAAAACTTGTGGTTATTTGATGACTTTATTTCTTTTCTTATTTGGCATTTTTATGTCAAATACTGGGGTGGTTATTTCCAAACATACAATTTGCTGTCTGCAAGTTAACGTTAAATTATGGTCCCATCATAGCACTCCTTATTTTAAACATAGGATTGCTGCAAACAGAAAGTTCTCTGTTTACAAGATGCTATTCCATGCATGAAGGAGGTATATTAAGCCATGCATGTGCATATTAAACTCCAAATTTCTTGTACACTTGGCTAGCACTGAAATCCTGTGAAGTGAAAAGCCATTAAAACACATACATGCTGCCACATTTCAAAGATCATTTGACACTTTGACACACACACACAGCATTAGCACTGCTATGGGAACAGTACATCCCCCATTACTAAAAAAAGATTCCTTTTTCTTTTTAATCTTATTGAATTATCAAATAACCACAAGGGACACAGATTGGTTAAAGGCGAATAATTTACTAAATTGCCAAAGAAATTGAGTAGAAAGACTGTACCCTTTTAATTTGTTTGGATAATTGCAGCTTCAAAAATGTGAGTTTTGTATTAAAAAGTGTGCTTTGTGACCTGGTGGCAATTTGTGCTGGATGTTTTATAACCAATAATAGAGACATAACTTAATACAGGATGAGATCAGTCTATTTGACAGGAGATGACCAATAACATGTAGGTCAGCATTTTTGGTACAAAACAGCATTGTCTACTATAAACATTTCTTTTTTATCACATTTTTTTTTTTTCGTTCAAAGTTTGAAACATTTTATGCATAGAGTACAACAACCACACATAAATGTCCTTGTTCATAATCATACATGTATGAAGCCCTTTTATATAAAGCACCGTATGCATTTCATAAAATCAAATGTATTTTTTTTAATAAAGCTTTATTTTTGTGGTGCGGCTGAGGGTACACATACAACTGTGTTCAGGGGACAATCAGGGGACTGAAACATAATGTGGATTTTATCTGTCCCTATGACAATCTCCCACAAGGCAGTGGTCACAATCATGATCATAAAAATCCTTGTGTTAGAAAAAACAAATGGCACAGAGGAGCACTTTCCTGTCCTTTTTGACCAACCCCCCCCCCCCCACAATCTCCCTCAAACCCTTCCAATGGGAGACTTGTGACTTCCTGGTAAAATCAGCAAGAGAGGGCGCTTGCGGTCAGGTAAACAGCTGGCTAGGTAAAGTGCGTGTACAGGTGTAACAACGTTTACATCGCAAATCTGGGATTAGAGCTCTGCATTAGTGTCAAATTTCTATGATTCTGACAAATAATCTCTGAAATAAAATATCTGGAACTACTAAAGAAAATGTTGGAAAAGCCGGCCAGCCCCTTGAAAAAACTTTGATCTGCTAAGTTAAATGACAGTCGGATCATCCTTTGATTATTTTGGGCTGTAGTATGATGTCGTCTGGTGTATTATCTAAAACGCTCCGGTGCACAAGGAGAAGGTAACAAGACGATTATGAATCAAAATCATTCAAATATGACATCGGTAGACCATGGTTAATCGTCAGTAATCCTTAAACATTTACAAACTACATGCCAAGTTGGTAGTTAGTTCAGTACGATTTGGTCGGCGTACGAGTTGACATGCTTCATGTCAGATTGTCTGCACTGTTTTTGTTTCTTTGCGCCAGATGTTAACCTGATGAGTCTCCCTCCCTCTACTGACAAAGGTCGCCAAAAGTCTCCCATTCCAAAGTGCCCACTAATGAGGTGAACCTACACATCACAGTACAAGTGATATATGGATTTTTGAAAAGGGTCACAAACCTTTGACCTTTTGAGATAAAACTAGTAGCTTATTAAAGATATGGAAAGAAGAGAAAAAAAGAGAAAGAACAGAAAAGAAACATCAATCCATGAACACATACCAATATATTTGAATAGAACACTAGCAGCTTGTCGGACTGTAGATGCTGGGTGCATAAGATAAAGGCTGAATGTGTCGAAGTGTTTTGGCCAATATGGTAGAAGTAGTCCTGATTGAAGATGCTGATGAAAGATTGCACAAACTGAATCGTTACAGATTTGATAAGATATTGGATATTTGCATTTATACAAAATTGTATCATAATCAGGGTGCAAGCATATCAATGATTTGTATTATTTTAAAAAGTCTGATAGGCTAATACACAGGGATTTCCATCTAATACAAAACTGTACAATCTGCAAGGATTTTCTTTTCAATTTGAGGAAGTCCTCACTACCTACATCTATACTGGTATTTGCAATATACACACACATACATGTACCACACACAATTCAACTCCAAAAAACACACCAGAGATTTGGGAAGTTAAATACTGAAAAAAATGACAGTACCTTCTTTCCATATTTATAACCCCTTTCCCACTACAAACCTCTTAACCCAGAGATTTGCTGCCCCAGGTAAAGCTTCTCTTAACCCAGGGTTCATTAACCCTACCAATCTGTTCTGTTCCAATCTGTGTCACTAACCCTGAGTTTTCTTTAACACAGGACAAGGTAGCCCCTGAGTTTACGTGACACTGTTTCCCACTGTGCAGGCACTCCACTTGATCAATGATTAGCATACTGGAGATTCCAGAGCCCAGCTTGCACTAGCTGGTCCCTCAATCCCTTGCACTGCCTTTTTGCAAATAACAGGTTGCCTGCTGAGCATGCAAATGTCCAGGAGGTTAACAAATGGACATCAGACTTGTCCATCGCTCTATGGTTGCTGACAACAGCGGCCTTGTATTCATTCTTCAGGGACTTTAGTTTCTCACAGCACTGGCTTAATCGCTGTGTGATTGAATCCTTGACATCACCAGAATACTGGCAAGGTCTGAAAACAAATGGTTGTTTAAGGTAGTCCCATCTATTCACTGGCTCTGAAGTTGTTCCTCTTCCCAATAATTAATAAGAAGTTTGACTTCTTGTTCTTTGCACATCTCTCTTCTTGTCCTTTGGCACAGTATTAGGTTTAGAGGTCATTGTTAATGTACATGCATGTATTACTGCAGCAGAGTGTATTGCTTGTGATTTTGGTGTCGGTCAATGGGGATTTTTTTGGTCACGAGTGGACCTTTGACCATCTGAATACATCCTTTGTCTTAATGTTTTAACCCTGAAAAGGATTTCAAGTTAGCATGAGGCAAAGGTAGAAATGTTTTGTGGGGCACAACATAGGAGTATTAAGCTTTGTGATGATTTCAAGTTTTATGTCTGCTTTTAGTTTTACTGCCATCCTTGAGAACACCATGAAAAATGGAATGACATTTTATTCACTTTTTTATTTAACAATTGTTTGCATCTTTTATAAGCACATAAGCTATACACTGGAAATGGCAGGTTAAATAGAAATATATAATGTGTAAAATACTTGAATGGGGGGGGGGGGGCTGGAGGACAAAGATGGTCACTTGACCAAATCCAATTTAGACTGATCAGCTCTGTCAAAGCAGCAAAGTAACCATCGACAGAACACTTCAGCAAACTTGTCTGGTGCTGATCACCAAGCGATACTTCAAAGCACTCATTGACCACAACACTTTGCCATTGTTCTTCCTATTCTTCGCTTCAGAGGCGGTCTCATCACAATAAGTAAACGCCCTTAATTACCTCAACGGCGCTAGGGATTTATTATAGAAATATTCTAATTCAAGAAAAATGTATCTATCGGTTCCAGGAAGCTTCGCCAATTTGATGGCGACAGTGATGTGATCAAATAGGAAAGAAGAGCCGCTCCACCATGACCATTGTGCTCAATTGCGTGTACATTTTTTATTTTGTGTATTTTCATTTAATGTGTTTGTATTTAACATGAGGGAGATTAAGAAAAGAAAATTATTTTCTTACAGACGCATGGAGGAAGAAAATTACCTTGATGAGATACAAACAGACACTCAATAAACCTTCAGCTTCACAAGCATGCAAGAATGTGTAATCTGACTGGAGGACAGCATGCAGTGATGAATGGTCTGATGTCCATGTCTCAAAGTTGCCATCTTTACTCAGCCTCGTAACAGCCTCTTTCAACGACTGTAAAGCAACCTATATTTAAACAAGCAGAGAAACATTGTTACTTAACGCATGACATTACCCAGAACCACTTGTATCAAGTTGCAAAAGTCAAAACTTTCCTTAGACTCTTACACCATATATGTAGGCTAGTGCTGTGCATTGTTGGAGAATTTAAAAACCGGAAACCGGTTGGTTCTCCGAGCTCAGATTTAAACAAAATTAATGACAGCGCTAGCGCACATGTACCGATAATGCACACGATGAATTGATGCATAAAGTGATGTTGGAAATGTGTGTAAAACATGCTACAACTATCATTGCGACAAAGTATTATAGTACGTTAGTTTCTAGTCTCGATCAACGTGCGTTTTCGGTATTTCGATATTTTGGTGCCGGCAACATTTCAGAATATTCAGAGTCGCTCATGACTTTGCTGAGCGTGACTTTTCTGCTAAGCGTCAGATTTCTTTCCAAAAAATCTGCACTAAAGCCATCTGCGACCCACGGTACCGCGCGCCACTTGACTGCACCAAATACACATGTTGTACGTATGATATGTAGGCTTGCACTTCCTGCCCGATTGCAATTTTGCGACTATACTTTGTTGGTGCACAATTGTATGCCTTGAATAGTGTAGCATGGAAACCAATCATGGAATTTTCTGGAAGCATTAGACTTGTTAGGTTAATCGTTAGATTTCACAGTGATTCATGATCTGGCGATACTGCTGTGATTTTGGCTCTGGAAGGACAAACTTCATATCCTGAGAGCCGAAATCTCACCGGAGCCATATAAGTCTATTTATTTCTAATATTTCTAATATTTATCCAGGGTAACCCATTCATACAAAGGTGGTCTTCCATAGGGCCCTGATATAGAAACAAAAAAAAATACAGTCACTAAAAAGATGGATAAAAGAACCAAACAGCCACCAAAGGCAGGACATAAGATAAATTTAAAATTGAATTAAAAGAAAATACATAATTAACCACTTCATGACGGCATTAAAAAATAAAAAACGAGCCCACCCGCGATATTATTGTCACCGTGCTTAAGAGAAAATAAAAAAAACTCTCAGTATTTTCACTTTTTCCCCCAGGACCATTTAGTGGACTCATCCAAAGATCATTGGTGGCGGTATTTTGATTTTTTACTCCGGATTTCGCTGTCACGGAAGATTTTTGTGGTTTTGTACGATGCGCGATATCTCGTCAAACGCCGAATGCACAACAATTTTTTCTACAAAATGGGCGTCAGCCATGACTGGTAATGGTGAAGAGCCAGGCGCAGTAATCCTATAAGCCGATTATAAACTCTACGAGTATAATGGGAACTCTGCCAGGCTTTGTGATTGCGGTTACGGAACAAAGGGGCTTTCAAGGGGTATAACACCCCCGTAATTTGCGTCAGCAGCCCAGGTGGAAAGGAGAGGGGAAGTACTGGAGTAGCAGTTGACTCAAAGTTCCGTGGTTGAGTGAGCAGAGACAAAAACCTCGCCATGGACATGGGAGGGAAACGGCTGTGGAGTCCAGTGAGTTCCATAGTGAACAAGAGAAAGGGAACAAAGGCACGCACCAGCTTAGGTGGTCAGCAAGCATAGAATGTGAACAATGGTGCAAGAAGTAGCAATAAACCGGACACAAAAGGTTGTTATATAATCATTGTTCGGGCATAAAGACGGTAAAAAAGTGGTACGAAGGAGTCTGGTAGATTTTGCCAAGTGAAAATTGCTACTGGATACGGGAGAAAATAAAATAAAAACTAGAGTTTATGGCTGTTGAAAACAGCACATAAGGCTTTTCCACATATGATATAAATTGCTTATCATTAAGAATGTTGTCACTAAGAACGACTTTCCCTAACATTGCCTTTTGGTAAAAGAATTATGATCCTAGTTCTTACCACTTTTAACCCCTTCAGCCCGGGATTGTTTTCAGCCCTGCTTGTTCCGACCTCATTATCAGCCACCGGTCACAATAGAGGTATTCTGGCCCGGCTTTGTGTGCAGGGTGCTCGGCGTAAACAATGCAGGCCCGCATTGGTTGAAAAGCACGGCACAAAAGATCGCATTCAAGGCGGACTCTAATCCGTTCACGCCCAGATGTGTTATAATTTCATTTCTGAATTTGAGAAAACTGTTGATCATGTTTCTGATATTGATATGGAATGTATAATTCTTGGTGATTTTAACTAAGATTTGTCGCCTCCAGTAACTGATAAACATTGTTGTGCTTTACTTTTTAATAAAACTTTTAATGGTTTTACTCAGCTTATTGCTACTCCAACCAGGGTAACACACATTAGCAATACGATTATTGATCTCATTTTCGTAACCAATCCCAATTTTTATCACAATTACGGTGTTTTTCGTGCTGGTATTAGTTACCATTTTTTTAATCTATGCAGTTAGAGATTTTAATTGGAACACCTCATCGTCTGATAATTATATAACGTATCGTTCTTTTAAACAACTACGCTATATGGACTTCCTTCTGACCAAGTTTGGTTAAGATCGGCCGTTTCAAAGTGACCAAAGTGGCGCGTAGAATGCCCCTGTACAAAAAAAAACAAAAAAAAAACAGAACAAAAATAAAGGCTTTTCGCTTCCGCGAAAAAGCCCCAAAACAGAAAAAAAACAAAGGCTTTTCGCTTCCGCGAAAAAGCCAATGATCATTGAAAGCATCAGCTATGTGAAATGGTGATGTACAATCCTCAGCCTTGACTTTTATAGTTGTAGGTAAGGATTTCCTTGAGCCGGGAACAATTTGTTTGAGACAGCTCCAAACCTTCTTACTATCCTCAGCACACTCATATATGATACCACGATAGTATTCTGATTTTTGTCTTCTCATCATGATTAACCTTGTTACGGAGCATTTTATAGTCTTGCCAAAGGTTAATATGATTTAGAGTAACAGCAGCTTTGTGTGTACAATCCCGCTTCTTCATCACCTCTACTATTTCTTCTGTAATCCAAGGGCAAGGATTAGTACGAATTTTCTTCTTACGAAGAGGTACATTAAACATCAACTACAGCCATGAAAACAGTGCTCTAGGTGTCAAGAGCCAAATCCACATCATCAATATCATTAAATACATCCCAGGGAACACTACATAAATCCTCTTTACATTTTTGCTCATCAAAATTCTTAAAAGAACGATACATTATATAATTATCAGACGATGAGGTGTTCCAATTAAAATCTCTAACTGCATAGATTAAAAAAAATGGTAACTAATACCAGCACGAAAAACACCGTAATTGTGATAAAAATTGGGATTGGTTACGAAAATGAGATCAATAATCGTATTGCTAATGTGTGTTACCCTGGTTGGAGTAGCAATAAGCTGAGTAAAACCATTAGAAGTTTTATTAAAAAGTAAAGCACAACAATGTTTATCAGTTACTGGAGGCGACAAATCTTAGTTAAAATCACCAAGAATTATACATTCCATATCAATATCAGAAACATGATCAACAGTTTTCTCAAATTCAGAAATGAAATTATAAGCAGCATTAGGAGGTCTACAAAAGGACCCAACAAGACAGGGAGACTTGTGCGGATAACAAATTTCAACCTACACTGTACATGTAAACATTCTCCAACTCAAGAAAGATTTTAGGCTTTGCATGGTGACAATTGGTATGTGGTTCGGTTTGCGGAAACACCATGTAATAATCGTTCATACTTTCGCACTTCTATATCGTTCGCACTTCTCGCAATTAGGTCTCAACGTTTCGACTAGTCTGCTCTAGTCATCATCAGGAGACGACTGAAATGAGGGATATGAGGTTCTTATATGTGATTCCTTGGGATCCTGTTCCCTGGAGGAGCTTTGTGATTGGTGTTCACTGGGGTGATCCTCTCACACCTCAGTGAGCACCAATCACAAAGTCTTTTGATGAGGACTAGAGCAAACTAGTCGAAACGTTGAGACCTAATTGCGAGAAGTGCGAACAATATAGAAGTGCAAACGATATAGAAGTGCGATCGATATAGAAGTGCGAAAGTACGAACGATTATTACCGGTACATGGTGTTTCCGCAAACCGATCCACATTCTATAACTCATCCATTTTAAATCATGCCTTCGTCTGGCCTTAAGCTTATCAGAAATATATAAAGCAACACCTCCGCCGTGCCTATTTCTATCATTTCTGCAAATACTGATTCCGTCCATATCTACCTCAGGATCGGAGACAATCACACAAGGTTTCGTTACAGGAAACTACATCAAAGTTGTAAAGAATCAATTTTCTGAACAAGTCTGTGGATGCTGAGGTGGCAAACTTGATGCCTTTTGTATGCAATAGAGGGATACTACCATCAGCCAGGTCCTTAACCACTTCATGACGGTATTAAAAAATAAAAAACGAGCCCACCTGCGGTATTATTTTCACCGTGCTTAAGCAAAAAAAATGTTATCCAAATTTTACACACTTTCCCGAGGACCGTTTAGTGGACTCTTCCAAAGATCATTGGTGGTGAAATTTTGATTTTTTACTCCGGATTTCACCGTCACGGACAATTTTTGTGGTTTCGCCTGATGCGTGATATCTCGTCAACTGCGGAATGTATGACGATTTTTCCTACAAAATGGGCGTCATTCGTGACTGATAATGGTGAAGAGCCCAGTGCAGTAATCCTATAAGCCGATTATAAACTCTACGAGTATAATGGGAACTCTGCCAGGCTTTATGATTGCAGTTAGGGGAGAAAGGGGGCTTTCAAGGGGTATAACACCCCCGTAATTTGCGTCGGCAGCCCTGGTGGAAAGGAGAGGAGAAGTACTGGAGTAGCAGTTGACTCAAAGCTCCGTGGTTGGGTGAGCAGAGACAAACGACCTCGCCGTGGACATGGGAGGGAAACGGCTGTGGAGTCCGGTGAGTTCCATAGTGAACAAGAGAAAGGGAACAAAGGCCATACCAGCTTACCGACCGAATTCTATAGGTGGTCGGCAAGCATAAAATGTGAGCAATGGTGCACCAGGTACATGTAGCAATAAGCCGAACACAAAAGGTTGTTATATAATCATTGTTCGGGTGTAAAGATGGTGAAAAGTGGTGCGAAGGAGTTTTATAGACTTTGCCAAGTGAAAATTGCTACTGGATACGGGAGAAAATATAATAGGCCCCCTAAAAAATAATGCGGACAATTATAGACAAGATCCAGGCAACCGACTACACCACATGCAGGAGGGAAATCTTGCTGGTAAAAATGTCATTTTTCTGGTAGTTTCTCACTATCCCCGAGAGAATTATATGAAACTTTAAAGCTAAATGCTATTTCTTCTTGAAGAATGCCTGGAACTGGTTGCCTGTAAATTGCCTCATGTGACATGGGCCTAAGCGTCAGCCGCCACCCAAAATGTCAAAAGCAGCGTTATATACTGTCATCCGGTGACCACAACGGGAAATTATCCCGCAACTGAGAAAGCTCCGACCGAGGTGTTATCCGCCACTGGCATTATGAAGTGCGGTGCCTTCTCGCGTCATTTAGCAAATTTTCGCTTATTTTCTAAAAAACCCTATGGCGCTTTATCACGTCCTCCGTATGTGAACATTTTTTTCCGCGAGATATCACATCATCCGCCGTGGACTGGTTAGTTTGGCTTAAACAAGCCGATGACAATTGGAACTCATCATCTTCTAGTAGCGTCTTGCAACCAAGTATAGCAGTATTGCATGTGTCGCAAGAGAGCATAGACGAGCCGCGACATCTAACGTACAAGTCTAGTTCTGCATGGGCTGGCTGTGCAGCTGTGCGGTGTGCATATGTGATGTGCATATGATGCATTGTACGCTATTTTTAAGTCTTCGATCAGCGATCGTGGCTTTTGGAAGGCTTTTCACAATATATTTTCTTGTATGTGATAAGTTTGTTCCTTCTTGCCAAAATGGACACACACAAAACTGAAAATTAAGTATGTATTTACAGTCTACACTTTTAATATTGTTTAGCATTAGGCAAACATTAGATTTTTAAATTTTAAAATGTTGAAACCGGATGGTAAAATCCAAAGCGGTAGCGCCAAAATCCCTTTTTAATGCACAGCACTAATGTAGATTTTACTTTGATCTGCAAACAACTTCTATTTTAATCTTGGAATATAACTACACTTTTTATGCTCAACAGGCAATGCACGCTGTTCAGATTCCAGTTGTGCTGTCATAAATAAATATAAATAAAAATAAAAACAATGAGATTAAAAAAGCAGGGGCATAAAATGTTCACTTTGTCTATTCCGTCATCAATTCTTGAAATATTATTAAACTGCCAGATTCAACAAAAGACTATAAAACATGGGTATTTCTTAATTCACACACAAAAATAGCATCATGGACAGCAGCTTTTGATGACGGTACTAGGTCATCACATTTCATATTCCCTATCAATAATTTTGAAGAACAGGGCCCAATTTCATGGAATCCGTTACGGCCTATTTTTGTGCTTAGGGGTACTGCTACGCGTGAAATATATTTCATGGAATCCGTACGCATGACTCTCGGTTAGCAAAGAATTTCTAGGGTATCCGTGACCATTTTCTGCAAACGGGCTGTAGATATGCATTCTGCACAAAGTCCTTGCCTACCGTTACGGTAACGGTAAGCAAGGTAACTTACCAAAAAGGAAACGCTTCCCGTGAAATACGCTAACTGTAACCAAAACAATTCTGCTACCGTAAGTGAAGAAATTTTGCTAACGGAAACGGATTCCATGAATTCCAATTGGGCCCGGGTGCCTGATTTTCCTTACATGGCTTGGAATTCTGGATTTGACAATATTGGTTAAGGGTATGTAGTTGCCCTATACTAAATGATTTGCTTTATTTGTTTAGTTCTTTTGACATAATTAAAAACTCGGTGCATGTAACATATGAATGAATAGAATACTTATCCTAAAATACCAGGCATCCAAACTTCAACCCTATCCCTTGCTTAGATCAAAGGGATATGGCTTTTGGCCTATACAGATTTCAAAATGCTATGAAGAAGGCATAATTTCTATTTCAAAATAACAGACTTATGAAATATTCATGATACATTGCATATACAGTAAAAGGGTAATGTGAATTACTAGCATTTCTATAATAATATGCATGAGTTGAAGAAAACATTTCTGAAGGAAAGAAATGTGTGGTAGGTATACAACAGATTGTGAGGGAAAAAACTACTGGTGTGCATTATATGAAACATCTGACAGACCTGAACAAAAGCTAAAAACTACGAAATTTAATTTGTATGGTTCTTTTACTTTTTCATTCATTCAATTCATATCCATAATATTCCAAAGGTTCAAAATGAGAAACAGTGATGTCATTACTTTATTTGTGTAAGGACACTTTCTTCTTTCTGAGTTTTGAAGCGGAAATTTGATCTCAAGGGAAAGAAAACATAGCAAATCTTGAGCAAAGGTTATTCTTCAAAAAGGGAATAGCACCTACATGGACGTCTAAGAATAAACAGAGGAGTCTATTCAAACTGACCTTGACATCACATCTTGACAGATATGTTGAAAATGCTTTCGTAGCATTGTCTCGAACAGCTAGTTGAGGATGAGCCAATAGAGGATACACTAACGTATGGATGCGACTGCTGATAAACTCCGGTAGTTGACTCAGTTCTTGCTCACCAAACTAACAAATTGAACAGCGTTATATGTAGGAATAAAACAAGGAAATTTGAATAGTGAATTGGCACAATGGAACAGGAGAACTTTCTACAAAGAAAACAAGTAAAATAGAAACTACAAATACATGTCTGTGCAAAACAGGGCATTTGTAGTGAATTCCCTCATTCATGGAAAATGTAAACAGGCCTAAGTATGTGGCCAGGTACACGAAGCAATAAAGACTTTGTAGTACGCAGAAGATGCAAACCTTTGTTCATTTTATTTTCCTACTGATGCAGGGCTACAATGAAGGGTGTGGACCTGCAGGAAGACATTAGTCTCGCCCCACTTGAGGCTTGCCTCTAAACCAATGAGGTTGTTCCTTTTTAAGTTCATACTGGTGGCCATTACCAGCACCTTTTCCCGAGCCAATTTGGCTGGTTTGGAAACTGAATCGATGGTGTTTGCCCCTCTAAGCTAAAGAACCTACACCATCAGTTACGATCCAAAGCAATCAAAACTATCATTAGTTCTTTGTAATGTATATAGCAGGAAGTTTCAGGCATTTTGTATTAAGTCTCTGCATATGCGAGCATTTTACTCCTTGTAATTTGGTGATCTAGTTTCTTCCTCCTGATTACTACTCACCAAAACTGGTGACCCTGATGTGATTACTGTGCCCTAAACAAACAGTACGTGTAACAATTCCTGTTCGATACCCTATACTGCATATCAGTGTTGTAGGTCTTGAGATCGGCCTGGAGACCACTTTTTCCTGGTCTCGTTCTCGCTACCCTGTGGTCTCAGTCTTGGTCTCGTCCCCCTGTGGTCTCGGAACTTTGCTGGTCTCAGCATCGAGACCAGCAAAATTGTATATTAATGTGAACTTGCACTCACTGTGCACAAAATTACATTGGCTCGACTACTACAGGTAGCACTGTACAGTAATATTTCAGTCATCATGAACATGATGAAATGAATGTACAGTATATGGTACAACCTTGTTTTTTCTGTCAGTGCACATGTATGCCATTGCCAATACTTACCATATAAACCTGCACGCTTATTTCATGTCTGGGAACAAGATAATAATATGCTCGGTATCTCAAAGAGGTAGCAGAGCTTGCACCAGGGCACCAAACAATTTTGGCAGGACATGGAGAAGAAACTCCCAACACTTGAGCTACTACAATTGACATTAACCTTGTCATGATCAGTGCCAGCAATCGTCTGCCAAATGGAGAGGGATTCTCATGATGAGACCATATCAGGCACAATTGTCTTCTGATACAATGGAGATTCTTTGAAGTTCTTGAAGTGTAAGGAAGGTTAATTAACTTTCTTAATTAGTAATGTTTTAGGTCTACAAGGAAGCTGTCATAATTTCCAATAAAAAGTTGCATATATGATACATGTAGGCCTATTTGGAACTGTTTTTTAATTCTTTTAATGCATTTAATTGCACAAGGTCTCGAGGTCTCGGTCTCAGGACATCAGGTCTCGGTCTCCCCCTCGAACCATCGGGTCTTGGTCTCGGACTTCCAGGTCTCGACTACAACACTGCAGTGCATAACTGCATATCCATGACTTCACTGCTTCACTGCAAGGCAAGAACATTTTTTTTTTCAAAAATTGGATCTTTGATTAGGACAGACTCGGCCGCATTTTTCATTGTTCAGAAGAAAACCGTCGACTTAAGCGGGCTTTTGTTTTGACAGCAGGTAATTCGACATACGAAAGTATTTATGTACACAAACCCTATTCTTTCGGCAGGAATAAAGCATCACGTCGAGTTAAGCGGACTTTCAGGTCATCCGAGGTTGATTTATTGAGGATTTACTGTAGTTTATGTAGTTATTCCCCTAGTTAGTCTTCAAGTGCTACCTTAAAGACCTAGTTAAACAGAAAATAAAAACAGATGAGAATTTTCCAATGTGCTATTGGTGTATTTAAAAATGCCTGTGGGAAATTTTAAAGAGCTAGAGTTCTAGAAATAGGCTGAAAATTAGCCTATATCTGGATGGATTGATTGAATTATGCAATTCCTCTCCCAGAGGGTGCTACACATGATACCCTGTCCAATATTGATACAATGATACATGAACGCAGTTTACTCGCGTAAACTGATGACGTGCAGGAGGAGAGTCGCCTCCGGGTAACAGGTTCCCGTTTTAGTCAAAGGTGTACCGGTATATTGTTATCATGCACATACTTTGGTAGCATACTGTTATGTCCTTACTGACATTATAGGTTTATTCTGATGGATATAGACATTAAGATGAGAGCACAAGAGATGGTAACAGGTAGCACTGGCTACATCATGTATTGTAATGAATCACTGAATCTCAATGGCTGTAACCAAGTAACTAATCCAAAAGTATATAACGCAAGGTGCGGTATGCGCATGCGCACATACATGTAGTCATCAATCAAGTACACAACATTCCTTCCCTTTTAAATGAGAGCAGGGGCAAAATCAATGACTGAATACCATTTGCAATTACAATGTGTTATATGTGAGTGATGTGAGTGAGCAACAATAAGCCATACAATAAGTTTAACTATTCATGGTCTGGCAAGTTACTTGATGTTCATAAGTTTTTGAAAATTTAAACTTTTGAAATAACTCCATTTTTTACTTTATGCAACAAGCTCGACTACTTTAGCAATTTTCACCAATAACAAATCTACCAAAGTTGCATCTCATAAGCAAGGAAATATACCACATAACTCGGCATAACTAACTCCAACAAATCAAGGATTAATATGCAAAAATCATAACACTTAAACTTTTGATCATTATCCAAAACAGGAATGATTTAGCAATGATTTCTGAAAAATCACTGGCATTACAGCAACAAACTTATGCATGTACTGCAAATTAAGGAAAGTGATTAAGTGTTCACCTCATAGTCATTAAGATATTGTGGTTGACGTTTTGTACGAGTGGACACTCTTATGGGTATGGGTTCTGATGGTTCTATTGGGCAAGGCACAGGTGTGGGATTGGGTATTTGATCCACCGGTGCAAGGATGACTAGTATTGGTTCATCCGTATGAACTGAAACAGATATTTCTTGCTGTGTCAGTGAAGCTGGGCTGCTATTAGAATGCTTAACATGGTCTACATGTCTTCTCATCAACCTCCCATCTTGTAACTTAATCTCGCACATACTTGTGCTGAGGAGACTTTTAACTTGAACGTGCAGCCAAGTGGCTCCAACTCCAAAGTTCTTTATGATCACTTGGTCTCCAGGCTGAAAGGTTCTAACTCTGGAACTCTTGTCTGCTTGCTCTTTCATTTGGGTTTGGCCGCGTCTAACCTTCTTTGTTAGATTGGGTCTAAGCTAATCCAGCTTTGTGCAAATCTGTCGCTTGTATAGGAGTTCACTTGGGCTTTTGGTAGTTGTGGCTTGTGCAGTAACTCTGTACAGAAAAAGGAACTTCTGTACATAGTCTTGTCTCCAGGTAGCCATTCTGATTCTTCTTTAGACCTGACTTCACGGTCTGTACAGCCCTTTCAGCAAGACCGTTGCTATATGTTCAACTCCATTACTTGTGAGAAAGGTGGAGAACTTTTCAGATACAAATGGTGTGCCAATGTCACTGATAATAGATTCTGGAATTCCATGACTGGCAAACAATCGGCGCAGAACTCTGATGGTTGCGGCTGATGTAGAACTTGATAAAGGAAAAGCTTCTATCCATTTACTGTATGCATCAACAACTACAAGTACTTCTTTGCCTTCTATAGAGGCATAGTCTATTTGGAGTCGCTTCCAAGGCTTCTCGGGGAACTCCCAAGGATGAATGGGGCTATGTGTTGGCAATTTCTGGTTTTCCTGGCAAACTGGGCAGTCCTTCACTTGGGCTTCAAGTGCTTGGTCGATTCTTGGCCTGGTTCTTTGGCTCTGGTGTATGTCGGATGGCTTGTACTTTGTCTTCAACTGGATGTATGCCTGCCTTGTCGATGTGGTGCCCAAGGTAGCAGACAGACTCTTTCAGGAATTCACATTTTCCCTTCTTCAGTTTCATCCCGTTGTCTTCCAGACATGTGAGTACTGCTTCAAGGTTGGCTAGATGCTCTGCATCATCTTTTCCGGTGACTATTATGTCATCCAAGTAGGGCTTGCACATAGGGATGTCTGCCATCAGGGACTCAATGGTGCGTTGGAACAATGCTGGTGCTGATGCTAACCCGAACGGCAGTCGAGTATACTGATAGAGTCCTCGATGAGTATTTATCGTCGTCTACTTTCTGGCACTTTCGTCGAGCTCTATCTGGTGATAGGCGTGTGAGAGATCTATCTTGGAGAATTTCTGTCCTCCTTGGAGATCCTGCATCATGTCTTCCAGGGTCGGAAGTGGATACTGCTCAAGATGAAGAACATTATTTGCTGTTATTTTGTAGTTGCCGCAAATTCTTATCTGACTGTTCGGTTTTGGAGCCACGACTATGGGGCATGCATAGTCGGCATACTTAACTGACTCAATGACTCCCTGACGTATCATTCCATCAAGACAGTCATCCACCTTTCATCTGGTGGCATAGGGCGCTGGTGCTACTTTGAAGAATTGGGGCTCTTCCTGTACAGGATACACTTTGGCCTTGAACCCCTTCAACAAACCAAGGCTATCATCAGCGAACAGTTCCTGATGGGCATTGAGCATCTTGTACAGCTCCAAAGAGACTTCGTGGCTGCTGGTGATTTCTTTCACACTATGGCACGGCAACACTTCGGCTAGGGGTAGTGGAAGCTGCTCTATCCACTGGCGGCCAATTAGGCTGGTCCCTTCTTTGACGACCAGTAGTGGCAAGGTTTTGGGCTGCTGTTGTGTTGCATATCGTACTTCCACTACTGCCTCACCAACTATGGGTACTTTTGTCCCGGTGTAGGTCTTGAGGCGGCTTTGCTTGGGCTGATGTCACATGACTTTCCAATGTGTGCAGATGTTTCTTCGGAAACTATAGTCCAAAGGCTTCCTGTGTCAATTTCAATGGGTATGTGTTTACTGTTCACCTGCAAGACGACACTGTAGGGCTTTGATGATATCTTATTTACAACGTCCCCTTTCAGATGGCTTAGTGCTGCGTAGTCCTCCGTGAAGCCGTTGGCATGCTCTTTGGCCATTTGGTTTCTTTCCGTATCTCTTCTCTCTGTAGACTTTGATTTTGTCACACTGGCTTTTAGTGTGGCCAATTTGCTCGCATTTGTAGCACTTCTCTTTGAAGTATGGGCATTCACTGGCATAGTGTGGCCCACCACAGCGCCAGCATTTCTGGTCACATGGCTGGCTGGCGGCTTCAGCTCTGAACCTTGATGTTCCTTTGTCTCTGTTTGGCTTGTCTTGTGTTTGCTTGGAGGACATAGACTTGGCATTGTGCCTTCTTGGCTGCTGTATCTTGGCGTATGTTTGTTGATGCATCTTGTTGACTTTCCCAGGGGAACTGACAGGATTGGAGATTTGCTTTAAATCTTCTGCATCTCTGTTGGCCATTTCCATGGCTGAAGCAATATTGAGACTTGTCTCAAATGTAAGCTGTACTTCACTAAGTAGCTTTCTTTGTATTGCATTATCTCTACAACCTACGACCAAACGGTCATATAGCATATTATTTAACTCAGTGAACTTCCAACCGTCACTAAGCTGACGTAATCCTGCTACAAACTGTGCAATTGTTTCACCCTCTTGCTGCTTTCTAGTAAAGAAATGGTATCTTAATACTACTTCACTTGGCTTGGGTGAATAATGCTTTGTCAAAGAATTAATACACTCTTGGTACGTTTTCTTTGTAGGTTTTTCTGGCTGCAACAATGCTCTGAGGGTATGATAACCTTTGGTTCCAATACTTGTCAACAATACGGCACGCATTTTACCACTATCACTGATAGGCTTCAAGGATTTCCACCCATTCCTCAAACTTACAAGTACTATCCCAAGAGGGTACCGATCAAATAATTCCTGCCTTTTTGGCTGCCATTTTTGGCTACAAATATCAATAGTCAATCAATCAATGCAATGAAATGTATAGCAAGGCAATATATTGTAACTGATTAATGGCCACAATTCACAGTCTTATGATATATGGATGGGTAGAATACAGGCAGTCTCGTTTTCTTATCGAAAGTTCAAGAACAATCACGAAATCAAAAGTTCACGTACACTGTGCGTACCTGGACAGGAATACAACGTACGTAATGTACACAAGTTCTGTTCGTTCAGTCCGATCAGTTCACTGTGCACACGATGTCGGCTATCAGCTTTCCCGTTTCTGTCTAAACTCGGCAAGATGGCGGTGCTTGTATGGCAATCCGGCTATTGTCTATTCCATTGGCTGTGCTGGTCCCTCCGGCAAGTTTCAACTCTGCATCTGCAAGATGGCTGGGCTTGTATGGCTATCCGAAGCGGCGGTTAGTTCGGCTAGCTAGGCGGCGGGTATTTGTTTTGGCTCTCCCGTTGGGCGGCTGGAATTTCCTTTGCTGATTTATGCGAATTTGCGGGGCTTCTGTGAAGGCGACTTGATGTGGAATGTCCAAGCGTGCTCGAATTTGGAATTTCGCTGGCTTGGCTTGGCAAAGTTTGGGGCTAGGGCTGTGGACTGTAGTCAAAGTCTGGCTGGGCTTGGAATTTCTCAGGATTTCCGTTGCATTTGATAGCAACAAAACAGTTTGATGTGGGCGGACATCAATTGACGCTTCCAGGATGTCTGGGAAGTCATCTGCGAGTTGAATAGTGGCATTTGGCAATCCAACATTGTCAACTCCAGCTGGTCGGCTGACCGAGTTTTCACGAACATGGCCACGGCAAGTACGGTGTGCGCGTGGTGCAGTTCATTTTGCTGTGCATGGCTGTTGTAGGGCAATATGGCAATACACGTGCTCTCGTGTGCGTGCGTGTGCATTATACTATGCCACGCGATGTCTGTCTCGTGCACGCATTGACAAAGGTTTTATTTGCACTCTCTCTCTCGGCTCCTCGCCGATGTCCCATTGGCTAGGGTACTCCAGTTTATCCAGTTTATCCTCGTCGCCAAAATGTTATGTCCTTACTGACATTATAGGTTTATTCTGATGGATATAGACATTAAGATGAGAGCACAAGAGATGGTAACAGGTAGCACTGGCTACATCATGTATTGTAATGAATCACTGAATCGCAATGGCAGTAACCAAGTAACTAATCCAAAAGTACATAGTCATCAATCAAGTACACAACACATACTGAAACAGAAATCCTCACAGATTTACCTATAACTTACAGGGTGTAAAAATGGTGATGGTAGAAACAAACCGTTACGATTTTTCTGCCAGAAATGCTGTATTTTATCCAGAAAAGAATAAAACCAGTGACCAAAATTATTTTTGATCTTTTAAAGATCAAAAATAAAAGAGAAAAGACTTAAGATACAGTGGCAATTTTTCAGTGTTTTCTCAAAAAATGGGCACCGTATGGGACTGAAATTTTCACAGATGATTGTTACTATATCTTCCTTGATATTTTTGCCCATGAATTTGTAGTTCTTTGACAAAAACCAAAGTATGATATTTACTCCAATTTATGTAATTGTTAAAGTGACACAAGACATCACACAGAAGACCAATGAACATTCAAATATGTGGTAACAATGATCAGCCTTCAGCTCTTCTGCCTCCTTTATCAGTCTTTGTCACTCCCCTCCAATGACCTGATAACCTGTTGTCATTATTTAGAGAACAAATAGCGTCATATATGTACTTAAAGGTACTATCATACTTTGGTGGCATACAAAAACAGAAATATTTACAGATTTACCTTTAACTTAGAGGGTATAAAGATGGTGCTGGTAGAAACAAAAAGTTAACATTTTTCCACCTGAAATGCTGTTTTTATCAAGAAATTAGTAAACCAGCGACCGAAAATCTTTTTGATCTTTAAAAGATCAAAAATAATGGCAAAAAGATTTTTAAAATACTGTGGCAGTTTACACTGTTTTCTCAAAAGGTGGGCACTCTATGGGACCTGAAATTTCACAGATGACTGTTGCTCTATCTTTCTTGGTATTGTTGGTTATGAATCTGCATTTCTTTGACAAAAAACAATTAAAATCAACCCATCAAGCATGGATTGTGCAATGAAAATTACAGTACACTGTACAGGGCAGTCAATGACATGAGCATACTGGTAGAGACTACATTGACTGCAGATTGCACCACTTCTGTATTACAGGGCTCAAGTGGATAAATAGTCACTTGTCCTAGTTAAAACTAAGGGCATTTACGAAACAGAGGCTTAGGCTCATGCTTTAATAGGCTCCAGCTCTGACATCCATATACTAAAAATACAGGTTGTGGTTTTCCACTGAAGCCAAAACTCTGTTTTCATTTTCAAACCAGAGAATCTACAATTTTCTACATGTACTTCAGAACCGCAGCCAAAAGCCTCTATTTTGATACCAGTTATTTCAGAATGGAGCCGGAGCCTGAGACGGAGCCTGAGTCTCAATTTCGTTAACGACCAAGGAAAAGTTTGTCCTTTTTTGTGAAACCTCCAGTGAGATATGCCAGTCAATTAAATGCATAATTAGCGCCTCTAAGGGAAAGTAATACAGTATAAGAACACAATTCATGTACATGAAATAGAATTTTGGAATACCTTTAGGTAATAACGACCCTTGCTTGGGTGCTGTTGCTCTTCAGAAGTATCAGTTGACAGCACACCAATCCACTGGAAACACTTGAGTAATAGGTTGATGGCCATTAAAGCCCCCTCTACACTCTGCCATGTACTGCCTTGATCCTGACAAATCTTTTATAGAAAAGGCGACAAAAAATACAATTGAAATGTGTGAACATCATCGCAGTAGGTGTTGTGCTAATTGACATCCAAAGTCATTCACAGTGAATATATCAGGTCAATGCTCTACAGGAAATGCTCTACAGAACAGATCTCCTTCAACTTAACAACAGCAGATTACTGTATACATCAATGAATAATACTGGCAGATTTTTACATGAATTGTTATGTTTCGAGCCACTGGTAGTCAAAGTTGCGCAATTTCTCTAACATTATTAGTAACAGTCTGTTACTTTTTTCCCATACACATAACACGGGGGTTCTCTACAAGTCACTTCTACCCTTCCGATCAACTTCATACTTGGCACAGTTAGACAACCACCCTGAATAGTGTCCAGCATAATTATGTTTGTCATTATGACGTCATCACGTGAACCATGACGTCATCATAAGAGTGCACATTTCAAGGCTGTTTATCTCCGGAACTGCAAAAGTCAGAAGTCCGATGCAAATCAAACTTGGTATGTAAGTATATTGATTTTTGAATAATAAATTTTGCCATTGTTTTCAAGAAACACATTTATAAGTGAATGTCTGATCGTAATGAAACTTGGTGGGTAGGTAGGGAATGGTACTAGTATCCCAAATGTGAAGTGACGTCATCGACTGATTTTTTTAAAGATTTTTTTTAATAATTCATTTTGGCTATTCAGAGTCAAACATAACACAAAACACGGGCTTAATTAATCTGTAACTTTTTGGACTGCTGATATCCATAGTAGTGGGCCAATTGTGTACACGTGAACGTAGCACGATGCCCATATGCACAACAATACAAACTATGCGCGCTGGCCTATAGTAGACTGTCATTTCTGTGTTTCTCATGGCTGTGTGTATGTACAGTGCATTGATGGACGAGTGACAACGCTCCTGATAGTTGTTTACGACAATTAAGACACCACTGATAAACTATTTCTCTGTACTGGGCCAATTGCATGAATTCACGTTTATTTTTCATATTACCGGTATTTATAAAACAGCTGCGAAATAGAAATAGCTCATTGTTTGTCAACAAGCACAGGTCTAGTTTTTTTTTATATTGATGAAAACACAGCGACTCTGAAATTAAAAAAGATATGAGATATTATGCAATACTAGTTTTGAATTGTGTCTAAGTCTCCTAACATTAATATAAATAAAAAATATCTGCCATAAACTTTGAAGGAAGAAAATTATAGAAGCTCATAAAAAGTGGACAAAAGTGTCATGTCTATTACGTTAAAAGTGTCATGTCCGTTACGCAACATTTTGAGCTGGCCAAAAAAATTAGAATAAAAACTGTTTAAAAAAACGAGCACGTTCTCCAGTATAGTTCATCAGGCCAGCTGGGTAATCATGTGTAGTTTAACTGCATGTGTAGGATTGTGATCAGGGGAGTTTCTCCATGCGATATAGCCCGGGTATAAAAGCCTATGTAACCAAGACAGTGGTGGAGATGGAGTCCACGGAATGAGACAATAGGGATAGACAACCAAGTTCTTTCATGCATGCCAGTGTTTGCGATAATAGCTTCCTCCACAAACTAATGACAGTCAAAATGGACGTCTCCACAGGGCAAAAGCTACAAAAGATACAAACAAAACTAGACGTGTGGTTGTGTTAACAACCACTAGGTGTTTGGGGTCTCATTTCGTAGTGGGACTGTTATGTGAACATGTTGGAACGTCATGTAATTACCGAGTAAACAGTATTTGAATAATTCAGTAATTTTCCCTTTAAATAAGCATAACTTCCGGTTGAATGACGTCACAGATTTCAAACTTCACATACATGTCAAGGTGCAATAGAGCTTCTCACCTACCAAATTTGGCGGAAATTTATTGATTACTTTCGGATTATGTAATCACAGTATATCTTTAATCAACCGTAGAGGGCGCTTTATAACCAGCATGACGTCATCGTTTATATTTTCTTTTACCCATTGAGATTTTGTGTGCCTAAATCCTTCCGTTTTCGAGTTATTTTGAGTCAAACTTCAACTTCTGGTAACTCCAGAAGTGAAGGTCATTTGTACACAACATATATTTACGTGTTCAGTAACATATGTCAATATCAAAATTGTAGGTCATGTGGTTCTGAAGTTATGGGGCACCAAAGTTTTTCCTAAAAATACATGTAATTTGATACCCGATGAGGTCATCATGACATCAATCTTCTAAATACAACTAGACATCAAGACCGAAGTTCCCACTAAGTTTCATGTCGATATCTTGTAACTGTCACCAAGAAGTCCTGCTGACAAGTTTGGGATGAAAAAAAACAACGAACAATTACAATAGGTGTTCGGCTTGAACCCGAACACCTAATGAAACGGTCTATAGTATTAAGTGTACCGCGAGTGATTACAATGTACTGTTATTGTGTACTCACTCACTGTATATCTTGAGTCGGATCCTCCACCATGTTATGTGGGGTTTATTCACTGGTTTGAACCCATGGGATCCGTTATATACAGTTAACAAGTATAGAGACAAGTCAAGTGACGAACACAGAGTATATTACAGAATCGAACAGTATATTTATTGAACCACTCATGATAGGCTCAACACCATCTCCTCTCTACTTGGAGGGCTGATCATTTATATCAGAACAGTGAACAAAGGAGTAAGTTATATGTACAATGATTAATGAGCTTAGAACTGAGATACCAGCTAGACATGTGCAAGACATACATGTGCAAGACATGTCAGTCAGCAGGTCCATAAAGTTGGACTGCCAGGAAGTAGGTACAGTGGGTCCAGGAAAAGGTTGTAAATATTAGGGCCACTACTTGTCATGGTGTAGACAGTTTGTCTGACCATGTCTGACCACTGACCAATATCTCATGGAAGGTATGTATTGACAATTGACAATCAATGTACATAACAATACTTTAGGGCTAGCTCAGTTGACAACTGGAATTAAACTGTTAAACTAAAAACTCTACTCTATAAATGTCGCCGGGAATGCCCATAAAGGCGGCGGACTACATGTACATGTACTGTATATGTTAAAGCAGGCAACTGTAGCAATTAATTCACTTAAAAAGTATCTACCAAATATATGAACGAGCTCGGCTTTCGGGCTGTAACCCATGAGATACTGTTATTAGGGCTCAAATAACTGTTTATCAAAGGGAATGTTCATTACTAGACATATTATTAAGCACAACTCTACCCGGAAAACTATAAAAATACAAGTGTAATCTTTGCCGATTATTGTGTGGTGGTGATCACAAACCTCTGCCTTTAATTATACATGTAATAACATGCATACAGAGAAACAACCTTTTATGTCAACAATAGTATTCCCATAGGTTTTCCTACTCCCTGTGATACACTTTAAATGTATCGCATCTAAAAAAAAAAGAAAAAAAGGAGAGTAAATTATGAAAACTTGATTTTAATACAAGTATTTCAGTTCTTAATTAAACTTAGTTTACATGTAACCAACATGGAGTAGTTAGACGCAATGCCAGAAACAGTATTTGCCACGGATCATGAGGGGTTAAGGCCGACTGAGAAGAGCATGCACATGGTCTGTGGTGCGTCCTTTCTACCTAAATGCCTCAATGCAAGGAACCCGTTACTGCCTTCCCAAGGTAACCTAGTTTTAATTAAAATCAAAATGTGACACTACGATAGGCATATAAAGACATTGGCTATATAATTAGGACTATTTTCATGACTACAAGGATGAAGTTATTTACATTGAGTAATCGGCCATTAACGGGGTTGCCAGGCTGTGTGCAATAGTGCTAGCCATGTGGTATACAATGCACTGTATGCACATAATACGCACTGTACGTGTAAGCCCATCCAAAAGTATCATGTTTTACGAATTGACGCACTTAATTCAAGTCCTTGATATTACTGCTAAAATAAGATTCCGCCTAATACAATAAAAGGACGTAATTTAGTCCTGACTAATTCGGCCTCTATCTGAATATGTCAGCAAAGTTCTAATAATTACATTACATATGAACATTAGCAACTATGGGGTATGTTCACACGAGCTGCTAACTTCGCTGCAAACTTCACTGCTAATTTCGCTGCTAAAATATCACAGCGGGAGGTCGGTTGTTTAGCAACTGTAGCTAAAAATCACAGAGAGTCACACGCTTTACATTCACGACTGCTCGCTGCACAATCAGTGTGTGCAGAGGTCACGAAACCATTACGTCATTGGTTATAACATCGCTGATCTATCCTGGCTACTTCCGGTAGTTGTTTGATAAAAAAAAAAACGGGTATACGCAGAGAAACCAACAGCAAAAACAATAGCTATCAATAATGCGAAAATGACAGCGAAATAGTACAAATCATCATCATCATCATCATCATCAGATCGAGCGAGCTCGGGCATGTCTGACAATGGCACTCCACTGATCCCTTTGCTCCATGATTGCTGGTAGGTCACGGCTGCTTATGCAAGAGTCGCGCTCCAGGGTGTCTATAAATGTTGCTGCAGGACGTCCTCTAGATCTTCTCGCATGTTGAGGATCCCAGAGTAGAACCTGTTGCACCATCTCCTGTTTGCTTCTCCAGCAGTGCCCAATGAATCTTAGTCGTCTTTGAAGCAGTGTGTATGATACCTTTGAAAGGTTTTGATAGATGTGATGGTTGGTTATATATGCTCTTGCCAGGAGATGCAGAGCCTTGTATATGCACCATCCAGTCTCTTGGTCAGGGTGTTAGTGAGGGTCCAGTATTCAGCACCGTACAGCAATACACTTTCAACTGTTGCTCTAAAGAAACTGATCTTCAATTCTCTATCCAAAGAGCTCTTCCAGATTTTGTCCAGTTTAGAAGAGGCTGACCATGCTTTTGCGATGCGTATTTCTATATCCTTTGTTGTATTCCCAACCTTTGATCCCAGATACATGTATTGAAAATCATGGACACATTTCAGCTTGTCTCCGCCCATTGTATACACCTCACCTGTGTTGTTGTATAGAATATACTCGGTTTTGTTCTCGTTTATGGAGAGCCCAATTTCCCTGGTTGCAGCTTCAACTCTATGTAACAGGGATTGAGCATCCGCCAGTGTGTCAGAGAACAGTGCGATGTCATCAGCATATTCAGTGTCGATGATGGTTACCTCAGGATATCGTCTGCTCTGTCGCTGTTTTAGAGTAAACCCAAGCTTCTCATACCCTTGAGTGGCGTTGCGCATTGCATAGTCCAGCATCACGACGAACAGGAAAGGAGCAAGTGTGTCTCCCTGTAGGACTCCAGCTAGAATACTGAAGAAGTCGGTGTCACCATCAGGGGCTATTCATTAAATGAAAAGCTCATGACGTCATAGTACGGAGCCTTTTCATGAAATGTCTGCTGCCCCCATTGACGAAATTCAGACAGTTTCAATTTTGGGTTAGCTTGCGGGTTGAGCATGTGGAGAGAAAAATCATCAAAAAGACTCTCTTTCTGTGTTCAGTGTGAGACAATTTTTTTTTTCTCATGTCAAGTAATTTAATGATTATAGTTCTAACAAATAAAGCGAGGTTTGTTGAGTATTGAAGATCCTCTTTAAGAGTGGTCTCAAAAAGGAAAGACTAGAAGAATCTGCAAGTGTTCCCTAGTTCATCAACGGACCTTCGAAATTCAGGCCAGGAACTGCCTGCTTCTCTTCTCGGTTCTGGGAGCCTACTGAATCCTTGACGACTAGAAAGCCCATGTCCAGCAAGGTTACTCCATCTATAGAGACATCTAACTCCAGGTACCCAATGTAAGGAATTTCCAACCAATTAGATGTTGTAAATTCTGAGGCATAGATTATCCTGATTGATAGTAGTTCCAGAAGGCCGGTAGTAAGTTTGGAAACACTCCTCTGTAATAGTGGAAACCATGGAACCTGTATCTACTAAGCAATTTAACCCTATACCAGATAGAAGTATCATTACCATCGGGCAGGCTGAGACCAGATTATTAGATTGTTGGTTTGCAGTAACCCTGAGGTAAAGAAGAAAGATTGCCCCTTATAGGCCTCTCGCTTGCGGGGCTGCACTCAACGAGAGGAGTCAGTTTCCCGTAGCGGGGGTGGTGTTGTATCATTCTGAGGACTCCATCTCCACCACTGTCACGGTTACACCTAGATTTCCATACACAGCCGGCAAACAAAAGTTGCAATGTATGGATAAGCTATAGCAGTAACACATACAATTCTGTACAGTTATACAGTACATACATGATACAACCTGCTACTTGCATGCACGCAGTACACACTGACCGAGGGACATGCGCTCTCGCTAGTTGTTTTGCACGGTACTACGTCACAGAATTCGATTTTGCTTAGAATTGCTTCCAAACTGCCAATCCTACTTTGTGATCCACTGAATGAGGCAAAATTTGAGTGATTGTCATGTCCGTTACGCTGGAATTGACCACATTGATACACCATTTGGTGTCAAAAAGAAAACAATGCAGTGGGATTTTCAGACATCAAAGCATGTAGTTGCCATGTGGTATACCTGAACCTTCTCACTTCTTTGTAGCAATAAAGTCATAATTTTTCATTCTCTGTTTGATACTGATGTAACATTCCATATTTGTGACCCAATCATGGTCCAAATATGGCAGATATGTAGCATTACCTTATATACGAACAGTATCATGTTTGTGTAAAGTGTTTCTGAAAGAAAATGTTATCATCAAATAACCACAAGGGAAACCGACTGGTTAATTGAACAAGGAAAAATTTACTGGAGAGAGATTTGAACCAGCGACCTCCAGAATAACATGCCAGCACTCTAACTAACTGGGCTACCCAGCCCTATGTTGGTGGTGTCCCTAAAAGTCAATTATCTTTGCTCGTTTGTGAGTCAGAAGTCATGAAACCAAAAACTTACCACTATATCCCAAGGATCATTTTATCGATACACACAACATTAACAATGCTGCAAACTGAGAAAAAGTATAAATGGGGGATCACTCAAAAGAGGATGCGGCTTTTTAATCAATATAATCATCAAATAGTCCAAGGCCTTGTATCAGTCAGAATCAGCCATGGTTTCTGCACCCTAGGAGTTTGTAGTGCTGCGGTTAGAGCAGCATCTTCGGTGACTGGTGAGTCCAATGCGGGAGTGGCAGTCTCTACCGCACACCAGAGCAAATGTGGCTGGTTTCAGCAGGGTCTCTTTGATTGTTTTCCGGCCAGGTTTGTAATCTTGTCCTCACCAACCTTCAGCTGTTTACGAAGCCGGGAGTATCAGCCTTGCCGCAATGTTTTCCCATCTCTCTGTGTCAAATTTCCACAGGCAAGTTCATCATAGGGGATGTCCTTGGGGATACGACCATTCTCTATACGGCGCACATGGCTGATCCAGCACAGCATGATGTGCATAGTGGCAAGATCAGCATGTTCAAGGACCAGTGTTGGGCACCTTGTCGCTTCATCTGATGCCAAGGATGCGGCAGAAGCATCGCATGTGAAAGCTGAACTTGGCATTAGATTGTCCATGTGTTGCTCCCATACAGGAAAGTGCTGATGATGCAAGTGTTGTACACTACCATCTTGGTAGTGGTGCCCGGACACAGGTGGTCAATCTCCCCAGTGTCATTGCAGCTTTGCTGATGCGTTAATTGATTTTGGCATCCAGGGACAGGTTGTCGGGATGGAACCGAGGTAGATGAACTGGTGGTCTTTTTTAGGCTGATGGTCAGCACAAAGTCCCAGCAGGCTTGGGAGAATCTGTCCATCAGGTGCTGTAGGTCTTCTGTTGCATCATCTACGAAGAGCATGTCTCTGATGGTGGTCTTGCATATTTTGATGTTGTACAGGCTGCCGTCTGATCTTGTGTGCATGTACACTAGGCCTGGGCGATGAGTGCTTTTCACTAATCGATTAATCGCGGAGCGATTAATCGCGATTACCTGGAATTGACTATACAAGCAGCACGTACCTTGTTTTCATCATAGCGACACTGCAGTAAAACTGCACTAGCGTAATGCATTGATTCTTACAAGTTTCAACAGCGATCAGTTCCAATTTCCCAGGCATTGAGCAATGCCATTTTTGTTCTGATAAGGTATAATGCAAAATTCGTGAAGCTAATATCATCCATAATTATTGGTATTCCTTCAGAAAAGTAGGGTAATTTCGCGGAGTGTTCAATGTTGGCCGACAAGGCATGCAGTTACTGCCTCACGTACGTACACCCAGACATGGTCCCATACATGCCATGTACAGGTCAACGATAGTACACGATGACACATTATTATGTACACCCCATGTAGGCTGAACAGTGAACACGATTATTACACAGTTCACGATTACTGAACAGTGAACACGATTATTATACAGTTCACGATTACTAAACACATCGCGATTATTTTACATTTCATGATTACTCCACATGTTCACTTCACGATTATCATACGATACGATACAGTAGTCCAGTACAGTAATCGTCTAATCGAGTTGCGTCCGTAATCGTTTAGCTGAATGCCATCGCGCCATGCACCAAGCCTCGCTGGCCGGCCATGGTAGCCGAATCCATTGTAAACACGTGGGCCTAGGTAGTTGAGAAAAACTTTGTTGTCAGCTGTCAGGCTTAAATAAAAATTCACCCCGACACGTGTAAACTGTATTATAATAACTCATGTGTGCGACAAGTCCCGACAACCTTTCGTTTTATTACTATTTGTGAGAATAGTATTCATTGAAAATGCAACATGTACCTCAATAAACAGCGAAATGGTATAGCCCTCATTCATGCCTCATCCACGTTGACCATATAAGGTAGTATAATTAGACATGTTAGAAGGGCTACTGGCCAATGACAGTGTAATCTCAAAATGTTGTCATGGTGCTGTCACAATTGGGCGGGAATCCGGTGCACGTGCAGCAGGCAGACTTGATATCAAGTCGGCAATTTTATCACTACACCTGGGGTACGGTGTGCGTGTTCACATTACACTGTGTACGTCCTGCATAATGTCCAACATGCGGGGACGCGACCGCGGTACATATACACCCTCGACCCCTTTGACGGACGGATGGACAAAACACGAATGTCTAACGACTTGTCATCAAGTCTATTGCAGCTGCTCCATGCAACACACACGGCATGGCTATTGATCGACTGAGAATAGTAGTAACTCATGGAATTAATCGCAACTCGAAGTCACTAATCGTGCTGGCACGATTAATCGAGTAGTTCAGAATTCACTAATCGAGTAATCGACACAGGAATGTAATCGCGATTAATCGATTAATCCAGGCCTAATGTACACTTCTTCGGTCGAGGTTTTGGAAGCGTGTTTCAGGAGGAGGGAGAAGAGGATGCCAAAAAGTGTTAGAGTGAGTACACATGAAGCCCTGTTTCATACCGCTTATGATGTCAAAGGGGTCAGACATGCTACCCTTGTACTGGATGGATGCCTTTATGTCGGCGTTGAAGGATCTGATCATGCTGTGTAGCTTCGGGAGGGGGGGGGGGGCATCTGATCTTCAGGAAGATGTTGAACAGCTCGTCCCGGCTAACCAGGTCGAAGGCCTTGGATAGATCTATGAAGGCGATGTTAAGTTTCTATTGTTCCTTTAATACACTTCTCCTGGAGTTGGCGGAGGGAGATATCATGCACGTAATCCACACTGTGATTCAGGATAGACACGTTCAGCCACCGGCTGCAGGCGTACTAGGATGACTGTGGCATATGCTTTGCCCACTATGCTCAGCAGAGAGATGCCTCTGTAGTTATTACAATAGTTATTACTCCTGTCCCCTTTGTTCTTATACAGGGTGATGATCCCGGCATCTTTCATGTCTTGCGAGACACCAGCACTGGCAGAGGGTGTTGTGTAGCAGCTGCAGCAGGGTGTTTTTGCAGTGCTTTATGAAGTCTGGGGGACGCCATCATTCCCAGGGGCTTTGCCACAGGCCAAGCTGTCAATAGCCTTGCTAAGCTCTTCCAGTGTAGGTTCGGCATCTAGCTCCTCCATGATCGGAAGAGGTTCGGTGGTGTCAAATGCTGAAGGGGCGATGCTGTTCTCTCTGGAGTACAGCTCCGAGTAGTGTTCCACCCATCTCTTAATTTGTTTCTCCTTGTCAGTGATCACTTCTCCGCTGCTAGATTTGAGGGGTGCTGTCTTGCTCTGGGTTGGTCCTATCCTAGAGCTTTCTTAATGCCCTCATACATGCCTCTGACCTGTCCCTGCTGCAGTCTGGATATCACGGCTGAGCTCCTGCCAGTACTCATCATTGGCATATCTCCTTGCTGTCTGCTGCATCTAATACTCCAAGCTGTTCTAAGTGCTTGAGGGTCTTAAACATTCATTATTTTTATTTACATATATCACGTATACTGAATGGACACTTCATGCACCCTTAAAATAGTGGTCACAAAATCCATTTTCTAGAAAAACATCCAAAGCAGATATGTCTTATGGTGAATTTTTCAAATCAAACCTTACGACTTTGTCAGATAAATGCACAATGAGCTATATTTTGTGTAACAAAAGAAAATTCTCATCATCATTCAAAAAATCATTCAAACCTGTTCTGAACAGGAGGGGAACATGATGTCAAAAACAAACAAACAAACAAACAAACAAATAGACCACTTTCCACTTACTTGAACAAGTTCGGTGAACAGATTTTGATGTTCCTGGAATGTGAGATAACTGGCAATATGTCCGAGGCGTGTTACGCAGGCACTACGGATAGCGGACCAGACATCACTAAGTCCACACAAAACCAAAGACTGTACAGCTCTGAAGTTTGTGTGAAGGCATGTGTTACTTGAATTCAACTGTAGCCATTCCATGATATGGACCATTGTCTGGTTACGAACCACGGGCTTATTAGAAGCTGTTATGAGCAAAGACAAAAACAACAAACAATTTACAAGATATGTAGTTGTGGGAACAACCACTAGTGTTTGGGGTCTCATTTCATAGTTAACTGTTACACATGTGATCAAACATCCCTCATAAAATGCCATATTCAAATACACTTTGTGTGACTGATCAAATACTGATTATGCTGATTGCTGTATACCTACGCTGACATGGCTGACTGACAGCGTAGAAAATTGTGTCACCTTTAAATATGCAATATTGTCTGGACGATAACCTCAGGATAGTTTACCACAAACAACTGAAAGTTCACAGAAGTCATTTGATGCGTAGGATGTAAATATTTTCATTAATGTACGTCATGTAATTACCAAGTAAACAGTATTTGAATGATTAAGTCATTTTTCCTTTAAAAGAGCATAAAGTCCGGTTGAATGACAAACAAATTCCTGAAATCATGATTTTTCCTAACAAATCACACCCCTGACTAACTCATGCAAGTAGGTAAATGTACATGTACATAAAAATAATATGTACACTGATACATCATTTATGATGTTAACATAGATCAATGTATGAAAATATACATGTAGCAATACAATATAATTATGTACCTTGGGTGAATGTGAAATGCAGGCTCTTCAGCAAAGGAAGTGAAACATCTTGGCACATGTACCTGAAGTGCAGTAAGAATACAATATGAAGTTTTCATTAAGAAGATTAACATTAATGTCAATTAATCAATAAACTACTGCCTGATCAATTTATATAATCCAAGTAACCCCCAAAAATAAGCAGTAGTAGTACTTAAAGGGTTATTGCAAGTTGCACAGAACAGACAAATGATCTGTGGTGTACTGTAGGAGGACCGCCAAGAATGATCTCTGATTGACAGGTAATGACAAGACCCAAGTTGTGCCCCATTTCGTGTGTGGGCTTGGTGACATGTTGCTGGAGACCCATAGATTCAAAGAGTGCTAAAAATGTTTCGTGTTGGGATTATCAGAAACAACTACATGTACTTGTATGTTAAAATCTCTATTGCCTTGACGTTCTGCTTCCTGTACTTACTAAAATGATCAATTTATCTCTTGAGTCTGGCACATTCCTTGAGGATCGGAAGGAAGCTTTAGTCTGTTCTTTGCTAAAAAGGACAACCTCGACCTGACTGTCAACAATTATCGCCTGATTTAGTAATTTGCAATTTATATCCATACAAACCAAGAAAGAAGTGTATGACCAATTGTATTATCATTATGTCCAAACATTGTCTGTTTTCGGTCTATCAATCATCTTACAGGAAAAATCATAATACGGAAACTGACTGTTCTGAAGGTAGTAGACGATATATTGCTTAAGATGAACTCCCAGCATGTGACTTTACTTTTTCTTTTTGACCTAAGTGCAGCCTTCGATACTGTCGATCATAATATCCTTCTGAAACGTCTACCGTTAAAAGCTGGAGTTTCTGGCAAAGCTTTGGATTGGTTTTCATCTTATTTGTCAGGTAGAAGCCAACGCGTGTCCATCCAAGGAACCTTGTCAAAAAGGTTTGGACTTAACTGTGGGGTCCCTCAAGGATCTTGTTTAGGACCACTTTTATTCAACGTTTATGCCCCCAGATTATTTGACATCATTAATCATCAGCTGCCTAATGTCCACTGTTATGCTGATGACACACAGAACTTTGTATCTGTCTTTCAGACCAAACGATATCTTCTGTCAGTCTGCTGTAGATGCGATGGAAAGTTACATACGGGATATCAGGCAGTGGATGTTGTTGATCATCGGCACCAGACAGCAACTGAAAAAAATAACTGCTAACATCACAGTAGGTGATTCTATTGTTAATCCATCCTCATGTGTCAGGAATATAGGATCATGATTCGACTCTGAACTTGAAAATGAATACACACATTAACAAAGCTTGCTATGCTGCATTTTTTCACCTTCATAACATCAGACGCATTAGTAAATTCCTGTCAAGTGATTCCCTTTCTACACTAGTCCTAGTCTAGATTGCTAGACTGTGTTATCGTACCCGCCACCACGAGAGGGCGTATCGTGGCAATCCGCTAGCGACGCACGAGTGCACGACTACTAACTTGACTTCGATAACACAGTCTAGACGATCTCTGAATGTTTACCGTATGCGCGCGCACCTACTTTGCCTAATATATGACACTCGCCTGCATAATAACGCAACACAATGCATATTCATGTATCTTATCCCCTGACTCCCCTTGCTGCCTTAATACGTACGTACGTAGGCCTACTGTATGCATGTACAGTACATGTACATGTACGTATACATTATGATTGTACCATGTAGGAAGGAAAAGGCCTATAGTATTCGATTGTACAGAATGTACACGTACATAATCAGTATATGGAGGAGGGTAGGGACATTACACAGTGTTGAAGTACTGGGCCCAATTTTGTTCATGGAATCCGTTGCCGTTATCCAAAACTCAATTCGCTTACGGTAGCATACTTGTTTTGGTTATACGGATAGCTTTCACAGGAGAGTTTTCTTTTTGGTAACGGTAAGCAAGGAATTTCTGCAAAATGCATATACGACATCCCGTTAGCAGAAAATAATCATGGTTACCCTAGATTTAATTCTTCGCTAACCGAAAGTCTTGCTTAAGCGTGAAATCTATTTGAATGTCAGACAAGTCGACCGGTGAGACAACTCGACTTGAGACAGGTCGACCGGCTGTGTATGCACGCCGTGTATCGAAGCGATTCACGGCGTGCCCAATGGCTCAACGCGCGCTAAATAATCGTCCCGTCCGCTGAGACAGGTGTAGCACTACTATACTCTGTCATGTTTACACGTGTTGTGCTATACAGCGACAACTTTAAAATTACTGTAGCCTGCTGGAAAATGACCGAACAGTCAGCCTGGCCGGGGACTTTGTATGAGGCTGCTGTACTGTCTATCAATTCGCAGCAAATTGGGTATTAGTACCTGCCAACTGGATTTGTAAAGAGCATTATTTTCCTAGCAACACATACACCTATAGCCCCTGTAATCATAGATTCCCGAATGTCAAACAGAGAAGAGAGAGAAATGACCGGAAGAAGTCAGTCGTGTAGTGTGTCGGCCCTTTCCTTGCCTAGTAACAGAGGCCGCGTGCCTGGCTATTTTGAATTTTCGTGGCATGTGTGAAGCGAAAATTATTCAACAATATCGCGCACGCGCACTAGTTTCCCCCCGTTTTCGGGGGAAAAAATTCAGAGATCGTCTAGACTGTGTTATCGAAGTCAAGTTAGTAGTCGTGCACTCGTGCGTTGCTAGCGGATTGCCACGATACGCCCTCTAGTGGTGGCGGGTACGATAACACAGTCTAGCAATCTAGACTACACTAGTCCATGCTTTTGTGACCAGTCGTCTGGACTATTGTAACAGCTTATTGTATGGTCTGCCAGTAGGGCAACTGGCAAAACTACAAAGGGTCAAGAACGCAGCTGCCAGACTTGTTACAAACACAGGGAGGTTTGAACATATAACACCTGTATTATGTCAACTTCACTGGCTGCCCATTCAATTAAGAATTCACTTTAAGATCGTCTTGCTAACATTTTAATCACTTTATGTACTCTCTCCAAGTTATTTACAAGATCACTGTTATCACTGTTATGAGAGAATGTGAATAAACTTGTGTAGAAACAATGGACCCCTTTTGGATTATCCCAGTAGATGTTCTTCATCTACTTCGTAGTGCTCCAAGTCACCGTGGTTCCAGAGCAGGTACCCGTAAATCTACTACCTTCCACCCTCACGGAACTGCCATTGGTACCGTTATTAGTGAGACAAGGAGGCTTCCAATGCCCAGTTCCAAGGGAGCCAATTTCAATAACCTGGTTAAAGTGAAAACTGTACAGCAGCCCAGCTCTAGAGCGCTAGATCCGTGTTCTCCGCGCATAGACGATTTGAAGCCGTCCTGGGCGCAGTCATTTTGAATTTGAGTGCATGTCTGTGGAACAAGAACACTTTGACTGGAATGCCTTTCGAAGAGTGTACTCTATATGCAATGCGCAAGTCTGTGCGAACGGTACCCGTAGCGCGTCTTTATGACGCTTTCAATCATTGCGTGACTGGAGTGCAGAGCGTGTGTGCACTCGGCGATAAATGTATTTGGCTTCGATAATGCACCTGTATAGAACACAGCGCAGGTATGCAAATGAATGTACAAAAAACGTCCAAAGTTTTGGGCTTTCCATAGGTTTGTGCACAAACATGGATGCGCCCAGCAGGCATCACTTTTTACACGGAGCTAGCGCTCTAGTAATTTTAATATAGCTGATCTATGGTGCCATAACATATACATGGTTCAAGCCCGACCTACCCTTGGAATTCATATCCATTCCTGGCTATTCAACCTTTGCAAAATTGAGACTTGAACGCAATTGAGGAGGGGTGGCCATATACGTGAAGCACCATCTTAACCCTTCCCAACCAAATGAAACTATCGTCCCTACTAATACCATCCAGGAGCAGGTATCATTGTGCTTGGTGACTTTAACCAAATGAACACTGATTCCCTCCTTGCTGATCCAACCTTCAGCCAAATAGACCGATCCAGTAGGCCACGCCCACCATAGCAACGGCCAAGCAACGACGCACACGCGCGCGCGTAACATGTCACGATCGCCAACATGCGTTTGTAAGCCATCACCGAAAGCACTTATCTCTATGGGACTCTGTTTTGGAAAAAGTCACAAATGTACGTTTCGTCTCTTACCAGGTCATCGAGAGTCAGAATAACAATGAAATACAAACACCATCAATTTGTTGCAGAAATGTACTGTACTTGTGAAGTTGTGCTGCATTTGCAGAGGAAGGTATTTATTGTTTTTCCAGTTCGTAAACGTAAACACTACTGTAATCAATACCACGATCTTCAGCATGAGATCACCAAAATGGCTGCTGCAATTGGTGATCAGATTTTTCGCGGCTGTGATTGGTCAATGCAAAATGGGGCAGGGCTTAATGGATCGGTCTATTGTAGAACGTCCCACAAGAGGAGAAAATATCTTGGACAAATAATTACAAACATTAGTGACTGGTACGGAGAAGTGCAAATCATTTCTCCCATCGGCTTATCTGACCACGACTCTCTCCTTTGGTCTCCTAAGTTGAACACAAGGAGAAAACCAAACACCACCCGTTACTGCTATTGTCGTCCCATGCCGGACAGTTCAATAAATGCATTTGGCCACTGGATCAGCGACCACGACTGGGCCGAAGTCACATCACAATACGATGTCAATTCTCAGTGTACAAGTTTTCTGCAAACCCTCAATGGTGCTATTAACCAGTACTTCCCCACTCGGAAAACGAAACTCCACCCCGAGGATAAACCTTGTACAGTGTATGTCTGCACAAATTAAATCCCTTATCCATGACAGGCAAGTGGCATTACATCAGGGTGACATCCAAAACTGGAAATGCATAAGAAACAAGTTCAAGACCACCATCAGCAAAGCAAAGACAGCAGATTATTATCGATCCCGTATTCAACGGCTGAAACACAAAAACACTGCTAAATGGTATCGCTAAATTTGGCTACTCACTGGAGGCCAACACACCCATGTACCGATACACGCCCCTGGCATTCAAAGTGATGACTACGCAATAAACCAAAATTTTTATATTGCGCAATCTTCTGACCTGGAACCACTCAATCGGATCGATCTTCCTGCATATTTACCTTCTCCATCTCCATGCACCTCACTGTATCCATTCGAAGTCCATAAAATTGCGTCCAGGCTGCGCTTGACATCCTCTAGTGGACCTGATGGGATTTCTGCACGTATCATCCGTCAATTTTCAGTCAAACTCGCTTCTCCACTTGCGCACATTATCAACTCATCCCTCCAACAAGGAACGGTTCGCAACAGTGAAAACGTGCAATAGTTCCACAAGGGAATCTCCCATCCATTGAAAAGCTTCGACCTACATGTATTTCCTTAACGGACCACTTTGCGAAGATTGCCGAGTCCTTTGTCGCAAGGTCGCTTGTCTATGATATTGCACCAAAACTTGACCCAAATCAGTTTGGAATCAGGAAATCGCTATCGACGAGTCACTGCCTCATTAACTTTAATACTCCATCCCTTATACACAAATGCAGAGAAGCCGAAATCATCATCATCTGTCATTCTCAAATATATTAACACAAAAGCCTTTGACCGCATCGACCACACAATCGACATCAAGCTGATCGATCTAGGTGTGAGACCTGCCATTATCGTCTGGATTACAGATTTCCTGTCCTCCCGTCAACAGTGCGTGCGCTATCATTCCACCTGCTCTGATTGGTCACATATCAATGCTGGAGTCCCTCAAGGAGCAAAACTTAGACCCATCATTTTTACAACTATGATAAATGATGCCCACCCCTCCGCCCAAATACTTACCTTAAAGTATGTGGACGACCTTACATTAGCAATCTAACTTGCAATCCGCTTTAGACAACCTTGTCAAGTGGTCCGATTAAAATAAGATGAAATTGAACCCTGCTAATTGCACCAGATTGGACATCTCATTTAAGCGACGTCCCCCTACACAGGCCGACCTAGCTATCGACCACGTGATCATCCACGTCGGTGAAGGGCAAGCCTAATTTGCATATTATCTATTTCCCGACCAAAATCATCAAATTCATAACCTTATAAATATTGAATGGAGAGGGTATAGGTGCAGTCACGATGTGGCTCACAGTAGGCTATGCCAATGGGTATGGTTTGAGCATTATTTTAATTTACCACACATCCAATAGAGGACCACGTTCTTGCTAAAGCTTCCCCATGCTTACCAAATTACAGTTTCTTCATGAAAAAGTAATGGCGGCCAAAGAAATAAATTAAATCACCCCAAAATGATTTTTTTTCATGTGATTGTTTTTTTGCCAGTTCTTTAGACACATTTTCTCTAGCTTTATTCGAATAGGTACCCTCAAAATATGCTGTGTCATACATAGCTCATTTCTCTGCATATGCTACTTTTCGCACTATTGTTTTTCAATCACAGGATTGGGAATCAAAAGGAAGTTTGCATATTTCTCATTATTAAAATAAGACGTCCAAGTCAGAAGTACATTACAATATTATGGTGAAGGGTGCGTGACCACCTCATTAACTTGACACACATTCACGAAGTCAGTGGAATAGCTTTCCCCATAGCAACAGCCAGTCTGCCAACAGTCCGTGGACAATTCATGGAGACATTTTTAAGGGCTGGCCTTAACCCGTTCGTGACGGATGACGAGATACCTCACAAACAAAAAAATTCTGGAGGACATGATAAACCGCCATAGGGCTTCTCAGACAACTTGCCCGATTGACTTGAGAAGGTGCCGCACTTCATGACGCCAGTGATGGATGACGCCTCGTTCAAGACTTTCTCAATTGCAGAAGACGTGAGAAAGCGTGCTAGTTTCCTGCTGTGATGTTATCAGCAGATGACGGTATATAACGCTGCTTTGGATAATTTTGGTTGCGGGTGGCGTTTAGACTCATCGTGTCTGACTGTACCCTTTACGAGGATTTTTCAAGCATGGATACGGCCAGTTGTGTAGGCCGTGTTTGCTGTGAAATACCGTGTCCCACAGGCTATTGTCTATTGTATCTGCTTGCGAGTGGTTCCCCATGGACAGTTAACAAAAGAATTATGTTATTAAACCATGAAGCACCTAGTTAAAATTTGTACATTTAAACCAATTTCAAATGCACCCATATGATGGAAAGACCGTCTTTTGGGGGTATTTTATTATTTTTTTCACCTGAACCCAAATTTGGATGAATGCCAATCCTTTAGCAATGGATTGTGTATGTCCAATTAAATTCTGGTGGTAGGAATGCACTGTGAATGACTTAACAGAAATTAGTGATCTGTGTGGACTGTGGCCACTGATTGTGGTCACTGGGCGATCCCAAAAAATTATTAAAATCACTCTCTGTTGAATATAGTGTGTATTTTAGGGGCAAATAACTTGCCAAATAGACCACTAGCCAAAGCCAGATAATGAATTTAGGGCCAAAAGTTAGTAAGAGTACAAATTTTCAGCTCCATAGCTATTACCAGTATGAAGTTATGACCTCTCAAAGTTGACAAAATGCACGATGACACGTTTTCGCGACTAGGCCGGGGGACGAGCTAAAAAGGGGAGTTTTCAGCAAATTTCATACGGCCTTACTGAAACATGTTAACAAAGTTTCAAGTAATTCTGAGGGTCACGTGGGGATCTTTGGTTGATTTGACACGCTAAGAATTTACACTAAGCCTATGGCTGTATGGGAAGATAATTTGTCTGGCATGGGCCAATCTGTACTCTGGGTGACGTACCTCTTCATTTGAAATTGGTTTCAAGTGGTACCTCCAATGTTTGATCTAGCATGTTTTTTGGGGGGGACTCCCTTGGGACGTCTGTCGGGCCCTTTGCAGCAGAAAATTTGTCTGGCATGGGCCATTCCATACTTTGTGTGTTGTACATGTTCATTTAAAATTGGTTTGAAGTGGTACCTCGTTCGTTTGATCTTATGTAAATTGTAAATTTTGGGGTCTTTAAGAGGCCCCCAGGGGGCACATGCAGCAGGGGGGTCCCGGCAGACATAGGGCCTATATATTGTAACCAACCGAACTTACATTATTAAGTCAGTTGATTACTTATATACGTGTGCAACTGTTGACCAATGGCTTTGTAATACATTAAATCACTCACGATACCATTGTACCTTTGTAATTCTTGACCAGTGAATATTCTCTAGGCAGTTAGCTAGCCAGAAATTCCTAGCTTGAGTATGCGCAGCCCATTGGCATAAAGTATACATCTTTCTTGGTGCTCACTGAACTCAGTGAGGTGGGTCAGTTTAAATACTTTGACATTCTGGGCGTTGGCTCATTCCTGCACCAACCACCATGGCATGATGTTCTTTGCGTCTTCCGTAATTAGTTCCACTAGTTTTCTACATCATACACACTTATGTCGGCAGCAGCCAAACTGTTTTTCGGGGATAGCTTGTCACTTCTATGTGTACTTCCAAAGCTGTGTATGTTCCGTGAGACCTCGAGACCCTTGGCGGCATTATAAAAACACCTTTCATTAAGGTGTTTTTCTTGTGGTTATGGTAGCCCTTATATAGTGGGGGTAGCCCCAATTATTTTTCCTTATGTACCCTACATTTGCAACTTTTTGGAAGTCTTTAATTAAACCCAAAGATTCACTCAGATATGTGTTCAGATATTGGTACCTCGTTTGTTTCATCAAAATGCTCTGGGCTGCTGCTCTTTTTTGGGGGGGACTCGGCCGACCATTTTCTCTGAGACCTGCATTATTTTAAACCTCCGAACTATTATTTCTGCAGCTGAAAAATATGTTTTGGGGGGGACTTGGCCGACCATTTTCTCTGAGACCAGCATTATTTGTAATCTCCGAACTATTATTTCTCTGGCAGAAAAATATGTTTTGGGGGGTCTTGGCCGACCATTTTCTCTGAGACCAGCATTATTTTTCACCTCCGATCTAAATTTCCCTATATACTGCCGCAAAATCAAAGTGGACTGAACCTGCCAATCAAGCCATGGCTAACAATGACTGGGGAAAAAGCAGGGGATTTACGTAGATAGTCCATTGTTGGAGGCCAAGGATTATAAAAGCCCTGGCAAGGCCAAGGCCAAGGCGGAGCCACAGCAGGCTTGGCAATGGCAAAGTAAAGGTCACCGAACAGCACTCACACTTTGCCTAACCATAGAGCTACAAACAGAGCTCTATGGCCTAACCCAGAATGTACATGTACAGTATGTGAAATAATAAGCCTATTTAATAAGTCAAATTTTCTTCCTTTCAATGAATTATAATGCGCTCAGTTTCCCTTGTGGTTATTTTAAAATTAAATAATAAGCCTGTGAAAACTTGAGCTCAATATGACATCTGAGTCCCGAGAAGAAGTGAAAACTCAAATCATTTTTCTTAATATAAACCATAAAGAAGGATTTTTTCCAAATTTGTGTTTGGTTTTACTTTTTCTGGATAAATACACCATTTCAGGTGGAAATATTTTAACGATATGTTTCTACCAGCATCATCTTCATAACCTGAAAGTTACAATGTACATTATACGTTAATCTGTGAACATTTGTGTTTTTAATTCTGGTATTAAGGTATGTTACTTATTCTGTACTGTCCATTTACGCTTCTCTCCTTAAAGACAATGGATTTCAATCTGCTCAGGTTTCTATCTGCACCGAACATGAACTTTACAGAATTTGGAATTGCTGAACCTTGTTCTACCAAAAAAGCTCAAAATTGAGGCTCTGCCTGGAGCACTAGCATATTAAAAATGTCAATATCAATTTGTTACCTTACATATTTTTATCAGTATGAACACGAAGCTAAAGGTTTCACACAGTGTTTCTAAAACCTTCCTTTATGTCATTATCAATCATGAAAGTGAATATTACATTTATGAACAGTACTTTGAATTATACTTACCACCTTAAATATTCATCAAGTATGTTATTCAGTCTTTCTTTCAGCTGTGCATGCTGCTCTGTAGATATAGCAGCAAATGGTCTCCCTTGACTCTTTTGGCTGCTCGAAATATTGTGGTTATTTGCCTCAGACCAGCTGAACCTCCTTTCGAACAGATATAATGTAAACCTTTTAATAGAAAGAATAATGAAATACATTTTTAATATTACTCATTTGAATTCACACAAATCTTTTTACTATAAAATGGAGAAAATTTAACAGTATTACATAAATTTGCATTGCTTGTGTTAATTTGTTCTGTTTGTCAGTAAACCTTATTACCTATATTGCAGTGTTTCCCCTGGCTATTCAAAATTGCATTTTTTGCCAATACTGCTGCCTCACACTTAATACAGAAATATAAATAATTTTGTTTAATACAATCTGCTGATCATCACAGAAAATTCTTTAAAATCTTTAATAATAATAATAATAATAATGGCCACTTATAATGCGCCGGTATCTGCCAAGCATGACGCTCACGGCGCAAAACAAAACAAAGAAACACAATTATACCAAAAAATGGTTGGTAAACAGAAGAGTTTTCAGATGACACTTAAATAAATATAGGGAATCAACTTGGCGGAGTTCATGTGGTACATGTGGTAGACTGTTCCAGAGTTGTGGGGCAGCTTGGGTGAAGGAGCGGTCTTCCCCAGGAGTGAAAGATGCGGGGAGCAGCCAATTGCTGTGACCTGGCAGAGCGGAGTCTCCTTGTGGGCTGGTTCTTGGTGATGATGTTGTTGATGTAGCCAGGTGAGATGCCATGTCAGCAGTGAAAAACAATACGGTCAGTGATTGGGAGCCAATGGAGAGATTTCAGTTTGAGGGTTATATGGGTAGAATGTTTGGATAGGGTGACAAGACGAGCAGAGCCATTTTGAAGGCGTTGAAGCTTATCAATCAGATATTGTGTTAGGTTGTAGAAAAGGGAAATGAACAGATATGGATACAGATGCCACATGATTGATATGTTACATGTGACAGTCAAAGATGACACCAAGGTTACGGCATTTGGGAGCTGACTGGATGTTACAATCACCAACCCGGATGCTGGGGATGTTGACTTTGCTGAGTTGATGTTTCAAGCCAAATAGAATGAACTCTGATTTTAAAAGTGTCATTCAGCTTGAGACTATTACTAGCCTTCATCCACATCCTGATGTCATCGATGCAGGCCTCTTCCGTTCATTGCACGTGCATTTTGAGAGATCAGTAGTATTTATGGACACAGAGCGAATTCAAAGAGAATGTTTCTGAACAAATTGCCATAGAAAAATTCTTTTTGACATTTATTCTTAATCATTTTTATCACAAATTTGGTAGGAACAGATGAATGGAAATATTTCAAGATCAACAGTGCAAGCTTCAATTCAATTAATGAATGTACATGTATGTCAGTATGTAGGCTCATGGAGGAGCTTTCTGTTCTGGATCTGAAAGTACCGTTCACCCATACATTTTTTAAACATGTTTGGTCAATCAGGCTTACAAGGTATGTCAATTCATTATTTGGTGTTTGTTTAATGCACAGAACCCCAGATGGGATCACTCCAACGGGTGGGAAGAAGAGAGAAAGCTCTGGAGACCATCGGGAGGGAACAGTGAGTCTCTCCTCCTAGGCCTCATATAATTCCAATTATATGGCAGGTAAGTACCCTTACATAATTGGAAATTATATTTCACCCCAGTCGTCTAGACTCACTTTGTATGCTTCAAAGCTGAGCCACTGAGGACTGCTACTCCAAACCTGAAGAGGCAACATCCAGCCAGTAGTATATTCTGACAGCACTAGTGGAAGTCCATCAGTCAGCTGTTAATAAAATCTGTGCTGTACACAGCCCGACTGAGCTGCTGCTGAAGTAGCTGCCCTGCTGGTAGAAAGGGCTAGAAAAATATGCCAGTCAGGCCAAAACAGCGATGGTTGAAGACATGACAGCAAGGAAGGGCTACACAAACGACAGAAACAAACTTGTCCCATGTCATTCCCTGGCCTCGGAAGGGTTCGCCTGCTAAAGATACTCATCTGGTATCTTTAACCATACTACTTGCTGTCTGGCAGATAGTTGTACAAGGAGATAGCCTGAGTTGGTGAGATGCAGTTGATGTCGACGATAAGCTGGGTATACTGGTGAAAGGGTTCTGTGCAAGAATTGCACATCCAACGCTGACAGGGATGGGCAGCGTCCTGCAGCGACAAATGCAAGTAACCTGCAGACTATCGTAGTCAGCAAACCAAAGGTACATGTAGCTCCTACAAGAAGGAAGAGAATGAAGGTACCTGAGGACTGTCCTTGCGTCTCAGCCAGGTTGCCCGATACCTGGCTGAGAGGGATGAACATCATGACACCCTTTAAGTATCTGGTCATCAAGGGATGTAGACCCACCGGAACATCCTTGAGTGGAGCGTGAGCAGATGAAATAGCTGACCGACAAACATAGAGTATTTGGTATTGGAGGCCTCCATCCAATAGCCTGTGGAGGGATTCCAGTATAGCAGCTTCTATGCAGAGTTGAACCGTGCATTAGTCACTGGGCCCCAGGATGACAATGGCCTCCAAAAACCTCATGATGAGAGGAGTCACATGATAGCATTCATATTCTAATGACAAGCTGTTGTTGTTGTTGTTGTTGTAGAGTGACAGGTTGTCCATACACCAACTGGGAGAAGAACTGGAGGCTGTATGGCAAGTTCCAAAAAGTGAAGATATCAAGCTTGTGTCTTCCACACTGGAGACACAAGGAGAACCGTGGCCCTATCCAATGGTATCCAAGGAGGCATCTCGGAGAAGAGCCAATGGGGCAGACAAGTAAGCTGCCAGCTCCCTCCAGTTGACCGTGAAGGTATCTACTCTCCATGCAAGAGGATCTGGTTGCCACAATAAGTTTCTTGGGAGTTGGCTGAAAAAACGTGAAGCAAATAGACTAGACTGATGGCTGGGAGCACGTCACTTGAACAAGTCTGACAAACACTTCTGGATGCAAGTGTCATTTCTGCTGCTGATCAGTCAGGCCAACTGGTCTACCGATGTGATGTGTGCTCCTGGCAGGCATTCTGCTGTGAGAGTAAGTTTCCTGCATGGCATCACATCCACAATTCCACTGCGAGGCTGGACATTCCTGGAGAATGAGTACCCCCTTCGATTGATGTTAGACAGAGCAGTGGTGTCTACTTGTGAATGGATGCATACATCTTGATGATGGCTGACTAATGAACAAAGGGCACCGAAGACTGAGAGTAGCTGAATGATACTGTATGTAGAAAGTGTACGTTTCATTTCATTCATTTTATTTATTATTTCTCAGGAACAAGAAAGCAACAGAAGGCATAATACAAACAAGAAAATAAACAAAATGACAAAACCAAACAGTAGATGAACAGTACATGGTACATGTAACACCCCCGAAGGATTGCCAGATGTGAAATAAATCACAATCGAGTGGCTCTCCAAATGCTGCCATGCGAGATAGCAATACATGTACATGTTAACAAGATCTTCAAACAATAAAAGCAATAAATAAACAATTACAAGTACATGTATGTGGATCGGTTTGCGGTTTACAAGTATGTGGAAAAATAAATAAATTACACTAGGTCAATCAATAAATCGTTAATTAATGGCGAAGGCATACTTAAGATGGGAATACAATGGATTTACCAGGATACAGAATATGATTTTGTAGCATATTGCTAAACTTTATAGGCAAATTAAAAACAATTTGTTCCTTAATATTAGATGGAAGACTGTCCCATAATCTAAGAAACCTAACAAAAAGAGAATAGCGCAAGCAGTTGGTCCGACCCCCCTTATGAAGAAACTTAACAGAGTCACAATGCCTAGAGTTGAGGGTAATGAATCTACGAGTGTGAACATCAAATAAATTATACAAGCATTCAACAACAAAGGAAATTGACAAAAAGTGTAGACAACATAAGAATTCCTAATTGCAAACATCTTAATGGGCAATAAACATCTCAATGGGTAATTAATTGTCGAAACATTGAGAGACCAGTGGCCCCTGCACTGATTTCCTCACAGACATTCATGACATTTGCTCCAACCTTGAAGCAATGCATCTGTCTGGATGGTGAAGTTCCTGTCCAGTTGTAGACTGTGGTAGAAGACTGGTACTGGTAGCACTGCTTTGATTGTTGATGATAAGCGACCGAGCAGTAGCCAAGCACTGTACTGTTAAGACAGTCAGATCTACAGTGTTCCAGTACCTATTAAAGTGACCTACTTGTGAGGCGAGGATGAAGTCAAGGTCTCGGAATAGACATGATTGATGAGAAAAACCAAAATATCTGCTGTTATGGCTCTCACTGAAACTTGTCATGATTGACCACAAATCCAAATTGGTTGTGGCTGACAACCTTCTCCTTGCATTTGTCGGATGATCTGCCCCGAAATAGTACCTAAACTAGGTAGAAGACATCTCAAATAGCTGCATTAGCTATGTGATGGAGGTGAGCAGCAACTAGCTTCACGATGGTGGAGAATGTTCTTGCAGCACTAGAAAGTCCAAAAGGGAGACGAGCAAACTGGAATATCTTGTAGTACCAAACAACAGAGATTCACGCAATGATCCCTGTGAATGGGTACAAAAAGTAGGCTAGGCGTCCATGAGGTCTACATGTATAGACCCCAGCAAGTCCCCTTGGAGTAAGAAGCTGCTGTAAGAGCAATCCCTTCATGAGTAGCTGAAAATAAACCGGTATTCCTTCTGGTAACTGAAATAGGAACTGAAGAACTTCTAAATATGCAGCCTTGACAAGATCGAAGAAACCAACTGTCCTGGGTGAGAGTTCTACAACATCAAATTATGAACAAAAAACATGAGACGACTGCCTGAGGTAAACAAGCTACTAAGACTTATCTTCACTAGTGCATGTGACCTTGGGATTGCTCCAGGAAGACCACAGAGGCTGCCTGAAATTCCCAAAACTGGAGGAGATACTACTCAACTGCAAAATGAACTTGACCCTCTGTAATAGGTGTTGACCCCAGCTATGGGGAAAACATGTCCCCTCTCGAGGGAAGAGTAGAGAATGAAGTTCCTTTAGTGACCACTGAAACAAGTTTCCTGTCTTCTCTGCCTCCTCTTAATCTTTGATGAGGTTTCCCTCGACTCCATGGATGGCACATTCCTCTTCAAGGAACCAATGCGATGGTCAACGAAATGTAGATCATCATGGGCCAAGGCAAGGCTCTGACTGGCCAAACCCAGGAGAATAAAGCAGAGGTGACAAGATCTTTCACCATGGCCCTGTCCATCTGGTATACGCATGATGAATCAATCAGGGCATCAACAATTGAGGCAGCGTCGTAGTAAAGAGATGATAATGGGCAATTTTTTTGGCATCTTGTAATAGGCATAGACAATCAATGAGTGACCAAAGAAGAGCAAGCTCCTTAAAAGTTTGATCTCACCTGCCCTGGTTGTGAAGTTTGGGAGCAGAGAAAAAACATCTCCTGCTCAGCTGGGGTGAGATTGTTGGCCAGTCCCTCCTATATTTATACCGGTATCTCCTTATGGCCAGGTATGCTGGACCAAAGCTCTGACCACACAACAGGGCCAAGATCAAGTAGTGGCATATCGTGACTAGATAATTCCATATGATTCAGCTGTAGTACAAGGGCTATCAATAAATATGTCTGCGGCGCAAGACACATCACTGACAAGGTCAGATGAAAATCCAATTCAACAGAAAAAAGGAGCGGTTCAGTTGCTAATAAATATCCAAAGTTACCAAGCTTGGTAAGCAGGTAAGGCTGAACTAATGGCAGGATTTCCGATTCACCTATGCAACATTCATTTAGAAGATTTAATGATATTCATGACCGGAATATTTCCGCATTGCTGCACATCCCCTTTGCAGGCTTTCACATGCATGACATGGGTCCGAACGGATGGCATGCGGAATTCCAACTGATGAGATCGGATTCCATTTCTGTTTTCTCCATTCCAGCAGTCCGATGAAACAATACAATTCATAACATTTAGTTTATTCTAACTTCTCCTCATTCTTAAAATCTTAATAATATCACTATCTATTGAGCTGTCAAACAAACAACCATGTAAACACACACGATACAATCCACCACACAACATACGACAATGTACAACGTACGTCACATTTGGGTTGCCATCAATGCATCAATTGCAGTACCTCCTTGATAAGTGATTAGTGTGTCATTCTCCTTGGGTGGAGAATTCAAGGAACTCTCTTCTGAGAATTTGATAGTCCAGGTGGAAAAAATATGATGTGGTTAATGACAGAACCTAGGCTATTCTCATCACTGGTCCAGATAAAGAATACATCATCAATGTACCTCATGGCAAGGCGCTGAGGCTAGCATGCACTCTCCTGATTCTGACATGAAGATGCATGCAAAGGAAGGGGCCATGCGGGTTCAAATAGCTGTGTCATGTACCTGTAGATCCCGTGAAGGGAGAAGTTGTTTTGAGTTAGTACAAGTTTCATGAAAGATATAAGATCACGGATGGGAGGGGTTGTGTGTCCACTCCTGGACAAAGAGAAGATGCGAAAGGACCAAAGGCGCTCTGTGGGTGAGTGTGTAATTGTCAGATACGATGGGTCTACCAGAGTTAAGGTTTATTTATTATTTACTTTGGGAAGGATACGAGTAGTTAACCTGTCTGTTCTGCAATAGACCGATCCAGTAAGCCCCGCCCCATTTTGCATTGACCAATCACAGCCGCGAAAATCTGATCACCAATTGCAGCAGCCATTTTGGTGATCTCATGCTGGAGATCGCGGTATTGATTACTGCGGTGTTTACGTTTACGAACTGGAAAAACAATAAATACCGTCCTCTGTAAGTGCAGCACAATTCACAAGTACAGTATCTTTCTGCTACAAATTGATGGTGTTTATATTTCCATTGCAATTCTAACTCTCGATGGCCTGGTAAGAGAGGAAATGTACATTTGTGACCTTTTCCAAAACCAGAGTCCCATAGAGATAAGTGCTTTCGGTGATGGGCGTGCAACGCGTGTTGGCGATCGTGACACGTTACGCGCGCGCGTGTGCGTCGTTGCTTGGCCGTTGCTATGGTGGGCGTGGCCTACTGGATCGGTCTATTGATGGGAGAGAGAAATTTGTGAGCTTTCTTAGTCTACTGGTCACATGATTTCATGTCATCTAGAACCTGTTGTATCTGTTGAGAGAATATACCCATGGTGCTGGAATCAATATACCGGTACATACATGTATAAATGATGAGATTATTTACATGGCGGAGGACCTCTTCATAGTACTGCTGTCTATCCATGATGACCACAGCTGAGCCTTTATCTGCTGTTTTAATGATAATGTCAGTGTGGGAGCGTAGAGACCTCAGTGCTTGTCAAATGACTGAGGCAGTTGACCTGAGTTCTTTAGAGAGAGATCAGTGTTAATAGCAACTTTGGAATTTACAACTTGAAAAGATTTCTCAAAAGCCAGGACTTTGTTCTTGGGGGTACCCAGGAGCTTTTCACATGAAATGGTTCAAATTCCATGGGAGCAGAGTGGAGAAAAATGTCCTGCAACCAGATCCTGCGATAGTACTCTGTGAGATCTTGGCTCAGTTCAGTCTGATACACTGCATGACAGGAGTGAGGCAAATATTGAGTCCCTTAGAGAGAAGTTTGTGCCACTGCTAAGCACTAGTTATGGATTTGGAAGATTAACAGCAGTATTAGTCAGGGGTGTGGGTTGGGACTGATGGATGCCTCGGTAGTCTGAAATGCTTGTACATGTATGCATATAGGTTCCCTGTTTTCTTATTCCTCCTGTCAATAACAGATTCAAGTTTACATGTAGAAAGGCGTGTGTCAATTTTACTGAGCACTGAGTAATATCTGTACCTAGTGTAAGAATAGTGTGAAATTTCTTATCAAGATGTACTATTTCATTATCAAGATGTACTATTTTATTATCAAGGTTCTTATTATTATTGAGTGCTGGCATTGTTGGGACACAATATTGCATTAAAAACACAATATTTCCAGAAATACAAAGAACAAGTGCTGCAATACATTATTTGATGACACGAAGGTGATATTCTGAATACATGGATCTATTGGTTTATGGAATGAAAGCCATGAAAGAATGAAGTTTTAACTAACCTGTCAAGATCAGTTTGACAAGAGATCAAACTCTCAGGAGTGTATGCAGGGAATGGATTACAGGGACCGTCATTACCCAAATTGTCCACAGCTGATGATAGCCACTGGTGTTCCAAATCATATCCTTCTGTTGCATCATGATTTGGGCTTAACGTCTGCTTCAACTGCTCAAGAGCAGTAAGTTCTTCACTTTGGGAAGTGGCTAGTCCAATGTTCTTCAGGGGATTAATTTCCATTGAGGTTGAGGAATAATGACCAGTTTGGCTTTGTGTTTACCCTGATTTCATATGCAAATACTGTAAAGAAAAAGAAAATGAGTAGTTACACTTTACATATATTTATATTACCCTTTTGTTTTCTTGTTTAAAAAGCAAAGTATTCTTTAATGCTTGAAATCTGCGGCTCCAAGCAAAAATAAAACTCCCAGGCTAACTTTATCTTAACATCCACTCACACTGTCATGTCCTTCAGCTACAGGTTTTTTGTTTTCTGGTTTTTTTTGGTAATCAAATTGTCTAAATAACAATGTACATCATGTGCATAATGCACCTTTTGTACAGATTAATGAAATATATGTATGCACAGTTCTCTTCAAATTACAAATGTCCATACACAACCTCTTAAATGTAATATCATACTTTGGTTTTTGTTAAAGAAATGCAGATTCATGGGCAAAGATATTGAGGAAGATATAGTAACAGTCATCTGTGAAATTTTTAGTCCCATACGGTGCCCACTTTTTGAGAAAACAGTGAAAAACACCCACAGTATTTTATTAATCTTTTCACAGTTATTTTTTTTTCTTTAAAGGATCAAAATTTCTTTTGGTCATTGGTTTTACTCTTTTCTGACTGATGTCGGAACAGGTTTAGTTTTTGTGCTGTTTTTTATTATTATACTTTATCGGCTCTGCTTCCATAGCTTTGTGTACAAAATTTGTTTAGTCGATATCATATTCTAATCTTTTTCTGATCAGCTTACATGTATATGAGGTGTCTTATGAAAGCTTATCAGCTGAAGTTAATTGTAACGTTGAATTTTTTTATAATCTTAATTAATTAGTTACAGTTATTTGAATATTTAATTTTGTAAAATATTATTTTTGTAAAATATTTTTAAATTTGTTGGTCAGCATATCTCAAGAACGACAAATGCTACCGACATGATTCTTTTTGCATAAGTTTGGATATATCATGTAGTTATGCATGCTGCCACAAAAATGACCGTGACGTCATTATGAATTTGTCATGTCAATACCTAATTCAAAATCATTTGTCAGAGAAGGTGACGTTGAGATTGAAGTTACTGATAGAATTGCTACGGTGGTAATTTAAGCTACAATCATGATTCTTTCGGCAAATGTCAATGTTAGGGAAGGTCTTTTTAATGACACAATTCTGATTGACAAGCAATTTATATCATATGCGGAAAAGCCTTATGTGCTGTTTCAAACAGCCATAAACTCTAGTTGGCTTTTCCGTGTTCAACGGAAAAGGTATTGTTTCAACAATAAGGATGCCACGCCAGCGCAAAAACCATTCATGGGAGGACAAAGACGGATTACGTAATATGTAACGTGGGTGGGGAGGTGATCAGTACAGAATGCATACACTCATACGTGCTCAACAGCAGGAAAAGACCACGATCATGACCAGTATTGGCAAAAGGATGGATGGAAAATAAATGAAGACAAGAGCGAAAACAAAACACAAACGGAATAATTCCGATAGGTCGCTGGAGCTATAATTTCTTCTCGATTTATTCTACTCCTGTGCAACTTCGGGGTTTCTCTTACGATCATGAACAGGATGATTAAACGCAAACATCATGATTAAGCAAGAGCTCAAGCTGGTATGACGGAGCTTTAAAAAACGTAAGCAATTGCTTATAAGAGCAAGCAAAAGGTTCGTTTTATGCATACGTTTTGTTGAACAATTGCTTATCTTTAAGCAGTTGCTTGCTGCCCGCAAGCAATTGCTTGTGCTTGCTAGCTAAAGCTTTAGCTTGCAAGCAATGGCTTTTTTTTATGCATACGGATTCAAGTAAAGGGCTAGAAAAAGCAATTGCTACTTTTTATGCATACGGCCCAATTTCTTGCTGCCCGCAAGCTATTGCTAGTGCTTGCTAGCAAAAGCTTTTGCTTGCAAGCAATGACTTATTTTTATGCATATGGATTCAAGTAAAAGGCTAGCACAAGCAATCGCTACTTTTTATTCATACGGCCCAGTGTCTTAAAGGGGCAAACTTCAGACATCAATTATGAACGAACCCTAGGTCCGATTGAGTTGAAACTTGGTATGTATCTACAGTAAGTCGGGAAGTATTATATCGAAAAATTGCAATGAGATCATCTTGACCTCATTCCCTGATTTTTTATGATTTATTGAAATTTTGGGTCATTAAAGTTCTTTTAACGAAATCTAGTAAACGAAACAAGATATCTTTGAATTTCTTTTTGATAATTCTTCAGCACACACCATAGATGAACACTGCATAGACACAAATTTGGTGACGTCATCATGACGTCATACAAAATGCGATTTTTATAACACATAGTAGGAACGGCCGATCGCCTTGAAAATTGGTACATTGGTGAATTGGAGGTTCGGGATTGTAATTATGAAGTTACGTCAAGACAGCGTCATTTTTTTATTTTTTATGATTTTTAAAAATATTTTTCACGCTATAGACCAGGGCAAACAGGAAGTAGTTCCTCATTTAAAAGTAGTAAGAGCTGTGATCATGATTCTTTCACCAAAAGTGAATGTTAGGCAAGGTCTTTCATTGTGACACATTGCTTGACCTCTGTGACCTCTACATTGCTTGACCTCTACGACCTCTACTGAGTTTGAAAGGTGGAACAGCCAAAACGGCATTTCGCATGACGTAATTTGGTCGAGATGGCACATTGCGCACTATTCAAAATGGCCGACTGACGGCAAACGGAGGGAATCTCGACACCTTCGGTAAGTTTTGGGTCATTTTTTCTGCAGAAAATTATCTTTCGATATTCAAAGTAGTTTTATATGACTCATTGATAAGTACTAATCAGATCCATGTAGTCAGATTTTGTGTTTGGATTTTGAAAAGTGGAAAACAAAAGTGTGGAAACGTATTTCACGAGTTGGCCAAAAAGGTTGTACCCATTTTTTGTATCCAGTTTTGTCGTAACCCTAAGGTCCCAGTCCCCATGTCAGACCTAGGGTTACGATCATCGCAACTACCTCCAAGACTGCACAAGACTTATTGGATACAAATTATGATGAACTTCAAATCTCAGTTGTGGAAAACTTGGGTAGCATATCTGAAAAGTGAGTTTTACAGGGTTTTTTTACCTCCAAATTGTACACTTCCAATACAGCGGCAGCCATTTTGCTAAAAACGCCCTCTGTTGCCGAAGCTGGTCAACTCGTACGCCGACCAACTCGAACGCCAACCAACTCGTACGCCGTTTGGTCAACTCGTACGCCGACCAACTCGTACGCCAACCAACTCCTATGCCAACCAACTCCTACGCCAACCAACTCCTACGCCACGTATAATTAAGCTTGTAATTTGTAAACGTTGGCTTTTTTTTTTCAGTGGATTTTGTCATGTTGAGTGGAAATAAAAGGAAATAAAAGGAAGCATTCTGTAAATTCACTATGTGGAACTCGTTTGTGAAAATAAACGGAAATAAAGGAAGCATTGTGTATGTGGAATTGGATGTCGTTTGTGAACATAAAAGGAAACATTCTGTAAGTGGAAGTGCAAAAAAAAACGTTAGGTAGGATTGTTATTTAAATTAATTAATTAAAAATTTATTGAGTTTTTTGTGCGCCATTTCCATCCGAGGATTTTCAAAGGTGCAATTACACAGAATCAATTAAAAATGTTACTTTTACGGTAGGCTGACTGAAATGGAGGATACTGACTGGCTGGTAGTTTTCCAGCACCAGGAGATTTTAGGGGAGTATTTTAAAATTGGCGGCAGGGGAGCACCATACCTGATTTAGTACATTACAATTTACAGTATATTATGAAAAAGGTAATTACTGCCGTACTACATGCAGATTTGGAAATTCGCATCACATTCACGCTGCTTTGTAGTGCGGACATGGGAGAGGTGTAATTAGTAATTAGTAATTAACGATCATGACTGACAGCTTTTATGTGTACCCAGTCACAAAGAATGTTTGTTATTACAAACTACAAATCCCCCACACTCACTATCCTCTCACACAAGAATACCGATCCCACGCAACCCAAAAGAGAAAAAAATAAAAAGGTACCCAGTCACAAAGAATTTCGTTATAAAAAACTACAAACAATTACCCCCCACACTCACTATCCTCTCACACAAAAAAGGTTTCCATCTCTCAAAACACACACATTTATTTCGTTATTACAAACTTTAAAAAGAAGCTTCCCACACTCACTCCACTCCATCAAAAAATTTTTTTAATTTATTTCGTTATTACAGACTACAGCCTTTTTTTTTTGGTGGTGGCGTACGAGTTGGTCGGCGTACGAGTTGATTGGCGTACGAGTTGGTTGGCGTACGAGTTGGTCGGCGTACGAGTTGGTCAGCGTATGAGTTGGCATGGTTGGGGCGTACGAGTTGGTCGGCGTACAAGTTGACCAGCATTCGTTGGTTCCATCATGATGGAGTTGTGCACAAATTATGGTCATCAGTGGAATTCTTTCCGTATAATTAATTGTAGGTAAAAAACCCTGAAAATCTCACTTAACTTTTTTGTTAGTCCTAACGTTAGGCCTACACCAGTTTACACAGCTGAGATTGAAGTTTGAATTTTTGAAGTTTATGACTTGCATTGTTGCAATGTTGCATCAAATAGGCCTACTGTAAGTAACGTCAGGCTAAGGCTAAGTTAACTTTGGGGATAGGCCTAGCCCCACTACTAGTGTGGCACGAATTTTCGCTCAAGCCGCTCCATCCTTAGCCACACGTCCAAGTCCAACCGCCTGATTAACGAGGGATATGTTCGGCTCTGGTGCGCACCATCATGTCATCACATTTCACACACTTTCTACATACACAAATGTCTCTTAGTGTCTCATCTTACCAATGTTATATTATTGGAATGATTTGAATCTGGTATTCATCTATTTTTAGGTCATTCTTGTGCAATGTGATGACAAGAGGGTGCGCACCAGAGCCGAACATAATCCCTCGTAAATCAGGTGGTTGGACGTGTGGCTAAGTATAGCGGCTTGAGCGAAAATTCGTGTCACGCTAGTGGGGCTAGGGATAGGCCCTAACCCTGTTTCCGTCATGGCCGTCAGTGGAATTCTTTCCCCGAAGGATACTCACCATTCACAATGGTGGAAATCTGTGACGAAAAAGACGATTTCTAACAATTCTGAGACCAATTCCAGAATTCCTACGCCAAGTCAAATGTTGACCGCGTAATCCGAGGTAACTAAAGACGCTCGACCTCGAGATTAAAATTGGGGAACCAGTCTATGCCTAGCCTTGGTCCAAGACGTTAGTGAATCTAAACCCTGTTCGCAGTGCGCCCTCATACGACTGATTCAGAACAGGGGCCAATTTCATAGAGCTGCTTAAGCACCAAAATTTGATAAATAAAACCAGTATGCCAGCCAAAACTCCTTGTGTATGTTATGCTCAGTAAACAATGACCGAATGCAAGTCAAAAGCAGTAAACATCACATGAAAATTTGGTTGGTAATCCTGTTGGTTCCAGGAAGAAAAATTTGTGCTTAAAGGGATTGCATACGTTTGGTAATTTGAGCCTACTGTTTGTTTGTTTCAAACCAATATAATTGTATATATATACCATAAAACTAACCTGTGAAAGTTTCAATTCAAAAGGTGGTAGCGTTTTTGAGATTTTGGCGACAAACTAGAGCGGTTATTTCACGCCAGAGAACACTGGTTAGTCAATAGCTGAGAAGCGTTACGGCCATAACGCTTCTCAGATTCATAATTTTTGGAGATAAAAAGTGACATATTTTTCCATAACCGCGGTACTTCGAATTAAACGTTTCTCAATATGCATTATACTATCCAAAGCAGATGTACTTCGCACCAAGTAAGTTTTTATTGCCATAAATTTCAAGAGTCATTACCAAACGTATGCAATGCCTTTAAGGCGCCAGCTCTATGAAATTGGCCCCAGTTTTGGTGCATTCGTTTAAATAGCTAACCCGGGTCAGCTCTTACAGGGAATGGTCGTGTTTTACTGCACAAAACAAGCAACAGAATGGCGACGAGGTTGACTGGGGTCGACCCGGGGGAGCTAAACGAATGCACACATATTGTGTAATACTCTCTCGTGGTGGCTTGGCCAAAAGCAAGATAACAACCAACACTAAACGTTAGACACCAGACACCACTAGGCCTAACTGAAGAGTAAAGTACCTGACTAAAGCTAGCCGCGTATTGGGCCCAATATCCTAGCCGCGTATTCAGCCGCGTATTCAGCCGCGTATTCCAAAACCTGGAATCCATGCAACAAAAGGAGATCTAAAAATGCATAATCTTTTGAAAGAAGGTGTCGCTTTCAAACAAAGTGTACCAAATATGCTTTATCTAAATCGAATTGTTATCAATGGATCATGAAGACCATGTCTTTGGGCACACTCAATTTCCGTACTGGCTAATTCCAATCACTAATTAATGACTAATTAATCGATTGGGAAATACCCCCATTTTCGGACCTTATTTTAACGCGTATATGCGGTTATTCAGAAGAAAGGTGTCACTTTCAAACAAAGTGTACCAAATATGCTTTATTTAAATCGAATTTTTATCAATGGATCATGAAGACCATGTCTTTGGGCACACTCAATTTCCGTACTGGCTAATTCCAATCACTAATTAATGACTAATTAATCGATTGGGAAATACCCCCATTTTCGGACCTTATTTTAACGCGTATATGCGGTTATTCAGAAGAAAGGTGTCACTTTCAAACAAAGTGTACCAAATATGCTTTATCTAAATCGAATTTTTATCAATGGATCATGAAGACCATGTCTTTGGGCACACTCAATTTCCGTACTGGCTAATTCCAATCACTAATTAATGACTAATTAATCGATTGGGAAATACCCCCATTTTCGGACCTTATTTTAACGCGTATATGCGGTTATTCAGAAGAAAGGTGTCACTTTCAAACAAAGTGTACCAAATATGCTTTATCTAAATCGAATTTTTATCAATGGATCACGAAGACCATGTCCCTGGGCACACTTAATTTCCGTACTGGCTAATTCCAATGACTAATTAATGACTAATTAATCGATTGAATATACCCACATTTTCGGCCCTTATTTAACACGTATATGCGCTTATTCAGAAGAAAGGTGTCACTTTCAAACAAAGTGTACCAAATATGCTTTATCTAAATTGAATTTTTATTAATGGATCATAAAGACCATGTAAATGGGCACACTTAATTTCCGTACTGGCTAATTCCAATGACTAATTAACAACTAATTAATCGATTGGAAATACCCCCATTTCCCGCCATTATTTAACGGGTATATGCGGTTATTCAGAAGAAAGGTGTCACTTTCAAACAAAGTGTACCAAATATGCTTTATCAAAATCGAATTTTTATCAATGGATCATGAAAACCATGTCCCTGGGCACACTTAATTTCCGTACTGGCTAATTCCAATGACTAATTAATAACTAATTAATCGATTGGAAATACCATTATTTTAGGCCTTTATTTAACACGTATATGCGCTTATTCAGAAGAAAGTTGTCACTTTCAAACAAAGTGTACCAAATATGCTTTATCTAAATTGAATTTTTATTAATGGATCATGAAGACCATGTCCCTGGGCACACTTAATTTCCGTACTGGCTAATTCCAATGACTAATTAATAACTAATTAATCGATTGAATATACCCCAATTTCCCGCCATTATTTAACGGGTATATGCGGTTATTCAGAAGAAAGGTGTCACTTTCAAACAAAGTGTACCAAATATGCTTTATCTAAATTGAATTTTTATCAATGGATCATAAAGACCATGTCCCTGGGCACACTTAATTTCCGTACTGGCTAATTCCAATGACTAATTAATAACTAATTAATCGATTGAATATACCCACATTTTCGGCCCTTATTTAACACGTATATGCGCTTATTCAGAAGAAAGGTGTCACTTTCAAACAAAGTGTACCAAATATGCTTTATCTAAATTGAATTTTTATTAATGGATCATAAAGACCATGTAAATGGGCACACTTAATTTCCGTACTGGCTAATTCCAATGACTAATTAACAACTAATTAATCGATTGGAAATACCCCAATTTCCCGCCATTATTTAACAGGTATATGCGGTTATTCAGAAGAAAGGTGTCACTTTCAAACAAAGTGTACCAAATATGCTTTATCAAAATCAAATTTTTATCAATGGATCATGAAGATCATGTCCCTGGGCACACTTAATTTCCGTACTGGCTAATTCCAATGACTAATTAACGACTAATTAATCTATTGGAAATACCCCCATTTCCCACCATTATTTACCGGTAACACGTATATGCGGTTATTCAGAAGAAAGGTGTCACTTTCAAACAAAGTGTACCAAATATGCTTTATCTAAATCGAATTTGTATCAATGGATCATGAAGACCATGTCTTTGGGCACACTCAATTTCCGTACTGGCTAATTCCAATCACTAATTAACGACTAATTAATCGATTGGGAAATACCCCCATTTTCGGACCTTATTTTAACGCGTATATGCGGTTATTCAGAAGAAAGGTGTCACTTTCAAACAAAGTGTACCAAATATGCTTTATCTAAATCGAATTTTTATTAATGGATCATAAAGACCATGTCAATGGGCACACTTAATTTCCGTACTGGCTAATTCCAATGACTAATTAATGACTAATTAATCGATTGGAAATACCCCCATTTCCCGCCATTATTTAACGGGTATATGCGGTTATTCAGAAGGAAGGTGTCACTTTCAAACAAAGTGTACCAAATATGCTTATAATTTAATTTCCGTACTGGCTAATTCCAATGACTAATTAACTACTAATTAATCGATTCGATTATATAATTTAAAAGTGGTGGGACATGGTCATGTCGGTGTAGGTAAAATAAATGCAAGGTGTGTATCGTTGTTCCTCAGCATCTTTTTTTTGGACAGCGCCACCTTGTGGTCTCAGTACAAAGTGGAAAATCTACTGGAGTGAATTCCCAAGAAAACTAATGTACAAAGTATCATTTGCCTTGGGGCATACATCTGGTTTGCCAATGTAGCACTTGTGTTACATAATATACCCTGGCTAAAACAAACTGGTCTTCTGTCTCAGTGTTATTGTACAGTACATGTAATGGGGGGGGGGTGTTATAGTGTCTTCTTAAATAAAGGGGTCTGCATGCTGTCTTTTTAGGCGTAGAAAAACATTACAACGCGTTTCTGATGTTTTTGGCGCGTATAACTGAAACGATCCAGTATTTTCCAGCATTGTTTTAGTAGCATTTTCTTAGGGGGCGCTTGACAGATTTTATTTCGGGGAGGGGGTCACGCCCCCATCCCAACCCCCCAGGAATCGATTAAATTTATACAATTTTGATACATTGCCCTTTAATTTTGTTGTGCACGACCTTCGAGTAAGTGTGTTCAGTACTGCACAGAGCTGGAAATCTGAGTTTTACTCCATTACACTGACAGTTACCGTCCGCAGTAATTACAAAGTGATCAACCAGCATGTTTCACAAGAACGTTTCACTACCCGTTTAATTGATATGCTTCAGTGTGTCTGCAGTGGTAAAAAACAGCGCAAATTGTTTAAAGACGTAGGCCTAATACTAAAGTAGTCTTGCTTAAAATGGAGCGACTTGGCACAGGCTATCGCTCACCGGTGAGGCGTTGGGCGAGAGGCGTTTGTGGCAAACAAAACAAAGTTCGACTACCAGCTTCGAACAATGATGGTTGTCGTGAGAAACCGGTAAGTGAATGATGATGATATAGGCCTAATGTGGAGGAGAGAAGGCTGGGGAGGTGGAGTAAATTAGGGGGTGGAGCTATATAGGCCTAGGCTAAACTCCTGGTCACTGTCCGAGGTTTATGATCACATTCAGTAGGCATTTAGACCCCCTTATAGTTGGATTTTGAAAATCAGTAATGTCAATTTCTAACGAGCTCATTTTGCTTAATCCGTAAAACAGTTCCTTCATCCATCATCCAGGCATATGACTTCATTTCTCTGATTGCATTATGTCCCCAAAAGTAGATGCTCCCCCGCAAAGATCTTACAGCGCCTGCTATGTCAGTGGTCTTGAATTGAGTGCTCAATCCCGCGCTACAACGTATCACGTGACAGCCTTGAAGCTACCTGTATTACACGCTGGCGCGGTGCTATAGTGCAGTATAGCGCCCTCTGTCGCCGCACTCAACAATAATCATCTTGACATTCTCCCATAATTATATATGCGCCTATCTTGTCTATCTTTAGTGTATTATCATAGGCTTAATAAAATTAAGGGGCGGCAATGGAGGGGTGTGATTTTGAAAAATTATTTTAGCAAATTATAACAACATTAGAAAACCATAACAGGAACACTGTATATGATTTGTGTTTAGGATTGTTTTAAGCAACTTGTACCTTCCATTTTTTTTTTATATCAATTTGTCTTAGGTGGTGATGGTTTACGGCGATTCACAATGGAGATCAATGGTTGAGGGACACGTAGATCCTGACCTTTTTGATGAAGGAAAGAGCTTCCAGTTGGGAATAAACTGCACTCCAGGCGCTGGGATTAAAGATATAAAGGGTGTAAGTTTAAACGGATGTAACAAAATAATATCATCCGATTGCAGCATTCCTAATGCTGCATGTATCTTTAATGATCCTTAGCATTAAGAGTGGTTTCATGTCTTTTAACTGCGAAACGAACAAACGTATTTCACTATTTTTGGACACCGCCAAAATAAACATTACGTATATAGCCGTTTTTGGTACTCCGTCGGACACAGGCTCGAATTCCGCTCTATGGTTACCTTTTCTTTGTTCACTTTTAAATTGCATTTTAGTAAACGATTTAAATAATGATTTCTTATTTTCGTTTATTATATATACTGGTGCTTGTATTTATTGTATTTATTTAGGAAATGAGACAAAGCGACATGTCAAATGAACCAGCCGTCATCGTGCTGTCAGTTGGCACAAATAATATAAGCAACTGGAAGTGCAGCTATGATTCAACCCGCAGTGATTTACATCAACTGCTGAATTGTGTGAGGGAGGTTTACCGGAACAGCAAGGTATTTCAATCTCGATAAAACGTTATTTTATGGATAAAAATGTGTTTTTATCAAAATGACACCCTGTTTTTGAATTACAGCGAATGTTCCTTCATTTTGGTTTCACTATTCGAGAAACATTTTGTAGTTTTTCCTTTTTGTATAGACAGCAATTCCAAAGATGTGCCCTAAAACTGCAAAACAAAGAATATGTCTAAATCTCGGACGGAAAAATCAAGCTATTGGCTCATTTCTGTTTTTGCAATTTCTTGTCTGTTCCCACCAGGTAAATGTTTTTTGCAAAACATTCAAACTTTCACAAGTTTTGACGAGAAAGCACTTATAAAAGGAATTAGACCTATGGCAAACAAACTACTGATATTGTAGTACAATATCTTTTAACATGTTCTCTTAATTCTGATGTTTCAGATTGCTGTATTATCCATCCTTCCACGCTTGGACAAGTTTGGGAAGTCGGTGCCCAGATACAACAATATGATTCATATCACGTGCAAACAAAACAACGTTGAGTATATCGACATTTATGATGAGTTCCAAAGAAGAAACCACTGGCTTTGGTGCAAAGATGGTATACATCTGAGCGACACGCATGGTGTCCCACTGCTTTGTGATTTGATGGAACTTGCCGTGCATAGAATATTGACTTCGTCGCGTCCACCACAGCCACCACCACCGGCACCAAAAAATCCAGTATCATCACCACAAAGCATTCGGAAAAAATCCAAGACAACACCATCTACTTATCCAGCATCAGTGGAAGGTGAACCTTTTTTTCATTCATAGCATGAAAAAAGTATATAGGCCTACTGCATTTTGAAGTGTCGGATTTATAAATAATCCCTTGTTTCTTCTTCTTCTTCTTCTTTTATATTTGTTTTTATCTTTAATAAATATTTTCAACCATTAGGTAAAAAAGCAACGCCTAGTGTGTCAATCCGATCACAACCGACGGATGTCAAAGATGTTCCAAAGAGAAGCCGCGTTGGTCTTAGATTCACGCCAAAAATGAAGGCCATACAGGAGTACCATCGAATTTGTTCTGGATATCTACAGTAAGTAATGCAATCAGTACAGTTTTTTTTAAATGTACCACAAGCATGCGCAAAATAACGTCCTTTCAGTATCTGGGCAAATTTCTCTCACATTGTAGCATATAGTATTATTCATAACTGTCAGCATTTTAAACATCCTATTTAAATTCAAAACTCAAAATTTACCATTATTATTATTTGCAAGTTCCACCGTTAGCAACCATGTCCGATTTTCGATCTTGTTTGTCTTTTGTTTTCCTCGTAATGTTGGAAACCAAGGCATAAAGATATTTATTTTTTACAAATAATTCGTTCTCTTTTAATGTTAAGTTAGAGTTTGTATTTAGTTTACTTATTATCTCATTTGTGTAGAAACAAACCCCTGATGACAGGTCCTGACGCAAGCTGCTTATACTCAGTCGAGTATGCCCTCCCGTGTTCCAAAGCATCCATGTACTCGTGTAAGGTATGACATACCAAGTAATCTTGCATAGGTCTTTGTAACAAATAACGAAGTTTATTGAAATTTTACCATGAATCACCGGGCTGTTTCATCACATTTATCGGACTGGGAGAAATAAAATGAATGAATTTCTCGGTGAATGACACATGACAATGACAAGCATGCATGAAATCTGTACAATTACGTTTTTAAATTTCTGGTCACATCAATTAATTTAAATTGGACAATGTAAGTATAATAAAAATGCCCAGTCCCTACAAACAAGCATCTATAAATGAACTAGTGACTTTCAAGGGTGATCCGTGCGGCACCATATTTTACTGATTGTGGTGTGTTTTTATTTAAGGTAGGCATTTGTAAAAAAAAAAAAATGTTTTCATCTTTTGTAGCGCAACAAAAGACAAGACAGCGAGAACCGAAGCTGTACTGCAAATCCTACGAAGAGCACGTTGAAGGAATCATCGGCCCTTAGACAGTCTCCCGTTAAATGCATCAATTGCACGCAACTTTGCCCAAATGACAATGGCTTCCTCGACCACTACCACTCAAAACATGTCAACAAGAAGGTAGGGATAATCAAACAGTAATCATACCCATCGACGATAAAGGCGATTATTATACAAATTGAAATGGTGGAGTTAATAAAACAGACATAGCCTTGTGCAGTGATGATAGTTGTAAAACTAAGGTATTACACTCGCAATGAAAGCATGCAGGTCTTTAAATACGTGACTGGATAAATCATTTAAAAAAATTAATAAATTACAGGTGTCTACCAAGGAAGAGAAGAATGAGACTGGAGGTGGGAGACGGAGGCTATCCGGGGAGGCCAAGATGATACGCATAGCCCAAGTCATCGGAGAAACTTTGGAGTCTTTCCCATCAGACGATTGCTACATTGAAATATCGACCGTTACTGCAGTCAACTTAAGGAAAAAGGTAGAGTCATTTAGGAAGGTTAATTGCAAGAAAATAGTGCAGATTATGTGGAAGAATAATCGTCTAGGATTTCGCGAGAAATTGCGAGAGATTTATAAGGAAAGCACAAGTTCCCGAAACAGCCCCGAATCTAATTCAGATACATCATTATATTGTATCTGCAAGCAACCGTACACAGATAGCCAGAGCATGATAGCATGCGATAATTGTTCAAATTGGTACCATTACCCCTGCATTAATCTTAAACCAGACTCTCGAAGAAAATCCTATCTCGATAAAGCATTATTTTTTTGTGGCTTTAATGGGTGTAATGATAACAAACAAGTCTTTGAATCAAGTCCTCAACAACCAGAACCATTTAACATTTCCGAATCACTTCCGAGTAGTCCTAAGTCTGATGATGAAAATCCACCATACAATCCCTCACCTATCTCCCCAATCTCAATAAATTCAGAGGCATTGGCGCACTCACCTTCAGTAATTAATGACTATGAAGAAAATTCAAGCACATCAGAAGTAGAATTGGATTTTGATGCTAATTCAGAACCAAAGCAGGAACCTGGTGTAAATTCAGAACTAGAGTGTGATTATAATGCTAATTCAGAACCAAAGTTGGATTGTGATTCTAATTCAGAACCAAAGTTTGATTATAATGCTAATTCAGAACCAAAGTTGGATTGTGATTCTAATTCAGAACCAAAGTTTGATTATGATGCTAATTCAGAACTAGAGTTTGATTATGATGCTAATTCAGAACTAGAGTTTGATTATGATGCTAATTCAGAACTAGAGTTTGATTATGATGCTAATTCAGAACCAAAGTTTGATTATGATGCTAATTCAGAACTAGAGTTTGATTATGATGCTAATTCAGAACCAAAGTTTGATTATGATGCTAATTCAGAACCAAAGTTTGATTATAATGCTAATTCAGAACCAAAGTTTGATTATGATGCTAATTCAGAACCAAAGTTTGATTATGATGCTAATTCAGAACCAAAGTTTGATTATGATGCTAATTCAGAACCAGAGTTTGATTATAATGCTAATTCAGAGCCAAAGTTGGAAACTGATGTTCACTCATGCAGTCAAGGAATCGGAAACAGTTCCCATGAGGAAATTACCAATGTACTGCCACATGATGTCATTGTACAAATGTGCACAAAAAATGGACAATTAGATGACAGTAACACATTTTGGACTGTCGAATTGCCTCCTCCACAAAGATGTGTCTTCCATATTGATCGCTCAAAATGGAAAAACCTTAAGAAACAACAAAAGGGCAACACATTCCCACGCTCATGGGTTCATGTTTTTGTTGAAGGTCTAAAAAAAAATACACCCCTATTGTTCGTTTCAGTTCCGTCGACATTACGTTTCATCCAAGTCTAGCAGAAAACCATCAAACAAAGCTTTTCAAGCAAGTGGGTATTGCAGTTTTAGTGCTTGTACAGTGAAATTTACGCTGACAATGCAAACAGAAACCGATTTGAAGGTGCGCGTTTTATTCAAAGGAAATGTAAAGCATGAGACAAACGAACGACGGGCGAGATATGTTCGAAACACGCAACGTGAAGCCTTGAAAAAAGTACTGAAATACAAAAAAACTAGACGGGAACACCTGGATAATTTGAGCTTATTGAGTGATGAACATTTTATGTCCGGAAATAGAGACGAAGCTCCCAAGAAAGATGTCTTGTACCAAATTTCAAGCGAGGCAAAGAAGCTTACTGATTCGAATGAAAATGAATTTGAGGGTCTCCTCAAGATATACAACAAGCAATCAGATTCAAAGAAACGATTTCCGGGCATATTGAGGCGCGTTTCCATTGTTCCACCATTTGTGATACTGTTTTCACAGGACAGTCTTAGGGTGTATCACCACATTTCTGCCAGGGATATTATATATTTTGATGCTACGGGGTCAATTATTCGTAACAAATCCACATTTCGGTTCTCTAAAAAATATCAGTTATATGATTTGGTCATTCGACACCCAATTAGAGGTTCTCCCCCATTTGTTATTGCTTCCCTTTTGACAACTGATCACAGCTCAGTAGTTGTTTCCCATTTCCTACACGTTTTTTTGCATGCGGAACAATCCCTGTATGGACATAATGGTGTGAAGCCACCTCTTATGATAATGATTGATGGCAGTGCAACACTTCTTTTAGCATGCCTGACATCTTTTAATTCTGAGACGGTGCATGAATATTTACATCGTTGTTATAGAATTGTAACTGGACATGCCAAGGAAACAGACCTAAATAAAACATTAATTCATTGTTGCGCTAGTCATTTTATACACAATGCTTCCAAAATATGCCGGAAATATTATCCAAACAATTTCCGTGAAGCAATGTATTGGTTGGGATTATTGCTCAAATCAACAAGTTTGAAAGAAATCGACGAAATTTTACATTCAATCATAATATTAACCCATTGCAATTCTACAAACGCCCTCGTAAAAAAACATTTTCATGTCCTTAAATGCAAAGTTGAAGAGCTAGAAGAAGATCCGCTCGATACCATTTTGGAGGAAGAAGAGATCACGGAGGGACTGGAGGGAGATATCCAACAAGACTCAGGTGTAATTGATCAGAGCGAAAATATCACGCAAGAAGAGTACATTTTGAAATCCCCAAATTCCCCATTCAAAGTTCATTGTCAACGAATAATTCAAGCATGTATTGCAATCGCTAACAGGCAAAACGTCACCGATGAAAATAATCCAGCATTACATAAAAACGTATATTTTGGGAAAGAATTTGTTTCCTATTTGATAGATTACGTTTTGCCAAGCATACCAAATTGGTCATCACTACTACTTTACGATATCGGGAGACACGGGAATTCAGACACATACAAACATTTTTCCACAATGTATCAGAATCTACAAAAATCACAATATCAAAATATATCTTCCAACAATCGTACCCAAGGTTCTGTTGAGAAAAGTATGCAGGAAGTGAAAAGGACAAAATTGACCTATAATAGATGTAGAAAGTTGAATGACTTTGTATTAATTTATGAACGTGATATGCTTCCTTTGCAGCGTGAGTTTTGTGATGCGTTTTGTTACAAAAAGAAAGTGACTCGTGTAAAATCTACTAAAATGACCAACGAAACCTGGATGAAACGTAGTAGAACAAGTACCCCAATAAGCAAAGGGGTCTACCTAACACCCCCAGCAAAAGAGCTTCAGTTCAAAGACAAAGTTAAACTAAAACGGAAACAGAAATCGAAACACACGCAGAAGGATTCAAAAAAGAAATCCGTCTGTTTGTCCAAAATCGAAAATGATGACACACATCCAAAACATGTAGTCAAAGTGCTGCCCAGGGGAATTTTTAATAACCAGGTATCCTGTTGGTGGATCTCAACCATCCAGGCATGTCGGCCGTTCATCAGAGAAGCAAAATTGTGTACCTCTAAATTTCAGGGTAGTGACGTTTACATGTGGCGAAGATTAGTAGAGATTTTTGAATGTTTACAGGTTGAAATCAAAGCAGCAGTGCCGTTCTCTACTGTCGAGCAGTTAATTAAAGAATGTGCCTTACAAATGAATATTAGCTGTAACCACCAACAGGATGCTGCGGAATTTTATACACAACTGGTCGTGCCCTTTTTTGAAGAGTCGGTGCTATCAAATAAAATCGAAATGTCAAAGAGTGTTATGTGCCTTAGCTGTAATGACTCCGAAGTAGTTGAAAATTCAACCTCAGGGACATTATCAATTCCAGTCCAGAAAAATAGCATGGAGAGATGTTTGCTTGATTATTTTGCCGATGAATGTGTAGAGGGAGTTGACTGCCGACTTTGTGGCAAAGAACAATGTCAAAAAATTTTAACTTCCATCATTGTTAACTGTCCATCTTTGTTAGTTGTTCAGTTATTAAGATTCCGTGTTGTAGACGGGCGGCGGGAAAAAGTGACAGCAAACGTCACTCCTTCTTTGCGTTTAGATCTGTCGCAGTTTTGCGCTAACAAGACTCCCGCTGTTTATACTCTTCGGTCTGTCATTGTCCACGAGGGTGCGTCTTTGCAAAGTGGCCACTACAAAACATTTGTTAAGAATCTGGACTGCCAAACAGTCACTGAATTCAATGATGCAAATGTTCAAGAAAGGAGTTCATTTTATTTCTCAAGTCACGTTTCTTCAACAGGCTATCTATTTTTTTACAATAAAGTTAATGCCGAGGGGGATACCCGCACTGGAATTGTGAACACCCCAAAATGCTTAGAAGACAAGTTCATGGTTAGTGACATCGAAGACGATTTCATTCACACTGTATGGGCCTCCTTGAATGAGAAAAACTTGGAGAGCGTAGCTGTTAAAGATGATAGAACCAAGGATTATCTTTCTTTCTTCCATCTAGCCATGATAAACAACAACCAGAAAGCATCCATCACGAAACGCCTGAAAACATTTTTTCAAGTATATCATTGTGGTTGGCTAAGCGACACTATCGTGGACTTTTATATAAGTCAACTTTGTGAAGAAGCAAATACCAACATTAATCGGAGAAAATATGCATATTCCACATGTAGGAACACATTGAAAATCTTGAACAATGATCCAAACCCCCAGACGTTTAAAACGTTGTCTAAATCTTGCATTGAAAACGGTCAATTTTGTGACATCCTATTTTTTCCACTTGTCGAAAACAAACATTTCACTTTGTACGTTATTGACAACATAAAACAGGTGCAACTATGTTTCGACTCCTTAAGTGCGACGCGAGACACGCGTCAGAAAATGGTCCGCCATGGCAATGCATTCTCTGACTTTTTCAAAAACGGCAAAGTTCACAGATACTGGAGACTAAATCCTGCATTTCTTCACAATCAGCAGGAGTGTGCAATTAAACAAGTGAAATGCATACAACAGACAGATTTCTCCAGCTGTGGCGTATTGTGTTGTTTGTTTGCTGAGCAATTGTGCTTCCCCGGGAAGATACTGGAACCCACTGACAATTCTGATGACCATAGGGTTTATCTCACTATGCAGTTAATCAAAAGATCTCGCATCATTGACCCTGAACTACTAAGATTATATAAGACATCTTTTGGGAACTGTAGTTGACTAAAATGAAAACTCGCCATACCCGCCACACTTTTAAGTTTTTGGTGGCTATTATGCACTTCAGAGTATTATGAATGACCACAACAAAAACCAACAGGGACTTTAATACAGAATTATACAGCTGAAATTGCACGTGCACCGATTTTTCAGGCGCAAGAAAAAACACCCTGTGAGTGTATGTTACATTGTCATAAATTAATTTTAGAATAAAAACAAGCCCGCTAAGTATTGGGTTCCTTAAAATCATATTTCATGCTCATCTAATGTCAGCACAAGATTAAGACAATCGAACAGATTCTTCGATTTCAGATGTGCCTAACATTTATATTGCGTACATTCTCTTTCCAGAAATCTATTTCAGATACACAAAATTCGTCCAGTGTTATTAACTCATCTTCATCTGTGGCATCAGCTATTTTCCTCTGACAAAGTCTAGTCAGTAATCTAGTTTATATATTGCCACAAAAAGGACTCAAAGAGATTATTTGTCCTACTAATGAGTGTAACATTCTGACAATGATACTATTGGAATGCTGGATTTCAGACATTGATTTCAAAATTTTGTCAAACCTTCTTTGTAGAACTTGTAAGGTTCCTTCGACTGTATCCCAAATCATGCCTAACCATGTATGACGATGTGTGGGGTTCCATTGGCTCTTCTCAATGTTGAAATTAAAACCGGACCTTAGTAAGTCAACTTTAATATGATTAGAAATCTCTTTGGCAATATAAGAATGAAAATCATTATTTGAGGCACACGGGACAACACAAAAACCATCATCAAGGTATAGAGCAATCAAATGCCAGACGCTCTCCAATGAGTCACCAGAGGTTTCAAAAGTTTAGTAAATTGGGCAGATGAAAGACCAAAGGGGAGAACGTTAAATTCGAAAAATCTGGTTACTCCGTCAAAACTCCAAGTAAACGAGTTTTGAGTTGGAAATGAGTTTTCTGAACATATACCTAGTCTGCTGAGGTATATGTGACCAAGTAGAACCAAGGCAATGACTTGGACCAAAACAATCATGAATTTGTGTTAATTGTTGTGCAATTTATCCAGTATATAATCAGTCTCCACAGTCATCAATAACGAAATCATGACTGGGGCTTCATTTTGCGCCCGTAACGGAAATATCGACAAAGAATCCAGAAAAGGTCAAGTAAGCGTTAATGTAAGTTAAAGGCTACACGTACAGTGTTGGGGGTAATTAACAACACCTGTAAGAACAAGAACAGGTTGTGTTAGATCCTTACATAAAATACAACTTGTAATGCATCAGACTTATGCTTTAACTGGCCAATGCTTCGATTCAGTGCAATGACAATAAGATATTACCTCATTGGCACAATAACGACTTCTGTGCATTCAAATGAAATTTAAAGTCCCGTTTCTAAATATTCTTTGCCGAATTGTGCTACTTGATTTTGATCTATAACGATATTCATTAAAGATGCACAACAGCGATTCATCTTTTAATAAATACAATTGAATGTTACAATATTACAATGCAATATTTATGAAATACATTTCCTTTAACCCGTACCTTAATCTAAGGTGTTGTATTATAGGGAAATGTCTCCCAGCACCCTCAATGGCTAGAGACACTATGTGCTGCAGGTTGCGTCGGTTCACGGCTGAATAATCATACATTATAACGCTATGAAACAATAATAATAAGCGCGCCCCTAAATCTGTCCTTTACTCCGAAAAGGAGCTGAGTGGTCGGGGAGAGTTCCAACATTATGCATCGTAGAAATTTGTTTTGGCATTTATTTTTTATCAACTATTCATTTAAAGGTACGATACATGATTGGTAAAGGTCGCAGGACTGCACTCATATTTTGTCTCATTAAACATGTACATAAAATAATAAACCTGTGAAAATTTGAGCTCAATCGTATACTTGAGTCACGAGAAAATAGGGAAAACCCGACTCGATTTTTCTTATAAAACACGAAGAATAGTTTACTTTATGTTTGTTCCAAAAATCGTTCGGACGAACGATCTTTCGAAAAGACATCATGATTTGCTTGAAAAACCCAGCATCTGATGAACCAAGATTTCCCATGGTGACTGTTTGCACTCTTTACGAACTGTTAAGTCGATTTCTGTCTCAAACTCAAACAAATTTTTTGGAGGCCTTGCAAATCCTATATAGGTAGTATCATATTTTGGTAGCATACCGAAACAGACATTTCCACAGATTTACCCATAACTTACAGGGTATAAAGATGGTGATTGGAAGAAACATACCGTTGAAATAATCAGCAGTGTAGACACGTCCTCAGACCTGGGGGGGGGGGGGGGGTTGATCGTGTAGCTGGGTCGTTCTTCCATATACGTTTGTGCACAAAATATTTGTTTATACATGTATATATAAAAAGTGAAAACCTGGGGGGGTTGCAACCCCCCTAGCCCCCCGGGATCTACGCCCATGGAAATAATTGTTTACGAGTGGAATTCGTATGATCATACAGCGTGAGAAACTGAAAATATTACGTATAACTTCTTCTTTGTACTTTTTGTTGTTGTAAATTGATTGCTTGCAAACATTGCTATGTTTTTACAATAGTTAGTTTGCTTTGTTATTATTCTTTATTTATTAATGGTGGCAAAAATAAAAAAGAAATGAGAGGCTTGGGTGACAATAGAATTGTAAATTACACTCACATTTCTGTGAAAAATGATCGATGACCATTATGTAGATATGCTTTCACAGGTCACTCCATTCTTCCCTAGATTTTACTACATCCTGACCTCCACCCCCATCCCAGCCCCACCCCCTAAACTGCTGCTGGTAGTCACATGAAGAGAGCTCAGGGGTATTTTCCTGCAGAAGGAATTGTACAGCTATTAGGAAATGACTCCATTCATTTTTGTTATTGACAGAATCGTTTCATTTCCATGATCATGCAGGAGAAATTGAGGAACATCTTGACATTTGGGGTGTTTTTTTTTAGGGGGGGGGGGTCCGACCGCAAAATATATTCTGGGACACGAGGTAAGATTACTTCATTGTTTTTAGATCAAGACAATTTAGTTCCTCTTTAAATTATCTGATTTAAAAACAACAAACTTGATTTCATATTTGATTATTGCAAAATTACTTTTTTTTGGGGGGGGGGAAGGATTTTGAGGATGCCGTAAACAGTGTACATTTTAGGGCAATTTAGTAATCGATACAATAATTCTGTATAGCATGCTTTGTTTTAAATTGTAGTTTGCATAAAATATCTGTGCACTGTTATATGCATATTGACATAGTCCACCTTTTGTTAACGCACAGCAGACGCAGCTGTGCTTTTTTATGCATGGTACATGTAGTTTCTTCCATCTTGGTGTGTGTTTTTTTAGCCGTTATTTCTTTGTAGTCATCATGAAGGATTTTAATGGGCCATTTTTTTTTATTGTGGATGAATGCAACATTGGTCGCTACATAATTGCGAATCACTTTTTGGGCTGTCAAAATATTCCCCTGCAAGTTATTGTGAATGTGGGAAAAGCTTTTTGGTCAGGAAAAGAAGGATGTTATAAACCATCATCCTATTTTTATTTCTTTGTATTATATGCCTACTACAGCTTACTACATGCATGTCCTCCTATATATCGGGTTAATAATGTATAAACATGCAGTAAATGTGAATATAAGTATTACAGTAAGTAGTTCAGGGCAAATAGTTTGATTCTCTTTCAGACAAGAACAAGTCTTCGTAAGAAAAGAAGTAAATTACTGAAGCAAGATTCGATTTTGCTAACTTAAATAAAAAACAACTTGAATTTGTTTGAATGAAACGGAATGGTAAACTGTTTTGACGAAATCGTCAGCTTGATGATAACACTTACATGGCAGAGGACAAGTGTTGGTAACATTCTCCATACATGGTGCTTAACATGGTGCTTTTAATGAGATTCATGAAGACTTCATCCGATGAGTTACCATGTGAGCTGACAAGAAATCTCACGATTTGTAGAAACAAATTGTTCAGTGCTAAATAATAATAATTATTGCTTGCATTATGCCTATGACTGCAATAAGCCGCCATTTTTCTTTTGTTGTCAGAAAGGAGAAGTAAAAAATAAAAACCTCAGTATTTGTTGCTTTTGCTTAATAGCTCATTAAAGAAATGGTACCTCGGTGTAAAATGTTTCAGAAGCTTCAATTATATGAAGTTGTGTATTGTATAGAGGTTTGAAAGAGGGGAGGGTAGAAAATCCAGACTAATATGTACATGTAATTCTTCTGGTCCATTGTAGTTCTGTGCTGCTTCTTATTGTGCCAGGCCGGCAGTGTAAACCAACTACTCTATATTCATAGAGAAAAAAAGGTTTCTTTAAATATATTGTGTATCTCTGTACTTGCCTACCAGTCTGTAACGATGCTAAAAAGAACAGGAATCAATTTACAGATATTAAAATGTACCAACATCAAAATGGAAATTGTCGGCAGAAATTGTAACCCAGTCTTCTTAGATTACTGATAGTGCATTCATTATGTATTCAGATCACAGACCCTCGCTTAATTAAGTGTGCCCAGTGACATGGTCTTCATGATCCATTGACATAAATTCGATTTAGATAAAGCATATTTATTATTTTTTTTAAACTCACTTATTTAATTTTTACATTTCTTTGTCAATGTTTATGATTCTTCTTGTTTAATCTTTATGTATAGTCTTTTATAATTATGCATATATATATACATATTTTATTACAACCAGATGTGGGGCAACAGGTCTAAGGATCACAGTAATTAATTTGCTTTTGTTGCTCCAAGCCCATCTGGAAGTATTGTTTTGTATTGTTGTTCATGTTTGTGATGGCTGAATAAATAATAATAATAATAATAATACACTTTGTTTGAAAGTGACACCTTTCTTATAAATATGTGCATATACGCGTTAAATAATGGCGGGAAATGGGGGTTTTTTTTAATCGATTAATTAGTCGTTAATTAGTCATTGGAATTAGCCAGTACGGAAATTAAGTGTGCCCAGGGACATGGTCTTCATGATCCATTAATAAAAATTCGATTTTGATAAAGCATATTTGGTACACTTTGTTTGAAAGTGACACCTTTCTTCTGAATAACCGCATATACCCGTTAAATAATGGCGGGAAATTGGGGTATATTCAATCGATTAATTAGTCATTAATTAGTCATTGGAATTAGCCAGTACGGGAATTAAGTGTGCCCATTGACATGGTCTTCATGATCCATTAATAAAAATTCGATTTAGATAAAGCATATTTGGTACACTTTTTTTGAAAGTGACACCTTACTTCCGAATAACCGCATATACGCGTTAAAATAAGGGCCGAAAATGTGGGTATTTCCAATCGATTAATAAGTCGTTAATTAGTCATTGGAATTAGCCAGTACGGAAATTAAGTGTGCCCAGGGACATGGTTTTGATGATCCATTAATAAAAATTCGATTTAGATAAAGCATATTTGGTACACTTTGTTTGAAAGTGACTCCTTACTTCTGAAGAACCGCATATACGCGTTAAAATAAGGGCCGAAAATGTGGGTATTTCCAATCGATTAATTAGTCGTTAATTAGTGATTGGAATTAGCCAGTACGGAAATTAAGTGTGCCCAGAGACATGGTCTTCATGATCCATTAATAAAAATTCGATTTAGATAAAGCATATTTGGTACACTTTGTTTGAAAGTGACACCTTTCTTATAAATATGCGCATATACGCGTAAAATAATGGCGGGAAATGGGGGTATTTCCAATCGATTAATTAGTCGTTAATTAGTCATTGGAATTAGCCAGTACGGAAATTAAGTGTGCCCAGGGACATGGTCTTCATGATCCATTAATAAAAATTCGATTTAGATAAAGCATATTTGGTACACTTTGTTTGAAAGTGACACCTACCTTCTGAATAACCGCATATACGCGTTAAATAACGGCGGGAAATTGACGTATTTCTAATCGATTAATTAGTCGTTTATTAGTCATTGGAATTAGCCAGTACGGAAATTAAGTGTGCCCATTGACATGGTCTTCATGATCCATTAATAAAAATTCGATTTAGATAAAGCATATTTGGTACACTTTGTTTGAAAGTGACACCTACCTTCTGAATAACCGCATATACGCGTTAAAATAAGGGCCTAAAATAATGGTATTTCAAATCGATTAATTAGTTGTTAATTAGTCATTGGAATTAGCCAGTACGGAAATTAAGTGTGCCCAGGGACATGGTCTTCATGATCCATTAATAAAAATTCGATTTAGATAAAGCATATTTGGTACACTTTGTTTGAAAGTGACACCTACCTTCTGAATAGCCGCATATACGCGTTAAATAATGGAGGGAAATGGGGGTATTTCCAATCGATTAATTAGTTGTTAATTAGTCATTGGAATTAGCCAGTACGGAAATTAAGTGTGCCCAGGGACATGGTCTTCATGATACATTAATAAAAATTCGATTTAGATAAAGCATATTTGGTACACTTTGTTTGAAAGTGACACCTACCTTCTGAATAACCGCATATACGCGTTAAAATAAGGGCCGAAAATATGGGTATTTCCAATCGATTAATTAGTCGTTAATTAGTGATTGGAATTAGCCAGTACGGAAATTAAGTGTGCCCAGGGACATGATCTTCATGATCCATTGATAAAAATTCGATTTAGATAAAGCATATTTGGTACACTTTGTTTGAAAGTGACACCTACCTTCTGAATAACCGCATATACGCGTTAAAATAAGGGCCTAAAATAATGGTATTTCCAATCGATTAATTAGTTGTTAATTAGTCATTGGAATTAGCCAGTACGGAAATTAAGTGTGCCCAGAGACATGGTTTTGATGATCCATTAATAAAAATTCGATTTAGATAAAGCATATTTGGTACACTTTGTTTGAAAGTGACTCCTTACTTCTGAAGAACCGCATATACGCGTTAAAATAAGGGCCGAAAATGTGGGTATTTCCAATCGATTAATTAGTCGTTAATTAGTGATTGGAATTAGCCAGTACGGAAATTAAGTGTGCCCAGAGACATGGTCTTCATGATCCATTAATAAAAATTCGATTTAGATAAAGCATATTTGGTACACTTTGTTTGAAAGTGACACCTTTCTTATAAATATGCGCATATACGCGTTAAATAATGGAGGGAAATGGGGGTATTTCCAATCGATTAATTAGTCGTTAATTAGTCATTGGAATTAGCCAGTACGGAAATTAAGTGTGCCCAGGGACATGGTCTTCATGATCCATTAATAAAAATTCGATTTAGATAAAGCATATTTGGTACACTTTGTTTGAAAGTGACACCTACCTTCTGAATAACCGCATATACGCGTTAAATAACGGCGGGAAATTGACGTATTTCTAATCGATTAATTAGTCGTTAATTAGTCATTGGAATTAGCCAGTACGGAAATTAAGTGTGCCCATTGACATGGTCTTCATGATCCATTAATAAAAATTCGATTTAGATAAAGCATATTTGGTACACTTTGTTTGAAAGTGACACCTTTCTTATAAATATGCGCATATACGCGTTAAATAATGGCGGGAAATGGGGGTATTTCCAATCGATTAATTAGTCGTTAATTAGTCATTGGAATTAGCCACTACGGAAATTAAGTGTGCCCAGGGACATGGTCTTCATGATACATTAATAAAAATTCGATTTAGATAAAGCATATTTGGTACACTTTGTTTGAAAGTGACACCTTTCTTATAAATATGCGCATATACGCGTTAAATAATGGCGGGAAATGGGGGTATTTCCAATCGATTAATTAGTCGTTAATTAGTCATTGGAATTAGCCACTACGGAAATTAAGTGTGCCCAGAGATATGGTCTTCATGATCCATTAATAAAAATTCAATTTAGATAAAGCATATTTGGTACACTTTGTTTGAAAGTGACACCTTTCTTATAAATATGCGCATATACGCGTTAAATAATGGCGGGAAATGGGGGTATTTCCAATCGATTAATTAGTCGTTAATTAGTCATTGGAATTAGCCAGTACGGAAATTAAGTGTGCCCAGGGACATGGTCTTCATGATCCATTAATAAAAATTCGATTTAGATAAAGCATATTTGGTACACTTTGTTTGAAAGTGACACCTTTCTTATAAATATGCGCATATACGCGTTAAATAATGGCGGGAAATGGGGGTATTTCCAATCGATTAATTAGTCGTTAATTAGTCATTGGAATTAGCCAGTACGGAAATTAAGTGTGCCCAGGGACATGGTCTTCATGATCCATTAATAAAAATTCGATTTAGATAAAGCATATTTGGTACACTTTGTTTGAAAGTGACACCTACCTTCTGAATAGCCGCATATACGCGTTAAATAATGGAGGAAAATGGGGGTATTTCCAATCGATTAATTAGTTGTTAATTAGTCATTGGAATTAGCCAGTACGGAAATTAAGTGTGCCCAGGGACATGGTCTTCATGATACATTAATAAAAATTCGATTTAGATAAAGCATATTTGGTACACTTTGTTTGAAGGTGACACCTTTCTTATAAATATGCGCATATACGCGTTAAATAATGGCGGGAAATGGGGGTATTTCCAATCGATTAATTAGTCGTTAATTAGTCATTGGAATTAGCCACTACGGAAATTAAGTGTGCCCAGAGATATGGTCTTCATGATCCATTAATAAAAATTCAATTTAGATAAAGCATATTTGGTACACTTTGTTTGAAAGTGACACCTACCTTCTGAATAGCCGCATATACGCGTTAAATAATGGAGGAAAATGGGGGTATTTCCAATCGATTAATTAGTTGTTAATTAGTCATTGGAATTAGCCAGTACGGAAATTAAGTGTGCCCAGGGACATGGTCTTCATGATCCATTAATAAAAATTCGATTTAGATAAAGCATATTTGGTACACTTTGTTTGAAAGTGACACCTTTCTTATAAATATGCGCATATACGCGTTAAATAATGGCGGGAAATGGGGGTATTTCCAATCGATTAATTAGTCGTTAATTAGTCATTGGAATTAGCCAGTACGGAAATTAAGTGTGCCCAGGGACATGGTCTTCATGATCCATTAATAAAAATTCGATTTAGATAAAGCATATTTGGTACACTTTGTTTGAAAGTGACACCTACCTTCTGAATAGCCGCATATACGCGTTAAATAATGGAGGGAAATGGGGGTATTTCCAATCGATTAATTAGTTGTTAATTAGTCATTGGAATTAGCCAGTACGGAAATTAAGTGTGCCCAGGGACATGGTCTTCATGATCCATTAATAAAAATTCGATTTAGATAAAGCATATTTGGTACACTTTGTTTGAAAGTGACACCTACCTTCTGAATAGCCGCATATACGCGTTAAATAATGGAGGGAAATGGGGGTATTTCCAATCGATTAATTAGTTGTTAATTAGTCATTGGAATTAGCCAGTACGGAAATTAAGTGTGCCCAGGGACATGGTCTTCATGATCCATTAATAAAAATTCGATTTAGATAAAGCATATTTGGTACACTTTGTTTGAAAGTGACACCTACCTTCTGAATAACCGCATATACGCGTTAAAATAAGGGCCTAAAATAATGGTATTTCCAATCGATTAATTAGTTGTTAATTAGTCATTGGAATTAGCCAGTACGGAAATTAAGTGTGCCCAGAGACATGGTTTTGATGATCCATTAATAAAAATTCGATTTAGATAAAGCATATTTGGTACACTTTGTTTGAAAGTGACACCTACCTTCTGAATAGCCGCATATACGCGTTAAATAATGGAGGAAAATGGGGGTATTTCCAATCGATTAATTAGTTGTTAATTAGTCATTGGAATTAGCCAGTACGGAAATTAAGTGTGCCCAGGGACATGGTCTTCATGATCCATTAATAAAAATTCGATTTAGATAAAGCATATTTGGTACACTTTGTTTGAAAGTGACACCTTTCTTATAAATATGCGCATATACGCGTTAAATAATGGCGGGAAATGGGGGTATTTCCAATCGATTAATTAGTCGTTAATTAGTCATTGGAATTAGCCAGTACGGAAATTAAGTGTGCCCAGGGACATGGTCTTCATGATCCATTAATAAAAATTCGATTTAGATAAAGCATATTTGGTACACTTTGTTTGAAAGTGACACCAGCTACCTTCTGAATAGCCGCATATACGCGTTAAATAATGGAGGGAAATGGGGGTATTTCCAATCGATTAATTAGTTGTTAATTAGTCATTGGAATTAGCCAGTACGGAAATTAAGTGTGCCCAGGGACATGGTCTTCATGATCCATTAATAAAAATTCGATTTAGATAAAGCATATTTGGTACACTTTGTTTGAAAGTGACACCTACCTTCTGAATAGCCGCATATACGCGTTAAATAATGGAGGGAAATGGGGGTATTTCCAATCGATTAATTAGTTGTTAATTAGTCATTGGAATTAGCCAGTACGGAAATTAAGTGTGCCCAGGGACATGGTCTTCATGATCCATTAATAAAAATTCGATTTAGATAAAGCATATTTGGTACACTTTGTTTGAAAGTGACACCTACCTTCTGAATAACCGCATATACGCGTTAAAATAAGGGCCGAAAATATGGGTATTTCCAATCGATTAATTAGTCGTTAATTAGTGATTGGAATTAGCCAGTACGGAAATTAAGTGTGCCCAGGGACATGATCTTCATGATCCATTGATAAAAATTCGATTTAGATAAAGCATATTTGGTACACTTTGTTTGAAAGTGACACCTACCTTCTGAATAACCGCATATACGCGTTAAAATAAGGGCCTAAAATAATGGTATTTCCAATCGATTAATTAGTTGTTAATTAGTCATTGGAATTAGCCAGTACGGAAATTAAGTGTGCCCAGAGACATGGTTTTGATGATCCATTAATAAAAATTCGATTTAGATAAAGCATATTTGGTACACTTTGTTTGAAAGTGACACCTACCTTCTGAATAGCCGCATATACGCGTTAAATAATGGAGGAAAATGGGGGTATTTCCAATCGATTAATTAGTTGTTAATTAGTCATTGGAATTAGCCAGTACGGAAATTAAGTGTGCCCAGGGACATGGTCTTCATGATCCATTAATAAAAATTCGATTTAGATAAAGCATATTTGGTACACTTTGTTTGAAAGTGACACCTTTCTTATAAATATGCGCATATACGCGTTAAATAATGGCGGGAAATGGGGGTATTTCCAATCGATTAATTAGTCGTTAATTAGTCATTGGAATTAGCCAGTACGGAAATTAAGTGTGCCCAGGGACATGGTCTTCATGATCCATTAATAAAAATTCGATTTAGATAAAGCATATTTGGTACACTTTGTTTGAAAGTGACACCAGCTACCTTCTGAATAGCCGCATATACGCGTTAAATAATGGAGGGAAATGGGGGTATTTCCAATCGATTAATTAGTTGTTAATTAGTCATTGGAATTAGCCAGTACGGAAATTAAGTGTGCCCAGGGACATGGTCTTCATGATCCATTAATAAAAATTCGATTTAGATAAAGCATATTTGGTACACTTTGTTTGAAAGTGACACCTACCTTCTGAATAACCGCATATACGCGTTAAAATAAGGGCCTAAAATAATGGTATTTCCAATCGATTAATTAGTTGTTAATTAGTCATTGGAATTAGCCAGTACGGAAATTAAGTGTGCCCAGAGACATGGTTTTGATGATCCATTAATAAAAATTCGATTTAGATAAAGCATATTTGGTACACTTTGTTTGAAAGTGACACCTTCTTTCAAAAGATTGTGCATTTTTAATTCTCCTTTTGTTGCATGGATTCCAGGTTTTGGAATACGCGGCTGAATACGCGGCTGAATACGCGGCTGGGATATTGGGCCCAATACGCGGCTAGCTTTAGTCAGGTGAGTAAAGTGCAGTGGATGTGGGGGAGTATGCCTATCATTAGTTACATATTAAGCTGCACAGTACATGTAACATGGCGTCTAGCATCTCCATCCCTCGACGCTTGCCGCTTTTACTAGTGGCTGACGGTATTCTCCTGCCAGGTTCATCCATGAGGATTCCAGTCAATTCACCAAGAAAGTAAGTTTGGTAACGGTGTAACTTAGTCACTTTTTTGTGTAGGCCTATCAAACTAGCCTAATAACAAACAGTTCCGATTAAACTTATAGGGAATAGGCCTAACAGTTAGGCCTAGACCCTAAAACAACTTCTAAAGGCTTAACTAGGCCTATACAGGAATAACTGACTAAGGTAATCCTGGGTTTTAGGTGCCTAAATTATGTACACAACTACATGAAAAGTGGTCTCTAACTTCAGCCAAATCCCCCAGTGTATTACGTTAGTGCACTGACATATGGAGGGCCAAAAATGTCAAAATTTGATTGTCACTGTCAGGTTTTCAACATTGTTTTTTGTTTAGGCCTAAATATTGTCAAAGGTCATAATAATAATAGGAAAGAATTCCAATGACGGCCATGACGGAAACAAGGTTATTTCCTCCAAGAGTTATTTGATGCAAGTCATGATGAACTTCAATCTCAGGAGTGAAAACCGGTGTAGCTTATCTAAAAAGGGAGATTTTCAGGGTTTTTTTGACCTACAATTATACACTTCAAATGCAGCAGTAGCCATTTTTATCAAAACGGGAGCTGTTGGTCCCATAGGTTTGTGCACAAGTGATGGCCGTCAGTGGAATTCTTTCCTTGCTTTTAAATACATTATTAATGACTATATAAAAGTATTTAATTTTAACCAAAAAGTTACAAAATCAGTACATGTATGCCCCGCCCCACAAAAAAGTCCCCCCCTTGGAACCGATACACACAACAATAGCGTGTGACGTCACCTACAAGACTAGTAGGCTTGCACCACATACACAGGGCTGGAAATAATCGACGGCCACGGCGGCCATGGCCGTCGTATTTTCGTTGATGGCCGTGTTGCCCTCCAAAAATAACTATCATCGAAGGCCACAAAGGCCGTAGTGCCCTTTTACTTTGTCCGTCGTGCCCTTTTTCTTTGTCAGCCGAATGTAAATGAAATTCACCACTCCGTCGCAGAATAACGACAAACGGCCGGGTCCGTGTCCTTACAATCCGAGTAGACGGTGTCCGAACACCGGGCCGGGAGCCGCGGTGCGCCGCCCGGCCCAGCATGGTCCGCGGGTATAACGAAAGTACAACGGGTTCGCAACGTAAGCAAAGACGGTACACTGTGTGTGTAGTGTACAATACATGAAGTTTAAGGACATACGCGCGGTACTTCCAGCCTCGAAAAGATCTTGTAAAAATCTTGACGGAAAATTGCAGAAATTCAGGCTGCAGCAGCCAAAACAAGAAATTTTGCAACATTTTCAAGTAGTGAGTATATTAGTGATAGGATGAGCAGAAAGTTAGACCTATTTATTTCTAGATTTGAATTTGAAATTAGCTGACGCACGGTCACCAAATGTGAGTGAGAAATATTATGGTGAGACTAGAATATGACGCGTACGGTGGGACGGGCGAGTAAAATCCTCTTTGGATTCCAGGCTGGATGGCGAGAAAAATGAATAGACAAGCTAAGATAACCTTCCCAAAAACACTATTTATGTTCAATAATGTTGTGCACATAATGCCGTTACAATTATGAAAGGCAAATCCCCTTCCGAAACTCAAGTTTGCACGTGTGGCTTTCGAACGTGGAGAATCTTGAGTACCGCGTGCATTGCACCATGCTTTCGTTCAACGACAGTCCGACCACGTGCATTGAACATGTACTGAGCGCGTAGTCTGGTTTCGGCTCCAGCAATCCTTTAATTAAGTGCTATGTATGACAACCTGGAGGCAGAATTCAGACATGGCTCAGCTCTCAACATGATTGCTGCACTCGGGTTTCGACGTACTTTATGCGTCCGCGCAAAGTATGTTTACGATCGAATGTTGTTTTCTCCGTTAAACTATAGCTGTTTCTGTCTTCCAAAACAGCTCTGATTTTTTGAATGTTAATTTCTTTTAATTGTCAACGAGAAAGAAATATAAAAAGTCGTACTACTGGGGTATTATACATGTGCACGTCATGTATGCACAATTGCACATGCACATTTGTATGCACATTTCATTTGGACATCGGGGGCTCCGAAAGCCTGGCACACCGCAATTCCTGACGGCCGGTTTTCAAACAAAACAAAACAAAACACTGAGATGACTCAGAAAGTCCATAATTTTGACATACATTTTTTTACAACATGTAATGGAAAGAAATGTTTGCATTACAAGCTTATCAAGTATATTTGAGTGAGGTTTAAAAGAAGACTGTATTGGTTTACGGTCACTCTATAAAACTTCAGTTTTTAATTTTTGCCTTGGTGCCCTACAGCTAAAGAGTGTTTGGCCCTGTACCCTTCCCAATGGCCTTGGTGCCCCAAAAATTTGAAAGTTACCAAGGCCATTTGGCCTTGCCCTCACCAAACCTTATTTCCAGCCCTGCATACAGTATACTGCGTGGCGTTCTGCATGTGACGTAAGCAAGGTTTTTTGTCGCAAAAAGTGGGGTGCTAAATTATGGGTCTAAAAAACAGCCTTTTTCTATACCGGTAATATTTTTTACCACAAACAATAATAGACAGGTTGAGTTTTATAACAATACAGATGTATTTAACTGAACACTGGAGTTTTGATTACAATGGGATCAGGCTCAAGCTGGTAAAACTCTGGGAGTAGGCCTAGGCCTAAGCTAATTGCACAATAGGCAGCTGAGGGGGATTGTGATTTGATGGGATCCCAATTTTTGATGGTGGTTTGTTTTATTGAGCAAGACATTTTAGACTACCGGTAACAAGACGAGACAAAAAGGCCTCGCGCAATCAGACAGGCGGTTTTCAAGTTTGCAAAAAGCGTTTAAGAAAATTGCATTTTTACACTGAAATGTTGCACAAATTTCTTCAAACTAGGCTTTTAAGTACCCAGGAACGTTTGATGAAAGTTAAAAGTATAATTTTGAGGAGTAGAAGGAGGACGGAGGATGGTGATTGGTCAATTTCGCGCGTCCTTGTGGCAGCAGCTATCTTCGTGATAGACGCGCTCCCCAAACGGTACGATAGTAGATGCCCCCTGATTGGTCAAAACTTAGAGAGATCACATGCAGTGCTGGGTTGGTTTGCATAATTCATCAGGAAATCTGCACGCATGTGATAGATGCTTGCTCGCTGTATGGGGAGTGCATCTTTCACATAGACTAGGGATCACCTTGGGTATCATTTAATTTTGAAGCAGTCAATATTTGAATACTATTATTCCATTAAGTAAATCGAGGATAACAAATTCATGAACCATGTTTCAGTCAACTTGGGGAAGAAAATAGGATTGCTTTATCACAGTCTAATTCAATTTTTCATAAAAAAAAAAATTCTTTGTGGTTATTTGATCAAAATGAAATAATAACAAATAAAGACTAGACTTGTGGTTGTGTGAACAACCACTAGGTGTTCGGGGTCTCATTACGTGGTGGAAATGTTATGTGAACATAAAAGTTATGTTGGAACGTATGTGGTCAATATTGTCGCTCATCCTCATACAATGGCATATTGAAATACACACTAAATTTTGAATATGATGTAAATATCTTGCAGTTTTTATTTTGTTTGATTAAGACATTTATGGTTTAAAAGTGACCATATCTCAACGTAAAAAAAATTAATTTAGCCCATGGATTTAGTTGCAGTGTTTATGGAACACATTGTCATTTGACAAAATGATGTACAATACTCCGCAACCTACATCAATAGCATTTCGATTAAGATTTGGTGCTGGTATTTAATGATATATAATAAGATTTACGTGCAAATATCTATAGCAAGATGTAAACAAAATTTTGAGTCACGCAATTGGACATTACATGTACATGTACATGTACATGTTCTACACAGTGAATTATGTACAATTTTTGTACATTATATAGTGTATGGGAAAAAGAGTCAATCGATCATCATATTTTTGTACATGACCATATTTTCACGTAACACAATGTGAGAAATATTAAAAAATTCATATAAAATCAAGAGATGCCGTAAATGTTCACTTCAAATCAACGCTGTAAGAACTTTGTCTGGGCCTTTTAATGGTTAAAATTGACTGTTTAAAAGTGTATGAGGTGTATCGAACTCCTGTGTTGAGGCTATCATGTGTTTCCACTGAGACAATGTAATGAAGCACATTCCAATCACCTTGCAATGACTGCCATCTGGTACTAATCACAGTCTCTTGTAATCACATTACAAGCAGTTTTCACTGATGTACTCATGTAATGACTGAGTAAACAGTATTGGAATAATTCAGTAATTTTCCCTTTAAAAGAGCATAACTTCCGGTTGAATGACGTCACGGATTTCAAACTTCACATACATGTCGAGGTACATCAGTGCTTTACACCTACCAAATTTGGCGGAAATTCATTGTTTACTTTCGGATTACGTAATCACTGTATGTCTTTAATCAACCGTAGAGGGCGCTATATAGCCCGCATGACGTCATCGTTTATATTTTCTGAAAGCCCAAGACCTTCTCTATCTTTTACCCATGAGGTTTTTTGTGCCCAAATCCTTCCGTTTTCGAGTTATTTTGAGTCAAACTTCAACTTCCGGTAACACCGGAAGTGAAGGTTATTTTCACACAACACTGAATACATTAATTGTTGGGATTCACGTGGTGAGTAACATATATCAATATCAAAATCGTAGGTCATGTGGTTCTCAAAGTATAAAGCACAAAAGTTTTTCCTAAAAACGTGTGTAATTTGATACCCGATGACGTCATCATGACGTCAATCTTCTAAATACAACTTGACATCATGACCCAAGTTCCCACCAAGTTTCATGTCAATATCTTGTAACAGTCACCAAAAAGTCCTGCGGACAAGTTTGGTCGGAAGGAGAAAAAAAAAAAGAAAAAGAAAAAAAAACTCGAACAATAACAATAGGTGTTCGGCTTGAACCCGAACACCGAAAAACTAGAGATTTATGGCTGTTCAAAACAGCACATAAGGCTTTTCCTGTTTCAAATTGCTTCTCAACTTAATTATAATACGATGCTACATGTACTTCCGGTTTTAAGTAGAGGTCACTGAGGTCAAATAGTGTTTTACAAGGAAAGACCGTATTCCTTTAATTAATTAAAATGTGGACATTTGAAAAAAAGACTTGAGATATCCTACCTTTAACCTCTTTGGAAGGAGCTACTTCTTGCTTTCGGACTGGAAGTAGAGGTCACAGAGGTCGAGCAATGTGTCCCACTGAAAGACAATCCCTAACATTGTCAAGACATTTAGCGAAAGAATTGTGATCCTAGCTCTTACTGTACCACTTTTAAATGAGGAGCTACGTCCTGTTTGACCAGAGGTAGAGGTCACACAGGTCAAGCAATGTGTCACAAAGAAAGGGAGAATCCCGAACGATAACTTTTGTCAAAAGAATAATTGTCATATCTCAAACGGTTAATTTTGTGATGATTTTTTAATCGTTTTGATTATTAAATTCAAATCGTTTGTAATTTGACATCTGGTGACATCGCAATGATGTCACAATATCATGTAAAGTTTGCCCCATTAAGGCACCATCATGTGATTCATGATGACGTCATTGCAATTTTTTAATATAACACATCCTGACTTTAAAAGATACATACCAAGTTTCAACTCAATTGAATCTAGGGTTCGTTCATAATTGATGTGTGAAGTTTGTCCCTTTAGAGCGTTGTCATGTGACACACGATGACATAAATGTTCAGCAGACAGCTACACTATAGGCACTTTGTTTGGACCAAGTTTGGTTAAGATCAAGTGTTTATACAGTATGTAAGTGGTCAAGGTGGGATCAAGAATGCCCCTGTGCAAAGTGCGAAGAATCCGAAAAGAATTAAAAGCGGAACAAAAGTAAATTTAGGCAGAAAAGCCAATAACAATCTTTTGTACTGATTTACTGTGTCTTGTTGTCTTGCTATAATACTAACTCCAATATGTTTTGTTTTTACAAATTATTTTTTCATTCAATCGGGAGAGCCTCTTGACAATGATTCAGTTTGCTTTTAGACAATCCTCAGGGGGTGTTATCAGTCTGTTGTTGTTTTTATTTTGAAACTTGTTATTTTGAGTCAAACTTCAACTTCCGGTAACACCGGAAGTAGAGGTCATTTGTACGCAACACTGAATATATTAATTGTTGAAATTCATGTGTTAAGTAACATATGTCAATATCAAAATCGTAATTCATGTGGTTCTCAAGTTAAAGAGCACCAAAGTTTTTCCTAAAAACGTGTATAATTTGATACCCGATGACTTAATCATGACATCAATCTTCTAAATACCACTTGGCATCGAGTTTCAAGTCAATATCTTGTAACTGTCATCAAGAAGTCCTGCGGACAAGTTTGGGAAGAAGGAAAATGACACCAACAAAAAATCTTGAACAGGTGTTCGGCTTGAAACCGAACACCTAAAAACCAAAAATTCTAACAATATCTGTGACCTTTATGTACCAATGCTGTACATGCCCTTTAAAGGGTCAATTTTCACATGTACCTGTTGTATAATAATCCTACATCCGATTGGGTTAAAACTTGTATACATTTATCATTGAAATATTGTTACTTATAAAATATGATCCAAACTTCTTGGTTATGAAGTAATTTATATCATATTCGGAAAAGCCTTACATGTATTGTTCTATTTTCAACAGACATACGTGTACATGTAAATGTCTATTTTTCTATATGATTTTTTATTTCTGTTTTCTGTTTCACAGTATGAGCATGATAAAGAGCCGCATTCTTAGACATAACACCTTGAGCAGTACAGTCATAGGGGTTGTGCCAAAGGAACCTGCAAGCGAGGTAAAATGCATCCTTAATTGGTATCAATTTACATACAGTATGTACAGTACGTACTATACATGCACAGATTTATCGTTCATACTAATAAAGCTTGTTCGATATGACGATGTTTATCAATATTGCGATACCTGTTTCATATTGAAAGAAAGATCCCAGAAATATTTAAATATATTGTATTGAAAAATGGAGACCTATACATTTTGGTGCCGGTGCAATCATACAGAATATTGATATTCACTCGTGACTTAAAAGTAGCGCAACAGGATCCATCTAAATGCCGGTCACTTCGAATCTGTTTTAAGAGAAATCCTCCGCAACCGACTTTATCCATTGACAATAAATCTCTCACAAATGTAAGGGGTTTATTGTCAATGGATAAATGTGTCCTCTGCAAAAAAATTAAGGCATCAAGATTCAAAATGATTTAAAATAATGTAGAATGAGCAGATAAGCGAAATGGTTAACAAAACCAAATTTAAAGAAATTTGGTTTGAACACAGATGAGTTGGCAGTGGTTTATAAAGTATATGTTGAGTATGGGGATGTTGTGTGGAATTCCACAATTACTAGTGCTCAGATTCACACTTTAGAGAAGGTGCAAAAGAGAGCCTGTAAGATAATAATGGGTAAAAATTACAACTATTATAAAGATGCAATCAATGAGTGTGGAGTTAACACCCTCTGGGCAATTCCAAGGGAAGGTGGACATGGCACTAAAATTTCAAGTTCATCCCACCACAAATAAATTACTTATTATGTTTTACCTATATGTTGAAGTCCAAGAAACAAAAAGAATTAAATAAATCGGTCGAATATTTTCCGAGATACAGATACAAGCATAGAAGAGATATTTCAGTCATCGAAACTGCTCAAATGTATTAATAAATTGATTTTTTACTTATTTAATGGGGAAATTATTTTAGGACTTTCATTAATTAAATTTAGGGAAGCAAATTGGATGTACGTCAGTTTCCTAAAAGGATATTTCTACACCATCATCCCAAAATGTTCATCATTATGCAAAAGTTGAGCACTTGAGTCATGTAACGCGAGTTACCAAAAAAGTGAACATTTTTTTGTTCTGAAGAAAGTAGTAGAGGTAATTTGTTGGGGATCAGAATTTTCTAAATTTACCCCACCCTGATTCTATAAGCAAAATGTTTGCCTAAATAGATAGTGTCATCAAAGAAAAAAATGGCATCAAACAGTGTAACGCGAGTTACTATGTAACGCGAGTTACCACGATGTAACGCGAGTTACCGTCTATAAACACAAGTTTCGGCCTTTATGAGCAAATCCTGACCCTCAATCGACCTAGAGTGAAGTGAACACAATCAGATGCAGTGTTATGCAGACTATAATTTGCATTGAAACAAAAGAGGGTAGCCTTTTAATTGAAATCTGCATATTATGTAAGGTCATTACAAGGTCATTGAGGACATGCCGCAATCCTGAACCAAGCCAGGCCTCACTTTCACTTATGAATGTGCATATACTGTACCAGTGTTTGAGAGGTTCTCTTGAAACCCAAAATCATCTTGAATTGTCAACATCAAGATCATTGGAGGGTAAGTGGATTCAATAAATTTGTATTATCAAAATAATATTAAAAAACTTAAATATTTATGACGTATGAAATGAAAGTGAATTACATGTATACGGTTTCCCTGCTATTGCGCTGAAATGTTCTATTTTCTGTTTTCATCCCAACAGGAATCCTCTGCATGCACTTGATAAAGCATGTGAATAATGAAATTGTCTGCTATCTCCTCTCTACTGACATCTAGTCTTCCAATGAAGAGATGCCTACATGGAAATGCAGCCTACAAGTACATGTAGGAGATTGGTGTGATGTGTGCAGTTGACTATGATTTGGCATTCTATACCCTGGTGAAGGTGCCCAGGATGACTACAAAGTATCTATAATGGAGCCAGCAGGGCCAAACTGGAAATGGCTAACATTAGATGCAATCTATTAGGAAGAACATGCTGCTCAAGATACAACACCCAGCAATTGCTAATTTAATAGGTGTCACTACAAGTTCAACACAAACAAAAGTTGTACGAAGTCAAATCCAAACATTGCTAGCAAACGACATCTATTGAAGGACACTTGTTTAATGTGTCCATTATTAAAAACTTAAGCATTTATTTAAAGTGTGCACACACAAATTATACATGTGTACATGGTGAAGTAGTTCTAAAAACTGTATTCCATCTCAATTCTCTGTCAATTTGAAGAACATGTTCAAAAAAGGTAGTTGGTATTCTTCTTCTTCTTCTTTTTTTAATGGTATTTGAATAATTCATGTGTGGCATGGAATTCCTGAAATAGAAATAATGTTAATTTCCAAAGAAGAAAAAACTTACTAAGATGTTTTCTTTTATGCAAGTTAAATATGTATTTGAAAATGTGTTAACAGTGTTATTTGTACATGTATGTTAATAAAAACTGAATGAAAAGTATTACATTTACCCATCCCATGGTATACATGTATGTCTGCTGTACTAGTGTTGTTGGCTAAAATATTGTCATTTGTTTGATCTGCTTTTAATGATAACAAAATTACTTGTCAATTCCAAGCTTTCAAGTTCAGTGTAATTTGAATATAATTCTTTTGACTTACAACTTTTGTATTTGTTCAAAGTTGAAAATTTTTCTTTCCAGTTGTCACATTGATAGTGCAAATAATCAGGGAATATATGTAAGATCAATAACACTTTGATTTGAGTGGGCGAAGCTCTTAATTAGCACATTCCTTTTGAAAATTGAAGTTAATGAGTAAAATAAGTGTTCTAGAGTTTAATTTTATTCAACCTACAAAGGTTTGCATCTGTCAAAATACTTAAAACACGATAAACTGTCATCAGAATGTTTGTATGTCCATAATTTGTGCCGAGCTGTTTGAATGGACATGATGTAACGCGAGTTACCGTAACGCGAGTTACTGACATATATGCTCCCTGCATTTTACCAGTTCATTATTTCTCAACTTTGATATTATTAATTGATAAGTCACACCCCACTATCAATTCAAGGTAGGAAAGGTTTTATCAAGATTGTCTAGTATGAGGAGACTTTGCCAAAGTAGGCTTTCATGAAATTGACCATGTCCTTTTTCCGTAACGCGAGTTACCGAAATTAAACGAGCCACAAATCTCAATATGTTTGTCCAATGTTTTTTTTTTATGATTAATTTTGTAGGTCTATGTCTACTCTACCCATGGTGAAAAAAGTAACTTGTAGATCCTAATGATGACTGAGATATAGGCACATTCTCCTAAAATGTACCCATTATTTGTAACGCGAGTTACCGTGGAATTGCCCATCTCCAATTGTAGGCATATTCAATGTTGTAAATTTGCACATTGTCCAATTGTAGTCAGACAAACGACCTTAAATCCCCCCTCCTAGGAAAAATATTCATTGTAGGAATTTACATAACACTAACGCCATCTCATTATTACCTTGTAGGGCCACTCGATCTAAAAAGAGCCAGATTCCATATTACATTGACTTATTGAATGATTCCCGTTCCTTCTTTCATTTGTCAAAGTTATTGATGTATTATGTGCAATAGTGCTTCATCATATATTTATGTGTATTTTTATATTTTAAACATAAGTGCAATCTGGACCTTCCAGCTTATCTTTTTGCTTTAAATTATTGTTGCATGTTGCTAGTGTGAGGTTAATGTGGGTTTTTTTATGTAGTAGTGAAGGAAAATGACCAATCCAACTACCAATTAGTTCTTCATCTCTTCATCTTCATCATTGGCATATATCCATCTTTATTAAGCATTTCCTTTCAGTGGTCTCCGTTATCTGAATTCTGAAAACCCACTCCGGTGCTCAAACCGTCCTTTCACTCTCCTATCCTCGGATTGTGTGTTCACTTCTTTTTCTTTTCGAGAAACTTCCTGGCTCCTGCCCCCAGTCCCTTGACCACTATCACTCGGCAGATGTTACTAAAAATAGCAGTGAGTCGTGAGAGCAACAGTATTGGCCTATTGGACTGAACGCATTCCCTCGACTGAATAAATCCACACCACTACACCCTCCCATACTTTTGCCGATCTACGCCTGGAGATCGTTACTAACAACAATACATTTACATATCTTGTACATGGTGTGTTTGGGACTGCTTCCTTATAAACTGCAACATAAAACGCCCCAATGAAATTTCGTAATCAACATTATTACACGCACATTTAACAATAAAATGCAGACCCCTTGTTTTCTTTTACAAATAACTCTTCTTTCCATATCGGAAATCCATTGAATACATTCTAGCCACTCATGAGATGAATGCCCTTTATTTAAAAATCACTTCCAAAAGCGTGCTTGAAAGAAGGCAACCAGACGGCGGAGGGTTCTTTGATACTGTTGGTAACCGGTCTCGTTTAGATGTACTCCATCTAGATTGTATCGTGGGTGCTTTAACCCTCTATGGGACCAATACCACAAATTGTCTTCTACAAAGGCTCGGGACTCTACCTGGTAATTAAATTAACCTCCACGCTCACCAGTTTGTGAGAAAGCCCTCCCGTCCTTGGTAAAACTGGGAGGAATACGATTGCTTCAGGGAGAATCCCCTCATCTTTAATTTGTTGAAGAAACTTACTTAGCTTCTCATATACCACTAATGGTAGAGCATCTCGACCACATAAGTCATTGGTTCCCAAGTCAATTACCAAAATTATTTGCTCAATCTTCTTCAGCTTCCTAAAATAAGATTTGAATTTAACTTCAATTCTGCCCTTTCCAAAACAATCAACTGTTACAATTTCTCCATCAAACTCAAACTCTAGTTTAAACTCCTTCTTACCCCCCAAATGCTTTACAAAGCTGTGTCCAAACAGAAAATATGACATCTTAGCAAAAAAATGTGTTTTAACAATAACAATGAACACCAGTCAATAATCTTATATTATAATTACGAAGGTCAAATCCACTCGAGGAACACCTCGATGTCAGGCTCTCACCAGGGGAACTGGATGACCCAAGCCTTCCCGAAAAGAGGTTCTGACTGTCAGATGATAGCTGGACTGAATGTTCCACTGCACAACACTTCTGCAAACTTACCACAAGAAATGACCCTTTGGTAATTCCTTTCAAACAAAATTCAGCATCAAGACTTCATAGTAGGGTCAAAATACCACTTGACCGCTTGTTATGTGAACATAAAAGTTATGTTGGAACATATGTGGTCAATTGTCGCTCATACAATGGCATATTGAAATACACACTAAATTTTAAATATGATGTAAATATGTTGCAGTTTTTCACCGTCTCCTTAGCCCTGCGCGACTGCTCTCTGTTTTCGTTCACTTGTTTTCTTTCCTGTACAGCGCTTTGATCTTGCTAAAGGCGCTATATACATGTAAATGCCCTTTATTATTATTGTTATTATTAATCTGTCCTCATACGACATTTCCCCCGTCTTTGGCCAAGAGCAAGTCGGATAGCAGTACGATGGACTCTTTCGAGTTTATGCTGTTGACTTGTGGTGTGGCAAGCCGTGGCAAGCCGTATTCAAGTATAGGGAGAATGAGTGACTTGTTTTTTTTAAAGGTGAAAATTGCATTCGGGGAGGAGCCCCTAGCAATCGTTCTTATGAACCTCAAGAGACGATTGGCTCTAGCAACGATAGAGTCGACGTGTAACGTCCAGCTGAGGGTACTATCTATAGTGAGGGCCCATTATTGATTTGAGTTAGTGCTGTTCAGTGGAATGTTACCTAAATTATAAACAGGAGGGTTTGTTTGGCATCTCCTACTGATATGCATGACTTTGGTTTTGCCAGCATTGTAGGTCATGTAATTAACATCACACCAGTTTTTACATTAAGTGTATCTAAATCCAGTTGAAGTTCAGTTACATCGTCATGACACTGTATGGCACGGTATAAGAGAACATCATCTGCAAATAATAAACTAGACATGTGTTTGTGTACAAACACTGAGCTGTTTCTCGTATGTTTTATAAAATGTACGAAACAAACATATGTACAGTACACAATTGGCCCAGTACAGAGAAAAAGTTTATAAGCGGTGTCTTAATTGTCCTAAACAACTACCAGGAGTGTCGATCGTCACACGTCCATCAATACACGTATCGTACAGATACATGCACACGGCCATGAGAAACACAGAAACGGCAGAGTCTACTATAGGCCAGCGTGCATAGCAGTGTTGTAGTGGAGTCCTCAGATCCGAGTACAGAGTACTCCGAGTACTTCAGGGTCCGAGTACTGGGCCGAGTCCGAGTACATTGCTGCCGAGTCCAAGTCCTAAGTATCGAGTCCGAGTACATTCAAGGCCGAGTACAGGGCCGAGTCCGAGTACCAAAGTTCGAGTCCGGGGCCGAGTACATGCACAGAACCAATTCACGGTACCAACAAATGCAGTTCATGACAGTCGTGTGTAATAAATTTCTTAGTCTTCATTACAACACAGTCAGCAGGTAAATTTAAAAGAAACAAAAACATCTGCCCTTTATCCTCTCTGGACTAAATCACAAGCCAATAACACTTTGGATCTCAATCTCAGGAACCGCTTGACTTAACTAAATTGCCAGCTTACTTGCCATCACACGTGCCACCTCCTCGGGTCCAACCTTGGGAAGTTTTTAAAGTACTTTAAAAAATATCTGTTTCTAAATCTGGGGGACCTGATGATTTACCTGCTAAAATTATCAAGGAATTTGCGTATGAATTTAGCACCCCTGTAACTAAAATTCTAAATCAATCGTTTTCTCAGTGTATTGTGCCCAATCAATGGAAACAAGCCAATGTTGTCCCAGTTCCGAAACAAACGCCCCCCACGTTACATAAACTTAGGCCTATATCTTTGACTCCAATATTATTATCTAAGTTAGCTGAAGAATTTATTTGTAAATGGACCATGAATTTTATTGGACCTAATATGTTGTTGTTCGCCATTCGTACTCGAATATGGCCAGGTTCCTGACTAGTGGGATTTTGATCTAGCGTGAGCTCGAAGATGACTGGAAAGGCCTATCTGAGCCCTGAAGCCCCTCCCACAAGTAGAGCACCAGTGGGTAGGTGGGTTGCTGGAGATATTGGTGGCTCCTGTCTTCCGTAGTTCACGCTTCCTCATGGCTTTGGCGATGTATCTCTCCTCAGCTGCAGTGGCACCAGTGCTGATGAGTTTGCTCCATGCCGGACGATTTCCTGCCAGAGATTCCCAGGACTCTGTGCTGATGCCAAAGGTCGTCAGAGAGGCTTTCAGATTGTCCTTAAAGCGCTTTCTCTGGCCGCCGACTGAGCGCTTGCCATGGCTGAGTTCCCCGTAGAGGAGCTGTTTGGGAATGCGGTTGTCTGACATCCGTGACACGTGGCCTGCCCATCTGATCTGGGCCCGGCGCATAAGGGTGGGGATGCTGAGCATGCCTGCTCTACTCAGGACCTCGGTGTTTGGTATTTTATCTTGCCAGCGGATCTTGAGTAAGTTCCTGAGACAGCGTAGATGGAACTGATTCAGCTGTCTTTCGTGTCTCCTGTAGATTGTCCAGGTCTCGCAAGCATACAGGAGGGTAGTCAGAACCACAGCCTTGTAGACCTTGATCTTGGTGCTGAGGTTGATCCCTCTTCTCTCCCACACATTTGGTCTGAGTCGTCCAAAGGCACTGCTTGCTTTGGATAGCCTGTTGTTAACCTCGGCATCAATGGTGGCTGAACTGGAAAGGGTGCTGCCAAGGTATGTGAATCTGTCAACAGCATGGAGCTTTTGGCCTTTCACAGAGATGGTGGGCTCGAGGTAAGGCTTACCAGGGGCAGGTTGGAACATCACCTCCGTTTTCTTTGTACTGATGATCAGGCCAAAGTTGTCGCAGGCTGTGGAAAAGCTGTCAACCATAGACTGCATATCATGCTCACGACAGGCGTTTAGGGCGCAGTCATCGGCAAAGAGAAAGTCCCTAACGGCCGTCTCTGTGACCTTTGTTACAGCCTTGAGTCGCCTAAGGTTGAAGAGCTTACCGTCAGTCCTAAACCTGATGGGAGTGCCAACATTGGTGTCTCCGAAGGCATCAGTGAGGGTGGCAGAGAAGATCATACTGAATAGAGTAGGCGCCAAGACACATCCCTGCTTGACACCATTGGTCACTGGAAAAGCCTCTGACACATCCCCGTCGTCGAGGACCCGGGCAGTCATGCCGTCGTGGAACTGTCGCACGATGGAGATGAAGATCTTTGGACATCCAAACTTTGACATGATCCTCCACAGACCCTCACGGCTGACAGTGTCAAAGGCCTTGGTTAGGTCCACAAAGGTGGTGTAAAGGTGCTGGTGCTGCTCCATGCACTTCTCCTGGAGCTGTCGGGCTGCGAAGATCATATCCACAGTGCCTCGACCAGCACGGAAACCACACTGGCTTCTGGAAGGTGGCCCTGCTCCAGATGTAGCACAAGGCGGTTCAGCAGGATGCGAGCCAGAATCTTGCCAGCAATGGATAGAAGCGATATGCCTCTGTGGCTATCACATGATTGCCGGTTCCCCTTCCGTTTGTAAATGTGAACAATGGTAGCATCCTTGAACTCCTGAGGTAGCTGTTCACTGCGCCAGGAGAGCTGGAACAGGTCTGTCAGGCTGTGCAGCAGTGCATAGCCTCCTGACTTGTAGACCTCTGCTGGGATGGCGTCAGGACCGGGTGCCTTACCAGAGGACATCAGTTTGATAGCCTTTTTGACCTCCTCTATGGTGGGAGGAAGGTCGAGTTCTGTGTTGACGGTCATCTGGTGAAGATGGTCGATGGCAAGGTCATTGATCACTGATGGTCTGTTGAGCACACTGTTAAAGTGATCTGCCCATCTCTTCAGGATTGTTTCTTTGTCTGTGAGCAGGGTAGACCCATCACCGCTGAGCAATGGAGATGGGCCGTGAGAGGAGGGTCCATAGACGGCTCTGAGGGCATCATAGAATCTCTTTGTATCGTGCCTGTCAGCATATTTCTGAATCTCATCAGCCCTGGCACTGAGCCAGGAGTCCTGAAGATGGCGGAGCTTGACTTGGACTTTGCTGCGCACATTGGCTAGAGCTGCCTTCTTCGCCGTGTTGGAGGGGTGGTTTTGGTGGTCTTTGAGTAGGCGACGCTTCTCCTCCAGCAGGTCTTGAATTACGGTATCATTTTCGTCAAACCAGTCCTGATGTTTTCTGGTGGTCCGACCCAGGACCTCAAAAGAGGCGGAGTACACTGTATCTCTGAGCGATGTCCACTGCTCATCTACACTAATCTCCTTGCTGATGTTGCTGTCCAGCCTACTGTCCAGGGTGCGCTGGAGTTTCTGTACCGTAGCGGGAGAATTCAGCCTGCTGACATTCAGCCTCTTCATAACCTTCTGACCCTGAGGCCTCCTCTTTGCTTGGATATGGAAAGACATTTTGGCGATAATAAGGCGATGATCAGTCCAGCAATCTGCACCACACAAGGCCTTGGTTACATGCACATCATGCCTGTCCTTCGCCCTGACGATGATGTAGTCGATTAGGTGCCAGTGACGAGAGCGGGGGTGCATCCACGATGTCTTATTACGAGTGGGTAGTCGGAAGATGGTGTTGGTGATGGTAAGGTCATGAGTAGCACACATTCTGAGTAAGAGAAGGCCATTGCTGTTACATTTTCCCATGCCGTGCCTTCCGATAACCCTGTTCCATGCAAAGTGGTCGGAGCCAACACGAGCATTAAAGTCGCCAAGGATGACGAGCCTCTGTGACTGAGGGATGGCAGCAATGAGGGCATCAATTTCCTCATAGAACCTGTCCTTTGTTTCTTCAGGGTTGGTCATAGTAGGAGCGTAGGCACTGATTAATGTGGCACTCTTCTTGTTTCCAAGAGGGAGCTGCATGGACATCAGTCGATCGTTGATACCCTCTGGAATGCTAGCTAGCTTTTGCACGTGACAAGTTTTAATCGCGAAGCCCACGCCAGCTTCACGGCGGTCTTCGCAGCTGCGGCCACTCCAAAAAAAGGTGTAGCCACCTCCAATTTCCGTCAGCTGCCCTTTGTCTGCAAGGCGAGTCTCACTAAGAGCTGCAATGTCGATACTGTAACGGGCAAGCTCTTTGGCCACTAAAGCAGTTCGCCGTTCGGGTCTGTTGGCTTTCCTGTTGTCTAGTAGGGTGCGAACGTTCCATGATGCAAGGGTGAATTTAGTTCTCTTTGTTTTAGCATTTGTATTTCGACCGCTGAATGGGATCCCTGCCAGCCGCGGTTAGCTAGCCAGGGAAGGTTGGGTCAGACTATTTTTAGGGCACCTTTTCTAGCCCCGTCCTCATGCTATGGAGGCGAGCAGAGCGATCCTAGATAGGGCTGCTCGGTCACTCAGGGGGCTGCCGAGCTCCACTGCTGTCCCGGTCCAGTGAAGAGCGACCATATGGCCTGAGCCGCCTGTGTGCAGGTTCGCGACTGCAGCTTGGGTGGATCCTCACCTGCTGGTTCGCCGGTTCCCTATCGCCACAGGTCTTTGGGAGGTCAACTGAACTTTGATTAAAGCGCTGAACTTTGATTAAAGTGAAGGAGGGCTGCGCAGGACTCCAACCTCACTCTCTCGTCCTTGGCCTCCTGGTCCAGTAGCAGGGCGAAGCCGAGACATCTGGGGGAGGTCCAGGATGCAGTGGGATGACCAGGTCGACTTGTATCGCCATGCTCAAACGCTTCCCACAGTAGCGGTGCTGGGTGGCGCCTTCGTGTCCGTTGAACCATGGCCGATGAAGCTAGGTTCCCTCCGCACAGTCTGCCGTCAGTCCAGACTTTTACTATGTAACCCATAGTTTGGGGCCCTTAACAGGTGCTACCACTCCGGGCCAGAGTGGACCTGGGAGCGATGGCAACTAAGGGGTGGCTCCACACTCCCCAAGACTTTTGTACTCCCGAACAAAAGCCTTGCCACCGGTTGCAGTTTAGTGTCTAATATAGACAAAAGGCAGTTTGGTAATCAGAAGGGCAAGTCTACAACACACTGTCTTATTGATGTTTACCATCATTTAGTCTCAGGAGCAAATATTCCCAATAACATAAGTACACTTGTACTCACAGATTTCACAAAGGCATTTGATACAGTTAATCATGAAATGGCTATTGAAAATTTGTTGGAATTGGGTGTGCCCTCCATAATTGTCCAGTGGATTGCTAATTTTTTAACTGACCGCCAACAAAGGGTCAAATACAAGCAAATTTTTTCCCAGTGGCAAACATTAACAAGTGGTGTCCCTCAGGGTACAAAACTTGGTCCTGTGATCTTCTTAGCATGTATCAATAATGCAGTCAAACATGCCCAGTGTAAATCCTGGAAATATGTGGATGACCTAACACTTTGCGAAAATAGATATATTTTTGGAGCTAGCAAGATTCAAGAAGATCTCAATGATCTTGCTAACTGGACTACTGAAAATGGGCTTTCGCTTAATCCATCTAAATGTCAAACAATGCAGATTTATTTTGGTAGAAGGGATCCTCCTGACATACAATATTTCATTTCGAATGTGTCGCTCCAGGATGTGCAATGTGTTAAGTTATTAGGTGTCACCTTACAACATAATTTGAAATAGGACATTCATGTCAAAGACACTATTAATAAAGCCAATAAAAAACTATTTATGCTCAGGAAACTGAAACAAAGTGGTTTAAACCGTGAAGAACTGGTTACTGTATACAAGGGTTACATAAGAACCGTGTTAGAATATGCATCACCCCTGTGGCATTCTGGTCTTACTTGTATGCAGTCTGATAAATTAGAATTAACACAAAAAAGAGTATGTCAAATTATTCTGGGTCAATTGTATGTGCAATATGATCAAGCATTACTTACCCTTGGACTAGAGAAATTAATTTTGTAGAAGAGTTAAACTTAGCACTACATTTGCTTTAAAGGCTTTTAATTCTAACAAATTTAATGAATGGTTCGTAACATCCAGAAATATTCATACAATGAATCTTAGATCCAAAAGGAAACTTCAAGAAATCCCAAACAAATCCAAGCGTTTTTATAATAGTCCGGTCCCCTACTCAACAAGAATGATCAACTCTTTTATTTAGTTCTCCACTCACACTCTTAATGTATGTGTGTCTCGAACTTGTTTTATCTTCTTATATCTGTCTGTTATTATTTTTATTCTAAGTAAAGTACTTTTACCTGTTTTAAATAATCATTGTAAATCTGTTTTAATTCAACCTTTGGGCTGCTATTGACAGTGTTTAATAAACCAGCAATAATAATAATAATAAAACTTTGGATCTTAGGATGAGATCAAAACTCCAGATGTTTTCTTTAAAAAAAGTGGGCACTGTAAGGGACTGGATATTTGCTGTATCTTCCTTGATATTTTTGCCCATAAATCACAATTTTAATATGTACCGATTGAGAATGTACATGTACCATGGAGTGTACATGTACATTATAGTGCATCATTTTGACCCAACCATAATTGGGCATTGGGCCCGACATTCCAATTCGGGCAGCGCTAACAACTAACTCCACTACATGTATCTCTGCGCTCTTTGCACGTGCATGCACTCACACTGTACCCAGGGCAAGGAAAGCCTCTAGGCTTCTACACGTTATAATTAAATGGATATCGTGCTACCAAGCTTACGATATGTTCGAGGTAAAGCAATGTCATCGACGATTTTTTTTTCTCATAAATTGTCGAGTACTGGGATCGAGTACCGAGTACTTAACGTCGAGTACGTCCAAAATCCAAGTACATCGGATCGAGTACGGGCCAAGTACATTTTGTTTTCGAGTACTTCTAATCGAGTACGGGCCAAGTACTTTGGTGGACTCGAGTTGTACTCGAGTATGAGTACGAGTACTACAACACTTGTGCATAGTATGTATGGTTGTGCTTATGGGCGGTGGAAACAGCAAAATGACTGATCTTCTAGCTCGTCGTGCTACTTTTACCTGTACACAATTGGCCCACTACTATGGGTAGCCATATCAGCAGTCCAAAAAGTTCCAAAGCCCGTGTTTTGTGTTATGGTTTGACTCTAAATGGCAAAATTAATTATCAAAAAAATCTATAAAAAATCAGGCGATGACGTCATTGTGACGTCACTTCACATTAGGGATACTAATACCATTTCGTACCTACCCACCAAGTTTCAATACGATCGGATATACGCTTATATTTATGTGTTTCTGGGGAAAAAAGGCAAAATTAAATATTCAAAAATCAATAAAAAATCAGCCGATGACGTCATCGTGACGTCACTTCAGATTTAGGATACTATAGTACCATTCCCTACCTACCCACCAAGTTTCATCACCATCTGATATTCCCTTATATGTGAATCAGAAAATCGGCTTTTTGATGACGTCATCATGACGTCACAACTTTTTGGTATTTTGTGGCATGTGCCTATAGCCTTACAAACATTTTACCGAAAGAATTTCAAAAATACGATTTGTCGTTCATGAGATATAAAGAAAAGGTCCAAAAATTGAATAATTTGTATAAAATCGCACGATGACGTCATCAACACGTGACTGCAATTTTTGTCTATAACACATCCCCATATGGGCGATTCCATTGTGACGGACGTTACATTTGCACAGAAAATTGCTACCAATTTGTTTTCTAGATTTGTAAGCAAGCTTTGCTGGGAAAGATGATAGTTGCAGTTTAATAGCATAACAAGTCAACAGTATATAAAACATAGTAATGAAGATCTTGATTTTCTGTCAGACTTAATTAGACTTAAAAAATAAATCGTGACGGACGTAACGAGAACTTTTACTCTTAATATCTAGTTCAAAATCCCTGTGAATTGTACATGATTGTGAAAAATCCAACTAACTGCATTAGTGTATGTGGTTCAGAGCTTTCCAACTCAAAATGGAAAAATTTCAAACATCGCATGGTTTATGAGAAATAGGACGTTGAACCCTGTGACGGACGTTACGATTTCCGTGACGGACGTTACACCCTGTGATATTTCAATGTATAATCCATTGCCAATGGAGAATTAAGTTGGAGTTATTCAAATCTATCTAAACATACATGTAGCTCATCTGCAGTCATACTAGAGATAATAAAGATGGGAATCTCACACATTTATCAGTGTACATGTACAGTGTAATGTACTTGAGTAAATTACATACTGTACATGTATGTGTACACATACAAATAACACACCGGTACATACAGTAGGCCTATGTACACATACGTGTACAATGTATTGGCCTACACATGTACGTGTACATGTACATGTACATGTACTATGTAGCTCAAGTGCAATATGTCTTCTTGCAACCTATTTTGTCAAGTAAACCATACATGTACATCATTCAAATTGACTTGCACATTATTCCCTTTGCCTTTATAATTACAAAAGATGATTCAAATTGGTTTAAAATGCTTGTTTGTAAACCCCATAAAGAGCATTCTAACCCGAATTTAGACAAATTTATAAACAAAAAGTTGATCGAATTAACGAATGAAGAAGAAAGTGACTATTTAAACTATCTGCCATATCAGTTAAGGCTAAAATATCTGGTGAAATGAAGTGATTTGTTGTAAGGTTGCAAAAATTGTATCCAAAAATGTTCTTTTATAAGAAGTTTGAGAATACAATTGAAAATAAGTAGTATAAAAAAAGAAGAAGGCTTAGAAGATAGGATGCGAATGGGAGCAATCATGTGATATGGCCTCAGTATAAAATTCAACAATGTATCTGAGTGGCATGTGTGAAAGACCACAAAAAACCTGCATTTGATACCTAATGACAGAAATTTCTCCCTAATCTTTCATATAACAAATTGTATAAAGAGACTTTTTTGTGACGGACGTTACGTGACGGACGTTACGTTCGCTAGGACAGACCCCCCACCATAAAAAATGAAATCCAACTAAAATTTGATAAAAACTGTGCAATAAGTAGTCCATGCTTAATATGTCCCTAGCACATAAATAAATTTTGCAAATTACAACCTGTTCAAATTCAAGAAATCTTATGCCTTTAATGGCAGAAACATGTTTTGCAACAGCGCCCTCAGTGGCAGCCTAAATATTTCCTGTCGGAGCGGAAAAATTTGGTTAAACTTTAAATTTTTAGAAAGCCCAACTAATAAGCTATCACATGACAAACACTTCCTTCAAAAATGATTTTGAAAAATTCACTCCTATGTCCTACTTTTCATGGAATCGCCCCTATACTTACATACCGAGTTTGAGTTGCATCGGACTTGCAGTTCCGGAGATAAAGAGCCCTGAAATTTGCACTTTTATGATGACGTCATGGTGCACGTGATGACGTCACAATGACGTACATATGCAGGGCACTATTCGGGGTGGTGGTCTAACTATGTGCCAAGTATGAAGCTGATCGGAATTGATATTAGAGTAGAAGTGACTTGTATAAAAACCCTGTGTTATGTCTATGGGAAAAAAGTGGAATAAAAAAAAAAAAATAAAAAAAAAAATAGCTGTTCCGCTGCATGCAAAACAGCTAACAACTGGAGGAAATTGACAAGGATATTAACAAAAAGATTGAATTATAAGGGCCCAAGTACGCTACCCTGGGGTAAACCTGAAGTGACATCCACCCATGGAAAGACGCCACCCCCAAAGATTACCCGCTGCCTTCGACCAGACAAAAACGATCAAATCCAATGCCACAACTCACCCCACAAGTTGAATGTACAGTAGTTTTTCAAGTAGGATGTGATGTGGCATTGTATCGAAAGCCTTGGACATGTCCAGGAAGACTGCATTTATTCTAGGGGGACAACGTCTGTCCAAGATGGAAGACCATGAATTAATAATGTTGGTAAGCTGGGTGACACAGCTCTTGTGTTTAACAAAACTGTGTTGATTGGTATTGAGGAGGCCAAAAGTGGCTAAATAGTCATTGATGGCTACACAGATAATCCGCTCAAGAATTTTGCACAAAACGGAAGTCAGAGCAACAGGTTTATAGTTGGATAACAATGACTTGTCACTGTTTTTGTGAACGCGTGTGATGTTGGCGCAGCGCCAGATATCCGGCAATACACCCGCCCTCAGAGATGAACTGTACCAAACAACAAACTAAGAGGATGTGAAATTACGGGAGCATGAATTTTGTTCAGAACACTGGGTATGATACCATCTGGTCCAGGGGATTTATTGGAGGGAAGCTTGCGAAGCATAGCAGCAATTTGGCCAGGAGATTCAGCAATGTGAGACAAACAAGGTATATGATGCGAGCAAGGAGCGGGGTTGGTAGGAACTGGATCGGATGGTTTACAAACAGAGGAAAAATAATCACTAAAACCAGCAGTAATAGACTCAGGGTGAGTAAATTTACAGTTACCATGAGTAAATGAAGGAGGAGGAGGCGATTGTTTTCGGCTTCTAACAAATGACCAGACTTTGCGTCTATTATCATGAGATTCAAACAACATGTTAACATAATGCCAGTAAGCTATGCGAACTGAAGTTTTCACCTCGTTTCGAACAGATTTATACAAATTCCAGTCATTGGTACGACCTGATCTACGTGCTAAATTGAAAAGCTTATGTCTCTTTTTTTTTCATTTTCTTTAATTCCGGAGTTATCCAGGGTGAGCATCGGGATCTGCGTTTGGTGACGCTGGGGATAGAATCCCGGATCGCAGCATCAAATAAATCCAGAAATGTTTAAGGAGACTGATTGATGTCACTGGACTCGATGTAGGCGAACCAGGGAATGAGATGAATCAGCTGTCGCAGATGATCAAAGTCACCACGACGAGTTTGAAGAAAGGATCGTAGCACAGCTGGGCGTGGTGGCGGGCGGGATGAGCGGAAGATAACCTTCACTGCAAAATGGTCAGAATGAATGGGATTTAGGACGGTAGAAACCGACAAGACATGGTCAGGTCGATTGTTGAAAGCTAAGTCAATGATGGAGCCTTGATCTGGGCTGTTGAAGTTGGGTCTCGTGACTGACGTCACGATCTGTTCGAGATTGAGGTCAGTGGCGATATCGAGAAGTTGATTTCGATGGTGGGAGGCTGCTGTTGAGGGGCAGAGGTCAACATTTAAGTCTCCTATGATGAGACAGCCGTCATATGTGTCAATTTGAAATGATGTTACGGCGTCCCCGAACTTGGGCCAGAAGGCTGGTGGACGGTAGAGGAGGCCAAGAAGCCATGATTCAGTGCCGAGCTTCAGTGAAAGCCATAGAAGCTCGAGGCCATCATTATCAGGATAGCATAATCTTGTTGGGAGCAATGACATCTTCACAGCCGCTAAAACACCAACGTATACGATTCTCCCTCATTAAACGCATCCCCAACTTTTGACATCAGCCAACAGAAAAAATAAATTCAGAAATGGTTGTCCGCACGATGGACCAGAAAAGTCTGAAAAATCAACACTCATTTTTCTCTGCTCATTGTTCTTCTTTATTTCAATGTATAAATACAGATTTTAAGAAAAATAAATGTGGTGAATTCCTCAATCCAACTAAACAACTTTCAGCAATGTTTTTATACTTAAGTTTGTAACAAGGCGAAGTGTACCTCAACTGCCACACCTCGTCGCAGGGCAGATATATACATAGGTGCATCCCTATAATCATGTTATGCACACATGTATCATGGAATGTAGTCTTGTACAAGAATTTGATTTCTAATAGCATGGGGACCAGAAAAAGCTTGTGTGAGTGTCTCTGGAAGTCTACACATCCAGCGGACACTACATTCACGTTGCATATATGTAGATGTACGTCAATTACGTCAATTATGACCATAATAACTCAATGCCAAGTCTACATGGATCTGCATTTTCTTCAATGGAAACTGACTGATTTTTTAGTCATTGAAAAGTGAACAAAGAAAAATTTAGTCGGATTCGATCCGATATTTCTTTCTTCGTTTGGCAGTCAGAAGCCATCAGTTTTTACCAAGACTACCTCTGTAATAGCGTGTATGCGGTGTGTCCCATTTAGTTGTTTCTGGTCACGATTCTAAGTGCTGCGTGCCCCATTGCATTGTTTCTAGTCATGATTTGACTCACTCATTCATATGCATCTGAAAAGAGGAAGTTGGCTTTGAGGTGGCAACCTATGCAAAATATAATGTTTTAGTTCCATTGTAGCACTTGTGGACGGTGGAAGTGTTTTGAAGGCGGTTTCTTTTTGATGAGCCTCATAAAAACTTTGAGGTATTAGTGGATGTAGACGTGTGGGTATTCCGAATTACAGAGATATTTTTGTACATAAAGCCTGTTCTTTTGGTGGGGATGAGGTTTGTCATTGAAAAAAGTGGTTTGGACGTAAGCGACTTTGAGTTAACAAGATTTCATTGTATCATTATTATGTATAACATGTATACAAATAATAAACTGCTGCAAACTGCTTATCAACCGAAAAAGTGACCTGAAATTTATAAAACGCTTGGAGTTAGGAGGGCTGACGTGTTTTGATCCGAGCAGGATCTGTAAATGTCCACAGATTTATGTATAACTTTCAGGATATATGAAGTTAGTGCTGGAAGAAACATGCCGTTTTAGCCTTTGAGAAAGATCCTGCTAGGATCGATAAATGTTAGGTATTTCCTAACTCTAAGCATATTATTATTCAGTGTTATTATTGTTATTATTTATTCGGCCATCAACAAACAATGAATACGGTTAGACTGGGAAAACAAGAAAATAACAACTGGTAGGGGGACAGGCAAGAGGGCGAGGGATAAGGCTGATGAGTTTGAGACAGAAAATGGACTCAACAATTCGTAAACAGTGCAAACAGTCACCATGGGAAATCTTGGTTCATCAGATGCTGGGTTTTTCAAGGAAATCAAGATTTAGTGTCTTTTCCAAAGATCGTTCGTCCGAACTATTTTTGGAACAAATATAAAGGACACCCTCACTTTTGTTTTAGTTAGGGGGTATCCCTTTTCACTCAAGGTATGAATATGATGCTGGTAGAAACATACCGTTAAAATGTTTCCACCTGAAATGCTATATTTATCCAGAAATTAGTCAAACAAAGACCAAAAACAGTTTTGATCTTACATGTACCACAAGATCAAAGGTGTTTTTGGTATGAGTGCTGTCCTGTGACCTTTACCAATCATGTATTGTACCTTTAAAGCTGGCCAGGATAAATAAACGTACACTGTAGTCCAAGGACTTGTCCATCTCAAAATGCAACATCATCATCATCATGTCCGTCCATCCTTGGTGATGATGATGACGACATCACTGGAGGTTGTCTACTTTGCATGGGTCCGTCTGTGGCTGTAAAGTCCAATACAGGCCCAGAAGAACCTTCCGCAGATCGCACAGGAAAACTCTGGTCCTGGTGGTACGGCGGACTTGTCCCTGGCTTTGCGGTCAGCTTTCTTGAGTTCAGCTTCCTTGCGCTCAGCTTCCTTGCGCTGTCTCTCCTGAAAGGCTGCAGCGCCCCTGTCTTTTAATAGCAAGCTTTTCCCAGTACTTTATGTCAGTGTCCAGGTTTGAAAGGGAGGCTTTGAGTGAGTCCTTGAAATAATTTGCGAGGACAATCTGCAGTTCTCTTGCCTCGCACAGGCTCGTCTTAGAACAGCTTTTTAGGGAGTATCTCGTCCTCCATGCGCACAATGTACCCTGCCCAGCGTGCCTAGGTCTTTGCAAGGAGGGTGTGGATGCTGGACAGTCCTGCACGGCAGAGGACTTCTGTGTCTGGTACTCTGTCTCTCCAGGAGATGCGTAGCAGTCTGCGCAGGCTGGTCAGGTGGAACTGGTTAAGCTTCCTGGCATGTCGGCGGTACACTGTCCATGACTCGCAGGCATACAGCAGTGTGGGGAGAACCACTGCTTTGTAGACTTTCAGTTTTGTGTTAACACTGAGACCCTTGTGGTCCCATACATTTTAAACCAAAGTACACTGTAGTCCAAACTCAAAGTGCAACATAATATACCAGTACATGTAAACACTTGTATGTAATAAAAAAAAAATACCCAAATGAAATGTTCACAGATTTACGTATGAAGTTGAAGAGTGCCCAAAATAAAATAAGTTTTGAATGATGAAATGATAAAATGGAAAAGAAGTTGAACGCCACTGAATTTCAGAAGATTTCCTCTACAATTTTAAGGTAATGCGACTCACACGAGTTATCACAAGATCAGACAAATTTTACAGTAAAAAAAAGGATAAGTGCCAAAGGGTTGATCAACCCTTCACAATACATAAATTATTGTATGGTCAAAACAGCATTTTATTACATTCAATATTGTCTATTGTTGGTTTATCTCAATTTGAAGAATTTTGCATCTTTTTTGACAGCTAGCAAACAAAATTGAGAAGAGCTGACAAAAATTTTATTTTTTTATTATTGTAGGGTACTATGTCAAGTACATTTTGTCCAAATTTGGTGACCGTCATTCCTGCACTAATTAAGCTTCGGCTTACTTTGTAAATTTTTTTTTTTCACAGTAAAGATGATGCATGTTTTTTGAACGCCTATATATTTGCAGTAGATACTTGTACAGCATTTATTTTTATTTCACCACATTCTTTTATTTGATGTATAACTTGACAATAAACAGTGATTTTAAAGGGCACAAACGCGGTTGTAATTATACCCCCAAAACATCTTTTAAAAACTCTCCCAAAGTTGCAAAAAGTACCCTTTTCATGCTTTTTGCAGAAAATTTCAAATGCCCCTTACTTGGTCACTGTGGGATTATAGATCGAGCTTCTCTATCATGTGATATGGTACCAGGTGGGATCCAATGGCCAAGATTTGAACTTTGATATATGCCGCAGGGACATTTTTCAGGGTGAAAATCAATGTATAAGCCAATATTCCAAAAATTACGGTACACAAAATGATTCGATGGCACAAAAAAGTTTTGAGGGCATAAACTGATGTTCATGAATGATATGAAATGATTTTGAGGACACAAAATGTTTTTGAGACTTACACAAAATGCTTTCAATTAATACACAAACTGAATTCAAATACACAAACAGATTTTGGGGGCAGGAAAAGATTTTGGGGCATGAAATAATTTCCATGAATGACACGAAATGATTTTGAGTGCATGACATGATTTGGGGGCATGAAACATATTTGATTCCATGTATTCCATGTCTAAGACTGATCAAATTGTCACTTAGGTAGAAAAAGATACGTGTACAATGTCTGGGGATCATTGCAATGGGAGACTTTGGAGAAGCGGTCTCCAAGTCAACAGCGCACGCGTATGCAATTTTGATATTTTTTTTTATATAACACTTCCCGACTTAGATACATGTACATACCAAGATTCAACCCAATCAGACTTAGGGTTCGTTCATAATAGCGCTCCGTACTTGCGCTAAAAATATCACCGGACCTCAGACAAACATTGCAACCATGCAAGAACATCCTGTTTGACCGGAAGTAGAGGTCACAGGGGTCAACCAATGTGTCACAAAGAAAGACCTTGCCTAACTTTCACCTTTGGTGAAAGAATCATGATCCGAGGTCTTACTTCTTTTAAATGAGGAGCTACTTCTTGTTTGACCGGAAGTAGAGGTCAGAGAGGTCAAGCAATGTGTCACAAAGAAAGACCTAGTCTTGGTTCAAGACTGTAAAGCTCGATAACGGACCCCATCGTGCCATTGCGCCCTCTCGTGACTTCATTTGACCCAGTTGCTCGCATTACAGTCTTGGGCATTTCCTATAAACCGAGGCGTGGCCTTTGTATGCCAATTAGGTACCTTATTATGAATATTCATGATTTACGTTGAAATGCAAAATAGGATGCCAAGCGGGCCGTGGGAGCGTCACGGTTGGAGCTGCTGAAATTCGGTAAACAAACGCGAGACAGTCCGCGTCCAGACAGTCTCGGGCAGATATTATAAAAAAATCCTTATATATCTATTGTCTCAGCCCGTGGTTTATAAAACAGTCTGAGCGAGCTGCATGATCGATTCCGTGCTTGTTGAATCGCAGACACTTCATGACGGCTACATTCAAATCCATGCGGTAGTGTCTCGTTTGTGGAAAGCTAGAGTTAATTACGCACCCACAATTAATGTGTGTGTACCACCAGCTTTCATGTTGTAATATTTACCATAATAGAAATAGATCGTGTGTACAGTGTTCAATGCCCTCATGCATCAGGCATGTCCGACTATGCGATGAATAGTAAGTATACTATCATGACAACTATAGCAAGCAGTAGGCAACGCAGACATTATTTCAATTCCCCATGACAATACCACAGCACACCGTGACTATTCCCGATCCCATGATCGACACCAAAGCATAGTACAGTACTAGTCACGTACGATACTGCATTAGCATGGTACACAGAGGTCATTTGTTACAGGTCATCCATATTCATTAGATACCAATTCAACTGGATTTTTGCGGGCGCTGATTGGTTCCTCCGGAAATCCGAAGGAAAAATAAAGAAAAAGTTAAACAATTCATAGGAAATGCCCAAGACTGTAATATGCGAGCAGCTGGGTCAAATGAAGTCACGAGAGGGCGCAATGGCACGATGGGGTCCGTTATCGAGCTTTACAGTCTTGGACCAAGACTAAGAAAGACCCTGCCTAACAATCACCTTTGGTGAAAGAATCATGATCCGAGGTCTTACTTCTTTTAAATGAGGAGCTACTTCTTGTTTGACCGGAAGTAGAGGTCACAGAGGTCAAGCAATGTGTCGAAAAGAAAGACCTTAAGTTGAAAGAATCAACTTAATATCTTTAACATTGACATTTGGTGAAAGAATCAACTTAATATCTTAAACGCTTAAAGTTAGGAGGGCCTGACGCTTTTCGATCATAGCAGGATCTTTCTCAGAGGCTAAATGACAAAATACACGAACATGCAAGTGAAGGAAGCATACATAAAATGGATCAGAGGATATGGACAAAGGGAAGGGGTGGTATGAGAGTCAGGGTGGGTTAGATAGGTCAAACAAAGGGTGGGGGTCAGGTAGGCAAGATCAAAGGTAACAGACTACAAAAGGGTTGGAAGGAGTGGTGCTGGGGGTGGGGGATTAACAAAGGAGTTAATTAGAGGATTGGAGATCAAGATGGGCAAAAGGGAGGAGAGGAATACAAAAAGCAGGAGGGATTAGAGAGTACCTGTGGATGAATGAAAAGGAGATAAGCAAACAAAAATATTAGTCATTGCCTTCCTGGAGGTTTAGTCCATTCGGCTGAATAGTGCGTAATTTCTTAATCCAAACTTTCTCCCTGCTCAGCCGGACCAAGTCTCTGCAGTGGCCAAGTGATTCAATGCCCTGCAAGATCATATCAGAAATTGGTTGGTTAGGGAGATTGAAGTGAAAACCCACTGGGGTGTCAAGTTTCTGAGTTTTGACTGTAGACCTGTGACCATAGAAACCTTTCTTGAGAGTGTTTTTGGTTTCACCCACGTACTGTATGTTGCATACCCTGCAAGAGATGAGATAAATGACATTAGATGTAGTGCAGGTAATATTCCCTTTGGTCTTATGGGTGGAGCCATTGCCTGTGAAAGAATCAGACTCATGGATATGGTGCTGGCAGACTACGCATCTTGAGTTACATTTGAATGTGCCATGCTGGATTGGGGAAGAGTCATTATTAGTGGGTGGGACCTCAGCCCTGACAATCAAGTCGCGAAGGTTGCGAGGACATCTGTAGGCCAAGATGGGCTTTTCTGGGATAGCCCTGAGGAGACGGTCTGAGGTGTGAAGAATGTGATGGTTATCATTAGTGATTCTGCGTAACGGGGGAAGAGAGGGATGGAAAGTGGTCACAAGAGCAACTTTGTTATTTAGTACAAGTATCATCGCTAGGGGCTTTCTCTTGGAGAACTGCCGCTCTGGGAAGAGCACGAGTTCTCTCAATGGCACTCCACACCCTGCGAGAGCTGTGGCCTCTTGCAACTAAGTGTTTCTTCAGTTCCTGTGTGTGTTTGGAGAAATTAGAGTCATTAGAACAGATTCGTCTGAGTCTGAGGGCCTGACTATATGCTATGCCTGTCTTACAGTGCTTGGGGTGGCAGCTGGTGGCATGGAGGTACTGGTGGGTATCTGCCAACTTGTGGGCTTAGAATCAAGTCAGTGATTAGTGTGTCCTCTTCCTTGCGGATGGTGACATCAAGGAAGTGGGCCTCATGGTGAGAGACTTCTGCTGTGAATTTGATAGTCCTGTGGAAAGAATTGATGTGGTTAATGAAAGAACCTAAGCTATTCTCATCTCTGGTCCAGATAAAGAATACATCATCAATGTACCGCCACCAGATCCAGGGGCGGCAAGGTGCTGAGGCTAGCATGCGCTCTTCAAGTTCTGACATGAAGATGCATGCAAAGGAGGGGGCCATGTGGGTTCCCATTGCTGTGCCATGTACCTGTAGATAGTGTTTATCCATGAAGGAGAAGTTATTTTTGGTTAGTACAAGTTTCATGAGAGATTCAAGATCACGGATGGGAGGTGTGGTGTGCCCACTCCTGGACAGAGCCGATGCACAGGCTGCGATGCCTTCCTCTTGAGGGATATTAGTGTAGAGGGATGTGACATCAAAAGTCCCAATGATGGCTGTACTGGGGACCTGGTGCTTGACCTGTTCAAGTTTGCGGAGGAAGTCAGGAGTGTCATGAATATACGAGGAGATGTGAGGAACCAAAGGCTTGGGAAAACTGTCAACGAACAGAGAGATGCGCTCTGTGGGTGAGCCATTGCCTGATACAATGGGTCTACCAGGGTTACCAGGTGTGTGTATCTTGGGCAAGATATAGAACCTGGCTGCTCTACAGTTGATAGGAGAGATAAATTTGTGACCTTTCTTGGTCAGCTGGTCACGTGATTTCATGTCATCCAGAACCTGTTGTATCTGTTGAGAGAATCTACCCGTGGGGTCGGAATCAATACATGAGTATGTATGGTGTCATTATTAACATGGCGGAGGACCTCGTCAATGTACTGCCGTCTATCCATGATGACCACTGCTGAGCCTTTATCTGCTGGTTTAATGATAATGTCAGTGCGGGAGCGTAGAGACCTGAGTGCCTGGCACTCATCACTGGGGAGGTTAACCTGAGTTTTCTTGAGAGAGAGATCAGTGTTAGTGGCTTTGGAAGTGACAACTTGAAAAGATTTCTCAAAAGCCAGGACTTTGTTCTTGGGGGTACCCAGGAGCTTTTCACATGAAATGGTTCTCGTTCCATGAGAGCAGAGTCAACAAAAAATTCTTGCAACCGGATCCTGCGATAATACTCTGTGAGATCTTGGCTAAGTTAATATCATCTTGGCTCAGTTAATATCTTAAACGGTTGATTTTTTGTTGATTTTTAAACATTTTGATAATTAAATTTAAATTGCTTGTAATTTGACACCTGATGCTGTCATTGTTCGGCATTCATCTTCTCTATAGGGACTTTGGTTAAGATCAGCTGTTTAAAAGTGACCAAAGTGGCGCGGAGAATTCCCCTGTACAAAGTCTATGTGACATCAAAATGGAAGAAGAAGAAGAAAAAACTATACATGTGGTTGTGTTTAACAACCACTAGGTGTTCGGGGTCTCATTTCGTAGTGGAACTGTTATGTGAACATAAAAATTACTAAATTTAAACTGTGTGACTGATCAAATACTGATCATGCTGATTGCACTTCGTACACTGACTGATAGCGTGTACCAAATGGCGTCACCTTTAAATTTGTAATATTGTCTGGACGATAACTTCCGGAAAGATCATCACAAACAACTGAAAATTTACAGAAGTCATGGACAGCGGCGTAGCTAGGATTTTTTCAGCAGGGGGGCACTGGGGGGGCCTTGGAATTTTGTGGGGGGGCACCCGGAATTTTTTCAAAACTGGAGATTTGCAAAATATGTGAAATGCGGCGGGGGGGGGGGGCGGATCCAGCGGGCGTGGGGCAACCTTTTCTTCAAGCAAAAAAACATAAAAAACAGAAAAAAAAAATAATAAAATAAAATAAAATAAAAGGGAAACAGATATACTCCAAAAGAGCTGAAAAAGAGGGAGAAGACAAAATTAGCTAGCTTTGATCGCCCCGAAACGCATCCGTCGCTATTGAATTGGAGTATTTTATTTCCACGCTCCCTGGAAAATCATGGATAAGCGCGAAGGCCTTGCGGCCGGGGTCCAGGGCCCGCTTAAGGGCCCTGGAAGCTCATGGGTTCTAGATATTCTTTGGTGTAATCTGAGCCTTATTTTTGAAGCAATTGTTCCGATAAATTTATTCATTTATTTATATTATTACTTCATTATTTCTTTTTAATCCAACACTCTTGAGCGGGAGAAATTCAATCTGGGGACCAGACTAACTAGCCAAACCAGACGAAATGGCATATGGGCTGTTTTGAAGTTCGCAACCGTAAGCGCGTAAGAAAATTGCATTTTTACACTGAAATGTTGCACAGATTTCTTCACTGTAGTGTTTTAAGGACTCAGGAACATTTGCTGAAAGTAAAAAATATCATTTTGGAACAGTAAAAGCTGTTAAGTTGTTTTTATTTCCTTTATAGCTTTCACACCCTACAGATAACGCTTAATTTGTTTTATACCCACGATTTTTTGTGGGGGGGCACCTGGGGGGGCACGCCGAATTTGTGGGGGGGCACGTGCCCCCCCAGGCCCCCCCGTAGCTACGCCACTGGTCATGGAACATGTATACATGGAACATGACATACATGTATGTCATTTAATTACCGAGTAAATGGTATCTGAATAATTATGTAACTTTTCCTTTAAAAGAGCATAACTTCTGGTTGAATGATGTCACAGATTTCAAACTTCACAAACATGTCAAGGTGCATAAGTGCTTTACACTCACCAAATTTAGCGGAAATCCATTGTTTACTTTTGGATTACGTAATCACTGTATATCTTTAATCAACCTTAGATGGCGCTATATAGCCCGCATGACGTTATCGTTTTCATTTTCTGAAAGCCCAAGAACTTCTCCATCTTAAAGCCGACTAGTTTTATGTGCCCAAATTCTTCCGTTTTCAAGTTATTTCAAGTCAAAACTCAAATTCCGGTAACACCGGAAGTGGAGGTCATTTGTAAACAACATTGAATATATTAATTGTTGAGATTTACATGTTGAGTAACATATGTCAAATCGTAGGTCATGTGGTTCTCAAGTTGTAAAGCACAAAAGTTTTTCCTAAAAACGTGTGTAATTTGATACCCGATGACGTAATCATGACGTCAATCTTCTAGTACAACTTGGCATCATGACCAAAGTTCCCACTAAGTTCCAAGTTCATATTTTGTAACTGTCATATAGAAGTCCTGCTGAAAAGTTTAGGAAGAAGATTGAAGGTTTACTGTAATCAAAACACATATTAAGTTAAATACAACTGTATCGTTATAAAACTCAACCTGGGGCCGATTAAAAAGCTTTGCGATCTTGCTAAAGCCCAAATCCATCGCTAAACGAAAAATCGATTTCTACTTTGCGCAGCAATTTTCCGTTTAGCGATGGATTTGGGCTTTAGCGAGATCGCAATGCGTTAATGAAATCGGCCCCTGGCTATCATTGTTTGTGCTAAAAATATTCTATTATAGAAAAAGGCGGTATTTTAGACCCATAATGTAGCACCCCACTTTTCGCGACGAAAAACCTTGCTTACGTCACATGCAGAACGTCATGCAGTATACTGTGGTGTGAGCCTATAGTAGTTCTGTATGTGACGTCACACTCTATTGTTGCGTGGATCGATTCCCAGGAGGGCTTTTTTAGTGAGCGGAGCATAAATGTACTGATTTCGTAACTTTTTAGCAAAATTAAGCACTTACATACACATATAAATTTATATACTTTATTGAGTAAGCATTAAGCAATAATGTTAAAGCTCTTTCACCCCATACTAATTTGGATTACAGTAAACCTTTAATGTAAAAGAAAAATAGAAAGAAAAAGGTATTCGGCATGAACCCGAACACCTAAAAACAAAACAGAACAAAAACAAAGGGTTTTCCGCGTCAGCCAACTAGACATTTATGTCTGTTGAAAACAGAACATCACTTTACCGAATATGATATAAAATACTACACAATTGGAACCCCTTGAAGGCATTGTCATATGTGACATATGATAATGTCATGATGAGGACATAGAATGCGCTCAAAGATACACAATTATTTTGCGAATACGAAAATTTCAGTTAATGACACAAAATGAATTTGAGAATCTGAAATTATTTTGAGAACATTTAATTTGAGGATACAAAAATACATAAAAACATATATGAATAAAATTTATTTTGAGAACAAGAAATTATTTCAATGACACTGAATAATTTTGCGAATACAAAATCATTTCTAGATTTGTTAATCCAGTAATGCCCACAGAAAAATTTCTATTGTATTGACCATTGAAAGTGTTTCCTTTTTTAATACATTTGTTTGGACAGAAAGAAGATTACACTGCCATCCATCACATTGGTACTGCTGCAGTTGTGGTTCAGGTGACTGGTACCAATTGGCCTCAACCTGCCTACACATTGCTTGTAACTGGTTTGTGTCGCTTTAAACTTGAGAAGCTTCTACAAGAGACACCTTTCCCTGTTGCTCAAGTTGTGCAGCTTGATAAATTGCCTACAAAAGGTTGGTACAATTACTTACATTATTTATATAATAATAATTACAACAACAGGCATTTATAGAGCGTTCTTACAAAGTATTACAGCGCTAGACATGTGTTTGTTGGTAACAAACACTGAGCTGTTTCGCGTATGTTTTATAAACATTAATGTTTTATAAAATTAAGCAGTGTCTTAATTGTCGTAAACAACTATCAGGAGAGTTGTCACTCGTCCATCAATACACATATACAGATACATACATACGGCCATGAGAAACACAGAAATGGCCGAGTCTACTATACAGCGCGCATAGTATGTATGGTTGTGCATATGGGTGGTGGAAACAGCAAAATGATTGATTTTCTAGATCTTCGTGCTCCGTTCACGTGTTCACAATTGGCCCACTACTATGGATAGCCATATCAGTGGTCAAATAAGTTTCAAAGCCTGTGTTTTGTGTTATATTTGACTCTAAATGGCAAAATGAATTCTTAAAAAAATCAGTCGATGACATCATCGTGATGTCACTTCACATTTGGGATGCTAGTACCACGGGAAACACGGCCTACACAACTGGCCTCAAGGTCTCATGGCCAGTATGGTAGACCTTGCAAATTTTTGTCGGCTTCGGATGCGGCCAATTCAGCTCCACCTGTTAGCGCACTTCCGGCCCATTCGGCACCCAATAGACCACCCGGTTCCAACTACGCCATGGTTGATCCCGCACCTTCAATGGTGGTTACAAATCGCCAACATGATGAAAGGGCGCGAATTCTGACAGCCCTGCCCATCATTGATGATGACAACAGATGCATCCCTGTCCGTCTGGGTCGCTGTGCTGCCCCAACACCTCATGACAGGCCTTTGGGACTTGGAGCACCGTACCTGGCACATAAACTTGCAAGAGCTCGTTTCAGTGTGCAGGGCTCTTGAGCACTTCCAGTCGACAGAAACCGGCCATGCGGTCCGGATACGGTCCGACAACCTTTGGTAGTAGCATACATCAACCATCAGGGAGTGACTCTGTCAGCTGGCCTCTGAGTGCTTACTTGGGAGCTCCTACATTGATGCATGGAGCATGAGGTATTTCTGTCGGCAATTCATCTCCCTGGGGTGCAAAACGGGTTCGCTGATGCTCTTTCGCGGGGGCAGATAATACAGGCGGAGTGGTCTCTTTTCCGCTTTTCCGTCTCATCGATTGCCCTCAACCAACCTCTTTGCAACAGCACTGAACAACCAGTTGCCCATCTACTGCACGAGGTCATTCGACCCACATGTGTGGAGGATGTATGCACTGGCCTTACCTTGGGACGGGCTTCTGGCTTATGTCTTCCCACCCCTGTCCCTCACCTCCAGGGTCATAGACAAGGTGGAGAGGGAGAGGGAGCGAAGTGTGAACGGAATGTAGGTGATTTTTCTTTTGGCAGGAGGATCGGGAATTTTTATTATCAATGGGTCACTTTTTTTTCAGGCCGACAATCTTTTTACTAGAAGATCGTGATTTTGTTTCTGGGGTTGGATTTTCAGGGGACAATTTTTTTTTACGAGATGATTCAGGATTTTTAATTTCTGGGATTGGATTTTTCAGCGGAATTTTTTTTCAGGAGACCGGGATTTTTTGGGGATAATGGTAGGCCTCACAAGAATCTTGGTTTGATGTACGTGTACAAGGCATGTCTAAATGTATAATGTTAGTGTGCATAGGACTGGTAGAGATGTTTCAAAATAGATCGGTCAAATTTCAGTCCAGACTGCACGCGCCGCATTCTGTGCACTTGCCACAGATTACCGTAATGCGTCTTGTTTCCGTTATCAATGTCACTGTATCACACACTATGCTCCCAACAATTAACCGGGTAGCTGACTAAAATATGGTCATGTGCTCGTCGACATTGTGTGCTTACAGGGAAGTCCCAAATTGGAAGTAAATAAGACGACCCCCAAAATGAACAGAGCGCATGCGTGTAGCCGAGAGGGGTTACTGGTATTGATGTGCTCAACCGGAAGCCAGTGCTGTGATCATGCACGTAGTGTATTTTATGTGCATAGGCTTGCGGAAATACCATGTAAGAATCGTTCATACTTTTGTACTTCTGTTTCGTTCGAACTTTCGGTCTCACGTTTCGACTAGCCTGCTCTAGTCTCCACTCAGGAGACTGTGTGTGGTGTATTTTGTTGCAAATAAAATTCAGTCGTATCAAAGAGACTTCTTGGCAACCGTAGCGAAGGAATTAATGTCTAGGCCCTACCGAAGCTCGATTTTTTTAATGCCGACTTTAATACCCCCTCCCCAGTAGTGTTGTAGGGGTCTATGAACAAATACTTACCTGTAGAGCTCCCTCCCTCCTCCCCACTTTTTTCGATATTGTGACTACATCTTTGGCGCGAAAAAAGAGGACGATAAAGCGTGGAACACATGCATTGTGAGGAGGTCAACAGAGGTGCTTTTGTGTGAAAGTCTTTTAGCGAAGCATTTGCTGCATAGGATTGAAATGCATACATGTACGTAGTGGCTCTACAGGTAAGTATTTGTTCAAAGACCCTTACCACACTACTGTGGGGGTGGGGGGGACTATTAAATCTTGCAGTGGAGCAGTATATAGAACGAATAGTAAGGGGTCAGCAACAGAGCCCTATCATGACAGATGACGAGCTCGCACCCAGAACTGACACACATTGAGATTGCCTTCATGTACTGTAGGAGGCAAACCACTTTTGTACAGTTCCTTTGATGCCATATCGAGTTTCCAATTGCTTTAGAAGAGTTTGATGATCTGATGTGTCAAAGGCAGCTTCTCTCCTGCAGTCGAGGGGACACAGGAGATAGTTTTGGACACGTTTCCGTGCTATGATCTTGAGGAAACACTGATTGTCATGATTGTGATGCAGGGTACAAACCCTCATCTTGAAGATAGTCTTGTAGCTGACTTATGGTGACTCTCTCAATCATCAAGTCGTGCTTCACTGATTTGAGATGAGGCTTGACAATGGCATGCTTCAAGCTGGCAGGAAACATGCCGCATGCTAGGGAACAATTTATTATTGTAGTTTTAAAAATGTCAGGAAGCAATTCATTCAAGGATTCCTTGATGACCAAAGATGAAAGAGGATCCGTCTGCCAAGCTGTTATGTACGACGACTTAATTATCGCACAGACTTCCTCTTCAGAGACCTCTTGGAAACTGCAGAAGGAGCTGAGACAGGTGCCATCCAGTCCCACGCCTCACTGACGTACCTAGGTGTCAAGCTCGACCGCAGCCTGGCATTCCGCCAACACCTGGGAACCCTGTCAGCAAAGGCATCGACCCAAGGTGCATTGATACGTCGCCTCGCTGGTATTACCTGGGGTGCCTCTACCAAGACGCTTCGCATCTCCACCCAGGCTCTAGTCTTCTCTGCTGCCGAATACTGTGTCCCAGTCTGGTGTAGAACCCCCTACACCAAGAAGCTGGACCGGAAGCTCAACAATGCTCTACACACAGTCTCCAGCTGCATGCGTGCCACCCCACTCGCCTCACTACCGATCCTTGCTGGCATCGCCCCACCAACTCTCCAGCGAGAGGCAATGGTCCTGGCATTGTCCTGAAAAGCCATCTTCAACGAGGGCCACCTTCTCCACCAGATTGCTACAGATCCCCCACAGCACGCCTGCCTGAAGTCACGGAGGCCCTTCGCGGAACAGGCACATCACCTCCTTCGCACAGCACCAGCTGACGTCTCTGGACTACTCTGGGTCATACGGCGCTGGAAGGACGAATGGCATGCAGCAGATCGATCCAGGCTGCACAGATTCGCTGCTGAACCAGGTGACTTGTTGGGCGAAGACCACCCACTCAGACAGTGGACAACACTGAACCGCCTGCGAACTGGCGTTGGCCGCTTCGCCGCCACCATGAGAGACTGGGGACTGAAAGACTCTGCCGCCTGCGACTGCGGGTACCCAGAACAGACAGTGGACCACATCACTGAGTCCTGCCCTCAACACCGGCCACCCAACGGCAAACATGGCATCGCTGTCCTGAATGACGACACAAGAACATGGCTTTCCTCAACCGAGTTGCAGTTGTGAAGAGTGGAAGCTCATGAGCAAACGAAAGAAGAAGAAGTAGATCGAGGGTATGGCCACTGGTATGGGTGGGGAGATCAACGTACTGTACAAGGGTCATGGGTTTCAAGTGATTGCATGAAGATCGAGGAGCTGTTGATCGACGTGGACATTAAAGTTGCCAGCAAACAGGATGCGGGAATGGTCCACGCTAACCGTGTCAAGCAGAGTATTCCAGTCACTAGAAAACACACTGGACTAAGCTTTTTTTTTCGTGCTAGGAGGCAGTCTATGAATGACACAGAGCCGTATCGATGTTGAAAACAATGTCATATGAGTATCCATACTCAAACGACTTTAATCTCAGTGTTCATGGTGTTTCATTGAGTTTTACCTGTACACCAAGTCTGACCAAAATTGCGACCCCGCCAGCTAATAGTCATGGTGAGTGGTGTGTTAGTCACAGATTGCAGCAGATTTTAATTTTGCCCGAATTGAGCGAGCATTTCACAGGGCAAACCGAAGGCGTCGAAAATATTTCTGATCACTTTTAATGGGGATCTGAACCAGATCTTCTTTGCGAACATTCTGGTGATGCTCCATATGCTGTTTGTATCGAGTGATGGGTTACACATGTCTCAAGCTTCCATTTTTTATGGCAACCACCTCTGTATGTTGTATGGGACATTTGGCCACCAAAGCAACAAGGTTTTATTCAAGGGTGCTCAGGCGTGTGAAGGATTTAAACCAGTTATATTGTAAACCAGTCTTTATATCGATGCAAACAATAATACAGCAGAATGTAATGGCTCCAGATGTTATAATAATTTGACTTTTTGACAAAATTGAAGTAAATATTGTTCCAATATACACAAACTAGACACTGTGGTTGTGGGAACAACCACCAGGTGTTTGGGGTCTCATTTTCGTAGTTGAACTGTTAGGTGAACAATGTTGGAATGTATTTGATCAATAAATGGCATATTGAAATACACTTCTGCGTGACTGAACAAATACTGATCATGCTGATTGCTGTATTTGTACACTGACTGATAAAGTATAGAAAAGGGTGTCACCTTTAAATATATATAACATTGTCTGGACAATAACTTCTGGTTAGTTCATCTCAAGTAACTGAACATTTACAGACGTCATTGAATGCATACGATGTAAATATTTTGCAATTTCCACTGATGTTGCAGTTCGTCATGTAATTACCGAGTACACAGTATTTGAATAATTACGTCATTTTCCCTTTAAAAGAGATTAACTTCCGGTTGAATGACGACACAGATTTTAAACTTCACAAACATGTCAAGGTGCATTAGTGCTTCACACATACCAAATTTGGCGGAAATCCATTGTTTACTTTCTGATTACAAAATCATTGTATATCTTTAATCAAACGTAGATGGCGCTATATATCCCGTATGACATCATCGTTTATGGTTTCTGAAAGCCCAAGGTCTACTTCACTCGTCTTACCTGTAGAGCCACTACTTATGCATATTTCCCTAGACCGTCAGGTATTCATGCATATTTCCCTAGACCGTCAGGTATTCACGCTAAGAATTGATACAACAGCGCCTACCCACAGTGCCCCGCGGCATGTATGCCACGTAAGCATCCTCTTTTCTCTTAGCGTCAGGGCGGGTAGGACGTGTTTGCGTTCCATCCGTGATTTCACGCAAAAGAGTTTTCAGTATTAAAGGTATTTTGTAACAACGTTTGTAGAGTTTTAGTATTTCTTCTGTGTATGTTTGTATTGTTGTTGTGGTGCGAGCGATCAGACAGAGCCGGTTCCGCAAATCCTGGGGTGAACAACCACTCCCCAGTGCGGTCCGTGCTCTCGTGTACGGACTCGTGCCGGTTACACCCCGTTACCCGGGTGGCAGTCCCCTGCCTGTCAGTCTCAGCCGGAGGCACAGGCAGTTCCGTCGGCCCGGTCGGGACCTCAGCCGGTCCCCATCCGCGGTCAGCTCGGACGGAACAAGGAAAAGGTACACGTGAAGGGTGGCTCTGGCAAGGTTCCCATAAAACTAACCTCCTGTGCCAGAGCCAAACCCAAGAAGGACGGAAGTGTCTGGAAAAGAGCTGGTCCCGCAATCCTGGGGAAAACAACCATTCCCCGGGGCGGACCGCAGTGCTCTCGATCGTGCACGGACTCCGCCGGGTACAACAACCCGTTACCCGGGCGGAAGTCCCCTAGTAACAACCGGTCCCCGTCTGCAGCCAGTTTGGAAGGCACGAAGAAAGTGAAGGGGGCTCTGGCAAGGTTCCCGTAAAACTAACCTCCTCTGCCAGAGCCAAACCCAAGAAGGGCGGTCGCCAGGGCAAACGCGGCTCGTCCGTGTGCCCTACGCCCTCTGCACCTTCGGACCCGGGGTAGTCACAACCGACTGGCCGCCGAGGCTCCGTGGACACGGTGCACACTGGCCTTCTCGGCACGGTGGCAAGCGCCACGCGATGTCGGGATGGGCTTTTGTCCGATCTCCCCGACCGCGCAACGCACGCTCAGCCCAGGGGGGCTCGGGGCGCTGTTGGCTGGACAGGCTGTGGACGGTGCGTATGGCCCAGCCTGGGCCTACCCCGGGCCGTTGTTCTCGCTCGTTTCGGGTTCTTCGGACTTTGTCCGTTGCTCCGGCATCCCAATGACTCAGGCCGCACTGGATCCTTTCCTCGGTCTCCCCGCGGGGCTGTCCGTCGAAAGTAAGAACAATAAAAATAAATAAATAAATACATTTAAAAAAAAAAGTCAGACCGAAGATCACGCGAAATTTCGCAGGGTTCGGTCAACTACGTGTATTTATCTAGGTGGTCCCACCGCAGCAAACGCTGCATTGGTGACGACTTGTTTTCACGGAGTGAATTTTTTGCTAAGCCCTTTTCAATCAGATAGGCACCGTGGATCGGCAGGGTGATCCCGAGTTCCACGCTCAGTCACTCACGATCGTTGGTCGCGGTTGGGTGGCTCGGGGACAAAGGAGTTTTGAGCCTACACCAGTCATTGTCTATTGTCTCTGGTTAAGCCATTCAGCCATAAGCCCACACCACATGTATGTGTACTCAGCCTGTCCATACTGCCGCCCAGGATTATCCCTGTTCGCCACAATCGTCTCATCCCTCAGAGTATTTATCTGAAGACGAGACTGTGACCCCAGTGCAGTGTTTTTTTCTTTACAGAGTCCGAGCTTTGTCTCGTTCCAAAAAAAAAAAAAGACTCGTTCAATTACAGTCCCCACTGAGGAGGGGCCTTCACAGTGGAACTGCAGGTCATTTACGCGCAAGTTTTCCGGAGATCCCATTGGACCAGGGCCCTGGTGCATAAAGATTACTTAAGTTGAATTCTTCAGTACTCTACTTAAGTTCAGTTCTGATAAATTCTTCTTATATCAAGAATCATCTTATCTTATAACTCTACTTAGGATAAGAAGAGTTTATTAAATTTCAATATTTTTGAAAGAGGCTGGTCTGACCTTTGCTGCACAAACGATATGGCTGCCATTTGCATTTTGCATTGTGAAGGAGAACATTTCACACCAATTCTTTTTAAAGGGTCTCTGCAATGGGAATATTATGGCTTGAACATGTGCCAATTAAAAAACTGTACATGGGGACTGTGATTTTACCCACTTCCACACACTGATTCAGGGTTAAAAACAGGGTTTTTTGTTTGTATGCTAATGAGCATTTCCATATTCATGAGCAAAACTGTGATGTCATCTGGGGAACTGAGAGCAGTAACCCAATTGATTTGTGCACAAAAAGTTGCGGTTGTTTAATAGGTTTTCTGACAGACTTTTTCCTCCTCAATGGGTTTTATTTTGCCAAATATGTTTCTTTCACTCAACTGGTGGTGTAATTTTTTTACCAAACCATTTCTGTAGGTCATGTTTGCCTCTTCATTGTTTAAGTTTGTTCATTATATTTTTGCTGTTGGTTCCCTACATGAGTATGCGTGAAAATCCTCCGTTTTACAAAGCCATTCAAAGGAAAACCAAATGCTGGTTTGAAGCCAAAATAAGATTTGCCATTCATTATTTGTCAGTATCTTCTCTGTATGAAGACAATAAAATAACCTGACTGAATAAAGCACTGCAGGAACACTACAATGTCCATAGAATACATGTCTGTGCCAGTTATCCACCAAAGACCAGATAGTCGACAGTATTTACATGGAAGTGGGAAAGAAAGAGTTTTGTCCCAACGCAAACATTCAACTTTGCCGGTAGGTGGTACTTTCTAAGCCCCTATACTACGTCACAGCAGCATTTTACATTGCAGTGTATTGCAATGCAACTTTGTTAATCTGTATATAAACATTATGCTTACTGGTGACTTGATGTGATATTGTCGTGGCCAGAGTATCGCTTTTTCATAGAAATGTACATGGAATTGTTCTTACTTTTGAAAGGAAGTATCATATTATTCCTTTGAATGTCAGTGACCTTTGTCTTCATTGGAAAACTGTATGAAAACCAGCTTGCCATCTACAAATAATAATAAAAAAGGTACATTTCACTTGGTCAAATTTTATAATACAGGTAATTATTCCTAATGAATAAATCATTTTATTTTCCCTGACTTAAGCTATAACAATAACAAAAAGCCGTTGAAAATACTCCACATTGCACCTCAAGCATCTGAAGCCCCCAAATTTACAGGGGCATTAGGTCCACATGCCATGGTTTTGCAAATTGTACCTAAAACAAATTCCTAATTTTGAAAATAAAATAAACAAATGATTACACAATTTAATAGGTACTTTGTGATACTTACGCATTGGGTTGGAGTAGACTTAAAGTTAAGAAGAGTTGATCTACAACATAAGAAGACTAGACTTCTTATTTTGTTTTATGCAACAGAAGATAAGAAGAATCTCAAGTTTATTTAAGATAAGAAGAGTGTTGGGAGTTACGCAAGGTTGAATTCAACTTAAGTACTTCTTAAGGTTTTATGCAACAGGGCCCAGGTGTGTCAATTGAATTTCTGGGTCCATGTCCACTGCTTAATGGCATGCTTACCCATTTCTAGAGCGCGATTATTATTGTCAACGGCGGTGATCTTTAGTTTTCCTTCTCGATGACAACAAAGACAAGTATACAGCTGAATGAGAGGCACTCTGTGTCCAAGCAGCCCCTCATGGTAAAGGTCCACAGTGTGCTGGATAAGGCAGTCCCCTCCATCCATTGTTTGGGCATCACCTCCTTGCTCCTCACGGAATATTGGGTTCCTGATTGTGAAGAGGAGTCAGCGATTCCTTGAACACGCTGATTGCCCCATTTTCACTGCGTTTTTTATTGCTCGTGTTTCCACCCTTGCACCTTGCCCCGTCTGGACAATGTGCTAGGCTCTCCGACCGCGATAGTATCAAAGCCCTTCCCCTGCTGAGGCCTTTTTCCCATTTGCAGGGAAGCTTGAAGACTTCAGGCTGGTTAAAGCCAAGAGTTTGAGGACTGCCGATGGGGTAAGCCTCAAGAGTCTTCCTGCCCCGACACCCATTTTCGGCATGGTGCAGAGGCAGGCCATCAGTCATGGATCCCCTACGTAGCCCACTCGGTTCTACTTGTGGTATTTTTGGTGGCCCAATAATCACCTCGTCTTGTCCCAAACCCTGACAGCCCCAACCTGCCACAGGGCAACATCAGCTGAAGCCAGGCTGTGTTTCTCCCCGCCCGGTTTCCCGGCCGGGACGTTAATTACTCTCCCGCCTCCTGTGGGCCCCGCCGTGGGACCCGTAGGAGGCTGCCTCCATGGACTTGCAGGGCTGGCCGGACTGTTGCATATTGGTCCCGATCGCCCAAGGCTACGTGTGCGGGTTTATGGCCACCCCCATTGAAAATGCTCGTTCAGCCCACTCCAGTGCTGTCCAATATAGCAGGGCGCCTCTCTCTCGAGGCTTTTAAAGTGTCCCTCCTCGAGAAAGGGGCAATTCATATACATGTACATGTATTACCCCCAAGAGGGGCCACAATCGGGGTTCATGTCAACCTTAAGTAAGGTTTGAAGTTTTGCATGGTGCAGACATTAGATAGAGTAAGGTTTGCGGTAACACCATGTATCATAAATCTCTTTTTTATAGAAAAGGACCGATGAGAAAAAGTGTACATTGGCGAAACTGGCAGAAACCTCCCCATCCGCATCAAAGAACATCGCGCACATGGTAGAAGAGGAGATTTTGACAAGTCTGCCATAGTCAAACATGCCCACATCGCCGATCATCAAACACTGGTACCCAAGGAGGATACGTGAAGCCATCGAGATCTACTGACATAACACCGTCCCACAAGACATCGGGTTCCACATCTGGCGGCCACTTCACATCCCTGCACGCTCCACCGACTCAGCCAATCAGCATCAAGATCCTACGCAATCCACTCTTCACGCCTTCCAGCATAAATAGCCAACACATCTACCCAGTTCGGCACTCTCTATCCTGAGGACGACTAGAGCACACTAGTCGAAACGTCGAGAATCGTTTCGCATCGGTCCTTTTCAGGACCACACATCTTTCTAAAAGAGATTTATGATACATAGTGTTACCGCAAACCTTACTCTATCTCATGTCAATCTTATAGGTTGGGACATGGCGCCTGATTCTAAACTGGAATCTCCCAGCAGATTCATTCTGCCTTGTCGCTTTCATATAGGTACACCCTCGATCTACCCTCGAGCTTTTTGATTGCCAGCATGGGGAGCAAGCCTAGATCTGAAGGAAGCGTACCTTCTCGCTTTATCAGACCAGATCAGTTTTCAACTGCTGTTTTCAACACTTCATGGCGCTCCACCTCGACGATGGCCCCAGCACGAGCTTAGCTCAAGCTGCTGGGCCTTATGGCCGGTCTGGTAGGCATGCTCTGCAGGCTGAGGATAAGTGTCATCCAGCTACACCTGCTCTCCCTTTACCAGTCGAGGCCTCAACCCATGAGCCATCACATGCCAGTCACGCCTTGACTGCTCCCGCACCTTTTTTTGTCGGACGTCCCCAACATTGTGTCGGGCCGCGCCTTTTTGTAGGCCTCAACTATCTCTATCTGTTGCGACAGTCATGTCTATTTCTGGCTTGGGGGCTTCCATCCACCCACGCCAGTGCAGCCCCGAGCATCGCTCGAGTCATTCAATCTTACGGATTGATCTGTCCCGTCTGTCGCGACGTCACATCCGTGTTTTCTTACGTGGTGCCATGGAGGGGAGACATGGTCTGCCCGGCCATGTGCACTCACTTGAACCATCTTCCATCGGTGCATACGCCTTCAGCGGCGCACTGCTTGGGAGAGGAGAACGCCATTGCCGATGCTCTGCTCTCTCAGGCAGGTGTATCCGGCCGACAGAGTGGTCTCTGCGCATGCAGATTGCCTTGCCTTTCCTCCAGCTATTAGATCAGCCCCATGTCGATCTACTTGCGCTCCGGGGCCGATTTCACTAACGCTTTGCGATCATCGCTAAGCCCAAATCCATCGCTACACGGAAAATTGATCGCTACTTTGTGTAGGAATTTTCCGTTTAGCGATGGATTTGGGCCTAGCGATGATCGCAAAACGTTAGTGAAATCGGCCCCAGGGCTACCAGCGGCTGCTGGTCTATCTCAAGGGTCCCCAATCCCCAGGCATGTCGGATGCATGCGCTGGTGATGCGGAGGGACGGGCTGCTGGCTTATGCCTTTTTGTCTTGGATTGCACACTGTACCTAAACCTACAAAGGACACATGCAGAGTGTTTTTCTTATAATGTTTTTGATTGAACAAGTTTTACAGATAAAACATTGGCATGGCAATGGAGTGTATGTAGTCCAGAAATATATGACATTTCCCTTTTTTAATATAGACAAGAGATCATCTCTAAACAACCCAAATAGGTTATGCATGAGCAGGGCTCGACCTTAGCGGTCGCCCGGGTGCCAAATGCGACTCAAAAAAGCGGCGGGCGAGTCAAAACCCTTCTCTTGGTAGTCCGGCGGGCGACTCAAATTTTGTTGAAATAAAGTGTAGACAACAATTTTCCTATGCCCCGCCGCTTATTTTTTAAACATTGACTAAAAAAATACGCGGCCGAAAAGAAAACTTACGCTGCCCGGCCGCGATATACATGTACCGTACCGTCCAAAAATCCTACCGCGTACGGCAGATCTCGGGAACCGACCGAGCCTGTACAGTGCACACACACAGTACGTACGGTGTGCATGTAGTCTTCCTGCCCACACGTGGTTGAGACTGGTGCACATTGTTTTGATATCGTAGCTTTTACGTGTGGCCGTGTGGGTCGGATACCAGTCGTAGAACACTCGAGATAATGTCCATGCTGACTGCACGATGCATCATCTTCTCGATGCGTTTGTCTCCCTAGGAATTTTTCTCACGACGTTTGTTTTTAGATCAAGCACATGTACGTGAAAAGTGTGTTTCTTCTTGGACAAAATTACCGACTGAAATTCAAGTAAGATGTAGCTGATCACGAAAATGCGCTTTACGGTACGGTCAGAATAATTATTTGTAATTGTACGGGGATAACAATCGTGACAATGCATACATCGTATTTCATGTCGGTGTTCATGACATTGTCGGAAAAAGAGATCGCGCTAAGTTTTGCTTGGTCTGTCATGTCGGTAGAAATAGCGCAAAATAAAATTTGGCACCCTTAAAAATAGCGGAAATCAGCTAAAAGTCGGGGTGTTCTGGGAGGGTCTGGTCAATTCAATGAGGTGTAATTTTTAAGCACGCCACACCTGGCGTGGCGCCCCGGTACGGTACTCATCAACAGCCATTACGGCCTCGAACAGCCTCGAAGTATTCTACTTCCGGGTTCTTGATTTCTTATAATATTAAATTGCAGGTATTATACCTGGCAATGTTATACTCGTTTTACAAGTAATCTTCTTATATTTCCAATAAACTGATTTGTATGAATTAAACAATAATAAACATATAATTAATGGTTTTAAATAATTTTTTTTCAAGTGCAAGAAAACATTTGCTAGCGCAAAATTGAAGCTGATGTGCACTTTTGTTCATATATAAGTGTTGACTTCCAACTTTAGTTGTGATTGTGTAATATATTTGCAATTAGCGTACATTTTTATCAAACAAATACTGACATTTGGTTGAATGATTCAACTAGATATGAACTCTGAAGTATAACGTAGTTACCAGTAACACTTGTTTGCCGAAATTGCACATAACAATGTCTTTTTATCAATTTTAAGTTTGATTGAAAAAATAGCATAAAACATAAGCGGGCGAGTTAAGAAACTGGCGGACTACCCAAAACTCTGGCTGGGTAGTCCGGCTGGCGACTGAAAAAAAAAGTTAAGGGAGAGCCCTGTGCATGAGACACAGGGATGATGTGCTGATAATCTACGCTGGCAAAATAAGAGTAGGGTGGTGGATTTCATTTTGATGTTTTCTGCTCCCAACTCTCTCCCCAGCACCACCTCTAGCAAGATTCAAACCAAGAATATTTCTTTAAGGAACTGGATGAATTGGAGTTGCAAATCCTGCCTGCTTGAATTACTGGAAAAAAAAAATTGCAATCATACCATTTTTTTAAAATATACTTTGAAAGGGAACAAAGGCCACAGAATATTATCACCGGTTGAAAAATTGTTTATCGAGGGATCCTTTTCCCATTTTCATGCAGCCAGCGTTATACAGAGGATCTGGATATTGCAAAATTAATACCGAAACTTTTCATTTCTGGCAAATTTAGCAAACCACGTTGCAAATCAACCACTGACAAGAACCACTTTTGTAGGGATTGGGTAATGGTACAAAGTCAATCTTTTTTTACTGCAGCAATATGCCTTTTTGCCTCATCTTTAAAACCACTTGCGCATGCTACTTTCCTTTTAAATATATTCTTCCACATCTTGTGTGAAAAACAAAGGAGGTGCTTTGACTGGGCCAACGGCAAGCCCTTGGACTTTTAATGCTCCATTATCAAACCATACAATATACAAACATTTTGTTTTAATTATTTGTTGGTGTTCGGCTTGGACCCAAACACTTATTGATATATTTGAGTTTTTTTTTTTTTTTTTTTTTTTTCTTCCCAAACTTGTCAGCAAAACTTCTTGGTGAAAGTTACAAGATATTGACTTGAACTTGGTAGGAACTTCGGTCGTGATGCCAAGTTGTACCTACATGTAGAAGATTGACATGATAACGTCATTCAGTATCAAATTGCACACGTTTTTAGGCAAAACTTTGGTGCTCTATAACTTGAGAACCACATGACCTATGATTTTGATATTGAGATATGTTAGTCAACACCTAAATCTCAACAATTAATATATTCAGTGTTGTGTACAAATGACCGTCACTCAAAAACGGAAGGATTTGGGAACATAAAAGTATGAGGGCTAAAAGATATGAACGACAACGTCATATAGTCTGTATAGCGCCCGCTACAGTTGATTAAAGATATACAGTGATTATGTAATCCGAAAGTAAACAATAGATTTCCGCATAATTTGGTAAGTGTAAAGCACTAGTGAACTTTGACATGTTTGTGAAGTTTGAAATCTGTGACATCATTCAATCGGAAGTTATGCTCTTATGCGGAAGTGAAAATGACGTAATTGTTCAAATACTGTTTATAGTAGGGTCAAAATACCACTTGACCCCAAAAAAATTGCAACAGAAGGTTTTATGGCATTTTCTAGTAGTATGAGGTCAGACAAACAAAATATCAAAAATCGAGAAAAATCCAACTTCAGCAAGGGGTCTAACTGTGACGTCATCAAAATGGCCGCCAAAACGCGGAAAATGGCCAATTCTATCCCTTAACATGTTGATTTCACTCATTGTTGTGGATTCCCCAGGTGAAATTATTGTTCAGAAGCAAATTTCTGGATGAAGTAATGAATAATTGTTATAACAGTTCAGGTGAATCGATTTGACAGCCATATTGGATTTCAAAATTATGGCCGCCAATTTAGTAATTTTGCTTATTATGTCAAACTTGCACGGTAAGGGAAAACTTACTGCGCTAGAAATACTTCTAACCGATATACATGTGAATGTACAATTTCATGTAGCTGAAATGGCTGATGTAGCCATGTGACCGTCTCCAGCGTTGTGTTGGTGATTTCTACATGGCCATTTCAAGGAGGGGATGCAAGCACTAACTGTGCATGCTGGCATATCATTGAGATGTCCAACTGTTGTGCGTAGGCTATTGAAGGTGACCCAATCTATGGGGCAAGTAATCACATGCATGGTGGAAGTTAAGTACTCGACCTCGGAGGGGTGATGAACTGGATTTGTCTTTAAGTCTCTTTTGCCGTTTGTTTTTCTATTGTTCAATGAGGTTGAAGTTGGAACATTCGGGGTAGACTGCATGCGCTCATTCAGAATATAGCTGTCGTCTTTGGAGGCCTTCTCTAACAGCACATGCATGTGATGTTTTCCGCAGAGCGCTGTGGACAGTGCCAGTTAGTGGAAGTTAGCTTCATGGATGTGGGCCGAAGCATCCTGTAATTAGCCTCATGGAGTCCTCGTGTGACATCCAGCTTCTCAGTGTGCAACTGTGCATGCTTCTGCTCCGGACAGGACAGGCATTCTGCGGCGCTGTACGTGAGGACAATTGCACCGGTTCTTAGTGTGCTCGTGCATATGCACCCCAAAGTTGACCCTGCAAGGCGGTATTAAAGGAGGTTGCTCCTTGATGAAACTTTCACTCGGAGTGATTTCAGGTGTTACCTGTATGTGAGCAGTCTGTCAAGTTTGACCTAAATTACATGTATGTTGGTGTTGGGATGTAGGACAGGGTTGTCTCCTAGCCCCTAGGTGGACTTTGAGTGAAAGATTGGCATGCTTGTTTGAAAGTTGGAAGGCTGTTGCTGTGGAGAATTGACCCTGCTGATCTTAAGTCCCCACAGTTTCAGGTAGATTGCATTCTTTGTGATGTCCTTTGAGATGGCTTAACTCCTTCACCCAGAATACACAATCGCCAGCTTAACATATCAGCGCAATGTCGTTTTTGGGAAGATCACTGATGGGTCGGTGGCAAAAAAGAGCCTTAAGGCGGTCACGACAACTGGCTTGACCATCGCTGGTTTTTTTTTTTTTAGAATAAAGCTGCAATTTAAGATGATGGTTGAGATCCATTCGATGAAGAGTCACTTGGGTTGCATTTGTAGAAGCCTCAGGATGGGGCCCATGATTGCCAGGCTGTGTGAATGCCGCTCTGAGATCCACCAGGAAAAGGCTCGCCTTGTGGCCTACTTTGAAGGCTTCCTCAATGGCATCTGATTGCTGCAAGACTTTTCCGGAAACCAGACTTATCGTGTATAGGAGCTGAGGTTTGACCATACGAGCAAGGAGAAGCCGTCTCAGCAGGTTGAGTGGCACACAAAGGAGCAAGATGGTGGCTAAATTTGGGGGGGGGGATTTTCAACGGGCTTAATAGGCTTTGGAATGGCAATAAATTAATTGTAGCATTGGGCCAGATCTTGGCTATTGCCTGCCTGGTTATAGAGAAAAAAACGCATAAAGTCACTGTGCAGATTAGCTGCAGTACATGAACTCTGGTGGGATGTTGTCTTTTGATTTGGTAGCAAGCAAATGTGATTTCCTCTGCAGAGAAGGGCTCTGAGAGATGACCGTGAAGTGTTTTAACTGAAAGTGTGTGGACCTTGCTGGTGCCCTAGAACCGTCCATTTGTCAGGAATGGGTTAACGATGAAATTAGCTGTCACTTGACATCTGGTCAAAATCCTTTTGACAGTCTCCTCCCAGCTATGCTAGCACTCTCCACTGTTTCTGATCAAGGGAGTTGATCAGAGCAGAGGCCTTGTTTGCATCGTCTCCACCCAGTTCAGCTAGACGGAAGTCATTGTACAAGGTGGTACACTCTTCATCCCTGGTGGGAATGTAGCAAGGACAGGTGTTGCAGGGATGGATGTCTTTAATGTGGAGGGAGGAAAACCGGAGAATCCGGAGAAAAACCTTCGTAGCATATAGGAGAGAACCAACGCACAACTCTACTCACGTATGACCCAGGCCGGATTCGAACCCGGGCCACATTGGTGAGAGGCGAGTGCCTAACACACTTGCCACCTATGCCCTCAAGAACTTGGTAGGAGTGAAAGGAGTATGATCCATGTCTGATGAGGAACTGGAAGGTGACATTGAGACCTATCTCAGCTTCTGAACTTCGTTCAGTCAGCTTTGCAAAAGTTCCATCTCTTCCCTGGATTGAAATTTTGAAGAAATCAGGTTGTCAGGCATTTGTGGGTATTGGTTGAATTGTTAGAAACACCGAAATAGAAAATTATAATGTTGAGTTACACAATTCGACGGCCCTATCGAATTTCAAAATTGCTGCCATTTTATCAGGTTTACCGCAATTTCTAATGTCAGTGATGGTTACTTGCATTATAATTATCAAAGTAATAGTCCGTGGGCCGTGGCCTTTTATTCGCTCTTTTCGTGACCATCATCACCGAATTTGTTCCCACTTGGCATGGATGTAGATCTGACATTACTGAACAAGAATTGATTTGTTCCCACGTCCAATTTGTGTTCACTAAAAAGAAATTTGCGATAGAAAATCGTCAAATTTTACGTACAGAAAAAACATAAGAAAAAACAGCGCCCTCAATCGGTAGAAAGTAATTATCTACATAATAATACTATAGGAACTGCATACCCGTGCTCATTTTATTCCCGATGTAAAACCCTTTACTATGATTGGAAACTGATCAAACTTCAAACGTAATTATTTCTAGGGACATTTTATTTGACGTTTTAATTATGGGAAAATTAGGTGAATGCTGGATGGAAAATATGACACATGTTTTTGAAGATGTTTCTCCCAGCAAACTGCTGTCGCAATTTGGCATTGTTATGTTATGTATGAGAGTTGATTTTTGAAAACACTGGGAAATTATTCTAATGACTGTTTTGTTTTTAAATGTAGAATTTCCACCACGAACAATGATAATTCATTATGCAAAACAATGGTCTTACACAAAAGACGGGCCCTACACTTGTAAAATGTGTAGCATGCTGTTCAATTATTATTGTGACTTTAAATTTGTTCCGAAAACAGAGATTTCACCACTTCATTTTGTGATGGGCTCCATACAATAGCCTTAACCACTAAACAAACATTGCATTAATGATAAAGAATTAAATAAAAATATGACTGAAATTCCAACGAAGGATGTTAAAAATGTATATATTTTAAACAATTATGATAATAACATTATCTTGCTCATAACACTAAATATACCCCAAATAATATATTTTCTTAGGATACATTGGCTATGTGTGCTTTTGCAATGAGCTGCATGTAGGGTGAAAAGTAAAATATATGATTGCAAAGGGTAAAAAGAGTACATGTACTTACACTTCACACTGTCACTTTCACTGTCTGATCCATCATGGGTACACATGAAATAATACCCCTGTGAAAGGTTAAGCTTAATCGGCCATCTGAGTCTCAAGAGAATATTATTGAAAAACTTAGTCAATTCTTTTCTTATAAAACATAAAAAAATACTGTAGTTTTGATCATACGTGACAAGATATTTCTGTTAGTGTTTTCTAAAAAAGAAATATACATCTTATAATAAGCATTTTGGACCAACAAATTTTAACAGCAAAATCATGTGAGATCATACAGTGTGTGTGGCTTGAAATAAAGATTCCTTTGTGGGAATAAAGTCATGTATGCAACTATTATTGAAGTCTCAACTTCATTGTGATAATTGTTTTGTTTTCTTTGTCATCAAATATTTTTATTGTAATTTTATTTAGATTAAATATTCTAATAGGTTCAAAACGTCAGGCATTCCCAATAAAGTTTCAGGTCAACTCGGTCCGTGATTATTTTAGGCTCTCTATTTTGGTTGATGAGCAATTTGTAGCAGTTTATTAATTCCTCATCATTTAGAAATTTGCTGGGAGAAACATCTTCAAAAACATGTGTCATATTTCCCATCCAGCATTCACCTAATTTTCCCATAATTAAAACGACAAATAAAATGTCCCTAGAAATAATTACGTTGAAGTTTGATCAGTTTCCAATCATGTAAAGGGTTTTACATCGGGATTAAAATGAGCACGGGTATGCAGTTCCTATAGTATTATTATGTAGATAATTACTTTCTACCGATTGAGGGCGCTGTTTATTCTTATGTTTTTTCTGTACGTAAAATTTGACGATTTTCTATCGCAAATTTCTCTTTAGTGAACACAAATTGGACGTGGGAACAAATCAATTCTTGTTCAGTAATGTCAGATCTACATCCATGCCAAGTGGGAACAAATTCGGTGATGATGGTCACGTAACTCAAAAACTAAAGCGAATTTGGCCTCACGGCCCACGGACTATAATGTGAACTTGTGAAGTACAATTTCACATTATTCACTTTACTTCACCACAATGTCACGCCGTTGCTTGCATGCATAAGATTGACCACTTTATAGGCCCTATGCACGGGATCGGGCACTTTATATGGTGATTTACTTTTCAAGTTCATAATCACCATGGGCGCAGATCCGGAGGGGGGGGGGGGGTACATCCATCCCCAGGTTTTCCAATCCAATATCAACATCGAAGCATGAGCTAGGTGTCATTAAACAAATTTACAATCATGTTTTTTACATGCTGACAAGACGTATTGAATTTCTTTGAATGCAATGGGATAAAAGTTTGCATTAAGGAGAAAGCGGTCATTTAAAATTCAATATGGCCGCCATGTCAGAGCTTGAATATTACAATTTCAACATGTGGCCTATAAGATAATCATTCTTAATAAATATTTGCAAAAATAAAAGTCAGTGCAATGAATATCATGGATACAAATCCCGCTCTGAGAGGTGAATTGATTGGAAAACAAGCGAATTGAGCATGATTATTTTGCCCGATACTGGATTTTTGGCGGCCATTTTGATGACGTCATAGTTAGACCCCTTGCTGAAAATGGACTTTTCTCGATTTTTGATATTTTGTTTGTCTGACCTCATACTACAAGAAAATACCATAAAACCTTCTGTTGCAATTTTTTTGGGGTAAGTGTACATTTTGTCATAGATTGACCCTACTATTACATAATAATTACATGATCAATGAAAATTGCAAAATATGTACATCATACGCAATCAATGACTTCTGTAATTTTTAGTTGTTTGTATTGTACTAACCAGAAGTTATCATCCAGACAATATTGTAACGGACCGAGCGGGTTGATTCAATAAAATAAGAGGAGGTGGGGCGTCGCCCGGATGGGCAACAACATGCACAAATCTTAATGCCCTAAGACACCAAAAAGGAATGCACAGGTTGACAAATAGGAGTCCGGAGGGCCCTCCTGATGATAATTTAATGACAATATAAATAAGTTTAAAGCACACACAGTATTTTAAGACCCACAGATGAGGGATGAGTTAAGCAGTACAAAAATACACCCAAGTCCATAGTTGCGATGATCGTAACCCTATGTCTGACATAGGGTTAGGTCCCAGTCCCCATGTCAGACATAGGGTTACGATCATCGCAGTCCCAGTCCCCATGTCAGACATAGGGTTACGATCATCGCAATTACCAAGTCCAAGTCATAATGACTATGAAACATTAAGGCGGGATTTAGCAAGGCACGGCACAGTTCCAACAGAAAAAGCGAGGGGGTACTAAGGGGCTGGAAAAGCGGCACAAGCTGCCATAACATGCCCAAAAACAAATAAATTCAAATACAAAATGCAAGGAAAATAGTATAACTTATCTGCAAATCAACAGAAAATCCCAGCTCTTTCAGCAGAATGACCACACCCCAACCTAGTATACCTCACATTTATAGGGGAACCCTACCGTGCATGGCTAACTCCAACACAAAAGCATTTGCTAGTCACCTCAGATGCCTTATTAAACTCAAAGGAGCTGCAACCTTAATAGGGGAATACAATGGTATGGAATTTTAAGTGGCTAAGGTCTGGAGGCTCCAACAACATTATGAGCTGTGGCCAAGGGGAATTTTAATAGGCCTACATACTGGTACACCTCTGGGTGAGGCCCCAACCACATTATGCACTGTATACATTGTTACAATATTTATTAAAGGTGACGCCATTTTCTATACGCTATTAGTCACTAGTCAGTTTACAAATACTGAAATCAGCATGATCAGTAGTTGATCAGTCATGCAGTTAAAAGTGTATTTCAATCTGCCATTGTATGAGGGACGATTGATCACATACGTTCCAACGTTCACATAACAGTTCCACTAGGAAACTACAGACTTTTCCATTTTATGATATTAGAATAAATTGTCAAAACCTTTAACACATAAAGACATTTGATTAAGATATTTAATTAAGCCTACCTTTAATATTCTTCGTCATGTTTGTGTGACAAAGAAAGACTTTGCCTAACATTGACTTTTGGTGAAAGAATCATGATCATAGCTCCTAACACTTTTAAATGAGAAGCTACTTCCGGTTTGACCAGAAGTAGAGGTCACAGAGGTCAAGCAATGTAACACAAATGAAAGACCTTGCCTTACATTGACTTTTGGTGAAACAATCATGATCAAAGCTCTTACCACTTTTAAATGAGGAGCTACTTCTTGTTTGACCGGAAGTAAAGGTCACAGAGGTCAACCAATGTATCACAAAGAAAACCTTGCCTAACATTCACTTTTGGTGAAAGAATCATGATCCTAGCTTCTTACCACTTTTAAATGAGGAGCTACTTCCTGTTTGACCGGAAGTAGAGGTCAGAGAGGTCAAGCAATGTGTCAAAAAGAAAGACCCTGCCTAACAATCACTTTTGGTGAAAGAATCAACTTAATAATATCTCAAACCGTTGATTTTTTGTTGATTTTTGAAGATTTTGGTTATTAAATTCAAATCGCTTGTAATTCAACACCTGATGACGTCACGATGACGAAAAGTTTCGGGAGACAACTACCCTATATGGACTTCCTTCAGACCAAGTTTGGTTAAAATCGACTGTTTAAAAGTGACCAAAGTGCCGCCGACAAAAAGTCTATGGTAACTCAAACGACAAGAAGAAGAAGAAGAAATAATCAGAACAAACGCAATACCTTTTCCGTTGAACACGTTGAACACGGAAAAGCCAATAAGTCCCGAACACATAGTCATGCTCAACTCACAACCACTTGTCTAGTGAAGAAATTAATTTCTTCACAAAATTGTCAGCAGGACTTCTTGATGACAGTAACAAGATATTGACCTGAAACTTGGTGTGAACTTGGGTCGTGATTCCAAGTTAAACCTAGAATATTGATGTCATGATTACATCATTGGGTATCAAATTACACACATTTTTAGGAAATTTTGGTGCATTATAACTTGAGAACCACATGACCTACGATTTTGATAATACTCAACACGTAAATCTCAACAATTATATACATGTATATTTAGTGTTGTGTACAAATGACCTTCACTTCCGGTGTTACCGTTGCACTAATCACCTTACATCTACATGTATTCTACACTATCAGTCATTGCGCACATACAACAATCAATTTAGTGTATTTGAATAATAATGACATTGTATGAGGGACGATAGATCACATGCGTGACATTTTCACTACGAAATGAGACCCCGAACACCTAGTGGTTGTTTATTTTATTTTTATAGTGGTTTATTAAATTATATTTTTATAGGAAGATTCAAGCATGAATATTAAATGTGAATTTAATAATGTGTACATTTGGTAATGACAGACTGTTTCCAGATGTTATTTGTTGATTCGTCTAGAATAAGCTGTCTTTTACCTCTAACCTGAAACAATGGTCAGAACTTCAGGGTTATGATGGGGCCTGTGGAGGTGTTTCGTAAAATGGAATAGTGTAACAATACTCTATGACATTGCATACAAATGAGTTACTATAGCAATGGATTCCTATCGACTGGCAACTGTGATCAGACAAATTATTTCCATTGACCATCAATCATTGGACCCGTTGTGCCTGATATCCATGGCACAGTATCTGCCACATGACTGAAAGAAAGAGCGAGCAGATAAACCACGATGACCGTTTTATTTAGGATGAGTTTGGCCTGTCTCTTATACTGATGGTAGAGGATTGGCAAAGGAGAAATGTTAAATTACCAAAGAGATTTCCAGCTTCAATAATATAGAGTCCTGGGGGCCAATTTCATAGAGCTGCTTAGCACAAATATTCGCTAAGCATGACATTTTTCTCTTTTAGTTAAAACAGGATTAACAACCAATTTTCCGTGTCTTGTGTATCACTTGCAATAAGCCATTTGCGAGATAAATCTGAATAGTACAGTATCTGGTACGCAGACTTCTTTCATTGCATATAAACACCCCAATTTGAATTTCCCAGACTAAAGACTGTTGCTATATTACGTGATTCGGGGCAAGCTTTTGCATAGTGATACCCATCTCTGGAGTGGTCTGGTTCCTTTGTGCCATTCTTATAAATCAATTATGAACAGTGCATTGGTGCAAGACATCTGTTATGTAACTTAGCAAAAGCTTGCCCCGAATCATGTGATATAGCAACAGAGTCTTTAGTCTGAGAAATTCAAACTGGGGTGTTTCTATGCAATGAAAGAAGCCTGTGTACCAGTGACTTGTCAGATTTATCTCGCAAATGGCTTATTGTCCTTTGGCTGTTGTTCGCTGACCATGAATATCAAATGGAATTTTCAATGGTGGTTTGTTTTATTGGGCAAGGTATTTTTGTGCTAAGCAGCTCTATGAAATTGGCCCCTGATGCATGGCCGACTTATTACTCACAGTGCTGCTTTATGACAGTGACTCCACTGGAAATTATCACCAAACCGGATAAAACATTATGGAAACTTAGCTCTGAGATGTCCGATATAAGCTTCTCTGAGTTTACCACACTCAAATCATAAAGAACATAAAAAAAAATTCTTCCCAAACCTGTCAGCAGGACTTCTTGGTGACGGTTACAAGATATTGACTTGAAACTTGGTGGGAACTTTGGTCATGATGCCAAGTTGTATTTAGAAGATTGACTTCATGATTACATCATAGGGTGTCAAATTAGACACGTTTTTAGAAAAAAACTTTGGTGCTCTATTACTTGAGAACCACATGACCCCGAAATATTTACATTGTATGCATCCAATGACTTCTGTAACTGTTCAGTTACTTGTGATGAACTACCGTAACTGGAAGTTATTGTCCAGACAATATTACATATATTTAAAGGTGACGCCATTTCCTATAATCAGTCAGTCAGTGTACAAATAAGCAATCAACATGATCACAGTATTTGTTCAGTCACGCAGTTTATGTGTACATGTGTTTCAATATGCCATCATATGAGGGATGATTGATCACATATATTCCAACATACTTTCATATAACAGTTCCACTACGAAATGAGACCCCAAACACCTAGTGGTTGTTCCCACAATCACAATGTCTAGTTTTTGATTTGCACCTATAGATGACAGTGGTGAACATCCGATAGTGATGAATTTCAGAGAGCAAGCTGGCAATCTGGTGGATCTTCTGGATATTGCTGTTCCCGTAGTTGCAAAACTTAAGGTACAGTACATTTCACTGCTGAGTATTAACAGGCATGAGAATCTTCCGGATTTTTCCGGAATTCCAGAATTTTCACTTCAAAATATGTGGTCTCCCTCCGAGTTCAGTGTGAATTTGGATTATAAATGGGGGGGGGGGGTAGGTGGTATATGGTGAGGTCATAAAATGAAGGGGAAAAGTGTTAAATGTGCCGATCTATTTGATTGATGCCCGATAAAAAAGGGTGTTTATACTAGCTTTATTATTGTCATTGAAAAGTGAACAAAGAAAAATTGACTGGAGCGGGATTCGAACCGGCGACCTCCTGAATACCGTACAGGCGCTCTACCAACTGAGCCATCCAGCCCTATGTTGGTGGTGACCCCAATAGTCAACTTTCTTTGTTCGTTTGGCAGTCAGAAGCCATGAAACCACGCACACACCGTCACACACCGTCACACCCCAGGGATCGTTTCAATGATACACGCAACAATGCTGCAACCTGGGAACGGTACATGGGGGATCACTCAAAGAGGATACGGCTTTTTAATTAATATATTCGTGAAATAACCACAAGGGAAACTGACTGAGTTTTTTTAAGTCATTGAAAAGTGAACAAAGAAAAATTGACTGGAGCGGGATTCGAACCGGCGACCTCCTGAATACCGTACAGGCGCTCTACCAACTGAGCCATCCAGCCCTATGTTGGTGGTGACCCCAATAATCAACTATCTTTGTTCGTTTGGCAGTCAGAAGCCATGAAACCACGCACACACCGTCACACACCGTCACACCCCAGGGATCGTTTCAATGATACACGCAACAATGCTGCAACCTGGGAACGGTACATGGGGGATCACTCAAAGAGGATCATGGCTTCTGACTGCCAAACGAACAAAGATAGTTGACTATTGGGGTCACCACCAACATAGGGCTGGATGGCTCAGTTGGTAGAGCGCCTGTACGGTATTCAGGAGGTCGCCGGTTCTAATCCCGCTCCAGTCAATTTTTCTTTGTTCACTTTTCAATGACTTAAAAAAACTCAGTCAGTTTCCCTTGTGGTTATTTCACGAATAGCTTTATTATTGCACGTGTCCGTGTCATTTCTTTTCCCCAACATCCCCAATGTGCCCTGCCGAATACTGACATCAACAGATGTAAAGAGAATTGTATAAGAAGTGCATGTCCAACGATTCGTTTTACGTACGGCACGGCGGGCGAAGTCTATATTATGCAGCGGTCGCTGTACAAATTCTCACTACGTTCCGTAGTAGACTGGCTGCAATGAACTGCCCCAGTTTGTGCGTGTTGTGCATGCGTGATAATGGATGCACTGGATGGAGAACCGACTTATTGTCGAGTCTATCCAACCACGTTGTACACAGGTTAGGCGAGTTTGTTTTCAACATGGCGCCTAATGTTTCGTACGTCAAGCGTGGATCCGCTGTTGATGTGAAAGAAATTGATAAAACTGTCAAAACAAATGAAACTGAAATTGGTGATCAGGTCTTGTTGGTAGGTTTTCTATATCAGCATTTTAATCGGAGATTGTTTCCGAAAACTTCACGCAGGCGATGCATTTTTCGAATGCTGTCGTGAGTGTCGTGTCACCATCAAACATGTCAAACAACGTCAAAAATGTGGAAGCTCTGCCTCTGGTATGACTGCTTTATTACAGAAACATTCAAGCAAAAAGCGGAACACAAGAGCCTGTTACGAGAGAGGCGAAGATTTAAGGTAATATCATACTTTGGTAGCATAATTATACCAAAACATATAAAGATATAAAGATGGTAGAAACATACCATTACATTTTTGTCTGCCTGAAATGCTGTATTTATCCATAAAACAGTAAAACCAAAGACCAAAATTATTTTTGATCGTTTATTTTTAAAGATAATACAATTAATAGCCTAAGCTACTGTGGCCGTTTTTCGCTGTTCTCTCAAAAAGTGGCCACCGTTATGGGACTGCAATTTTCACAGTTGAAAAATTGATATTGGGTTGTTTTTTTTCCATAATCTGTATTTCTTTGACAAAAACCAAAGTATGACAATACCTTTAAAATCATGAATTTAATACCCTAAAAAAACCTAAAAAGCCATTCAACAAAAAGAAAAGATAAACAAATTTACCAGAGAAGCTCACTTCTAACTGGGAAAATAGGTGTCAGGAATGCATCAGAGACCACCATAGAGCATCTAAGATACCCAGAGCTTCCAGGGCCCTTAAGTGGGCCCTGGACCCCCGCCGTAACGTGCTGCCTGCGTGTCGTGTGCTTCGCACACGAATTTGGGACTTAATTTTCCTACTTTTTTACCATCACCCATTCTCATGCCGGGTATTAAACAGTGTTGTTCCTGGTATCTCGTACATGTTCCATTTATAGTCACTGGAAGGGTGCTTTCATGCGGAATGATTGATCATCATGTTCGTTACAATTCGTTTGTTATCTATTCTTGGGAATGGAGAAGCAATCAGGCTTCATGATCAACCCCTTTATTAATGGGAGACTTTTGGAGAGTCGGTCTTCAGTCAACAGGGCACGTGCAAGCACGCGCAATACAACGCGCGCATGCTCACAATTGTGCAAGCATGGTTTGCGTGTGCACTGTTGTCTCAAGACCGACTCTCCAAAAGTCTCCCATTAATAAAGGGGTTGATCATGAAGCCTGATTGCTTGGGGGTACTGTTGTCCCAGGCCGCACTGGACTCAGCTTTGGAAACCCTGCGGATCTGTCCGTTCATAAAGAAGAGCTAGAAGAAGGAGAATGCAGACCAGATGTCGCGCCATTCTTCGTCGAGTTTGGACGACTGATATAGCCAGTTCCACCGCAGCAAATGACGCAAGGGTGACGACTCGGTGTCACAGAGCAATTTTTTACAAGCCTTTCAATCGGTCTCGGCTTCATTATCCGCCCTTTCAGTCAGGCACCATCGATCGGCAGGCTGATCCCATGTGCCATGCTCAGTCCCATGCGGTCGTTGGTCTAAGTTGGGAGGCTCAGACAATGGAGGTTATTGCACACAATTATCCATAACTCAAAGCCCTTTTCTGCTGGGAATAATCTCTTTGCATGACAGGCAGGCTGAAGCCGAAAGGTTGAGGACTGCTGAGGAGATATAACCTCAAGAGCCCCGACACCAAAGTCAGGCAGAGACAGGCCATCATTCGTTATTCCCCAACGTAGCCCGCTCGGTTCTAGTCGTGGTAATTTTTGAGGCCGCACAACCATCTTGTGTGCCTGCCCCTAACAGCCCCAGCCTGCCACAGGGTGACAACAGCCGAGGTCAGGCCGTGTTTTCCGCCTACCCGGTTTCCCGGACCCAGGCCGCCTCCAGGTGTTACGTCCGACCGGTGGGCGTCGACACGATCGCCCAAGGCTACACAATCGAGTTTATGAGCACCCCCTTCCGTTGAACATGCTCGTTCAGCCAGTGCTGACCAATATAGCAAAGCACCACTCTCTTGAGGCGGAAATTGTCTCCCTCCTCGAGAAAGGGGCAATACGCATGCTATCCCGAGGGAGCTGCATTCGGGGTTCATGTCAACCTTCTTCGTGGTCCCCAAGAAGGAGGTTGGGGCATGGTGCCCAATTCTAAATCCCTCAACAGATTCATTTGACCTTGTCGCTTCTGTATTGGTACGCTCATAATTATCTTCAAGCCCATTCGGATGCTGCCAGTATGGGGAGCAAGCCTAGATCTGAAGAATGCATACCCTCACATTCCTATCAGACTGGATCATTGGAAGTTCCTGTGTTTTCAATACCAGAACATCCGTTACAAGTTCACAGTGCTCCCATTTGGCCTATCCACCTCTCCCAGAGTCTTCACCAGAATTGTGAAGGTGGTCGGGGCCGCACTATGTCGGGTGGGCATGATGGTATTCATGTACCTCGACGACTGGCTCATCGTAGGACAGTCTCGGCAGGCAGCAGTAGTAACATCTACTTGGAGAAGTTCCACTCACGTCCCTCCCAGTTTCCAACCTTCCTGGGAGCGTCACTCAATCTGCGTAGAAGGCTGTCCCGGCCAAAGTGGAATCGCATGCCAAACCTTCACCAATGCATATCCCTTTTTCTCCCGGCAGCGGTGGCCCCAGCACGAGCTTGGCTCAGATTGCTGAGCCTTATGGCCAGTCTGATAGATGTAACTTTCTGCAGGCTGCAGATGCGTCCCATCCGGCTGCACCTGCTCTCCGTCTACCGGCCAAGGCTTCACTACTTGAACCATCTCATGCCAGTCACGCCTTAGCTGCTACCGCACATTTGATGGTGGTTTGACATCCCGAACATCATGTTGGGCCATGCATTTTGCAACCTCAGCCATCACTGACCATCACAAAAGTGTCCCTTTTCAGGCTTGGTCACCACCCTCCACCCACACTAAGTGGTGGGCCGGTGGAGCCCCAAACATCAGTCCCCAACATTTTCCATCAGATCTTGGCCTCCTTGATGGGTCATATCCTGATTTGATGCGACAATACGACCGTTGTGCCTTACATCGACCGCCATGGAGACCATCCAGCTGCGTGCACTCACATGGACCATCTCCCATTGCATGCGCCACAGTGTGGCACATTCAGTGGCTCACCTCCCTGGAGAGAAGAACGTCGCTGCCAATGCCCTCTCAAGAGGGTGGATCCAGCCGACAGAGTGGTCTCTGCACCTGCAGGTTGTTTAGACTCTCTTCCAGCTATTAGATCTGCCTCATGTCGATCTATTTGCATCACAGAACAACCACCAGCTGCTGGACTACTGCATGAGAGCCCCGACCCCCGGGTATGACAGACGGATGCGCTGGTGATGCAGTGGGATGGGCTGCTGGCTTTATACGCCTTCCCCCGTTTTCCCTTATCCCTCGTGTGGTGGCCAAGCTAGAACAGGAGGATTGTAAAGTCCTCATAGCTCCATTCTGGCCCCACCAGCCCTGGTTTTCGAAGCTGACTAGGCTCCTAGTGCATCTCCCGGTCATTCTTCTGCAGAACATGGATTTTCTGCTCCAGCCGAGCTTGGGTTTTTGGCTCTGCAGGATCTCAACCTGACACGCTGAGTGCTGTAAAGCATTCCCTCCACGCAGCTGGGCTTTCTCAGCAAGCTGCAGCTATTGCAGAAAAATGTATGCAAGTAGATTATGTCATTTTTCCCAAATTTCACCGAAACTGACTTTGCATCCCCCAAATACTTCTGGGAGGTTGCAGATTTTCTTGTGTACCTGTTCAAAAGCAACCTCACAACCTTCATGATTAGGAATTATCGTTCGGCCATAGCAGCTGTTCTCAGAAGCTCTCGGATAGAACCTCCTCAGGGGGATGTTTGTTTCACGCCCCTACTCACAGACTTACGCATGGGACCTATTCAGCGTGCTGGCCATGTTTTCAAGGTCCCTGTTCAAACCCTTGGTATCATGTTGCATTTGTCGATAAAGGTTGCCTTCATGCTGGGCGTGGCTACATCAAGATGACAAACCAAACTTCATTCCCTTAGTTATAATAGAGGCCTGCCATATCCGATGGGAACCTTATACCGAGGGTCGTTATACCGAGTTGTACTCACCTCCAGTCATCTTTGTCACAGACATCAACTACTTCTCGTCCGTGCCGGACTACAAATTGTGGTGCCCGGTCAGGCTCATAAGTGGTGTATCGATTGAACCAGTCTCACAGATGCCTGTTCCTGGCTATTTCTCGTCAACCCCGCTGTATGGACTGCTTCTCGCAACAAGTTTGCTCATTGGCTAGTCTTGGCTATACACTCATCTGTGCTTATGCCATCAGCGGGAGCTGCTGGATCAGCCGGGCGCATGATATCACAGCAGCATCCACTTAGGGTGGACAATGTCCTACCTCCTTGGGTGGACCTTCTTTAGAGGTATTTCTATCCAGGCAGCATGCTGGAAGACCCCAAACACCTTCACGGAGCAGAGTGCCACCTTGAATGACATTCTCCGGACAGAGGGCAGAACAGGGACAGCAGTGCTTCCAGAGCCACATCCTGAGACCTGCTCCTGTTCACCCTTTGTTCTAGCATTTTCTTTGGACCCCGTATGTACACCTATTATTCAATATGCCATTTTTGGCTGTGTCCAATGCTGTCGGTAGGGCTGTGCATTCATGGGTAATTTTGGAATCGAGTACCCATTGCCCAAATGGGCGGGTACCTGGGTAACCGCAATTTAATATAAAACATAAGAAATTCAGAACCCGGAAGTGTGTTGTGTAATGGCCATTGCCAAGTACCGTAAGACGTCGAACTCGATCGACAACGATTTATTTGCTTTCGCCATTTTCCAGATTTTAGCCATCATCACTCAAGCTCGAAAGCCATATATCACCACTCAAGGCTGGTTTATACTCGCTGCGTTTACGCACGCGCAGCGCACAATGCGAATGTCGCATTCGATGTTCATACTCTTTCAAGGTATGAAAGTCGATACGCAGCGATAGTCTGCATTCGAATGCGGAAACGCGCAAACGGTACAGTTCATACTTTCAAAAATGTGTGATGCGCAGTTGAATCCTGCTCAGGTTCTTGAATTCACTTATTCACAATGAAGGAAGTATAGACGAGATTATTCTTTTGTCATTATTGTGGATCACACACCGTCGAAATTAGGCATGATCTGAAAGAAATTGCCTGCCGATTTTGCCCGCCTGTCATCTTTAAAGATTCTACTGCGTGTACGCATCCGGCGAATGTTGAAATATTTCAACTTGTCCGAATACGAATCAAATTGGTGCGCACGAACTTTTTTTCATTTCCAAATGCTTCGCACAAAGACGCGCACTTTTAGTACACAGTGCGCGTTCTTACACGCAGAGCAGACACTTCGAATTGGAACGCCGCGCTGCGTACGCAGTGAATACGCAGCGAGTATGAATCGGCCTTCACTCTGCACAAATGTAAATTATTATGACGACAACGTGCTGTGAAAATCCCGTAACTTCTACCAATCGGCAGTTATCATACATGATGAGTGTACATGTAGTACTTGTACTAGTAGTGCAGTGTACAGGTACATTATATTGATGTCTACATGTACACATGTACATTATACTGTATAAAAACTATGAGAAAAACTGCATCAGCTTATGTAGTTTTACTCATAGTTTGTTCTCATGAACTTTTCTCATGACTTTCTCATTGTTAGTCTGTAAGTGCTACCCTAATTTTCTTTAATATTTCGATAGACTGACACGGCTACCGTGTTTACATGTACAGTGTATTATGCATATGGGGGTATGTCATGGAGGTAGGAAGAGACTCCATGGGTAAACAAACTGTACTCGGCAGCACGTGTATTATCCCATAATAGTAACAGACACTTGTTAATATTCATTCGTACCGTGGCGATGTCACACACAAGCTCCACCCACTCACAGCTCATTAACTCGAGCTTGCTTGCCAAGATTCTCTGTTCGATATTTTTGAACGGCTGCGGTTTCGCAACGCGCACTACATACACTATACAGGGGACTGCGTGTACATACATGTACGTGCGTGCAACGGGCCTGCAATGTGGACAGGTCGTGGGGGGGGGGGGGATATGAAATAAAATCGAACAGAATCTGTTCTAATTCTGACCGTACCGTAAATCACACTCTCCCGATCAGCTAAATCTTACTTGAATTTCAATTGGTGATTTTGTCCTGTTGGCCAAGAAGAAACACTTTTCACGTACTGTGTGCTTGAAAAATTCCGAGGGCGACAAATGAATTAATTAAGATGTAAACAAGATGCAACGTGCACAGTCACCATGGTCAGCATGGTCATAATCTTGAATGTTCTGTGACTGGTATCCACCCCACACACGGCCACATGTAATAGCCACGATATCAAAACAACGTGCATCAGTCTCAACCATGTATGGTCAGGAAGACTACATGCACACCGTTCGTACTGTGTGTGGACATGTGTGCATGGTGTAGCTGCTCGGTCGGTTCTGCAGATCTGCCGTAAGCGGTAGGATTTTTGGTCGGTATGGTACATATGTACATATATAGCCGGCCGGGCTTTGTCGCCTTGTCCGGTACCGTAGATCACGGCCTGACTGCATTAATACTTGGCTCACTACCAGCTTGACATTGCAAAAACTAAAAATTTCGCAGGTCAGGGATGTATTATTTATTTTTTACGGGTACCCGAATAAAAAAAATGGAGCCGGGTACCCGATGGTTTCGGTCGGGATTTGAATACCCAGGTAGAATGCACAGCCCTTGCTTGTCGGCCATCATGTCTATTCCCAGGCTAACTTTGCTTTGACTGGATTCCAGGTATGGGTGATTGCTTGCTGTAGATAGAAGCTAGAATCGACTGTCCACCCTCAAACCATGTGATATTTGTTCAATACTGTTTATGAACTTGCATGAATACTCACTGGCAAGGAGGGATTACCAAGGCAAAACATGACTTCTTAGTCCAACATGAATTCTTCAGCAACACGGCTCTGATGCTGACACTCAGACTCTCTAAGTGCTTCTTCCAAGATCTGCAGCTCAAAAGAATGAACCAAAATAAATGCTACATTCATACCACTATAAACGGACACTTATTTTTCAGAACAGTGTCATAATATTTGTACATGGGCCCTCAAGTGAACTTTGTCATATCATTCATATGAAGTATGCTGACCCCAATTAGAAAAAAAACCTCTGTTTTGTTGAATTTTTGCATAGTTACATTTTGACCAATTAAAAAGTGTCTATATAGTTTGAAAACCCTTCATGTTAGTACAGCAGCCGGCAATAGCACCATTTCACAAGCGGCCAGCCGTGGTCGAGCGGCCACACTAGCAGCACACAGATTGTATGTCCGACGCGGTGTCACAACCAACTTCTAAGCATCTTATTCATTAGAGTTTGCAGATACTCGGTCGTTCCAAGAAAATTGTGATGAAGAAACAAATATACACTTAACCTTTACCCCCTCCATTCCTGCTTTTTGAATGTTAGCTACTATAGCCTTTGATGTGATCTTCGTGATCGGCTTGGTGACTGGTCCGCAGGGAGCGGTGGTGGGGGCCAGGAAAGCCCAACATTACTTGCAGTCGTGCCAGTTGCACTGGGAGCTGCTATGCGGCATGGATCAAGGAGCACTCACCGGGCACGGGCTTGAACTTTTCTTGTGAAAAGAAATACATGCTTTGCCGGCAACAATTTTCTGATGTTTTTTTCAGGGGCTCAGAATTTATTGACATGTATTTTTCAGATCAACAGGATTTATTTTAAAGGGAAAGACTTTCAGGGGATACGTCAAGCAGACCTTCGTTCGATGTTTTAGACACCCATGTATACAAAGAGTAAAATGCCTGATATACTGCACGGAAATTGTCAGGAACTTGCTACTGGTTGCGCAAAATAATTCCACTCTTGTCAACTGCCAAACTTATTCACGGCTCGGCTGAAGTAAAGTTGCACCACTTGAAGAAGAATAACTGAGTTGTCACTCAATTTCAGCCAGGAAACTCTTCCACTCAAATTCCATTGTTCCCTTTGTTATACAGTTTGGCCGGATTAGCGGCATGATGAAAGACTGGCAAGAACTGCCAGTCAAGTCTATCCTAACAATGGAGACTGGCGGAGCTTCATTCATTGGCGAAGTGCCCTTTGTGTTTGTTCATGGGATTAAAAAGGCTGTAGGGCTGTGATGTAGTCGAATCAACATTAACGCCCTGCTCCCTTAACTGATTGTTATATGACATTTCTTTTTCTTTCCCTATTTTGTAGAGACTTCTTGAGAGTCTTCCCACAGCCAGACTGCTTGACATATTTGCATCCATTGTCAAAGCATCATACAGTGAGAAACTTCAGGTAAACATAACATTAATCTGGAGTCACCTGGGTCCGATTTCATAAAACTTAGGACGCGTCGCAGAGTTAAGACGCATCTTTTCTGTATGGACTCATCGCATCTATGTGGCATGTCGCAGCTATGACGGGTCGCAAAACGAGTTGCGATGCGTCGCAGAGCTTTATGAAATCAGCCCCTGGTACTTTTAATCTATAACCCTGGAAATGAGCAGAGTTTGTATGCATCACATCAAGAATGGCCATATCCAGGTCTTTACCATTTGGGTGATTCACATTTTACACCAATCACAATGCGCAGAATTTGTTGACCCTTTCCAGGTGCACATTTTGACAATAAAATCTGTGAATTGTGATTGGCCAAACTCATGGTGGCGTACTATTTGGAATCCCCCGAATTGACCAAAGTGATGTCTGCCTGCAACATAGGTTGGTAGTGCGTAAAGTGTATGCAGAAACTGTGCACAAGACCTGGGTCTTGTTGTGGTACTTTTCTGTTATGAAAAAGCTTGAAAGTACTAATTGCAGTTGAGTGCCCTATGGAAACTACCATTACTTTGTTTTCTCAATATTATGTAACCATTAGTGTTGATTTCACAAAGCCCTGCTATCGATAACAGCGGCAGATCTAGCTATTTGCTAAGGAGTGAAATTTTGTAGCCAGGCACTGCGAGGGAGAGGAGGGGGGGGGGGTTGTTTAAACCCCCTAAACCCCCATCCTCTCCCCCCCCCCCCTGTAGATCCGCCACTGGATAGTAACTCGAGTTACGAAGGATAACCCATTGTAGGGGGCCTCATATATAGGGCTTTAATGCATCAAAAGTCCTACGATTGATAGTAAGTTTAATACAAAGAGTTACCCCAAGAATGATATGGTGATCAGGGTGTTGCGTAGTCACTTCACGTTGGCATGCACTACACAGCAAAAGGAGATGCAAACTGGATGCATATTGGCCTGAAATACATGTAAGACCAACATTGCCCAAAATATTGCGTATGGTTAATTTGTGGTTTAGTGGAAAGAGGTGAAATATCTTAAAAAGACTCCTACTGCAATGCCTGAATATGGGTTAAAACACAATTACCTGCAGCCGATTTCACGAAACTTGGCGTAACTTACGCCATATCTACTTATGGCGTAAGACTTTTGCGTAGCTGCGCCACATCTTAAAATCGATTTCACGAAATTTGACTTAGCTGTGCAACGTTGGATTTACACTTTTATATTTTAATATTGCTAGGACGAGGATGACCTCATGTAAGGACAACGACTGTTTGAGTATTCACGCTTTTATACATGAAACGTTCCTTGAGCACACCGTTGCAAAAGTTTTCTCGAAGCTGCCATTTGCAATTTGTTAATACGTCGCGGTGGTGATCGGAAAGTGAACAACTTTCATGATTGGAAGCATTAACAAGTAAATGAGCTCTACGAAGACAAATTCCCTTGACGGAAACCATGTGTAGTTTATACATTTGCGGCATTATCGTGACGAAAAGTGCAACTTTGCAGAAAATGGACAAGCGGACAAGTACGGCACTCGTCACGTTGGGGCTGCATGCGGTTAGCGTACGTTACGCTGTTTACGTACATTCACTCCCTTGTAAGTACCAAATTTAGTCCTTGGACTACAAAATTGAACAGACTTCAGCCTCAGGGTAAAGGGATATATACACGTATCATGGGTAAATCTCGCGGTAGCAACTGAGTGTAGGGAGAGCTTCTAATAATATACATTGGTAGAATTTGTTAGGGCAGACACAACACAAAATAATATAATATTTGGAAGAAAAATTAAAAAAAAAAGTTTGAGAAATTTAACTTGTACTGTTGTAGACTTTGTAAATTGATGAAACACTTTATTTTGTATGTTCCAAGTAAAAAAAGAAAAGAAAAGAGGCTAGTAGCTCCATATTTTTTACCTGATGCCTCATTGAATAATTTTTTATGGGGGGGGGGGGGGGGGGGGGGGTTAGATTGATCAGTGCATACCTCAATGGAAACATGGAGCAGACAGTTTGATTGTTATGCTTCAATCCAAAATGGCAATTGGTTCTGTCTGTTTACAATTGATGGATTGGAAAATGTGGACACACTTGATAAAAAAAAAGAGGTAGGCCCTACAATTTCCAAGCACATGAAGAACATTGATAATGAAGGGTTTTCTTTTCTTTTCCAGTGCTAACTTATTTTACTGTTTGTATCAATTCAGGACGAGGTGAATATGAGAAAAGAATGACATCATAGAGGAAGTGCTAGAGGTAACCTACTGACTCCAGCTGCCAAAGGAGTAGTGGCGAGAGGAGAAGGCGAGTCAGTACCTTGTGCAGGTAAAAGTTTTGTGGCTAATACAATTACTACACACATATCTGTCAAATGAAACTTTGTATTATAAACACTTCATGTTGTTCATGTTCATACATATGTTTTGTTTTATTTTATTCAAAATTTCCCCCCTTTTGTACACAGAAGCTACCACTTCAAGTCAAAGAGAGCCACTTAACATGAAGAAATTGAGAGAGAGATGAAGAAGATGACTAATACCATGATGATCATGATGAAGCAGAGAATGTTCTTGTACCATCATCATCATCACTGATGGCTGGCCTACTACCTGTGTCCAATGCAACACCAAGTGCCGGTGCATTGGCTGTGAAACGGGCAACCTATGTGTCCAATAGGGACATGATTTATGAACTAGGAATCGGAACCTTTGCAAATTGACAATTGACAAAGAGAGACTGCAAGTAGAAAAGGAGAATTTGCAAATTGCAAAACACATAGATGTCAGCTTGCTAATGATAATTGCCATTTCTTGCCAGCAAAAATAACATTGCTGTTGTGTCTTATTAGAACTTATGAATTCTTCCTTATATTATTAGTACAGCATATGTTGGAAAGGTTACCTGAATTTTAAAAAGGTAAAACATAAACTATATGGCTACATCATTTAATAATAGCAATAGATGTGTCACTGACAAGTTGTGTGAGAACATCACACTATTTTAGGACTTTTTTGAACAAATATAACATATTAATTACAATCTTACAATTGAAAGGATATAACAGCACAGATAATTCTATTTATTTAAAGATTGCCGTTGAATTCTTGATTTTGGAATCCAATTTTATTTATTTTTTAAGTTTTAATTGATAAAATTTAATTTTCTGGTGACCTTTTGATTGCTAATTTTTTTTCATGGCATTTTCCTGTAATGTCACTGTGAATATTAGCAAGAATTATCAAATGTTGAGATCTGTTTTGCCTTCTCCTTTTGTGACATAACAAAGTGTCTAGTGACTTTGTTTTAGCATTGCTCAAGTGTTGAATCAAATCAGATTTCAGGTGATCATTATGGGTCACTTAATAAAGTGGCCCTCATAAATTGTCTGGCTCTAGTGAAACTCCCTAGCTTTGCTGTGGAAAACATCACAAACAAGGACGAGTGTTTTGCCTCCTTTAACTTATCCTCGGCTCAAACTGGGTTGATCCTTGAATTGCTGAATTATCACCATGGTTCATTTGAGGCTGAAATTGAACTGTCTCTCCCCCTCTGGGTGGTGGGTAAAGTAGACAGGGTGCCCTCAACTAGGAGCGAAGGGCGTAGGCAGTATCTCCGATTAGCAACCCTTCAACTCTGTATCAGAAAAAGACATGTTCAGAAAAAAAATATGAATGTACGTACTTAAAATGGATGGTAAGGTCAAAAAAATAATGAGTAAATGTACATTTATGCTGACTTAAATGAAAAACCCTCATATTGAATATTTTTTTCATATTTATTATTGTGTAGATTCTTTCCGGTTCTGTCCAAATTAAATTTAGAAATAGAACACCACCAAAATTATAGCATATCCCGGGTTATTTTTTGTGTCATATCGTTTGTCATGAATTTAATACTAGGCCTATAGTGTTTTATAATAAGCCTCTCTTCCTCCAAAAGTTAAATGACCACTTCCAATACTCATACTACCGGCAAACTAAAATAGTATGAAACACCCAGCCCCATTCCTACGACTACTCTAATCATGACAATCCCACCCGTTTGTCTGGCGAGGGTCACCATGATCACTGCCTATCATCGTGTTCAATAGAAAAGCGTACATAATACACTCGTTCGCCGTTTTTTCCTTATTAATAATGATACGCTAACCATAACGGAGCATTACCCGAGTTTGACACTCCATATCCTCTTGCAATTCTGCAACAAGCCTGTGCGAAATATCCCTGAGTCTCGGTAAAAATCATACTTGTATATTGCTCTATTATTTCACCGTAGTCGAGAGTATCCAAAGGATTTTCTGTCACGAAGCGGTCTTTCTCGACGAAGTGTTCTTCGCTGTTCACGTTGAGCTAAATGTGGACGCCATTTTTACGGCATGATTCAAGCACTTACGCCCATAGATATATATAAAAATTAGATGACACACCCGTGTACAAACCAATGGGAGCTATATCCGCGCATGCAGGACGCGGCCATTGAATGCAGGTAAAACATGAACTTTAACATTCAAACGCTTTTTATAACGATCGCGTACCCGCGCGATTCCGGCCGTTACGCGGTACGCTATGCACCACAAACATGATGGAACGCCATAGCTATAATCGGTGGCTTAGATTGTTAAATCGGTAAATTCCATCATTAAATTTGCAAATTTCATCATTTTAATTGCCGTTTTGTCATTCCGGTCGCGCATTCCATCATTTAGTTTGTCATTCTGTCTTTCTGTTCGCAAAATCATACAATTTGGCAAATTGAATGATGGAATTACCGAAGCAAACAATCTAAAGAAGATTCTACGGCGTTCCATAAAAACGGATTCAAAAAATACCTTTAAAAGATGGCGCCATGAAAGACTCGTCCACGAGTAGGCAATGCGTCATCTAGTTTTTTTTATATATCTATGCTTACACCACCTAAATACGCCATATCCGGATAGTGCGTAACTTTCGTGAAATCAGTCATAAATTTATGGCGCAACTTACGCAACATTTGTGGCGTAAGTGGACTAGGTTTGCGCACAAACATGGTTGCACCCAGCAGGCACCACTTTCTACATGGAGCTAGCGCTCTAGTAATTTTAATATAGCTCTATGGCACGACAGGACAGGATGTAGTTTACACCAATGACCTACCGATGTGTATGCATTGTAATTTGGTTGCGAGATCCCTGTAAAATATTCCTTCCAAACGACCATAAATCTCATTTTCCTGATTAGCTAAATCTTACTTGAATTTCACTCAGCTATTTTGTCCAATTGGCCAAGTAGAAACATTGTGAAATCCTTCTGAAATCAACGATCACATTGTGACTCTGGAGGTAAACATCGATGGCGCACACCACGCCATGCGAAAGTCTCAAGTCTCAACCATGTGTTTCGGCAGGAAGCTTTCACGTATATGTAAATATCATGTACACTATGTACAATGTGTGTATGTGGCATGCACGGTAAAGTAGCGCTTGGACGGACTGAAATATATCTGAAAAATATCAGCCATAGGCCTACTTTTTGCATCAGGACTAGACGTGTTGTCGAGGAAGAACGGATTGTTTTCATTTTTTTGGTGTTCGTTGGCTGTGTGCAATGATATTACATGTACATCTGTACAATTTACATGTAATATCATTGCATACAACCAACAAACACGAAAAAAAAAACCACAATAGACGCATGTTTCATGTGTGTAACTTGCACGGTCATTGGGAGATTTAACCGAGACTTCACGTCTGCACGGGATTTTCTGGCTTGTTTAAATTGACCTGGTCCATCTTCCTGGCCACCTTTCGCTCGGTTTAACTACCCACACGGCTCGGTTAAGTTACCTGTCAGAAAAGTTACCCAGGCTGTCCGCACTGGACTTGAAAAGGGTAAGTTACCCATTGGCTCGGTTACTTTTCCCAAAACAAGTCTAATGCCAACAGGGCTTAAGAAAAATTGAGTTGAGTTTTCGCTCAGATGTTCAATAGCGCTCTGCACTAATGACGTCACAAAATCCCCGGATGTCAGACAAACACTGTCCCACATGTGTAGTGTACATGCACGCGCGCACCCACACACGTTTGCATGGTTGTAATGTTTGTCTGAGATCCGGTGTTAAGTGCGGAGCGCTATTGAGCTCAAATTTTCACAGGTTTATTATTCATGTAATTCTGTTAGTTTGAGTGTTGTTCTGTGACCTTTACCAATGATGTATTATACCTTTAATGGTGGAATTACCATGGTCAAAGCAGTCTACTGATACACTAGACATTATCCAGGCCAGGTATGTATGTCTTGAGAACTGAAAGAATTACAATTTCAATTGCTTTAAATATTGAAAAGTGAACAAATAAAAACTGCCTGAAGCTGTATTCAAACCAGGTGTCTCCGGAATACTGTAATAGTCAATTAGCTTTGTTCCTTTGGCAGGCAGAAGCCATGAAACCACACACATACTGCAATATTCCAAGGATCATTTTATCAATGCGTGCAGCATTAATAATGCTGCAACCTGAGAAACAGTACATGGGGGATCACTTTTCGGGTTACAACCAACATAGGGCTGGATAGCTCAGTTGGATGAGTGCCAGTACAGTATTTGAATCCTGCTCCAGTCCATTTTTCTTTGTTCACTTTTCAATGACTTAAAAATTCAATACAAGTAATAAACTGCTGCAAACTGCTCATCAGCCAAAATGACCTGAAATATATCAAATGCTTAAAGTTAGGAGGGCCTGACGCATTTCGATCCTAGCTGGATCTTTCTCAAAGGTACCCTTCACTTTTTTAGCCTTGGCACTTCAGTTTTTATTTGGATTACTTTTCATTTGGTTGCGACGGCTTGAATCATCAGCAAACATTGCTTATACTGAATCATAAAAATCTGGCAAATCATGAATAAACACATTAGACAAGAGCAGGCCCAGCACACTGCCATTTGGGATGCCAGAAGTTTAAAACTGAGGTCAAATCCAGTAGCCCTGGAAATAAAGCTTTTTATTTTGCGATCTTGTGCACAGGAAAGATTGCATCTAGAGCCATTTCCGGTGATATTAAAAAGGTTTGATCATTTGCTCTACAACACAGAGAATGCCCTGTCCCCTGCCCTTTTGAATGTGCGTGGAATTCTCAGATTGCTGCTTGAGCGGAGTCCAGCTCTATTAGGCGTGTTAAGATTGAGAGATTCTGTTACGTATTGTGGTTGTGTGTTTGAAAGTGCTTTGTACATGTTAACTGAAGTTTTGAAGTTGATGCGTTGTTTGACAGGTAACCAGTGTAATTGTTGAAGGAGTGGAGAAGCATGAGTGTATTTGGGCTGTGAGAGAGTGATACGGGCAGCATTGTTTTGAAGTCGTTGTAGTCGGTCAAGATGGGATTGTTTGATTCCGTTGAGGAGTGAATTACAATAGTCTAGTCTGGATAGAACAAGGGCTCGAACAGCGGCATGGCATGTAGGTGTGTCAATGTATTTACGGATTCTGGAGATATTTCTGGTGTGATAGCTGACAGATTTACATATACTTGCTACTTGTGGACTCATTGTCATGGAACTATCGAAAACAACACCCAAGTTCCTTAGTTGGAGTTTGTTGGAAATCATCCAGTTCTGGACATCAGTCATGCATTTTGACAATCTGAAAAGAGCATATGCTTCGTCATTGGGAATTGATGGATCAAAGTCAAGGTATATTTGAATGTCATCGGCGTACATGTGGTATTTGACACCATGGCTGTGAATAATGCATATACATGGTGAAGGTGAGAGGACCGATGACAGAACCTTGTGGGACACCGAAGTGAATGTCACACTGGTTAGAGTCAGCCCCAGCAACGTTGACATGACTCTTTCTGTTTTGGAAGTAGGAATTGAACCATTTGAGGGCAGTATTTTGAATGCCAAATTGGTTTTGGAGGCGATGCAGCATGATGCTATGATCTAGAGTGTCAAACGCAGCAGATAAGTCAAGCATAACTAAGAAAATGGCTCTATTGTTATCTAATGCTCTTAGAATGTCATTTTGAACACACAGTAGTGCTGTCTCTGTACTGTGGCCAGCTTTGTAGGCGGATTGCAAGGGATCTGCGAGGGAGTTGTTGTCAATATGTTCTTTAAGTTGCATGCAGACGACCTTTTCAATGAGTTTTGCAAGATAGCGGAGATTTGATACAGGGCGGTAATTCCGGAGTTCATCTTTGTCTAGTGATGGCTTCTTAAATATCGGGGTGATCACTCCTGTTTTTAATGCCCCCGGGAACACTCCAGATGTGAGAGAGGCATTATCTATTTCAGTTAGTGCAGGAAGCAGGAAATGAATGTGTTGTTTGAGAAGCCATGTTGGAATGGGATCGAGTTGACAAGACTTGGTAGTGGTGTGGTTGATGACATTGAGGAGATCATCAGCAGAAACAGGGTGAAAATCTGATAGTATGCAGTCAGGATGTAGAGGAGTCGTGTCGATCGAAGGGGTCATTACATGAAGGTCATCAATATTGGCACGAATGTTCTTGACTTTTTCTGTGAAGTAATTTCTGAAGTCGTTGGCAAGTGTGTGTGGAGTGTCAAGTAAAGCAGGAAGCTTTTGATGACTGGCTGTCAGCTCGTTCTCTACTCGGAAAGCGTCCTTGATATTGCAGTTAGCGAGAGAGTTTTTGAAGAAGTTAGACTTGGCTTCAAAGAGGACTCTACTCATGGTGAGCTTCGTCGCGTAGAATGCAGCACGGTCGACCGCAGATCCACTTTTGCGCCATTTGCGTTCAGCGCGTCGACGTTTGCGTCTCATCTCATCCACGGAGTTATCATACCATCTTGGTTTCGAGCGTGTTTGCTTCTTTGTGATAGTTAGGGGTGCGTGTTTGTCGAGCACATCTGATATAGATGCATCAAAGCAGGTGACAAGTCTGTCGATGTCACCGCCATTGAAGTGGAAATCGTGTTGGGTTGTAGACATGTCATGGGCCAGTGATTGGTGGTCCACCTCATGGAATTTGCGGCGTGAAGACTTCATGATTGATGGGGTTGGTTTTTCGAGGTGCAGCCAGCAAGATATGGCACCATGGTCTGAGATGCCATTCATGTCAAGGGTGTAGGAATGGAGAAGATAGTCCTCATCACTTCTAGTGATGATCCAGTCTAGGGTGTGACAATAAGCATGTGTTGGCTTGTTCACATGCTGCGTCATTCCTGAAGTGTCAAGGGCAGAGTGGATATGTGCCGCATCATGTTTTTCAGGACAGTCGTAGTAGATATTCAAGTCACCAAGTATGATTAATTTCCCTGGCAACAAATTTACAACATCCAGAAACATATCAAAATCAGTTAGGGAAGTTGAAGTTTTCAGTCGGTTCTTTGTAGAAGGTGGTGGTCGGTAAATGATCACGTAGTGAATACACTGCTTCGCATCGGCAATAACTGAATATTCGAAGGTGCTTACATCAAATGTTATAGGAACCAGCCTGAGATAATAGATGGATTTACATAGTATTGCAATGCCACCATGTTTGTCGTCAGGGTGTGGAACGTTGAAAAATGTGTATCCGGATGGAGTGATCTCATTTATAATGATCTGATCCTCATGACTCAGCCATGTTTCTGTCAGTAACATTTTATCAATATCATTAGATACAATATAATCCTGTATAAGCAGTGTTTTGTTGCAGACTGAATGGGTGTTCCATTGGGCAACATGCATATTATTGTTCACTGGCATGATAGGTGCTGTTGTCATTGCATGGATACATTGTGGAAGTTCTCGGTTTACATGCATATGTCGACCACTTCGTCGACTTCTAAAGCGGAAAAGTATTAGATTTTTTAGTGATCGGTAGATATCTGGTGGAATCATGGATACGTCATGATTAGGTTTTTTCCGTAGTGCAAGAATCTCAGATCTGGAATACCGTATGTGTGTGGAATCGCTTCTATACAGCAGCATGCTGTCACTCCTATATCATGTGGCATGTTGTTCAATGCTTTTGACAAATCACATAAATTATCATCAATAATTTGGGCCTCTCGGTGGCCTAGTGTAGATATGACTGATCATAGACCACAGTCATTAGTTGGGTCACACAGAATTTACATTTAGATCAACAAAGGATTATTACTTATCCTGAAGATGATTCTGATATTATACCAAAATAGATTCCCTTGCTTTATTCTATAGAGGTTAGAGTTAGGATGATAGTTGGGAACCATAGATAAAAAGTCATCAGCTTTTAAAGTCTTTCTAAAAAGGCTATCCACGTGTGTGGAAGTGAGAGACTAAATTCTTTTCCAGAATAGGCAAAAGGACTTTGGCTTTTTCAATTGAGTTAAGATAAGCCCATTAGGGCCAGCAGATTAACACTTCTTGAGACTGAAAAAGTATTGATAAAGGGGAACCTATGTCGAATGTAAAGCTGGGACGGGTAATTTGCATTGAACTGACAATGCAGGCAATGTTTTTAAAGTACTTCCCCAGTGGACAATCAGGCATAATAATACTAAAGCACATATTTGTTTATCATTTTGTCAAGGTGTTGGATGCTGTTGACCTTGAAGACCGTATCAAGAAGACCCTTCCTCTATTGACAAGGCAGATTGAAGGCTTGAAGCTACTTCAACGGACACGGGCAAACCCTGGGCCATACACACTTCAAGATAGACAAAAGACTCTGGCCCTCAAGAATGCACTCAAGAAAGTCAATATTGATAGCATTGAGGATGACAATGAACAAGATGAAATCACAGATTTGGAACAAAAAATCAAGTTAGTAAATGAACTTATATTTATGTTTTAAAACAATTTGAGATAACGAATAATTGTAATATTAGTCCGTGGGCCATGAGGCCAAATTCGTTTTAGTTTTTGAGTTACGTGACCATCATCACCGAATTTGTTCCCATTCGGCATGGTTGTAGATCTGACATTACTGAACAAGAATTGATTTGTTCCCACGTCCAAATTCTGTTCCCTAAAGAGAAATTTGCGATAAAAAATCGTCAAATTTTACGTACAGAAAAAACATAAGAATAAACAGCGCCCTCAATCGGTAGAAAGTAATTATCTACATAATAAAACTATATGAACTGCATACCCATGCTAATTTTATTCCCGATGTTAAACCCTTTACATGATTGGAAACTGATCAAACTTCAATGTAATTATTTCTAGGGACATTTTATTTGTCGTTTTAATTATGGGAAAATTAGGTGAATGCTGGATGGAAAATATGACACATGTTTTTGAAGATGTTTCTCCCAGCAAATTTCTAAATGATGAGGAAGTATTAAAATGCCGCAAACTGCTCATCAACCAAAATAAGAGCCTAAAATAATCATTCTAGGGAATGCCTGACGTTTTGAAACTACCAGAATATTTTTAAAATCTAAATAAAATTACAATAAAAAGATTTGATGACAAAGAAAACAAACCAATTATCACAATGAGGTTGAGACTTCAATATAGTTGCATAGATTACTTTAATTCCCACAAAGGAACCTTTATTTCAAGCCACACACACTGTATGATCTCACATGATTTTGCTTTTAAAATATTTCTGTCAAAAAAAAATATAAGATGTATATTTCTTTTATAGAAAACACAAACAGAAATATCTTGTCACGCATGATCAAAACTACAGTATTCTTTATATTTTATAAGAAAAGAATTGACTAAGTTTTTCAATAATATTCTTTTGCGTCTCAGATGGCCAATTAAGCTTAAACTTTCACAGGGGTATTATTTCATGTGTACACATGATGAATAAGACAGTGTAAGTGACAGTGTGAAGTGTAAGTATTCTTTTTTTACCCTTTGCAATCATTCATATATTTTACTTTTTACCCTACATGCAGCTCATTGCAAAAGCACACATAGCCAATGTATCCTAAGAAAATTTATTATTTGGGGTATATTTAGTGTTATGAGCAAGATAATGTTATTGTTATTGTTCATAATATACAATTTTAACATCCTTCGTTGGAATTTCAGTCATATTTTTATTTAATTCTTTATCATAAATGCAATGTTTATTTAGTGGTAAAGACTTGTATGGAGCCCATCACAAAATAAAGTGGTGACATCTCTGTTTTCGAAACAAATTTAAAGTCATAATAATAATTGAACAAAATGCTATAAATTGTACAAGTGTAGGGCCCGTCTTTTATGTAAGACCATTCTTTTGCATATAATGTCTTTTCATTGTTTGTGGAGGAAATTCAACATTTCAAAACAAAACAGTCATTAGAATAATTTCTTAGTGTTTTCAAAAACCGACTCTCATACATAATAATGCCAAACTGCAACAGCAGTTTGCTGGGAGCAACATCTTCAGAAACATGTGTCATATTTTCCATTTAGGCATTCACCTAACTATCCTTTAATTAAAGCGACAAATTAAAATGTCCCTAGAAATAATTATGTTGAAGTTCGATCAGTTTCCAATCATGTAAAGGGTTTTACATCGGGAATAAAATTAGTACGGATACGCAGTTCCTATAGTTTTATTATGTAGATAATTATTTTCTACCGATTGAGGGCACTGTTTATTCTTATGTTTTTTCTGTTCGTAAAATTTGACGATTTTCTGTCACAAATTTCTCTTTAGGGAATACAAATTGGACGTGGGAACAAATCAATTCTTGTTCAGTAATGTCAGATCTACATCCATGCCGAACGGGAACAAATTCGGTGATGATGGTCACGAAACGAGTGAATAAAAGGCCACGGACTATGGGGGGAGGGTTGTTGTCCATGGCTCACCACTTGCATTACTTATACACCACTACATAAATGGTATCATCCATGCACTGTATAAAATGGTAAGATGCCAGCCAGCAAATGCGTTGCTTAGCTGTGATTTTTGTTTTTAAAAGAAAAAATTCCATAGGGGAATATTACTTCAAACCAATGCAAATTCATTCTTTTATTACTAATTGCAGTGCTGTGTATTTATTTTCAATTTCTTTTTTTTGTGGGAAGAGTTGATGCCGAGTTGACTTTGACTATTATGACCCTCAGGCAACTAAATACTTGATTCTGCAGTGTCCATTTATATCCTGTTGGTCTGCATCCATGTCACTGGTCCATACAGACATCCTATGGGTCACTAACGGTCTGTTTGGGGCATGTGGCTCCAGAGTTTCCCGGTGGCTCCATACATCGCAGTGCGGTGGCTGAGGTGATGGGAAGCCAGAGCCCGGGGATGTTTATGCCGCTTTCATGATTGAGATTGTTCTGACAGAGGCGGATGTGAATAGCCTCTTTGATACATATCTGGTGTACCAATGCCAGTGTTGGAGTACTCGTACTCGAGACAACTCGAGAACCAATAAGTACTTGGCCCGTACTCAATCACAAATACTCAGAAAAAAAACAAGTACTCGGCACGTACTCGTATTTTAGTACTGGGACTCGTCACCCAACCCAACAAATTAAAATAATAATAATAATAATATTAATAATAATATCAGAGCATTTATAATGCGCACAATATCTGGAAAGTTCCATTCAAAGGCGCAGATTATTATCCCCTGGTCATTGGGCTACATTTACATTCCTGAAACCATCTCAACTCCCTGGGAAGTATACAGCCCCGGCTGCTATAAGCGCACGAAGGCTAATCAAGCACAGAGCCATCTCTACCCTCACAGGTACCCATTTATTTACACCTGGGTGAAGAGGAGCAATATGTGACAAAGCATCTTGCACAAGGATGCAAGCACCATGAGCCAATGGCTGGACTTGTTACACATGCAAGGATAAGCAACGCTTCAATAATCACGCACATACATCACACACGGATTGTGACAGGCACTACATTATATGCATATAAACTGTACGTCCGTACATGTATATACTGTATACCGGCTTGGTATTATTACCACTACCCTCCAGTATCGCCCGACACTAGCAGCACAACACTACCGAGCACAGCGCTCAACCGTCGGCAGGATCGGCGGCTAGCACGCCATGTATAGTACATCAGCAGAGGTCAAAGGTTAAATTCATGTGATATCATGGCTCATCACATAGCAGCTTAGAACACATGGGAACCAGAAGCTGAACAGTTACGGTGGACGTACCAAACTGATTCTCCTACAAGTAGATGAAGGGACATGATATACAGTGGGCCGCAGCATGCCGAAGCAGGCAAGGATCTGGCATGCGTCTACACAACATACCACCATCGACAGTATCACGATCTCCCTGCACGTCACAGGATAGCAATCACTGATGATCAGTAACGACACCGCAGTACCCCAAAGCACCGCTCTCGAGCCTGCGGAAACAGTTGGTTTTCGATGCGACAGAGACCTTTAGCCTCCAACCACATTAATATAATCATCAAATAACCACAAGGGAAACTGACTTTAATACTTGAAAGTCATTAAAAAGTGAACAAAGAAAAATTTACTGGAGTGGGATTCGAACCGGAAACCTCCTGAATACAGTACAGGCACTCAACCAACTGAGTCATCTAGCCCTACGTTGGTGGTGACCCCGATAGTCAATTATCTTTGTTCGTTTGGCAGTCAGAAGCCATGAATCCACACACACGCCGCCATACACCAAGGATCATTTCACCGATACACGCGGCAATGCTGCAACCTGCGACCCCAATAAGTGAACAAAGAAAAATTTACTGGAGCCGGCTGCGCTTCAGTTAAATTTGTCTTTATTCACTTTTCAATGACTTTAAATTAAATTAATATATTAATTAAAAAGCCGTATCCTCTTTGAGTGATCCCCCATGTACCGTTCCCAGGTTGCAGCATTGTTGCGTGTATCATTGAAACGATCCCTTGGGTGTGGCGGTGTGTGCGTGGTTTCATGGCTTCTGACTGCCAAACGAACAAAGATAGTTGACTATTGGGGTCACCACCATCGTAGGGCTGGATAGCTCAGTTGGTAGAGCACCTGTACGGTATTCAGGAGGTCGCTGGTTTGAATCCCGCTCCAGTCAATTTTTTCTTTGTTCACTTTTCAATGACTTATAATTCGGTCAGTCTACTGCATTCAACCTACCCCAGACGGTTACTACTATATGCAAATTCCCCTGCGCCAATTTGCTGCTTCGCTGAAAAGACTTGATCAACCGTGGTGCACCCTGACCTCCCACAATGCATACCGACATAGCCGCCATGATCGTCCTTCTTTTCTCAGCGCCGCTATGAAACGGACGTGCCCTTCGTGGGCTCTTTCGATGTTCGAGTTTCCCGCTGCTCTTCCAAACTGTATAGACTTGATATTTTTCCTTTTTACTTATCTGATTAACCGTTACCAATAAACAGTGTTCTCTTGTCGTTTGTTTTTGGTATTTTTCTCTCTCTTTTTCTTTGTGCATCCTACAGGTACCGCGGTCCTACGTCGTCGCGGTCTATACACCTCTACGTGATGCCGGGGTAACGCACAGCCGGCTCTGTGCTTACGACCCGATGAAAGGCCTATATGCGGGGGGGATGGATGAGAGTTTAACCTCATTCCCTCCGCGGTACAGCAAGTCGGAATGGCCGAGTTTGGGTTCATCCCCTCATTCCGGGCTACTGCTGCTACCACTGCCAGTCCGAAGGAATTCCGGGCGGTTAGATACTAGGCATGCCTTGAAGGCTACGTGTCTAATCGTCCCGAAGAGGCCTACGGCCGGGGGTAGCTCGATACCACGGTCGCTACCAGAGCGGAGGGAGAACGCTCGCTACCGGAGGCGACGAAGGATGCCGCCACAACGGAATGACTGGCCCGGGCGTAACATGCTCCTTTTGTTTAGGAAACATTGTTACGACCCGCTGAACAGAGGCTCGCCCCGGTTATGATTTCCGGTCTCCCGAGCCGATATACTAGCTGTCTACGGGTAAGAGCCGTGATGACATGCTTTCGCTCCCCATGGCTGCCGGGCTCGAATGCGGACGTCAGAGAGATGGCCTGTCTGCGTGCAGCCTCCAGTGGTCCTAGCTATTATTCTGCACACTACGCCTTTGTCCGATGTACAAAGCCTCAGACGTCAGTGTATATGAGCAGTGCTACTATCGTACCACCGCTACGCCCGAGCGAACACCATTGCGGACCTCAGAGAGATGTGTAAAGGCTCGAGCAGCCAATGAGCACCGTGACCCCACGTCCATTGTCTGGCTCTACCCAGACGGAGAGTTCCCTACACGGCTGAACTGCCAGACAGCTACTCCAGCCCGCACCATGCCACCGACTTCAACCCGCTACCATTAGCGGCCTCCAGTCGCCTATACACGGCACGGTATGAAGGCTCACCTCGCCGAAGATCATGTGCTATTGCTGTGGGGTGAGAGAAGCGATATGCCTTCCACCCCTCAGTCTGGCGAGCACGATTGCGGACGTCAAAGGGACGCTCTTTTACTGCGTGGCCCAGCCGCATAGAGCTGAAAGCTTCAGGGGGTCACACACAACTGCCACCTCTGATGCGAAGGGATCGAAGGACACGGGGCATCACGCACGGCTTTGTTAGCCGCGCTACCAGGCCCCCCTTCATTTGATACATGGATTGTCACACGCACATCATTGCCATTGTTGGGCTCTCCCCAAGCGGAAAGATGTGGAGATATCTACATACACAGCTGCACGGCCCATCGTCCATACAAGCCAGGTCAACACCGTCGGCTTTGTCCCGTGATGCATCGGCGGTCACAATCAGTTGGACCCACTACAGTATTACACCGACGTCCAGTGACGATTGCCGCCTGGACGCGCCCACTTATCTGGCCCTCTCCGCCCAGTCCAAGCTCCATGGCGCAGTGTCACCTTTATTACAATAATAATGGACTCTTTTAATGCGCCGGTACCCGCCAAGCATGACGCTCATGGCGCATATCTATTATTATCCTTGGTCATCGGGCCACAATTTACAGCATATATGTAATTTTTAGCTCGAGATGGACTTTATACGAGTCTTTCCGACCATCGCTCAACGAAAGCGGAGAGCCTCAACGCCTGCACCAACTCAGCCGCGATAGCCCTTTACGCAGCCGGGTCCAGCCGACTGTCACCCTCAGAGTCGGATTGTACCCGCGGTCGGACTGTCTCAAGTCGAGTCGTTCCACTTCCACGGCCGACTTGTCCTGTCCTATCCATACTGGAATCTGCTATATGCTGTACACTCACTTCGTACTGTACATGGATCCCATCCTACTGTCCGGCTCTTCTGGAGCGGAAACGATGCCGCCGGCTCGGCCCCAACTGCAGTCGACGCACCTTGGGCCGAGTTGGCCCGCGGACGACTTAAGGCTAAACTCTATGCTTCCACGGATGCATTGATGGATAATACTTTCTCCCTCGCGGAGCGGAAAGCTGCCAGGATTCCCATTTGCAGTTTTTACCGCCCAATGGCCACGCCGGTCCGCACTATGTTTCCGGGCTCGGCCCTCTCCGGCCGCTTGCAGTCGACCTGCTTCATGGCGAGTTGTTCCCAGTCGAGTTGTCCAGTGCCCATGGGCCGATAACGCGTCCTACCTTAGCTCGACGCTACGGAGCGGTAACATGTACCCGAGACACGTACACTGAATCACCGTTCACTATCGCTACCGGAACGAGGGTCTACACGCACTGCACGTTACTGTTCAACGACCACGCACAATGCACTTCCGGGCGCATTGTACAACCGTCATTTACGGCTCGCACACTACTACAATGACTACAGCCAAGACCGCTCCGTGGCTCCACATCGGTGACCTCGGCGACCCTGGCAGTCATAAGTGTACTTCATGTATCCTGTTTGGACACTGGATAATGAATAGAGTGATAAAGGTGATTAAAATGCGAGCATGCATTGACTCGAACTTCGGCTAGCTCACTCGCCATCCATGTTGTCCTGAGGTCAAAGGTCATACATGTGATAATACATGTACATGTTTTATAGAGACCCAATATATATTGGGTACTGGGAGGTGACTAGTCAACCTGATCTTGTTCTACCTCCATGACCTGACGGGGTTACATAGTCTGAGATGAACCATCACTACTTATCACGCTTGCAACCTCTTCGGATCAGCTGACTTCCTCACCTTCTCTCATTCTTATGCTTTGAAAAGTGATAAACACTGTACAAAGTATGGTATGGATTGGAATTTTCCTCATTCCTTTCTGTCAAATTCTAGTTACATGGCGGCACTTATACAGTGCCGAGTCACTACATGCCAAGGCAGGGAAGAACCCAGCATGCGTCAACCCAGCCTACCTCCACCGTCAACTCCACAAGCCCACCGCTCGTTGCGGAATAGCTCCCGTTGACGATTGGCAACAACACTGCAGAACTCCGAAGCACCCCTCTCGGACCTGCGGGACTGATTTTCGACGTCCTTGGGGCCTTATAACGCCCATCGGCGGAAAATACAAGGCAATTTTTCTTCTCCATCGGCTCTACCCAGGACATTGAAGAATTACCTTGAATAGCTGTGGCCACAGTCCCTTCCACGAAGGTCAACATTTCCAGCTAATCGTAACCACCAGGATGGCCGGCTCATGCCAGCCCTCAACACGCTGGCCCTATACCCAATGGGTATGGACCCCGTCGACACGTACCCCGCATCAAACAACCTCTGCGAGCAGGACCAAAGTCGACTCGGGCCAGCCCAACGGTCCCCAGTTCCTTTCTGCAGATCGCAAACTTGGGGAACACACAGGGAATCCCGACGCCTTACGTCTGGCTGTCATTCCACATCATCGGATGAGTAGGTCATCTCTGCCAATGACCTTACACCTGCTGCCACACACAACAAGACGCAGTCCAGAGTTTTCGACTCCCGGTTCCTACAAACCCCTTGAAGATGTCAAAAACACCCCGCTCAGGATACCCTTAGCATCCTGAGCCTCGTGGCCCACAGGTCTTTGTAGAGAATGGCAGTGACCTGATCCAACCAGGTCACATTCTCCTGGTATACGTCAACTCGCCCACAACGCCTGGCTTCTCGGCCCAGATTTCGGCGAAGGACCGAACTACGTGTTCAAACGGTCCACTCGGAGCAACCATTGGACATCATCCACATAACGAACGCTGGACGTCAGTCACATACCCAGCATAGGCGTGAAGTTCCGACTCCAAGAACTCCAACCCCACTACAAGGATCAACTTGGAATAGTTCCTGGTGAGGTTTGAACCTGTGTCGTCCGGACTGGCACAACGAGTAGGCCGCCACTCCGTACCAGCATCAGAACCACAACCACTGTGAGATTCTTAGTAGCCCTGCAACACATATGCCAGCACTCTCACTTATACCGAGAGCAAGCAAGAACATCTACACACCTACTCCTGACCCGTCACTCAGAGCGGATGGGTTGTGCCCCTCTGATCTACGTCCCCGCCCTGGATCATCCAGGGGACGCCGGCAAGGACAACACCTCACTCCACCTTCCACTTCTCGACCGCCAATAACGACCCCACAGGTGGCCGCTGCGACCGAGACACTCGTCTGCCCTCCTACATAGCATGTACATAGGACAGTACTGGCAGTGACTTACACCAAGCACTGGACACACGCCTACAATAGTCGTGCGTACGGGCAGGAAACTTCTCACCATTGTCGAGAGACAAACTAAGGGGCTCGGCCCGGGCCAGTCGCGCAACGACCAGTCAATACTACCCGGGCCCGACACCCTCCACTACACTTGGCTTGGGGCGTACAGCCCCCAAAACCAACACCCAACATGCTGGACACCATACAAGGACCCTCACAGCGGGGCCTCACAACGACGCCTCTGTCATGGCTACCCGGTGACTGTTTATACCTTCCCCGATGTGGTGCCACGAAGATGCTCCCTCTCCTTCTCCTACTATTACACCACTAACGGCTATGGCGGACCTCTGCCTACGCACCAGCTCCACACCAGACTCCAAGTTTCTTCTACCCGCAGCTACAGGTCTGCTTGGACTTCATGCGATGTTTTCGAGGATGGCCCTCCCCTCTCAACCTATGTGGCCAATGCACACACCTCCTATGGGCCATGTTCTACCGAATGGCCCCTAGCACACTACCGTGCATCTACTAACCTTCCTCCTGTCAGTGGTTACGCCTACGAGGACCAGTGAAATCAGGGCCCTATCGATAGCTGAATGCCACATACGCCGGATGCCACACAGCACTCGACTCCTTCCAACCATAGGCTTCCTCACCAAAAACTGATGCCCTGTCTTCGAGCCACCAGACGCCTCTGTATCGTCTCGGACATCGCACTCCGGTGACCCGTCAGGCAAGCTAGGGTGCCACGTCAGGGGTCTGATGTGGTACCTAGCCCAATCTAAGTACTTGAGAAGGAACCCCTCTCAGCCCTTCGCCACTACCACGAAGCCCAGCGTCGAAAGTCACGTTTATCCGCTGGATCGCCTCGACTGTCAAGTTTGCAGGCCCAGTCTGCCCATCTAAACCGGGCCAGCAAACCCACTGATACATCAAGACCCAAGATGCGAGAACAGTACTCGCATCCTGGTCCTATTTCTGAGTTCTGTCATCAGACTTGGACGAGGCAGCATGCCCCTCCATTTTCTCCTCTTGCTACCTGAGGGACGTCCTGCGGAGCGACTTAACTCATGTACGACAGGAAAATCCTGGCTTCACCGACCTGGAAACCAGGATTCCTTCAGGCCTGCTGACAGATGGGCAAGACCTCCACGGAAGCTCTGCCCATGGCGAACTCACGATGGGCATTGTGCCCATTATGCTAACCTGATTCATATCCACCAAACTTTCCTGGCTCTCCATGTAGCCAGCCCACCACCGTAACTCGGTGCCACTCTGCATATAGTAGTAACCGTCTGGGGTAGGTTGAATGCAGTAGACTCCCCCCCACCTGTTGTGGGTTGAGTCTACTAGTTCATACCTACCCCAGACGGTTGAGTCCCGCCCGTCCTCCCCACTTCTGGCCTCGAGCCTCCTGGCTTCGAAAAGAAGGACGATCATGGCGGCTATGTCGGTATGCATTGTGGGAGGTCAGGGTGCACCACGGTTGATCAAGTCTTTTCAGCGAAGCAGCAAATTGGCGCAGGGGAATTTGCATATAGTAGTAACCGTCTGGGGTAGGTATGAACTAGTAGACTCAACCCACAACAGGTGGGGGGGAGTTTCCCTTGTGGTTTATTTGATGATTAAGAATTCTGTTTTGGTATGCTACCAAATTATGAAACTACCTTTAAGAGAAATGTTCAGGTCTACCTTACTCGCCTTACCTGTAGAGCCACTACTTATGCATATTTCCCTAGACCGTCAGGTATTCACGCTAAGATTTGATACAACAGCGCCCCCTATTGACCTACCCACAGTGCCCCTGCGGCATGTATGCTACGTAAGCGTCCTCTTTTCTCTTAGCGTCAGGGCGGGTAGGACGTGTTTACATTCCATCCGTGTTTTCACGCAAAGAGCTGTCAGTATTAAAGGTATTTTGTAACAACCTTTGTAGAGTTGTAATAGTTTTTCTTCGTCAGGGTAAACGCAGCTCGACCATGTGTGCCCTGCGTCCTCTGCACCTCCGAACCCGGGGCAGTCCCAGCAGACTGGCCACCGAGGCTCCACTGACACGGTGCACCCTCCAGGCACGGTGGTGATTGTCTTTTGTCTGATCTTCCCAACCATGCAACGCGTGCTCACCCCATGGGCTCGGAGCGCCGTTGGCCGGGCGGGCTGTAGACGGTGCGGATGGCCCAGCCTGGGCCTACCCCGGGGTCCCGATGACCCAGGCCGCAGTGGACCCTTCCTCGGTCATCCCGCGGGGCTGTCCGTCGAAAATATAATAATAATAATAATAATAATAACTCTAACAACAACGATAGGGGGAAATTCCCATAGGGTCAAGCACAAACTTTATTTACCTATTTCTAAATAACCTCCAAACCGATCGACTTGAAATTGATATATGTTCCTAATGGGAGCATTCTCCGTCTTATATAAAAAAAACGGACATTAAAAATGTTTCTTTAAAAGGTAATGAAAACGTTAGGGGGAAGTGGAAATTTACCCCTAACAGCCGATTTCCCCCTAACGTCGACTTTTAATGCAAACTGTTTCCCCCTTACGTAGTCATTAACAATATAATTATAATAATTAAGAATAAAAAAATAACAATAAATAAAAAATCAGACCGAATATTGCGCGAATCTTCGCCGGGTTCGGTCAACTACGTGTATTTATCCGCGGGAAATGCTGCAGGGCGACGACTTGTTTTCACGCGACGGGGTGAATTTTTTGCTATAAAGCCTTTTCAATCGAATAGGCACCGTTGATCGGCAGGGTGATCCCGAGTTCCACGCTCAGTCACTCACGACCGTTGGTTGGGTGGCTTGGGGACAAAGGAGTTTACCGCACGCACGCTAGCTATGTGCCGGCGTCCCCTCAAACTTTCAGCCTACACCAGTCATTGTCTATTGTCTCTGGATAGGCCATTCAGCCATAAGCCCACACTACATGTACGTGTACTGGACAGCCTGTCCCTACTGCCACCCAGGATTATCCCTGTTTGCCACAATCGTCTCATCCCTCAGAGTATTTATCTGAAGTCGAAGGTGTGGCCCTACTGCAGTGGTTTTACCAGCCTCCCCTGTGGGACCAAAGGTCATTTACGCGCAGGATCGACAGGCCCAGCGATGTTTTTCCTGCCGATCCCATTGGACCAGGTGTATCGAGCATGCTTACCCGTTTCTAGAGCTCGATTATTATTGTTTCTCAACGGCGGTGGATTTTTAGCTTTCCTTTTCGATGACAACAAAGGACAAGTAGGCAGCTGAATGAGAGGCACTCGGTGGCCAAGCGGCCCCTCATGGTCGAGGTCCGCAGTACGCTGGGGATACGTTGGATAAGGCAGTCACTCCATTGGAAGTGTGTCGAGGACACCTATGATCATGGATCTGGTCTGGCATTAGGCTGGTTTGTTCTGACAAGGTTTGGTCTTCTTCAAGTCGTGTCTTGGTGATAAGACATACTTCTTCTGATGGGACATTGGTGAATAATGATTTGACATCAAAACTCACCAGTCTGTTGTTGGGTTCTGACTTATTTCCTTTCATTATTTGTATGAAATCAGCTGAATTAGGAACATTGTGTGGTGTGTTGACAACTGGCGAGTTATTCTTCGTGAGGTGTTTGGTGGGGTTGAAGATCGGTCGGATTGGGATTCCTTTCTTGTGGACTTTTGGTAGGCCAAAGAATCGTGGGCATGTGGAGCTTGATGGGCGGAGGCTCTTGTATGTGTTTTAAGGGATTGCTGAGTTTCTGTTCAGTGGATTTCGCTGCTAAGTTTCTTTCGACTGATTGGATACAGTTCTTCTTTGGTTTCTGGTAGGTACCAGTTTGAAGGATGTCCTGCACTTTGCTATCATAATCCGTGCGGTTCATTACTACTGTGGCAATGCTTTTGTCAGCTTTCAGGATATGGATGGAAAAGTCAGAGCTGAGAGTCCAGAGGGCTTGGCGTTCGGATCTAGTGATATTTGGTTGAGGAGGTTTGGAGTCTTAAAGTGTCTGTACCACTTGGATGCGTGTGTCATTTGTTGTGGGAAGTTTCTTGATAGTAGGTTCCATGGCTTGAATGAAGTCTTCCACATTGATCTTTTTGGGTGCTGTGGCAAAGTTCATACCCAATCCCAGTACAGTGGAATGCCACTATAACAGAAATGCTGGGATGCACAGAAATTAATTGTTATAATGGTCGTTCGTTATAGTGAACAATTTATTTATTTGATTATTTTATTTATTTCCAAACATCACTCAAAATAACAAGTAAAGTTGCAATTTCATTACAATATTAAAGGAGGATGAATGGTGGTGGCTGGCAGGAAGTTTAGCATGCCTATACATTGTAGATAAAAATTGGGAGCCAAGGATGTTCTGATGAAGCCAAATGTTCAGTATATCAGTGTTTATTACACTGGCGTTGTGCTGTATGTTGATTCGGTATCAAACAGTTGGTGTTGGCTGAGGTTAACCTCAGAGTATTTTGAAGCTTTCATTGACATGTACTCCATCCTCTTCTCCCTCTGTTTGCCACTTAGTAGTGTGAACTTGTGGAATTACTTCTTCAGTGTGCTTTCAAACACATGTTTTCTAATTTTGGCCTCAAGGGTATTACATCGTTTTGAGTAGGACTGTTCTGAACTTGATTATCTCTTGGTCAGTGAGGAATAGTTGGTATCGGGTTGAGGCAATTTGTTTGCGTATCAGGGCTAGGCTGGCCCTGTGCAGGAGTATAAAGGTTATTCCAAGCGTAATGCGACTGACCGTTCACTGTACAAAGCCTGCATCTTTTCCAACAGCATTACTTTGGGTGTCAAGTTGAAATCAGTATATAAACTTGACAGAAAGACCTATCCATGTCAAATTTATACCACCAAGTTTTAGAATTGACAAATACAAGTGTAATGCGACTGACCATGGGATCGCCCATAAGCAGACTTGTTTGTTTGAGTAGGGATGGCAATTTTGGTTGCTGGGGTGTTTTTTGTATTTTAAAAAATCAGGTGAAATTTAAGTAATTAGGCCCCCCAAAAAATTGTTTTGTTGCCCTTAACGACCGACCGTAAAATGCCAAAACTTTGGGTCGGGATTTTTTTTTTTTCTCCGAGTCCTAAAGTATAAAAACTCACCATTTTTGACAGAAAATGTAAGATTTAGCAGTAAAAAAGTGTGTATCCTCAAAACGACCCAAGACTGTTGATTTATAAGCCCTGGTGACCATACATCCTGCTTGGTATTCGCGATAAAATCATGTTTGAAAGTCGGCCACAAAAAAAAATTGACCGACCGACCCAAAATGTTAATTTTTCCACTTGAGTGCAACACAACAATTTTATTTTTCGGCCTTATAGATGCAATATTAACATGTTCATAACCTTGATTATCTTTTATAGAAAAGCTGACATGCCTGCTCATGCCCACAAATCATGCCAGAAAGAGGTGAAACGTCTTAAAAAGACTCCTACTGCAATGCCTGAATATGGGTTGATACGCAATTACCTGGAGTTAATGGTGGAATTACCATGGTCAAAGCAGTCTACTGATACACTAGACATTATCCAGGCCAGGTATGTATGTCTTGAGAACTGAAAGAATTACAATTTCAATTACTTTTAAATGTTAAGCCTTCGATAAAGATCCTGCTGGAATTTTTATTGTTATTATTTATTTGGCCAACAAATAAAACAAGTTCAATGACAATGAAGAATAATAAATAAATATAGAAAACATACATAATTGAAAATGGGAGAGGAGAGTGGAAGGTGTGAGAAAGAGGTGGAGGAATGGGGTGTGGAATGAAGGTTGGGCCAGGGGAGTGGACGGTGGGGTGTGGAATGAAGGTTGGGCCAGGGGAGTGGACGGTGGGGTGTGGAATGAAGGTTGGGCCAGGGGAGTGGACGGTGGGGTGTGGAATGAAGGTTGGGCCAGGGTAGTGGACGGTGGGGTGTGGAATGAAGGTTGGGCCAGGGTAGTGGACGGTGGGGTGTGGAATGAAGGTTGGGCCAGGGGAGTGGAGGTGTGGAATGAAGGTTGGGCCAGGGTAGTGGACGGTGGGGTGTGGAATGAAGGTTGGGCCAGGGGAGTGGACGGTGAGGTGTGGAATGAAGGTTGGGCCAGGGTAGTGGAGGGTGGGGGTGTGGAATGAAGGTTGGGCCAGGGTAGTGGAGGGTGGGGTGTGGAATGAAGGTTGGGCCAGGGTAGTGGAGGGTGGGGGTGTGGAATGAAGGTTGGGCCAGGGTAGTGGAGGGTGGGGTGTGGAATGAAGGTTGGGCCAGGGTAGTGGAGGGTGGGGGTGTGGAATGAAGGTTGGGCCAGGGTAGTGGACGGTGGGGTGTGGAATGAAGGTTGGGCCAGGGGAGTTGAGGGTGGGGTGTGGAATGAAGGTTAGGCCAGGGGAGTGGAGGGTGGGGGTGGGGTGGGGTGGAGTGGAGGGTGGGGGAGATGATATGAAGGTAAGGATTAAGAAAAGGACAAATGACATTTCAAGCCGGCCAGGGTAGGCAAAAGTGTACTCTAATACTGTGGCCCTAAAGCCTGCCTACCCAAGCTTGAAATGTTGATAAACACATCTGATAAAATTTGAAAAGAATACAATATGAAATAAACACTAGAGATTGTGTCTGTTGAAAATAGAACACAAGGCTTTTCCGTTTCTGCTTTTATTACACACAAAGACAGTTGATTATGATCTTATGTTTTATACCTCTGAAGTGTGCACCTTTAATCTCATGTGAATTGGTCATATTTGTGTCACATAGAAAGACCTTGCCTAACATTGACTTTTGACGAAAGAATCATGATCCTAGCTCTGACCACTTTTAAATCAGAAGCTACTTCCTGTTTGACCGGAAGTAGAGGTCACAGAGGTCAAGCAATGTGTCACAAATGAAAGACCTTGCCTAATAATCACTTTTGGTGAAAGAATCATGATCATAGCTCTTACCACTTTTAAATGATGAGCTACTTCCTGTTTGACCGGAATTAGAGGTCACAGAGGTCAAGCAATGTTTCACAAAGAAAGACCCTATCTAACAATCACTTTTGGTGAAAGAATCAACTAAAATATCAAACCATTGATTTTTTGTTGATTTTTAAAGATTTTGATTTTTAAATTCAAATCGCTAGTCACATGACACCTGATGATGTCATGATGACGAAAAGTTTCGGGAATCAACTACCCTATATGGACTTCCTTCAAACCAAGTTTGGTCAAAATCGGCTGTTAAAAAATGACCAAAGTGCCGCGGACAAAAGTCTATGGTAGCTCAAATGACAAGAAAAAGAAGAAGAGGAAGAAGAAGACAAAAAAAAATCAGAACAAAAACAATACCTTCTGTTGAACACGGTAAAGCCAATAAGAATATTTATCAAAAACATTGATAAAAAACAAAACCAAAATAAAAAACAATACTGTATGGATAATACATGAACAGTGTGTATCCACAAAGTCTACTTCACTCGTCTTACCTGTAGAGCCACTACTTATGCATATTTCTCTAGACCGTCAGGTCTTCACGCTAAGAATTGATACAACAGCGCCCCCTATTGACCTAACCACAGTGCCCTGCGGCACGTATGCCACGTAACCGACCTCTTTTCTCTTAGTGTCAGGGTGGATAGGACGTATTTACGTTCCATCCGTGATTTCACGCAAAAAGAACTTTCAGTATTAAAGGTATTTTGTAAACAACGTTTGTAGAGTTTTAGTGTTTCTTCTTGTGTATTTTTGTTTTGTTGTTGTGGTGCGGTACGAAAAAGATCAGATAGAGCAGGTTCTGCAAATCCTGGGGACAAAATCCACCTCCCAAGGCGGATATACGTGCTCTCGTGTACGGACTCTGCTGGGTACTCCCCTGTTACCCGAGTGGCAGTCCCCTGCCCGACAACCCCAGCAGGCCGGGGGCGCGGGACGGAGACCTCAGCCGGTCCCCGTCCTCGGCCAGCTCGGACGGAACAAGGAAAGTACACGCAAAGGGTGGCTCACTGGCAAGGTTACCATAAAACCAGCTTCCTCTGCCATAGCCAAACCCAAAAAGGGTAAACGCGGCTCGACCGTGTGCACTCAAAGTGCTCCAGTCAATTTTTCTTTGTTCACTTTTCAGTGACTTTTAAAAAAAAAGTCAGTTCCTTCGCCGGGTTCGGTCAACATGTTATTTATCAAGGCGATCCCCCCGCGGCAAACGCTGCAAGGGGCGACGACTTGTTGAATTTTTTCAAGCACAGTGACCCCTGCTTCCGAGGCAGCATGCGTCCTTCTCAGGACAGGTGGATCTGTCCACCGAAAGCCTCGTAATACTGCAACTCAACGTCGAGGGCCTTACCACCGCCAAGCTCGATATACTTGAACAGGTTACCATTAGGAACAAAGCAACCGTCGTCCTGCTCCAGGAGACACATAAGGAGAGTGATACCATCCTAAACCTCCCAGGCTTCACACTAGCTGGCTACACCAAGAGCAAATACTGTGGCCTGGCAACCTTCATCAAAGAAGATGAGTCCTGGTCAACTGCTGGTCAATGCAGAGAAGATGCCGAGGTTGAATGGATCGCCACCAAGGTGCTTAGAGACAACCATAATCAATGTCTACAACCACCGAGCAGACTAGACCAAGGCTCACTACCAGACCTCCAGGCCCCAGCCGTGTATGCCGGTGACTTCAACAGCCAGCACACTGACTGGGGATACAAAACCTAAACCAAAGATGACGAATTCCTGGCAGAGTGGTCTTCCTCAACCGACGCCGTGCTTCTTTTCAACCCAAAAGAGCCATCATCTTTCATCTCTGGACGATGGAACACCGAGTCCAACCCAGACCTCGCCTTCGCCAAAGTCATCGGGCAGGAGCCACTGCCGGTTCGGCGCATCCTGGACAGATTCCCCCGCTCACAACACCGCCCGTCACTGATCACAACACCTTCGCTGGTCCAGTCGACGGAGGGAAAACCAGTCCGTAGATGGAACTTCCGTAAAGCCAACTGGGTGGACTTTGAGAGAAATGTCAATGCTGCAGCTGAGGCCCTACCAGTACCCTGTGACTCCAACATCAACGATGCATATGAGGCCTACTGCAACATGCTGATGGCCGCTGCCAAGAGACACATCCGACGGGGTGTACGTAAGAACTATGTACGTAAGATCTCCTGCGCACCCACAATTCAGCAAGAACCAATTCTGAAAGGGCCACAGCAGCTACCGACCTCCTGACACAACTGAATGCCAAGAGACGTGAAAGGTGGAATGAGACCGTTGAGTCTATTGACTTCACCCACTCCAGCCGACGAGCATGGCAGACGATCAACAAACTGACCGGCCGGGCAACCAAACCAACAGCTTGCCCAATCACTGCAGATGCCATCGCAGCCCAGCTCATCAGCAATGGGAGGTTTCCCAATGCTGACAAGTCCTTCACAAGAAAGATCACAAATGAGGTGAATGTTCTATGCAGGGCACCTAGCGCCGACCTCGACCTGCCGGGAGACTTCACGTACAACGAGATGGTGACGGCAATCAAACACCTGAGCCCAAACAAAGCTCCTGGGATTTACAACATCCACCCAGACTTCATCATGCACCAGGGCAACAAAGCTACTGAGTGGCTGCGATCGTTCTGCTCTGTCTGTACCAAAACATCCAAGATCCCAAAGATATGGCGCCGTGCCAAGGTCATCGCTCTCCACAAGCCGAACAAGCCAGTGGATGACCCAAAGGGATACCGACCCATTGCTCTGCTGTGTGTTCCATATAAGATCATGGAACGCCTCCTGTATGCACGCCTCGAACCAGTAATAGACCCACAACTGCTGAAAGAACAAGCTGGTTTCTGCCCATCAAGAACAGCTTCCAGAGGGGGGACAAGGCCGGGGCTGTCCTGCTGGACCTAACTGCTGCCTATGACACTGTTTGGCTCCGTGGTCTCCACCTCAAGCTCCTACAGACCATACCAGATCGTCATACTGTGTGCTTCATCATGGAGATGCTGAGCAACCGTAGCTTCACCCTCCACACTAGTGACGGCCAACACAGTAGGCTACGAAGGCTAAAAAAATGGTGTCCCACAGGGTTCTGTTCTTGCACTGATGTTGTTTAACATCTACATGTATGACATCCCAGAGAGAAACTCAAAGAAGTACGGCTATGCAGATGACCTTGCCATCCTGACATCTGATAAGTGCTGGCAGACCATTGAACCAAAGCTGACGGCTGACATGGAGATCCTGTCTACCTATCTGAAGAACTGGCGCCTGAAGCTCTCTGTGGCTAAGACCCTCTCCTCCACTTTCCACCTCAACAACAGAGAGGCAAGCTGCAAGCTCAACATCATAGTCAACAACACCAGACTCCAGTCCCATACCTCACCGACGTATCTAGGTGTCAAGCTCGACCGCAGCCTGATATTCCGCCAATACCTGGAAACCCTGTCAGCAAAGGCATCGACCCGCGCTGCCTTGATACGTCGCCTTGCTGGCACGACCTAGGGTGCCTCTACCAAGACGCTTCGCGTCTCCACCCAGGCTTTAGTCTTCTCTGCTGCCAAATACTGTGCTCCAGTCTGGTGTAGAAGCCCTCACACTAAGAAGCTGGACCGGACGCTCAACAACGCGCTTTTCGGACAGTCTCCTGCTGCATGCGTGCGACCCCACTCAACCAACTTCCGATCCTTGCTGGCATAGCCCCACCAACTTTCCGACGAGAGGCAACGGTCCTGGCATTGTCCCGAAAAGCCATCAATAACGAGGGCCACCTTCTCCACCAGATTGTTACAGAGCCCCCACAGCACACCCGCCTGAAGTCATGGAGGCCCTTCGCGGAACAGGCACATCAGCTCCTTCGCACAGCACCAGCCGACGACTCTGGGTCCAACGCCGCTGGAAGGACAAATGGCATGCAGCAGATCGATCAAGGCTGCACAGATTCGCTGCTGAACCGGGTGACTTGTTGGGCGAAGACCTCCCACGCAGACAGTGGACAACACTGAACCGCCTGCGAACTGGGGTTGGCCGCTTCGCCGCCACCATGAGAGACTGGGGACTGAAAGACTCTGCCGCCTGCGACTGCGGGTACCCAGAACAGACAGTGGGTCCTGCCCTAAACACCGGCCACCCAACGGCAAACATGGCATCGCTGTCCTGAATGACGACACAAGAACATGGCTTTCCTCAACCGAGTTGCAGTTGTGAGGAGTGGAAGCTCACAAGCAAACGAAAGAAGAAAGAAACCTCCTTGCTACTCACGGAATATTTGGATCCCGATTGTGAAGAGGAGTCAGCGATTCCTTAAACACGCTGATTGCCCCCTTTTTCAATGCTTTTCTACTCCCCGTGTGTCCACCCTTGCACCTTGGCCCGTCTGGGCAATGTGCTAGATTCTCCATCTCGGTCAGGGCGACCGCGATAGTCTCAAAGCCTTTCCTCTGCTGGGACCTTTCCATTTGCAGGGAAGCTTGAAGATTTCAGGCTTGCTAAAGCCAAGAGCTTGAGGACTACCGATGGGGTAAACCTCAATAGTTTTCCTGCCCCGGCACCAAATTTAAGGGGGCAGAGGCAGGCCATCATTCATGGATCCCCGACATGGCCTACTCGGTTCTACTCATGATATTTTTGGAGGCCCAACAATCACCTCGTCTCTGGCATCCCCAGCCTGCAACAGGGCAACGTCAGCTGAGGCCAGGCTGTGCTTCTCCCCCGGCCGGGACGTTGATTACTCTCCCGCCATGGGCCCCGCCATTGGCCCCACCATGACATGTTGCTTTTGGCCAGTCAAAAATGAATTAATCCATGCCCAAGTTTGTCCCCTTACGTTGTAGTTCCTGGCCAGTTTATTTAGCAGGATGTCATGTGGCATAACACCAAAGGCCTTGCTGAAGTCAAGGATTATAATATCAATGCGAGGGGGTTGTGGTCTATCCAGAGTAGTTGCCCAGTCATGAATGGAGTTGGTTAGTTGAGTCACACAAGATTTTCGTTGGGTAAAACCATGCTGCTTTCAATAGGGTTACCTAGGCAAAGGGAAGACACATGATCATAAATGTTGTTGACCACTGCCCTTTCTAGAACTTTGCAGATTATATTGATAATCGTACACTTTCCAGACTTGAAAACTGGTGTGATTTGGGAGAGCTTCCAGTCAGATGGAGGGACACCACATGCAAGGGATGAATTAATTACTTGCAACAGTGGAGGAGCGAGTAAAGATGCTGCGGCCCGGAGTAAGATGGGCGAGATACCATCGGAACCTGGTGCTTTGTGTTGGGATAAAAATTTGAGAGTTTTCTGAAGCCATTCAAGTCGAATTCTTACTAGAGAAATCTCAGGTATATGAAGTGAGCAAGGCAGTGGATTCTCAGGAGATGGTGTTGAAGGGGAGTCGATGGAGGTGAAGTGGTCGTTGAAAGCTTGGCAGATGTCATCTGGTTTGTGAAGGAGTCTATGTGGTGTCTCGAAGGCTATTGGGCACTTGGATTTTTTCTGGTCAAGCACAAAACACCAGAAACTTCTGCTGTTATGTAGGCCTACTGTGAAAAGTTTACCGATATTTTCAGTACTCAGATTGAATTGAATTGCGTCAGGCCCTCCTAATGTTTACATGCATGTTTACATGTTTACATCATTGTGTATACAGTAAAACCTCAATAAGTCAACATCAGATGACTTGAAAGTCCACTTAACTCACTTAACTCCATGTGATGCTTTATTCCTGCCAGAAGAATAGGCTTCTGCATACATAAATACCTTTGTATGTCAAATTACTTGTGGTCAAAATTCCAAAGGGAGCAGGGCATTAATGCTGATTTGGATTTCCCCAAAAGAATCTTCACTAGGCCACAGCCCTACAAACTTTTGCTGGTCCATTGTGTGCCCTAATTCTCCTACAAAAGAGACCTACATGTAGTTAATCTGAATGGTTGCACTATCTCTCCAGAAGGTAGGCCTGGTGGTCAGCCAAGCATAGCTCATTCTTGAAGTCCTATATTGTGCCTACCCTATTCATACTTGACATCAACTTATTAGGGGAATTTCTTTGAGGGTATGGACATTCATACTTGACATCAAAATATTAGGGGAATTTCTTTGAGGGTATGGACATTCCAACTGGATTTATTTCTTAAGCAGTCGACTACTAGCTATAGACTGGCAGCCCAGAGCATTTTGATCAAACGAACGAGGTACCAATATCTGAACACCTAACATTTATGGTATAATGTATATATATGGTATGGTATTGTGGTGGTCTGGGTATTTATTGTATTTACACCATAAGCTAATTTATTATATTCGTTTAAGTCTGGTAATACGTCTAATGGTTGTCTTTGACCCTGCACTCGCATCTTGCATATGTCTGGGTTTTGTGCTGACGACGACTGTGACCTAAATGCTCCCACCGAAGCAGACACGCAGACCTGCGTTGACAAGCTCTCTCTGGCCTGTGACAACTTTGGATTGACCATCGGCACAAAGAAGACGGAGGTGATGCACCATCCCGCACCAGGCAAACAGTATGTCGAGCCCAACATTACCATCAAGGGTCAACGACTGAATGTGATGGATAAATTCACCTACCTTGGCAGCACCCTCTCCAGGTCAGTAACCAACGATGATGAGCTAAACGCCAGGCTAGCAAAAGCGAGTGCTGCGTTTGGAAGACTCAACAAGACGGTGTGGAATCATAGAGGCATCACGGAGGCAACCAAGATCAAAGTCTACCGCGCTGCTGTCCTCACTACCCTCCTCTACAGCTGTGAAACGTGGATGACCTACCAACACCACGCCAGGAAGCTGAACCACTTTCACACTACCTGCCTGAGAAGGATACTTGGCGTCAAATGGCAAGACTACATCCCTGACACAGAGGTTCTCACCCGTGCTGCTCTACCCAGCATCTACACAATCCTGATGCAGTCGCTGGACTGGGCATATTGTCCGCATGGAAGATCAGCGACTACCAAAAAGCTGCTGTATGAGTAGCTTTCCCACAGCAAGCGCTCCCGCGGAGGTCAAAAGAAGGTCTCCATGAAATCCTTCGGAATCGACCCCAGCAGTCTAGAGACTCTATGGCACAGGACAGAGTCAAATGGCGTGCAGCCCTCAAAAGTGGCGCGAAAGCCCACAAGAAATCCAGGATGGCAGCAGCTGAGCAGTGCAGGATGGTCAGGAAAGGTATCACCACGTCCTCACTGCCCAAGACTTTTCCGCGCACAGATTGGCCTAATCAGCCATCTGCACACACACAGACACCGCCCCCTACCATAGGTTGATTGGATGGTCATTGTCGACTCAATGGACAAACAACATGCAAGCTTGCTAAATTGTGTCGGTGCTTAGCGTGCATCCTATTGAATGCCAGGCTTACTGACTCTTTACCTAGCAAGATGTGTCAACGGTTTTTGTATCAAATGACCATAAAATACCACATTATGGTTAGTATCGGCGGAAATCATCATGTGAAATGCACTTCCATATCACTTCCTATTTGAGCAACAAAGGCTGTATCCACTTGTGACTTATATACGCCTATTACATTCTGAAAGTACCAGAAACATGAATGTCAATTTTGCGTTTTCAACGCTGAACGTCCATCCAAGTTAATGGGACTAATATTTTTTCAGTCATTCTCAGCAATTCTCAGTCATCCACAATTTATTCTAAAAACCTATAGCTGTTTGGAAATTCCTTAGAGTTTATATATTATAATGATTTGCATGCAAGCAACGATCCAGCTCTTTGTCTACTCGTGCGGAAAGCAAGAAGAGAACAGACTTGTTTTTGATGGGAATCACGAAGACAAAGCACCATGCATTGCATGCGTAACACCACTGGGCTGTGCTCGGACACTATTTGGCAGCAGACACTATTTGGTATCCGTGCTACACTGCGCATGTTCCGCGGACACTATTTGGCAACCTTTTGGCATGACACCGGTTAAGTATTGGGGCCTACATCAATCTACCTAGAACTGTGAGTGCAGTTTTCATCCATTACTTTGAAACGGCATTCTTAAATACTTTTTACCATGCTGCAATTTTTAATTTGGGCCTTCCACCGTACATCTGAGGCATAAGTTTATTACACAGCCACTCATGCCACTGGTTCTTTACGCAACTTATTTCCCAGTACTACAGACTACAGCACAAGTAGGCACATGTAGACGTGCACACACTGACTATATGGCCTTGTTCAGTACTTGGCCAACATGTAGGCATACGATACGGCCAGACGATCGAAGTCACATTATGCCTCAATCCACTTTTCTTCATATGACATCATGCTTAAACCTTTAAAAATACAGAGGATCCAAGAGAAAGTGTACGCAGTCGAACCTCGTTAATACGAGGTCGCCAGGACTTACCGAAAATGCTTGTATTAAGCTGGGCCTCAACCGAAATGCACGTGTATGCGGTACACGGCACATTCAGCATGCTTTATCCCTCTGGTAACCCATAATTATGTGTCAAGTTCATGTTTACATTTTAGAAGTAATTTGTGTTTAATGAATTTTCTTGATAAATTTCATGTCACGGATAATTGTCACGGATGTAAAAGATATTTAATTACAATATGCAAGAATAATATAAAAAAAACAAGTAAATAAAAACCATGACGGCACGAAGACAACATGAAAATTGCGAGTGGAAGACAGCAACGAATGTAAGCACCGCATGTTCAGACAAGTTGGTTGCCAAACCATGTGCAGTATGAAGCAATGCGTTCGTGGTGGGTTTTTGTTTTTTGACACGGATTATTTTTTCATGATGTGGGCTATTTTTTTGCCGCCCAACATCTGATTTTTTCCCTTCCTGACTACATGCAGCCAATCACAAAATATGCGCTACATCGGCACATGTACGGTGACCAATCAGCGGAAGCGTTGCATGAACAAAACCCACGCCACAGTTTAGCCACATATCCTATGCATGTATGGTAACCACGTGTAGCTGTAACATTACATGAACGTACAGCGGTCGGTCAGGCCGTGGTCGGATCAGTCCGTTCATTGAATATTATTTCGGTCGGATACATGTTGACTACAAAAGAAGAAAATCTTTTCTCCTTACAAAAATGGAAGGCCTAGCCATTTTCCTTGGTCGGGTTTCAACCTTGACAACCAACAAAAAGAAAACATGTGGATCTCGCACAATAAAAAATAAGCTGTGATGCGCCGTTCATTGTCTGTTTTTTATTTACACTTGCCACTGGCAGGCCGCCGGTAAAACCACAGGAGGGGATTATTGGGCATGAGCGTTGCGGTGAATTACCTTTCGGTAACATGAAACAACGGCAACTTGAGGGTGGTGGGATTTTTCTTAATCTGTACAAAGAAATTTGCCATTCAATTCCAAAATAAGCCAGATTAAAAAATCCTCCTTGTAAATGGGATGTTTACAATGACTTTCACGCAACTGGGTCAGCCAAAAATGCTCGTATTTTTAGGTTTTTCGTATTATCAGTGCTCGTATTGAGCAAATATTTCCCCATAGAAAAGTGCACAACTCGGTCGGGACCGGCGAAATATGCTCGTCTCAACCGGGATCTCGTCTTAAGAGAGCTTGTATTAATGAGGTTCGACTGTAGATATACACAAATCTGTAAATACTCACTGTTCTCAACAAATCGCGAAGAATTCCATCAGAAAATTGTACACCACCAAGAAAACCGTTATATTTCCTTCACGTATAACGGTCAATACATTTTATATGCTGCGCATGCGCGTTTTCATTGGCTAGTGAGCTGAGCCGTAAATTTGAGTCTTTTTAAGTCGCGGTGAAACTGAGTCTTTATTATATATTTATACATTGTATTGTCATAGAACTTGCATTAAAACTGCAGATATGAATTAACATGAATACCTGTAATACAATTTGTATGAAAGAGAATAAATACAGACACCGATTAACATTTAATAGAACATGTAACAATTCAATCAGTGCTTGTGGACTATCACAAGTTTATGAAATTTAGAGCACTTTGGTTTGAAATTGCCAAGTAAATTTTATTAACTAATAATATAACGAAATCAAAGGAATATGTATGAAGGACAATGGGCGTTTCCATTGAACTAGTCGATCGGTTATCTATAGTCCCGCCGACGTCGAATGAGTGTCTTCATTTGGTGTCGACGGTCAGTTGTGTTCCACTAACTTCGGGTAAATGGTTTTGTTTTTGGTAAATGGTCCAATGTCCAATTATTAGTGGGTGGGTCCTCATCCCTGACACTTAAGTCTTGTAGGTTGCGGGGACATCTGTAGGCCAAGATGGGCTTTTATGGGATGGCCCTTAGGAGACAGTCTGAGATGTGAAGAATGTGATGGCTATCATTCGTGATTCTGCGTAACGGTGGGAGAGAGGGATGGAAAGTCGTCACTGGAGCAACTTTGTTTTTAGCACCAGTATCATCACTAGGGGCTTTCTCCGTGAGAACTGCTCGAGAGCCTGTTGATCCACTCACAAAAAGAGACACAAAATAAATCATTTTATGTAAAAAAACATAACATAAATTCTATCTACAAATAAATAAACAAATAATAAATAAATAAATATGGAAACAACATGAACACGGAGACAAGGGAAAATCAATCATCAAAGTGAAACTTCGATGACTGCCCCTCCCCCATCTCCCTGATCAAGATTTCTCACTTTGCAAAACAATAATATGGCAGTGCGAGGCAAAAACAATCATGAATTTACAATACAATTAACTGAAATAAATCAATCAATAAATACAAATCAATAAATAAATAAAAATAAGTAAATATGGAAACAACATGAACAAGGAGACAAGGGAAAATCAATCATCAAAGTGAAACCTTGATGACTGCCCCTCCCCCATCTCCCTGATCAATAAATCTCACTTTGCACAACAACAATATGGCAGATCGAGGCAAAAACAATCATGAATACTGTATACAACACATAACTGAAATAAATCAATCAATCAATCAATAATAAATCAATCAGTAAATAATAAATAAATAAGCAATAAATACTGTAAACTGAGTTCAAAACAATCAAAGGGATGCTAGAGATGACCAAGGTAAATAAAGGTAGCTAACAAACTGAATCCTTGTTGTGAAAATAAGAAGAAAGAAGTTTACAAAAAACTTTAAAGTTATCCAAAATCAGAGAGTCTTTAATGTGTGGTGGTAAATCTGGGTAAAACTGGGGGAAATTATTTATAGGTGTGAATTTAAGAGCTTGGGTCCTGGCATAGTGATGGTGAAAAGTGACATAGTCTAGATGGCGGGTGTTGATGAGGGTGTTACATTTAATGGCTTGACAATCAATGAGACCAAACAAAGACTTGACACTGAACATAATAATATTATATTGTCTTCTATGGTCCAGACTGATCCAATTAAAGGATTTCAGGCGTTCATCATAAGGCATGGCTTGACGCTTTTGTTTTAATCCTGCTTGCTCGGCGTTGAACCCTTTCCAGCTTGGCAGATAATGTAGCAGTGAATGGTGTGTGTGTGTTTTAGTTAAAAAGACGGGAGTCATATATAAGGTTTACAGGACTCGGACAAAAATAACAAAATCGACAAAAGAAACCAAGATAAAAAAAAGAAATATGCTTTAATTAAAAGATTAAACAAATTAACAAATGAGATTAATGACTTCGGCAATCTGCCGAGGGTAAGCAAATTACGATTACATGCAATAAACGTAACAAATTTATAAATGGCATGCAAATAACTAAACAAAATATGAAATTAAACACAAAGTGTTGGTGGATGGATTGGCTGCCTTGAATTGAGCTGAGCCCAGCCTGAAAACCCTGCATGACAAATTAAAAGAACAAAAGGCACGCGTTTTAGCAAAAGACCAAAAATAAGCTTCAGCTCAATAAAAAAAGGTGCAACTTGGATGATGCAACAGCAAAATTAGAAAGCCAGCAAATGAGGCAATTAACAGAAAATCAAGCAAATTATTAGCCATGCATGCAAATCAATATCAAGCAAAGCAATTTAAAGCATGCAATGATTTAAGCAGAAATAAACAGAATTCTACTTACAGAAAGCCTGAGAGTGCCGGGCTTAAGGCCTCTGGTTTTGGGCGATTCAAGGAGCATAAAGCATAAAATGCGGATTCAATATCTGGTACTGCCAGTGGGTACCGGTATGTGGTGGCTAGCGGTTGACCATCTGGTAGGCTTCCAGTAAAGAATCCACGTACTGTAGTAGCTATGGGCCTCCTTCACAACATCCGGTCGACTGCGCCTCATCAGTGCAGGCTGCCTCAGTGCAGTGCTGCCAACCAACACTCCCCACTGTATCAGTATGACACTCTGATGAGTTTGGGCATTTTGGACCTTATATACAGCTATTTATTAGGCCTGGTACTAATAAAAGAACACATAAGCGTTTTAAGTGGTAGGCCAATGGGGCATTCATATACCCAGGCTATTAAACTCAGTAGGTCTACACACAATGGCTATTGTCAAATCTCTCTGGCTTACTGCAAGGGCAAAGAAATTAACAAAAATAGCAGCTACACATACCAGATAAATAGACTAAAGACATTCAAATACCGGTAAAGGAAACTATTTACAGGTACAAACATAAATCTGTGTTTAAGTTTGGACTATTGACACAGACCGTACTCTAACACTGGCAAGACCAACGCCATGCAGGTTCCCATTGTTGTGCTATGTACCTGTAGATAGTGTTTATCCATGAAGGGTTGTTTTAGTACAAGTTTCATGAGAGATTCAAGATCACGGATGGGAGGTGTGGTGTGCCCACTCCTGGACAGAGCCGATGCACAGGCTGCGATGCCTTCCTCTTGAGGGATATTAGTATAGAGGGATGTGACATCAAAAGTCCCAATGATGGCTGTACTGGGGACCTGGTGCAGACCCACTCTTTTCCAAGCTTTTGTTATTTTTCACCTTCAATCCTACAAACCTTCATCCCCCATACCCCCCTCTTTTGTCCTGACCTTTTCATTCGTTTATGTGTATCTTTACTTGCATGTTCTTGTCTTCTTGTCATTTAGGCTTTGATTTATCAAAGGCTTTATAAAGATCTTGCTAGGATTGAAACGCGTAAGGCCCTCGTATCTCCAAGCACAAAAATACATATATTCGAGTACTGAGACCAAGTAGTTTACATCGAGTACTTCTAAAAACTTGAGTGCATTGGATCGAGTAGGGGGCAGGTACATTATGTTTTGAGTATTTTTAATCAAATATTGGCTGAGTATTTGCATGTACTCGAATGCAAGTACGAGTGGGGACTCTTTGTGTATATGTGAATGAGGTGATGAAGAGTTGAGACATGTGCAGCTTGAGAAACGGTACATTTTTTCTTTAGCAAAACATTACTTGCCATAATGAAACAACACTGAACAAGTTTATTATTACATTCATGAATATTAAATGATTTTTTGGTCGGGAAATAGATAATATGCAAATTAGGCTTGCCCTTCACCGACATGGTTGAGCAATGTATACTCAGTGCTTATGAGACCACGTGAAAAAATCACATGCTGGCTCAGGTGGGATAATTTAATATTCATGATTTACTGCGGTACCTGCCGCAATATTGGATTCGATTCACCCTGTAGTCTTGGTTCCCGCAGCCCATAGGGTGCCCCCGCGTGGCGGGTATGGGATAATTCTGGCAGACTTTTGGACCGTCACGAAGGTCTTGGATATTTTGTATTTGAGGGCGGGGCCAGATTATGCAAAATGCCAGCTACAGAAATTAATGAGACAATCTGAGCTGTACATGTATACAATACAACAAAGCCATGGCGTGCATGTACAGTATGTGGCTGTCTTGGTCAATATTTATTCCCTTGAAGGCATTGCCATAGGCGACAACATTATGATGATGTTGGTTGGTACACTGACCAACTCGTACGCTGACCAACTCGTATGCCGTTTGATCAACGTAACTCGTACGCCGGCCGACTCGTATGCCGACCAACTTGAACGTCGACCAACTTGTACGCCAACCAACTTGTACGCCAACCAACAAACTGTATATAGTTTGTAAACGTTGGCCGTTTTTTCTTCAGTAGACCAAACTTTTTTCATGTTGTTTGTAATTGTGAAAAATAAAATCAAGAAAATGAAATCATTTCAACGATACAACATGACATAATCATTTCAATGATACGAAATAATTTCAACGATACGAAATAATTTGGCAAATGCGAAATTAAATCGAGAAAATTAAAGCGTTAATTAACATATGACTTTATCATTTCAACGGTACAAAATCATTTCAACGATACAAAATCATTTAATTTAAATCACATGTTTTTTATTTCTGTTTTCCTTCCACCATGTTTCACTTGTGGGCGGCAGGTGTTGCCAAAATATATCGTTTCTACCTCTTGGGGTTGTAAATTTGTGATCATTGAAAACTCTTGGACATATGGTATTTTTTCCTGGTATTTAGATCTAAGTGAAATGTAGTTTTTGCAAGAAATTAACTGCTTTCCACAAATAACGCATAATATAACCATGTTGAGGCCATCAATTCATGCCGACAGCGCAACTGACGGTCGCTAGCTCGTCGTCGAGCCAGACGGCATAAAATATGCACTGCCATTAAACACCAGTTCGATTGCGTAGTACATACAGTACAGTCCTCAAAATCTTTCCCCGAAAAGTTTACAAAATATACTGCATGATATGCAGCGTGACATAGGCCCCAGACCATCGAACGTACATAAATACGCCTACGGTCAACAATGTTTGTCTCACATGAATAATTCATGATTTGAGCTGAAACTCGCTCGCTGAATGGCTCCCTTGGAAATCCAAGGGAGATTCGACGAAAAGTAAAGAAAAAGTTTCGCTTTACAAAATATCCAAGACCTTCGTGACGATCCAAAAGTCTGACAGAGTTCTCCCATATCGGCTGCGCGGGGGCGCCCTATGGGCCGACGGGAAGCAACAACGAAGGTCTTGGAACCAAGACTATTCACCCTGCAGACCCCAGCTAGCTCTGTGGCCTAGCAGGTAAGGCATCTGCACTAGTAAGCAGGAGGTCATGGGTTCGAATCCCACCTGAAACAGCATGTGATTTTTTCACGTGCTCTCATAAGCACTGAGTATACAGTGCTCATCTGTAGGGGCAAGCCTAATTTGCATATATACTACATTGTAAGCAATAGAAAATGAGGGATGGTGCATTGGAGTGAAAACAGCACATCATGCCTCGTTTATGAAACATTTATGATTTATGCAAGGTTGTATTTTTGTTTAGGATATTTGATTTGGGAATCCCACCATATTTCATCAAATTATTTGAAGGGGTCTTAATAATTACTGAATTTTAATTGTTTTTCCCTAGGCGTGATTTGGATGTAGATCACTATGGACTGAACAAACTTAAGAGACGTGTTGTAGAGTACCTGGCTGTCCGTCAACTGAAGAACAGCCTGAAGGGTCCAATTCTTTGCTTTGTGGGGCCACCTGGTGTGGGCAAGACAAGTGTGGGACGATCCATTGCACATACCCTTGGCAGAACTTTTCATAGGTAAGTAAACCATTTAATTTTAGCCTTGACTTCCATAACCAAACATCTGCATTGGACCCAGAATCCAATGGACCTTTGTTCCACACAGAACTACATATAAAGGGTGCACAAAAAGTAACTTCCGTTTATTTTGACCCCCGACTTCTCTAATTTTAATCGGTTTGGGGTGATATGAGTAGTATGAGTGTTTAGAGCACATCTTAAGCCCTACTTGATGCCAAGGAATCAACATTGTTCAATGAACACAGCATTGTTTGTCAAAAGGCACAAAACCAAAAGTTGCACTTTTAGGTATAAAATGTCAGCAGCTGTGCGTAACCCATTGTCGACCCAAACAATATCGCCCATGCAATGTAGCGCATTGTAAGTTCAACCTGTATTCCTAAAAGTGCAACTTTTGGTTTTGTACCTTTTGACAAAGAATGCTGTGTGCATTGAACAGTGTTGAGTCCTTGGCATCAAGTAGGGTGTCAAAATGCAGCTTAAGATGTGCTCTAAACACTCATACTATTTATATCATCCCAAACCGATTAGATTTAAAGGAGTGGGGCATCAAATTAAACGGAAGTTACTTTTTGTGCACCCTTTATTACAATGTCAGACGAGAGATGGATATAGACTCAAACCAGTCCAAAGCTTTCCAGTCACTGCAGATAAGCAACCAGGAGAACACAAAGGAACAGGCCCATGATGCATGTGCATCTCAGACCGAGCCACAATCCACATCATCAGATGAGTAGGAGCTAGTTCGAGGGACACCTACTACTGTGAGACATGATCCAGATTCGCGACCAAGTTCGAAGGAGCGTTCCGCTTTGGCTTGAGCTGCACAGCTGCACATTGCCCGGGCATGCTAAGAAAACACATCCATGACACTGGACTTCGATGCCCTGCCGAGGCATTGACAAAAGACTGAATTTCATTTTTGAACTGTCCACCCAGATTGCCTTCTTGACGACATTCTAATGCTGAGCCAATATACCGGATGCTATGCACATCCACTCTACAGAGAGTAGCTATTCACAGGCAAGTTCCCGGGATGTTTGAAGCCGAAGTCAAGCTGATCGACTTGGGCCGTCATCGTGCAACTTTTCGTCTTTCATGAAGTATTTGCTCAATTTTGAGCCGGTTGGTGCCATTTAATTTTCATGTGAATGTCGGTCGGTCAGGGTTACCGCTTCATATCGACTCCGAAGATTTTCTAGCGCGGCACGATGATCGTAACCTACACTTAGTGAGACCACTAGCAGGCTGTACCCATGCACATGGCGCACTCCCAACTTTTGATTTCTGCCAAGGTGAACAAATGTACGCTGTATCTGCGGACATTTATGGTATCACTCCTCTACTACTCAACACATCCGCCCCAGCCCTGGCATGGCTCCCCCTCAGACCAATGGCCAGCATGGTGGATGGACTCCTCTGATGCAGGCTCCACACCTCTGGTCCACCTTTGGTCACATGTATCACCCTGAGTACCGACCCTGTCAACAAAAAGGTCGAGGTAATCCAACATTTCCAGCAACACCTACCCTGGTGGCTGAAAGAGGACCACCTGATTGTCCTGCCTCCCATCTCAACAGATGAACCCAAGGTAGTTATTACTAAAGATGCATCACTCATGGGGTGGTGCACATCCCTTCCCCCACACTTAACACTGAGGGACTTATGAACACCGACTTTGGTCACAACATGCTCAAACTGTAGGTCATCTTCAATGCCCTGCGTCACCTCTGCAAATATCAACGACAGTGCTTTAGATCATGCACCATGGCGGCACATCCTCCTTGCAGTTGTGTGTCTAATAAGAGGACAGAGCCTGCAATGGACAAGAGACAAGGAGACTGGACAATGCAACTGCAGACGTGCAGGAGTGGTATGATCAAATGGACAGGCCTTCTAGCATACACCTCTCTGATCCCCCGAGGTGGGTTCTGTAGATTGCCCTGCTTCACTAAGCTGACCAGACTGTTGGAACAATAGTCATGCTCCCAGATGGGCCAGACATTCTCCACCACCTCTGGTCAGGGATCCTACATCCAGCCCCTGGCCACAGAGACCAACACCTCACGTGATGGATATCGTTCAATACATCATTCAATGAACCCCTCACTTTGTTGGGACTTCTTGACAATGGCTCTTCTATGGACAGCGAAGACACCCGTCTACCTGTAACACCTATGACAGCATAATACACATCCGGGACATTTCTACTGAACAACCTCATACCAAACAACTTATCCTGTCCTGGAACCTGGAAAACACCCTCTGAGCTTGTGAAGGTTCCCCCTTTGAACCTCTTAGCAAGGCCTCATCGATGCATACCACCATGAAGCTCACCTTTCTCCTGGCAGTAGTTACATCCAGAAGGGGCAGCAAACTCCAGGCCCTATCTAGAGCAGAGGGCCACATATCGTCACAACTTTCACGAAGGGGTGAATTTGGCAAAATTCAATATTTTTACAATTTATTATTTTTTGGGGGCCAAAATTTAATGAGGGTACTGTAACAGACATCTTGCGACAGCATTTTGCTGCATCGTGAACCGCCGCGCCATTTTGATTTTCTTCATTGTAAGGTGAGCTTGTTTAGACTGACTAGCCAATCACAAAGTTTGTTACTCACTATTCAGCGGACGACGAATTTTGTGATGGCTCAATGTACTTCAGATCTACTGTTGTTGCAGAGTGCCAACAAAATGGCTCTGTTGTTATCTTGAGAACCGTGAGCAGGTCGCTGAAATAAACCAAGAGATGTCCGATGAATTCCTGTTGACTTTGGGGGGTACCTCAAGGATCAGTCATGGGTCCACTAGACTTCATCTAGTACACAAGTCCTCTAAGTGAAGTCATCTCTGCTCATGCAGGTGTACGTCATGTGTTGTATGCTGATGACACTCAATTGTATGTCATTATACAACGTTATGACTTACATGAAGACATTTAATTAACTTACCTGCCGCTCATCTTGCTCCAATACAACATATACAAAATACCTCTACCCGTCTTATCACACGCACCAGAAAGCACAAACACATAACCCCTGTCATTCGCAATTTCCACTGGTTAAAAATCCCACAAAGAATTTAGTTAAAACTCCTACTAATTACATACAACATAATCCATAACAATGCATCATCATATCTAATTGACCTTGTCTCAGACAAAAATCCTACTTCTATCCCCTCACTCAGATAATCTTCCAAATTCCTAACTTGCCCCTGGCCCTCATTCTTGTACTCGTTATGGTGATCGTACTTTCGTGGTGTGTGCCCCTCTCCTATGGAATACCTACCCTCCTACATACAGAATTCTCCCACAGTTGATACATTTAAAAAGAAGCATAAGACTCAGCTATTCAACCAACAGTAAAATATTATTATCATTGTTATGTTTATATAATTATATGTATCTCATGTGCTTGTACGCTGGGAATACTTGGATGAACTAATAATAATATAATAATACCACGATTTATAAAGCGCATTTGCCAAAGGATATAGCAAATAATAAAACTAATGGAAGTGGAGAGAAAATAAGTGTGTTTTCAAATTTCTCTTAAAGTTGTTGAGTGAGTGCATGCTGCGGATATTATGTGGGAGAGAGTTCCAGTAACGAGGACCGGACACAGAGAAAACCCTGTCCCCTGCCCTTTTGAATGTGCGTTGAATTCTCAGATTGCTGCTTGAGTGGAGTCCAGCTCTATTAGGCGTGTTGAGATTGAGAGATTCTGTTACGTATTGTGGTTGTGTGTTTGAAAGTGCTTTGTACATGTTAACTGAAGTTTTGAAGTTGATGCGTTGTTTGACAGGTAACCAGTGTAATTGTTGAAGGAGTGGAGAAGCATGAGTGTATTTGGGCTGTGAGAGAGTGATACGGGCAGCATTGTTTTGAAGTCGTTGTAGTCGGTCAAGATGGGATTGTTTGATTCCGTTGAGGAATGAATTACAATAGTCGAGTCTGGATAGAACAAGGGCTCGAACAGCGGCATGGCATGTAGGTGTGTCAATGTATTTTCGGATTCTGGAGATATTTCTGTTGTGATAGTTGACAGATTTACATATACTGGCTACTTGTAGACTCATTGTCATGGAATTATCGAAAACAACACCAAGTTCCTGACTGTTTGAGATGGTCTGATTACTGTGCTATTTATTTTAATTAAGGGTTACATTGCTTAAGATTTTCTGATGATGAGGAGATGAGGCAATGAACAGCTCGGTTTTATCCTGGTCCAGTTGGAGTTTGTTGGAAATCATCCAGTTCTGAACATCAGTCATGCATTTTGACAATCTGAAAAGAGCATATGCTTCGTCATTGGGAATTGATGGATCAAAGTCAAGGTTTATTTTAATGTCATCAGGGTACATGTGGTATTTGACACCATGGCTGTGAATAATGTTGCCAACAGGGTGCATATACATGGTGAAGGTGAGAGGACCGATGACAGAACCTTGTGAGACACCGAAAAGGATGTCACACTAGTCACAGTCAGCCCCAGCAACGTTGACATGACTCCTTCTGTTTTGGAAGTAGGAATTGAACCATTTGAGGGCAGTATTTTGAATGCCAAATTGTTTTGGAGGCGATGCAGCATGATGCTATGATCTAGAGTGTCAAACGCAGCAGATAAGTCAAGCATAACTAAGAAAATGGCTCTATTGTTATCTAATGTTCTCAGAATGTCATTTTGAACACACAGTAGTGCTGTCTCTGTACTGTGGCCAGCTTTGTAGGCAGATTGCAAGGGATCTACGAGGGAGTGGTTGTAGATACTGTATGTTCTTTAAATTGTACGCAGACGACCTTTTCAATGAGTTTTGCAAGATAGCGGAGATTTGATACAGGGCGGTAATTCCGGAGTTCATCTTTGTCAAGTGATGGCTTCTTTAATAGCGGGGTGATCACACCTGTTTTTAATGCCCCTGGAAACACCCCAGATGTGAGAGAGGCATTAACTAAAGGGTGCACAAAAAGTAACTTCCCTTGATTTTGACCCCAGATCCCTTTAAATCTAATTGGTTTGGGGTGATATGAGTAGTATGAGTGTTTAGAGCACATCTTAAGCTGCATTTTGATGCCATACTTGATGCCAAGGACTCAACACTGTTCAATGCACACAGCATTATTTGTCAAAAGGTACAAAACCAAAAGTTCCACTTTTAGGTATACAGGTTGAACTTACCATGCGCTATATTGCATAAGGCGATATTGTTTGGGTCTACAATGGGTTACAAACAGCTACACACTGTATACCTAAAAGTGCAATTTTTGGTTTTGTACCTTTTGACAAACAATGCTATTTGCATTGAACAGTGTTGACTCCTTGGCATCAAGTAGGATATCAAAATGCAGCTTAAGATGTGTCCTAAACACTCTTACTACTCATATCACCCTAAACCGATTAGATTTAGAGGGATCGGGCGTCAAATTCAACGGAAGTTACCTTTTGTGCACCCTTTATTTCAGTTAGTGCAGGGCATACTTTGCGTGGACAGTGGCTTGGATGATGGCCTACATGTATAAGGCCAGGCTAGCTTGCCATGTGAAATAACCATAATAAGGTTTAAGGGTATGTTAGCCAACAATATACATGTATTTCAAGCCTATAAAATATACATGTACACGTAATTGTAATTGTAAATCGTCTTTGTTCAACTTACTCATCAAAATCTTCGGCATACATCATGTACATATAATAAATCACAATAAATAGTGGCGTTTTAAGGTTGATCAAGCCTTATATACAATTATTATAAGTATAGGCACCACATGTATGCAACACCGTATTGATAAAATAATATCAAATAGCGGTCATCAAAATAAGTGTAATGTAAAATTAAATAAGCAAAATAGCTTAAACTTACGATCTGCCAGCAGGCATGTCAGGATTGCTCCCAGAATCCACCGATGGTTCGAGACCTGGTCAATCGGCGGAATTTTTAGCTGATTTCAGCGAGCTTGCATGCAGCATTATTTTGGGCTTCCGATCGAGATCTATCGGGGAGCATCTTAAAAAAAACAAAAAAAAGTGCGAGCCTCGCGAAAAGTGCGAACACCCAAGGAATATAAAAGAAGCAGACCATGGCAACATGAATATTTATGAGGAATCATGCATTATGCAGAAAACACATATACTATGATTACAAACGATCTAAACCATCTAAACAGGACAAACTCGAACAACCCAGCCTTACTCTAGGGCATCTATGGATACTATCTCTTGATGGATTGTCAGAGTTGTCAACACTTCCTCCCCTAAATTGCCTACACATTGTGGAAATGTGGCCCATGCTCATGAGGCAAGAGGTGTCCCTCTATCAAACATTTTACAAGCAGCTTTCTGGAAAACACTGTCAACCTTCATCTTGTGCTACCTGAAAGATGTTCTCTGCTCAGAAGGCTTAACAGGACGAGCAACCCTCACAGATGCCATGGCATCTCACTCCAATGGTGCAGATGGCTGTACTGCCTCTCACACACAGAGAGGCTGGAACTATCTGGAACCCCATAGTAGGTGAGTTTTACACTAATTGGTATTTGCCCATTACCTATTGGGAGTACACAAGGGGACATGTATTTCTGCCTGTGACATGCATTCACGTGTATGTATTACTTTTGGCAGCCTTGCCAAAGCGCTCCTTCTATGGACGGTGCTACTCTATGCAAATGTAAGGTTTAATAGGTAAAGGGAGTCCCAGAAGTGGAGTCTCTCAAATCAAGGGTGATTTGGGAGTCCACAAGGGGACGATACTTATCTGTTAAACCTCCCACCCTCCTTCTCACAAAGGCCTTGGCTAACAGGGAAATATTAAATACAGTGGAATGCCGCTATATTGTAAATGGCAGGATGCACAGATATTCTCTGCTGTAGTGTTCGTTTGTTATTATTAATTAAGGAACCATTATTGGGCATGTATTTTCCAAAAATAATGGGAGCCAAGGATGATGTTTGGTGTAGCCAAATGTTCAGGATAGCTGTGTTTGTTATAGTGGCGTTCCACTGTGAGTGTGAGGCAATTGTCAATCTCGTAAGATCATGGATCTGCGCCTGGAGAAGTCTGTACATAGGTTGGTCAGTCTGTGGGAGATGGGACAGATCCTGGTATGACTGTAGAGGCCCGCGCGAGAGTGGCAGTCTTCTGCTGCAGTGGCTGCACTTCAAGTTTGATATGCCAGACGTTGTGGTCTTGCTGTTCTTGCAGCGAGTGCGCTTGTCCACAGCATATTATTATCTCTTATGTCTGCTACAGCTACATGTATTTAAATTAGAATTGGCAGTTGGTGAGATAGGTGATCAGATCTGGGTTGTCTATCTCAGAGAGTGTGCACGGAGGTCTTGTCAAGTTGAATTCATTGATGACATGGTCGTGGGTTTGTATTTTCCCCGCATGGACAGAGGTCAGAGTCAGAGATGCCCCATCTTTTGAGATTTGCTGCAAAGCGTCCAGCACCGGACTGCAGTCGGTTCAGCTGCACCCAAGGTTTTCTAGGGAGGTTGCAGCCTGGAGGGTGAGTTGAACAGGCTTGCAGGTATGGCTGGAACCTCTCTGGAACTTCTGGGTTAGAGGTGCCCTCTGTATCCAGTTTCTCTAGGAATGGGCAGAGAGGTTTCCATGAACGTAGCTGGCAAGGAGGTTCCTTCTCAAAGAGGATGTCGTGCAAAAGGTGGCACGCAGCTGCCTGCTGGAGTTTGGCTTCCCCTCTGTGGAGTCCCATGGAGAGCTTCCTCTTCCAGTCCCCTGTCAGCTGCAACCTTCTCCCACTTGTCGAGATCCAGCTCGAGCGCCTTCATGGCACGCTTGCATGATTATGTGAAGCGCAGATGGGGGCGACCTCTAGCATGACTACCAGATAAAAGCTCGCCATACAGCATGTCCTTTGGAATCCTCCCATCAGGCATTCGGACGACATGACCAAGCCAACGAAGGCAGCGCTGCCAGAGGACTGTGTAGAGACTTGTGACCCCAGCTCGAGTGAGCACCTTGTTGTTGGTAACCCAGTCAGTCCATTTGATGTACTGCAGGCAACTCATGTGGAAGGCGTTGAGTCTCCTCTCTTGCACAAAGTCCAGGACTCACTACCATACAACAGTGCACTAAGGACGAAGGCCTTGTAGACTGTAACCTTGGTATGCACAGTCAGCTTGTGGTTCTCCCAAATCTTTTGTCCCATTTTATTAATAACTAATAAAGAGAGCATTTGTTTACAAAAACAAATTGGCACGATCATATTGGTATTACATCTTATGATCCATTAGGCTTTGAGATAGTATTTTTCAGATGCATCACCCAAGTATGAACGTACCATTAACTATCTGCTGTATTAATGGCCTCTTGCTTCTTTTATTTGTACAGGATTTCTCTTGGGGGCTGTTGTGACCAAGCTGATATTCGAGGTCATCGTCGCACCTATATTGGCTCTATGCCAGGACGCATTATTCATGGATTAAAGCTTGTTGGTACTAATAACCCAGTTTTCCTGCTAGATGAAATTGACAAATTGGTAATTTGAACAAATAATTTGTGTTTTTCTCAGGCCAATACTTCTATAGCACTCTATACACTAAGTCTTGCTGCACTGTACTGAAAAAAATAGATTTAAACATTGGGCCTTAAGAAATGATTCATATTGGTTGGAAGTTTGTGTGTCCCTGATTTTTTTTAGGGTCAATTTATTCCAAAGAGTTTGAGATAATGTAAAAATAGCACTCTGGTTGTGCCGGTGTCATGCCAATAGGTGTCCGTTGCCAAAAAGTGTCCACAGAGCATGCGCTGTGAAGCACGGACACTTTTTGACATGTATATACATGCCAAGTAGTGGTCCACTGCCAAATAGCGTCCGAGCACAGCCCAGTGGCGTACGCATGCAATGTGGTGCTTTGTCTTCGTGATTCCCATCGAAAACAAGTCTGTTCTCTTCTTGCTTTCCGCACGAGTAGACAAAGAGCTGGATCGTTGCTTGCATGCAAATCATTATGATATATAAACTCTTATGAATTTCAAGCTATAGCTATAGCTATAGGATTTTAGAATAAATTGTGGATGACTGAGAATTGCTGAGAATGACTGAAAAAATATTAGTCCATTAACTTGGATTGACATTCAGCAGGGTTGGTAATGGGTTGACCGAATGTTGAAAACGCAAAATTGGCATTCATGTTTCTGGTACTTTCAGAATGTAATAGGCGTATATAAGTCACAAGTGGATACAGCCTTTGTTGCTCAAATAGGAAGTGATATGGAAGTGCATTTCACATGATGATTTCCGCCGATACTACCCATAATGTGGTATTTTATGGTCATTTGATACAAAAACCATTGACACATCTTGCCAGGTGAAGAGTCAGTAAGAATACACACTAAGCACGGACACAATTTAGCAAGCTTGCATAATTATGTGACTTCAACGACGCATAGCCAATCAAATCCCAATATGCTAATTAGCGGACACTATTTGGAAATGGACACCTTTTGGCATGACACCGGTACACACGAGTGGACTTGCATGCTCTAAATGTATATATAATGTGTACATAGTCAGATGAGACCATTGAGATCGACTAGCCTAGCAGAAAATTCGTAATGCTCTATTTTGGACATCATATACAAAATCTATAGCCCATTAAGCCAATCACAAAAGTTGTACTGAGCTATGTCGGCCCTACGTAGTCGTGAACTTGTGCGATGTGTAGGAATTGCATGCAAGGAAAATGCAGATAGACTTGGCATCAAGTTGGTTATGGTCATAATTAGTTGGACACTCAGTGCTTGCTCTACACACAAATTAATATCACAGACTGAATTAGCAATATACAGAATGTAAATGTAGTATCTGCTGGATATGTAGACTTCCATAGACACCTTTTTCTAGTTCCCATGCTATGGTAGAAATCATCTACTGTTTGTTCATGTGCACAATGCATAGGCTGCACCCATACAGTTACCTTTTTCATGCTGCATGTAGTAGCCAAGGTAGGTGAACTTCGGTTTGTTGCAAACTCAGGCAAAACATCACTGAAAGTTGTGAGTTGGATTGAGGAATTTTTGGTTTTTATTTTTCTTAAATTTGCAATCTTGAATTGAAGTGCAAATAACAATGAGCGGATAAAAATGAGTGTTGCAGTTTTACAGCTTTTTCTAGTTGTCCATGGGCAACCATTTCTGATTTGTTTTTCTGCCACCTGATGTCAAAAGTTGGGGGTACCCCTTATACACCTGTAGGTATTTACAGTATTTGCAATAACCTTAGCTGCTTATCTGCACCTGGATTTTGAACATGTTTGTACAGTCAGCATTTTGACAAAGGCATCACTCGTGTTCACATGGACCCTTGCATCCAACCTTTGTCTTCTTAAAAATGTGGAGAATTCTTTCCTATGTGCATCAGTCGACCTGCAGAAGGGACTTTTCTGCCTATAGGTGGTCCGTGTTTTAAATCTTCCCTCCCAAAGGATGCCCTTGGCTGATAACCAAGAGCAGGAGATCTGCTGGATCCTCCTCATAGCTTGGTTTTGGCTATGTCAACTGTGATTCCCCCATTGTGCCAGGAATTAAAGTTAGGGCAATCAGTCGATTGTGTCTTTTGGATTATTCGTCCGTGAAATCAGCCCATGGGCAAAAGTGATGCAAAAGTTTTACCAGCATTCTTGTATTTTAGAAATGAGTAAACAACATCAGATTGTGGGAGAGATGGGGAGGACTAAATGCAGAAGTCACTACATACTGGATTTACAAAATAGCTCCACTGCTGACAATTTCTTGGTCTGATTTTTATGAGGTCGAATGTCCTTCAATCCGAATATCCTTCAATCTGGTCAAAATGTGTTGGTGGAATTATAGCCATAATACCACCAACCTGTATGTCACAGTCCAACCAAATAATTGTAGATTTTGGTGACAAAAGAAACTGATTCATTATCATTTGTTACCATCCATGTTTGGTAATATGAACAATTGTCATGGGATGGAATTCCAAAAGTGACTTCAGTTCATGTTACTTGTGAATGCTTTGAGCATTTAGGAGTAGCTGGGAAATAAAGCACTTTGAGCATGGATACAGATTTGGATTCAGGACAGTGTAGGTGCACTGACTTTATTTCAATGGTCATAAGCTATCATGTTACAAGGACATCCTGAAATGAAATATCACCCCAAGAAGATAAAGCTACATGTTGGCAATACATTTGTTATGGCGCTCTCAGAGCACAGATCTTTGGTTGCATTTTATTGAAAAACTGGTTTTCCTGTGGCTGCTGGCAAGAAGTTTGGCAAGATAGTCAACAAAGGGAGAATCACCAAAAAGCTTGTCATTTTCTTAAGTTTTTGACAGGCAGTCTATTTCTTTACATAGAAAATAACCTCATAATTTCTTTTTTTTAAATAAAAAAAAAAATTATAAAAATTTCGGTTATACACTATGTGCAGTCGTGAAACTAAATAGGGCTCTGCGCTCGAGCTATTTATAGAATACGCCCTTTATATCGACAGCTATATTTACCCCGATGTTCGGACAAATTGCACAACGTTTATGTGTTTAAGTTAATTGGGCGACGTAAGACTTGTTTGTCAGAACATCTGAATGTGACGTCACAAGTGCAGAGCCCTATTGTCCAATGATTGAGTTGTTATGTGTTGTTGCTAAAATTAACCTTGCCTCATTGTTGTTTTCTCATCAGAGTAAAAGTATGCAAGGTGATCCAGCTGCAGCATTGCTTGAGGTTCTAGATCCAGAGCAGAATAATGCCTTCACTGATCAGTATCCTTTTTATTGAGTTTTGTTTTATGTAACTTGTTGTGACCCAATTCCTCAAAACGCTCAAAGTTAAAGTAAACCCACGCCATCGGAAATAAGGTGACAACAAGAGTCAAACGTAAGCACAATTCACAAGCAAGAATACGTTCAAATAAATTGTATTAAATATTATTAAAAGGAACATCTCAAAAATACAGTCACTCAGAAACAAAAGGGTATGAAAAGTTACAGTATTAGTGGGGCGAGCAGCCAATAAATTCAGTCTACTGCATTCAACCTACCCCAGACGGTTACTACGATATGCAAATTCCCCTGCGCCTATTTGCTACTTCGCTGAAAAGACTTGATCAACCGTGGTGCACCCTGACCTCCCACAATGCGTACCGCCATAGCCGCCATGATCGTCCTTCTTTTCTCAGCGCCGCTACGAAACGGACGTGCCCCTTGGGGCTCTCTCGATTTTCGAGTTCCGTTTCCCCGCTACACCTTAGATAAGCTGTTATGACTTGATCACTTTTCGTTTAGTTGATATAACCTTTATCTTGATCATCCGTTACCAATATATTTTGTAACAGAACCCCTTTCTGTGCATTTCTTTGGTATTTTTCTCTCTCTTTTTCTGTGCATCCTACAGGTACTTAATCTCCCAAGTAGATGCCGGGCGTACACAGCCGGCTCTGTGTACGTTACGATGAAAGGCCTAACGCAAGTTAGGGGGATGGATGAGTGTATGGGCGATGACCCCTCATTCCCCGCTTGCGGTACCCCAAAAACGGAATGGCTGAGTGGGTGCTGTCCCCTCATTCCGGGCTTGCTGGTACTACTACCAGTCCGAGGGAAGTTACCAGTCCGAGGGAAGTCCGGGCGGTTAGATACTAGGCATGCCTTGACGGCTACGTGTCTATCCGACCCGAAGAGGCCTACGGCCGGGGGTAGCTCGATACCACGGTCGCTACCAGAGCGTAGGGAGATCGCTCGCTACCAGAGGCGAAGTAGGATACCGCCTGAACGGACTGATCGGCCCCGGCGTAACATGCTCCTTTCACAGGCTCCGTGTTATGTGCCGTTGATCGGAGGCCCGAGCCGGCTGAGAATACCGGGCCTACCGTGCCGAGGAACAAGCCTCAGACGTCAGTGGGTAGGAGCAATGTTTAATGCTGGGGTGTGATTTGACTGTTTTTCTGTGACAAAATTTCCTGTAATTTTATTGCTTTCAGTCCAATTTCGTGTGTGTTTAGCTCTATTTTACACTATTCTTCCATGTTAATCACACCCCTGTTTATGGCGATCCATGTATATAAATGCTGTATTTACATCGCCATCACCCCCACTGCCGCTCCGTTCCTACGAACTCCATTGCGGACGTCGGAGAGACGTGCTGTGGCTGAGGCATCCAATGAGCGCCGTTAATACCTGGCCCCGCCCATTGTCTGGCCCTACCCGGGCGGGAAACCATTCCAGCCCTACGGAACACGATTGCGGACGTCAGAGGGACGCCCTTTCACTTCTGCTTGGCCCTGGGCCATTGAGAGCGGAACGCTGCAGGTGTTCATACACAGCGAGACCACTCAACAGCCCTTTCATCACCGAACAATGCTTGGCTGTGTGGTTAGGGTGAATACAAACACGCGTGGCACAATGTGCTGCGGAGTGTACTTGTACCTACTGTGCCTCGGCTTACACAACGTTTGATGTTTTGCCGACCAACAGAATACGGGGATCAGTGTCCCATCCCATCCCCCGCTAGGATTGGCTTCACACGCACATCCCTTGCTATTCTGTGGCTCCATACCATCGGCGGTGGCGACCCACCTATACACCGGCGACCAGTGTTCACCACCAGGAACAACACGCCCACCGGGGCCCACAACGGACCACAATCCGGCCCCGGCCCCGGGCCTACCGTGCCGAGGAACAAGCCTCAGACGTCAGTGGGTAGGAGCAATGTTTAATGCTGGGGTGTGATTTGACTGTTTTTCTGTGACAAAATTTCCTGTAATTTTATTGCTTTCAGTCCAATTTCGTGTGTGTTTAGCTCTATTTTACACTATTCTTCCATGTTAATCACACCCCTGTTTATGGCGATCCATGTATATAAATGCTGTATTTACATCGCCATCACCCCCACTGCCGCTCCGTTCCTACGAACTCCATTGCGGACGTCGGAGAGACGTGCTGTGGCTGAGGCATCCAATGAGCGCCGTTAATACCTGGCCCCGCCCATTGTCTGGCCCTACCCGGGCGGGAAACCATTCCAGCCCTACGGAACACGATTGCAGACGTCAGAGGGACGCCCTTTCACTTCTGCTTGGCCCTGGGCCATTGAGAGCGGAACGCTGCAGGTGTTCATACACAGCGAGACCACTCAACAGCCCTTTCATCACCGAACAATGCTTGGCTGTGTGGTTAGGGTGAATACAAACACGCGTGGCACAATGTGCTGCGGAGTGTACTTGTACCTACTGTGCCTCGGCTTACACAACGTTTGATGTTTTGCCGACCAACAGAATACGGGGATCAGTGTCCCATCCCATCCCCCGCTAGGATTGGCTTCACACGCACATCCCTTGCTATTCTGTGGCTCCATACCATCGGCGGTGGCGACCCACCTATACACCGGCGACCAGTGTTCACCACCAGGAACAACACGCCCACCGGGGCCCACAACGGACCACAATCCGGCCCCGGCCCCCGATGGGGCAGGGTCTATACACGATCTATAGCCCACCAGTTAGCCCCAGCAGTCGCCAACAATTTAACGGGACCCGGTTATTCTCCCCCTGCAATTACCACAACGCAGCGAGGAGACCTCGGGCTTCAGCCGACAACGCAAAGGAGGGCCATATCCACTGCCGTCCAGACCACAAGGGATATGGAGAGCGGCTTTAGTCCTCAAACAGCTCGGCTACACCGCCTACACGGCCGCGGTAGCCCACTCAACGCTACTTGGAGTTGCACTGCTTCTGCGGCTGAACCAGCTCTAGCCAAGCCGTCCCGCGGCCGACCTGTCCGATGCCTGACGATCCTGGGATCTACACGTATATCTATATGTGTATACACTACACAATCATTGTACACCTCTCCCTAAACTACTGCCTAGTTCCGCGGGAGCGGATACGATGCTACCGGACCCGGCCGGCTCCCGTCCAGTCTGCAGTCGACGCATCTGAAGTTGAGCTGACCCACGGACGACTTCTTTGGACACAGAGACAGATAATATTCTCTTTCCCGCGGAGCGGAAGACTTCGAGAATTCCCGTTTACAGCTCGATGCTCCCGGGTCGGCACTCCTCTGCCTGCGGCCTTCATGTATAATTTGTATACATTTACTTGTCCACGTCGAGTTGTCCCACGGTCGACATGTCCGGTTCCCCCTGTCACGGGGACCGATATGCATCCATCCCACGGCTCGGTCCTGTCTGCGTCAACCGACAACGTCCAACTACCGACGTTCTACACCGGGCACCCTCACCTTTGTTCATGGGCAACGGATGCCCGACAGATCAGCGGTGTGGCCCTCCTGGCCATCCCTTTGATCTCCCTTTGATCTCCCTGATACCGCGCACGTTCTCCACAACTGGAACAGAAACGATGCTGCATTCTCCAATCGCTCTCACACTGGCCACGCCAGAACGAGTGTGATTCAGGTTCTTCAGACTGGCCAGACTTCTCGTGCTAACACTGATCATGCTCCCAGACCGGCCAGGCCGGCCGTTACGCCACTGATCATGCTCCCAGACTGATCTTCCCTCCATCAACCTCGGTCAGTCAGGGATCCTGCTCCCAGCATCCGGAGGTCTCCACCTAATGTGCTGGATGCTGTCCAACGATCCTCTCTTCGGCTGGTCTTCTGACGACACTGCCGCCACGGCTGCACCGGGACGACACCTGTCAACCGAAGATACACGATAGCGTTAACGCCTCTGCGCTTCGTTCTACATCGACCATGCACCTGTTACAGTGGTAGTGACCTTTCCCTACGCACTTGTTCCACACTGGACTGCAAGCCTCGACACCCTGCAACCACAGTTCTCCACTGGCTGCCATACCTGAGGACCTTGAGGATGGCTCACCCATATCAAACAACGAGGCCCCTCACCTCCTCACGCAGGACTTAGAGCGGCCTCCCAGCAGACAGCCAATCCCTTCCTGGAACCTGGACATCCAACCTGGAACTCCATGCAGGCCTCTACTCGAACCTCTGTGCTAGGCCCCTCTGATGCCCACTACTATCAGCTCGCCTCCCTCCTGACAGTGGTTACGGCTATGAGGACCTGTGACATCAAGGCCCTACCCATAGCTAGGGACCACATCCGCTGGGAGCCACATGGCTTTCGACTCATCCCGACCATCGGCTTTCCACCAAGAACCAGTCCCCCTCCTTCGAGCCACCGGACACTTTCGTACCATCTCTGGCTTCTCACACCGGGGACATATTCGACAATCATGGTGCTCTATCAGGACCCTGAAGCCGTACTTGCCCCGAACAAGGGGCCTGAGAGGGAGTTCCTCTCAGCCGTTCACCTCTACCACCAAGCCTTGCCATCCATCGTCTTGGTACACCATTGCCAACTGGGTCGTCATCCAGTCGTCAACCATCAAGCTGCAGGCCCAGACTAGCCATCCAGGCTGGATCAGCTAACCCAACAATACATCAAGGCCCACGATGCTTGAGCGGTCTCTGCATCCTGGTCCTACTTCAGGGGAGTTTCATGCTGGAAGTGCCCCTCCGTTTTCACCTCCTACATGAGGGACGTCTTGCAGAGCAACTCAACTCACGGCAGGACGGTCCTGGCCCCAACAACTCGGAGCCCAGGAGACCCTCCAACCATCTGGCACCTGGGTGAAACCCGCATGGACCTCCACCCAGGGTACAGCTCTTTAGGGGTAATGTACATGTAAAATCGTACACTCTACGCTAACCTGGCTCATATCCACCTTCCACCTGACACTCCTCGTAGCCAACCCGCCACCGGGATCCGGTGCCACTCTGCATATCGTAGTAACCGTCTGGGGTAGGTTGAATGCAGTAGACTCTCCCCCACCTGTTGTGGTTTGAGTCTACTAGTTCATACCTATCCCAGACGGTTACGTCCCGCCCGTCCTCCCCACTCTTGGCTTCGAGGTGTTTAACTTCGAAAAGAAGGACGATCATGGCGGCTATGGCGGTACGCATTGTGGGAGGTCAGGGTGCACCACGGTTGATCAAGTCTTTTCAGCGAAGTAGCAAATAGGCGCAGGGGAATTTGCATATCGTAGTAACCGTCTGGGGTAGGTATGAACTAGTAGACTCAAACCACAACAGGTGGGGGAGAAACTACCTCTGTCCCTTGGGAAAGTTCGGCCATCGATGCTTGTCCCCGGAAGACGGTCCGTCTCCGGCGTAGGCATACACCAATGTGAAGGTGCCAGATGAATCAGGTGCGGTGGCTGGAACTCAGTCGCAAACTCATCGTCACGCCAGCACAAGGTCCATGGTCGTACCGTCGTCGTACCGTCATTGTGTCCTCACGACCAGTACCCCGACACACAGTAGCCCAAGTCAAGGGCCGACTGGCTCGTCGGCGGGCAAACTCCCGGTGAAGAATCGCTGGTGCTCCTAGCAACCTTGCATGGTTTCTTCAACGACGTCTTACAGATAAATCTGTGCAGGAACGGCTGGCCCCAAATACCGATCAGGATGTAAACGAAAGTTCAACGGAACAAAACTACCATCCCCAAGGTAGGTATGACAGAGACGAATCTCCTCCCATGCAGCTCTGCAGATCTCCGTCCGGAACTGAAGAAAAACGTAAGAATGAGGGCCTGCTTATATACGGGGAGTCCAGAGTTCTGTGAATTCCGACGCCCAGTTAAATGTTTTGTCCATCCGAGGTTGGAGTAGAAAACAAATCAGACCATTAATGTTGTGGTGACTGCTCGCCTGTATAATACATTGTGCTCGCCCCCTTAATAAAAGAAATACCTCAAAACAGTAAATACTTTACTCTGTGCTTAGCACAGGCAAAACCACTTACAATTGTTATTGGACCATGACAAACTAATACGTTTTTATGCAGTAGTGGTAGATTAACTGAACAACAAACTAATAATACGTACTTTAATGATTCTAGAAATATCTTTGAATATGCCTCACTGTCTTCAACCACACCAGGGGTCACAAAGCCCTGCGATCGATCGTAACTCGAGTTACGAAGGATAACCCATCGTAGGGGACCTATCCCACATATCCTCATAGGGCTTCAATTCATCAAAAGTCCTACAATTGATAGTAAGTTATGAGGAGTTTGGTGAAATCGACCCCAGGGTCCAATTTTATGGAATCCATTACCGTAAGCTTATTATAATCTTCCCTATAGCAGACGATAGCAGACTCTTTAGCAGTGGCATCGCCAAGGGGGGGCCAGGGGGGGCACGTGCCCCCCCTGGAAAACCTCTTGCCCCCCCTCGTGCCCCCCCATTTGAGATTTGGGTTGGTGACAAAAAAAATATAATATATAAAAAGTTTGCCCCCCCAACAATTGCTAGTGCCCCCCTTGTGCCCCCCCCAGACTCAAAAGTCTGGTGACGCCACTGCTCTTTAGGCATATTTCACAGGAAAGTTGTCTTTCTCGCTACGCTAAACAAGTACTTTCTGCAGAATGCATATGGCAGTGCGTAATAGCAGAAGCTGAAAAAAAATCAAGGTTAGCCAAGAAATTCTTTGGTACCGGAAATTCTTGCTTACGGTTTCCCTGAAATAGATTTCATGCGAAGCAGTGCCCATAAGCACAAAAATAGGCCATAACGGATTCCATGAAATTGGGCCCACGTTTAATGACCTATTTATATATATGCACAATTTTTATTAACTTGTTTCCACTTGACACAGAAATGTATCTTGGGCTGCGTTCGAGCGAGCTACTCGTGTTAACACGAGTATACTCCTGAGCGCTCGAACGGCCGGAGTACGACACTCGGGTCAGCGAGAGTATACTCTCCAGCGTTGGGGAGTATACTCCTGCACCGGAGAGTATTGCGCGCGCATCACACTCGTGTTACCGGGAGTAACCGCTCGAACGCAGCCAAAGGGTCTACTGAACTCATCTTACCCATAGTGCCACTACTATTGTATATAGGTGGCGCTATTTATTCAAGAATACTTGACACAATAGCCTACCCACAGTGCCCTGCAGTCTACCCGCTATGGTAGCACTTTAATAGCTGCCTGATATTTTTTGTCCAGTAGTTTGGAAGAAGACAGCGATACACAGTGCCTCTCGCATTTGAGACAGAGATGCGCTTGGTCCAACGGGATATGATCCATGTGCTGGGCCTACAAATCATTACAAATGTAGTTAAAAACACTCCTACTGGTGCTAATCATTCACTTAGAGTTTACATAATATTTTACCCAGTGGTTTGCAGTCTACATACCATGTTAGCTCCCTGTTTTGTTTCTGCAGCAAACAAAACTGGTCAAGATATTTTTTTCTTGAACTGTATTAATGTTACAAATGTAACAAATTATAATTTCTTAAATTTTATAGAAAAGACTTACAGGGAAGATAATGGCCCTAATTATTCATGTAAACTAAAGTATCAGTGGAAACATCTGCCCCATTGTAGATTTGGGGTGAATATAACTGCATAAACTCATTCCTGATCATATTCTGCCCAGAGCAGTTACAGCCAACAAACAGTAGCCACCCCTATTTCTTATATCAGAAGTAAGACGAAGAGCAACCCATCCTCGCAGCTACAGTGATGGGAACAATGCCCTTCAGCCGGTAAAAGTTTGTTGCATAGATTTGTTGTAAAACACACTGGGCAAATATCATGAAGCTGTTAAGCACCAAAAAATTGCTTGCACAAAATTGCTTGCTCAATAAGACAAACCACCATTAAAAATTCCATTTGATATTCACGATCAGTGAACAACAGCCAAAAAACAACCACAAGTGATACACAGCACATGGACATTTGGTATAATCCTGTTTTTTATGGTTAATAAATTTTTGTGCTAATCTAGTCCGTAAAATTTGCCCCAGGTCTTGAAAGGTGAGTGGCCTATAAAACCAGCAGAATTACCTGCCAATGTGTCTGTGGTTGGCATTTTGTCATTGTTTAGGGTATAGAACTAGATCACAGGGATGTCTCCTATTCAGCCTCTGTCTCATTAGGTTGCTCTGCTGACTGGTCTACACTTAAACACTTGTCTAGCACTTGCTTCAGTACCACAGCTACCCCATGGTGTTGTCACATCCACAGTACAATGTCCTTAGTCTAAATCTCAGTCATTCAGAGCCTCCCCAATCGGCATTCACTGATACCCAAAATGTGCAGGTTGTACCTTGTCATTTCTGCAGCCTCATGTCTCATGTTCAGGAAAACTGATATCCCCTGTCTTGATTCTGAGTGCCAAAAGCTCCTTGATGAGAACACTAGCTCAAGTGATCCTGACGTAGCAAATCACCTTATTGACAGCCTCAACAGTGCACGCCGCTTAAGATGGGAAGAAACAGTCAGCAGATTAGATTTCACCCATTCAAGTAGGAAAAGTTGGAACCTTATCAACAAGCTTAGGTCCAGCCAACAACAACAAGTCAGCTCAAATAGACCCTCAGTCAAGCCCAATGCAGTTGCCAGCCACCTAGTGAAAGTTGGGAAGGTGCCCATCAAAAGGAAATTAAATGTGTGGTCAACCAAGAGTGGCGATCTTTCAAGAAGTCTACCCCCGACTCTCCTACTCCTCCACCTGTCTCTGTTGAAGAAGTGAATGATGCCCTTGACCACCTTAAGAGCGGAAAAGCCCCTGGTTACAACAACATCCACCCTGAGTTCCTCCAACATCTCAGACCCAAAGCAAGGATGTGGCTTGATCATCTTTTCACACGCATCATGCAGGAGAAAGCCCTTCCCAAGACATGGAGAACTGCCAAGATCATTTCTATCCCTAAGCCTGGGAAAGACCCAAAGCTTCCTTCCAGTTACCGGCAAATTTCTCTTCTGTCGATGTGCTATAAGCTCCTGGAAAGAGTTATTCTTCACCGCATCAAGCCTTTGGTAGAAGACACCCTTCAAGTTGACCAAGGTGGTTTTTGCTTTGGGAGAAGCACTCAAGACCAGTCCTTGCCCTCACCACCCACATTGAAAATGGATTCCAGCAGCAACTCAAGACAGGCAGTGTCTTTCTTGACCTGACAGCAGCTTATGACACCGTCTGGCACAAAGGTCTTCTAGCCAAAAAAAGTTCTTCCCCATTGGGCAACTGACACTGTTGAATTGTTACTACAACAAAGAAGATTCAGAGTCCACATGGGTGACTCCTGTAACTCTTGGAGGAAACAGAAGAATGGACTCCCTCAAGGATCTGTGCTAGCCCCAATACAACCTATACACAAACGACCTTCCAGCATCTATATGCAGAAAGTTCATTTATGCTGACGACATCTGTCTTACCCATCAAGCCACTGATTTTGAGAGCCTCAACGACACTATCAACTCAGACATGGCCCTTTTCAACAGGTACTGGAAAAGTTGGCACCTCCAACCAAGTGCAGCTTAAACTGTATCAAGTGTGTTTCACCTCCATAACGCGAGAAGTAGTGAAGAGCTGAACATCTTCTTGGACGGCAAGCGGCTGACCCATGACCCCAACCCAACCTACATTGGTGTTACCCTAGACCGCTCCCTAAGCTTCAAGAACCACCTTCAGAAAGCTTCTTCTTAACTTCGCACTAGAAACAACCTTGTCCAAATGCTTGCAGGCACAACCTGGGAAGCCAACGCTAAGACTCAACATTCTACTGCCCTGGCCCTCTATTACTCAACTGCAGAGTACTGCGCCCCAGTCTGGAGGAACTCTGCCTACACAAGACTTGTTGATGTGCAACTGAATAGTGTAATGCGTACCATAAGTGGCTCAGTCAGAAGCACCAAGACTGACTGGCTCCCAGTCCTGTGTAATATCGCCCCACCAGCCATTCACAGAGAAGTTGTTACCTCTAAGCTAATCAAGAAAGTCAGATGTGTCCCAGACCTTCCATTCATTAAGGACATTGACTTCCACCCAAGATCCAGACTTAAATCCAGGAAGCCTGTCTGGTCCAACCTGACAGGTGAGTCATCAACCAACGTCTAGTGGCTCAACCAGTGGAAGAATCTTGACATTCCCAACAAGTTCCTGGTATTCAATCCTTCCTCCCAGCTACCAGGCATGGCTCTCCCACGAGGACTGTAGAGTTCACTGAACCACTTCCGCACGAACACTGGTCCCTGCAGATATGATCAATTCCAGTGGGGACTCTCTAATTCCCCCCTCTTTGACTGTGGAGAGATGCAGACAATGAAGCACATCGTTGACTGCTGCCCCTACTTTAAACTTGCCGGTGGAATCGCAGCCTTGCATCTAGTGGAGGATGACGCTGTTGACTGGCTGACTGATATTTCCAAGAGATCACCATAGCATACGCCATCATCATCATCACCATGTTTTGCTGTCTCGTAAATGGTCCTCACATTACAGTATTATTCTGCAATAGGTTCTGGTTCTAGTTTGGTGGTGTTTATGTCTCCATCATCTTCCTGGCAGCTGTTACTTTGACAATTTGGGAAAACCAAAAAAGTGCTCAGTTGACAGATCAATTGCTTAGCACAGTTGATAACAGAGGTCATATGGATAACTGGGCAAGTTTTTACATAATAGTTTTGACTTGGTTTTTGGCAAATTTTGCAAATCACAAATGCTTAAGGATTTTTTGGAAGTTTGATAAGATATTATTTGTGTTTCATTTCATTATTCTTTATTTTCAATATTAAAAGAAAAGACATGTAGTAGTGAATGCAGACAAAACAATGTGGTATTTATTTTCCTAACTCATTTAATCTCAGCTACCTCAATGTGCCATTTGATCTTTCTCAAGTCCTCTTTATAGCAACAGCTAATAGCACTGCATCTATTCCTCCAGCTCTTAGGGACCGTATGGAATTGATTAATATACCTGGCTATACACAGGAGGAAAAGCTACACATTGCTACTCGTCATCTCATTCCTAAACAACTCAAGGAGCATGGTTTGACAGCTGAACAGATTCAATTTTCTGAAGAATCTATCAAGATTATAAGTGAGTTTTATACCCTGATGTTGAATCATTATCCAATATGAGACTTTCATACATGTCATATGCCACACTAAAGGCACAATGAATTAAATTTGATCACCCAAAGATAAATGATCAATAAATAATTTGGTTATAATTTTTGAAAGATAGATACCAAGGTGCATTGTCCTCACCGCAATTTCACTCTGTGTAAACCTGCCTTACCATTAAAATCCATGTAGCCTCCCAGTAATTTTGCAGAGCATTCTGTACCAAATGTTGAGTCTCTCTGGTTTTCTGGTTTTACTCACATTAATCAAGTGTCTGCTTTCATTTTGTAGTTGCCAAATACACCAGAGAGGCTGGTGTAAGGACATTAGAGCGCAAGATTGGAGCTGTCTGCCGTGCAGTGGCAGTACGGGTAGCTGAGACACAGTCACGTCCTAAGGGTGAGGAGATTGAAGCTACCAAGAAGACAGAGGATGACAAGTTTCAGGATTTTGACAATGAAGGCACTGAATTAGTGGATAATGCATCCCTAGTAGCTACTGCTGATGCTGCCATTGCCCACCCTCCTGAGATGCCTATTGTTATTGATCCTCATGCTGTCAAGGATATCTTGGGGGTAAATGTGGAATTTCTTTAAATGATGCTAAGGAAGCAAATATATTTTATAAATATATATTACAACTAATTTTCCTGTGACTGGAACATACTTAAAAATTGAAATGCCTTGTACCTGGTACATGTATCTTGTCTGAAAATGTCAGTTGTGTGTTTTCTTAAAGGTAATATCATACTTTGGTTTTTATCAAAGAAATACAGATTCATCGGCAAAAATATCAAGACAGATACAGTAATAGTCATCTGTGAAAATTTCAGTCCCATACGGTACCCACTTTTTGAGAAAACAGTGAGAACAGCCACAGTGTTTCTTAATTTTTTTCTCTTTTATTTTTGATCTTTTAAAAGATCATTTCTGTTTTGGTTTCTTACCAAAGTATGATACAATTTAACGGTATGTTTCTACCACCACCATCCTCATACCCTGTAAGTTATATGTAAATCTGTGATCATTTCTGTTTTGGTTTCTTACCAAAGTATGATACTACCTTTAAGTGTTCCTTCTTAAGTATTCCAGAAATCCATGGTTCGAATCCCACTCCAGTAATTGTCTTTGTTCACTTTTCATTGAATTCAGTCAGTTTGGTAAGATTTGGAAGGAAATATCTAGGGAGGAATCAAGTTTGTTAAAGAAGACATGGGAATGCAATGATTTCACCCTCAATCTAAAAGAAAAGTGCCTTACTTGACAAAAATGAAGTACAATTCACATGTGTTTATACCCCGTTCAGATATTTGTTTTTTTGTTTTTTTGTTTGCCTGAAAATGCATTCATATTTTTTTCAGATTCCTGTTTATGAGAGTGAGATGTCGGAGAGGGTATTGCAGCCTGGTGTTGCTGTGGGTATGAGCATCATCTTTCTTTCCTCAAATACCATTTAAAATTTGCTTGAAGGGCATTTCTTAGAAGGAATTTCCAAAAGTTGCTTTTTATCATTGTTGAAACTACTTTTGTTCATCTTGCATGTTTTTTTTAATTGTCTTTTTGGCGAGCTGCGAAGAAAAGTGAAGCCTATGTAGTAGTACCGTTAGTCTCGTCCATCCAGCCAGCCGTTTGGCCGTCCATGTGAAATGTTGAAGTTTTGACGTAGGCCCCTATGTGCTTGAAGCCCAATTTCTTTTAATGTCATACACAGTTTCAGTCTCAGGCCATTGGTCTGTTGTCCAAGATAATGTTTTAATCATTATCATTAAAAATTCAAAGTTTTTTCTTTTGTTTAAAAATGTTGAAGTTGTTTTTGTTTTTGATGAGTGTGTGTTGTCCAAAATAATGTTGTTATTGTCATAAATGAAAAATGTTGATTTTTTTTTCTATTGTTTAAAAATGTTGATGATTTTGCCTGTTAATTTTAGGGGTGTAGGGGTGGCGTGAGTGTATATGTTAATCATCAATTCATGCATTGTGCATGCAGGGCTTGGAATTTCAAACTATGTTGCACTACTGAGGTTACTACATTTAGATAGGAATTCTTGTGCTTCATTCTGCTGTTACATTTTTTAATTTTCTATCATTTTGGTAACTGCACGTAAGGCTGCTGCGAGCCATGACAGCTTTGCTGTTCTATATTTTTCTCCATGCAGACAATTATACAATGCCATTATGGGCATTCCGGGTCTTTCTTTCATTAATAATAATAATAAACTGCATTTATATAGCGCATTATGAATCAAAGATTCCTCAATGCGCTTTACAAAATAAAACAAAAACAGAACATTAATCAATACACACAATAAAAACCTATTATAATCATTGGACATTATTCATTTAAAATCCATAACAAATTGCTAATAGTAACAGTAACACAATACTAAGTAAAAAAAAAAAGGCCAGCTGAAACGATTAAAATGACGAACAGTAATTTCAAAAAATAAAAATAATACAGTATCACCAACAAAGATAAGAACCGGCTTAAAAAAATAATAAAAATGCTAACGATAAAAGGCATACAAAGCATTACATGTACAAGTATTCTGATTAAAAACATTCAAACTTTAAAAAGGTAGGTTTTAAGTGAGGATTTAAAGCACTGCAAGGACCCTGCACATTTGACTTTCAGTGGAAGTTCATTCCACAGTTCAGGAGCAGCGGCTGCAAAGGATCGGTCACCGTATACCGTAGATGTTCTCACTGGTTTCAACAAGTGTTTGAGACTCCAGATCGTAATGAGTGTGTGGGCTTGTACTCAGTGAGAAGCTCGGAGATGTACATTGGCGCTAACCCCTGGAGCGCTTTGTAGGTCAACAGCAGAATCTTGAATACAACTCGTTTGCGGACTGGCAGCCAGTGCAGTTCATTCAGAACTGGAGTGATGTGGTGGCATTTTCTTACGCGGGTGACGATCCTAGCTGCAGCATTCTGAACATGCTGTAGCTTTACAAGCTCACACTCTGGCAGACCGAATAACAGACTGTTACAATAGTCAAGCCGTGAAGTGATGAATGTATGGACGAGTTTCAGTTTGTTTGCTCAAGCTGTGATGTTGTAGTAGCTGTTGAACCGCTTTTCCCAGCAGCCTTCTCGGAGGGATTGATTAGCATATACAGTTGAGTGTCATCTGCATATGGCATCATCTCAACACCTTCAGATGATCTCACCACATCCGTGAGTGGTGCAGTGTACATTGTGAAACAAACAGGACCAAGGACGCCGTCAATCACAACTGCTTGGGATCGGTCTGAGAGATAAGAACGAAACCACTGGAGTGCTGTTCCATTTATGCCATAGCGGTTTGATAGTCTCTGCAACATAATACCATGATCTATGGTGTCAAACGCAGCTGTGAGATCCAGTAGAATTAAAATCACCTCCCCATGTGCATCAATATATTGAAGTATGTCATTATAAACACGTAGAAGGGCCGTTTCAGTTGAATGATGTTTACGATAAGCTGACTGCCTTTCACCATGCAAGTTGTTTGCAGCAAGGTGACCGGTTAACTGCTCAGTAACATCGCATCTCTCAGTCACTTTTGACAGGAATGAGAGGTTCGAAATCAGACGGTAATTGTTTAAGTATTCCGGATCAAGAGTAGGTTTCTTAATCAATGGCGTCAGCAGAGCTTCCTTAAAAGCGCCGGGTATACTTCCCCAGATGTGATACAGTAATTAACAATATCACATATAACTGGTAACAGGTCATCAAGACACCTCTTCAGCAGCCAGGATGGAATGGGATCAAGAGAGCAGGATTTTGACTTTGAGTCTATGATGCTTTTACGTACTGCTGCCTGGGACATTTCCATAAACTCAAAGAGTTGTGTAGCCATGATTTGGTCATCATACACAGGGACGTAGGCAGATAAAGAGTCCAACTCATCCCTGACCTTCTTAGTTTTCTCATAGAAGAACTCAGAAAATTCCTGTGCAAGATCACTGGCTGAGTCATGTAGTGGGAGTATCTTGGCTGGTTTGGCAGCAGAAAGTTTATCAATGAAGTTGAACAGCTTCCCCTGCTCACAGTTACTTACTTGAGCTCAGTAATAGTCTGACTTTGATTTTTCAAGTGATGAATTGTACTTGCGGCACTCCTCGTGGTACAGCTGTTTGTGTACCTCAAGGCCAGACGATGTCCACTTTTGCTCCAGGCGGCGCTTTGCCCGCTTCTGCTCATGCAACAAGTCATTGAACCAGGGGGCAAAATGGGGTCTAAGTGTGATGAGTCGTGTCACAGTTGGTGCATGTTTGTTAAGGAGCACAGATAATGTATCATTATTTTATTCAACATGTGTGCCCAGATCTGCAGATGGATTGATAGCGAGTGAAGCACTGATGCCATTCTTGAACTGTTCGATGTCTATTTGCCGCAGTTTGCGAAACGAGGTCTTGTATCTCACAGGATCTGGCCGTGCAATGTTCAAAAAACACACTGTGGCTGCATGATCAGATGACAGATCACTCTGGACTGTAACACCATATATGACGTTGTCAGTGTCCCTGCTAATCAGAAGGTCAAGTGTATGACCACTCTTGTGGGTCGACACACCGACATGCTGCTTAAGGTTGGCAACATTCAGTATGCTTATCATGGTGATGGCGTCTGAATTTGTTTGGTCATCTATATAGGGATTAAAATCACCAGCAAGCACAATTCGTCCTGAAATGCTGTTTACACATTCAAGGATGCTAGAAAAGTCATTGAAGAACATCTGGGAGGTCAGCTTGTTCCCTTTTGGAATAAGGCGGACGATAAATAACAAAGAGTCTCATTGACGTGGATTTGACATGAATGGTGATGTCCATATGCTCAAATGCCTTGTACACAGCACATTTGTTTACTGTTACTGTGAAACCCTTACGTAGGATGACACAAACACCTCCACCAGTCGTACATCTTGAAATGTGATGCAGTTCAAAATCTGGTAGGGTATTCCTGATGTCGGCAAGTGCCCGGTTGGATCGGTCATCATCCGTCAGCCATGACTCTCTAATTGCTAAGATGTCCAGTTAACTAGAAATGATGAAGTCACATACAGATGTAGTTTAATTGACCTAGCATTCAAAGCTGCAAATTTGACCAGTGGCGCACTACTATTTTTTATTGGTTGCAAGGGAATGTGAACAAGATTTAAAATGTTACATTTGGTCCTCTATTGGTCGAAGGCAAAGCCTGATGTCGCTGATCCCCTGTGAGTCCTGTGCATGTCCTAATTCTGCGCTGCTTCATCCTTCCAGCATGGCAGCTTCTGAATGGTTTATTTATTTGGATGACTTTAATAGTATTCCATACCTTGGGATCAAGCCTGACATCATTACAATGTACACAGGTGTCTAGTTGATAACAAAACATCCCTGCAGAAAGTCAATGGTCTCACATTAGTGCATGTGTAAATAGCACATACTGAAGTGTAGCAGGGTACCAGACTATTTCTCCAAGTCAAATGTGTACTGCAGCAGGTCTGGCACCATACATCGAAAGGAGAAGTATATTAGCTTAAAAATGCAGCAAAACAAATGTCCCAGGACTTCACTAAGACATCATAGTTCACAAAACAATGACGGCACGGTTAATCACAAGTACTCACAAAATGTCACAGGTCACACTAAAATCACGGATATTGAAAGACAAGCAGAGAAAATTTAAAACAACTCTTAAAATTTACAGAGCTTAAAACACCATGTTGCTGCCTCTGGAAGGGCGCCCTCAATTAACTTTCAATTGATTTCAATAAGGCTCCTCGCTCGTGACGTCCAATTTGGATGTTCAGACAACCAAGTCGTACCGTTACGCCATGGCTTGGGATATGGCATCAGCTCAACCATTCATGAAAACACATCTCATGTTGTGCAGACACATTTTGTCATGTGGATGTGTATGTTTATGTTGCTATTACATGTTGCATAGCAGCAACGTTGTCTGGACATTCGGGTATCTATAGTTGTCGATACAAAAGGTGTCTTCTATAAATAGCTTGAGCGTGGATCCCATTCTTCTTTTTGCTTACAATAATTATAGGTTTAGCGTGGACTGCACTGGGGGGTGAGATTATGTATGTAGAAGCCACTAAGATGGACGGTGATGGGACACTGACCCTGACTGGTCAATTAGGAGATGTCATGAAAGAATCAGCTACATTGGCCCTCAACTGGGTCCGGACACATGCTAAAGAGGTCAGTAATTTGGAGTCTAGTTAAATAAAACACCTTGGGCATTATATTTATTTTACTTGGACAATTGGATTATATTTTGCCTGAAACAAAATACAAAACTAGCGGTTGTGTCTGTTCAAAACAGAACACAAGGCTTTTCCGCATTTCTCAAATTAATACACATCTCTTATTTTGTTTGATTAAAATATGCATGGTTTAACCAGTTCACGTCATATGACGTGATATCTCACGATAAAAATATCTTCTCATCCGGAGAACGTGATAAAGTGCCTTAGGTTTTTTTTTAGAAAACTAGTGAAATTTTGCCGGATGGCGTGTGAAGGCGCCGCACTTCATGACGCCAGTGGCGGATGATGCCTGGGTTGGAGCTTTCTCAGTTGCGGATGACATGAGAAAGCGCAAAAAATTCCCATTGTTGTCACCAGATAACGCTGCGCGGCTATGGGTTTTTTCGACAAGAAGAAGAAAAAACGTGACATTTATGGCTGTTGGAAACAGCACATAAGGCTTTTCTGCATATGATATAAATTGCTTGTCAATAGCACTGCGCACTTGCGCTAAAAATAGCACCGAACCTCAGACAAACATTGCAACGTGGCCATGCAAACGTGTGGTGAGTGGAAGTATTAATTTGTGCACGTCGCGTGTGGTGTGACGTCATTAGTGCGGAACGCTATTAGAATTGTGTCACAAAGAAATAACTGCGTAACATTTGCTTTTGTTGAAAGAATCCTGATCATAGCTCTTACCACTTTCAAATGAGGAGCCACTTCCAGTATGACTGGAAGCAGAGGGCACAGTGGTCAAGTAATGTTTCACAAAGAAAGACCTTGCCTACCATTAACTTTTAGAGAAAGAATCATGATCATAGCTCTTACCACTATTAAATGAGGAGCTACTTCCTGTTTGACCGGAAGTAGATGTCACAGATGTGACTGCCTAACATTCACTTTTGGTGATCTCAAACCGTTGATTTTTTGTTGATTTTTAAAGATTTTGATTATTAAATTCAAATCACTTGTTGACATCATGTTGATGTCATGATGATAAAAGTTTCGGGGCACAACTACCCTATATGGACTTCCTTCTGACCAAGTTTGGTTAAAATTTGGCAGTTTAAAGTGCCATAAGGCATTGAATGATAAAAATATAAAAATCAACAAAAACTAGACATTTAAGTGTTCATGGACGAACACGGAGCTGTTCCGACTTATTTAATCAGCTTTATAAGCTCTGATGATGTCATGATGACACGTATCATGGTCATTTCCAAAGCAGCATGCATATCTAGAGGATCTAACAAAGCTTTTGCAAAAAGAATTATTACCATACCTTTGGTCATTCTCGAGATATGCTGCAAACATAAATTACGCCTTACGTCAGTTAATTTCACAGCAGCATAGACATCTACAGGATCTCACAAAGCTTTTACAAAAACAACCATTACAGTAGCACTTACCGTTCTCGAGATATAGTGCTAACCAATATTCAGCTTTTTGGATGACATCATGATGACGTCATGGTAAATTTCGTGGCAACATGCACAACTACATGGTGTAACTAAGCTTTTGCAAAAAGAATCATATTTATAGCCTTTGTCATTCTCGAGGTATGCTGGTTACAACTCAGAGTAGGAATGATCCTGATCCTTAGCTTATAAGCTTTCATATGATACGTCATCTAAGCTGATCAGAAGAAGCTAAGAAGAGATAATCAATAAACAAACCTAAGTGCGAAGGAATAATAATAATAGTGAAAATCCGAACAAAAACAATACCTGTTCCGACATTCCGATGTCTAGACATTTAAGTGTTCGTGGACAAACACAGAGCTGTTCCGACTTATTTGATCAGCTTTATAAGCTCCGATGATGTCATGATGACGTCACGGTCATTTCCAAAGCAACATGCATATCAAGAGGATCTAACATAGCTTTTGCAAAAAGAATCATTAAATATAGCTTTTCTCATTCTCGAGATATGCTGCAAACATAAATTATGTCTTTTGATGACGTCATAATGACGTCATAGTTAATTTCATAGCAGCATGCTCATCTACAGGATCTAACAAAGCTTTTACAATTATACGGTAATTGTAAAGCTTGAGGGCGCTATTGATGTGATCCGTATAAAGCAATTATGTGGCGCTTTCGTGATCGTTACAAAAACACGTATGACACAAATGGAATGGGTGGTTTTACTAATGTTTGAGGCCTATAGATCAACACGGAGTGACGTCATTCCAACTCGCCGACCTTGGAGCCGATGAAAGCAAAGCATATTAAGTTGTATGGTTTTAAAGACAAAAAGCTGCCAAAATTGTTTAATCTTAATATAGGGTACTTCAAAGAAGGATTATTGTCTGAGGGAAAAACTATGACTCGACAATGAAAGTCGGGCAGAACACGATTTCTGCTTCTTGACAATAATATTCGGAAAACAATTCTCAACGACGGACGATTTGTGAGTGATTTGTTTGTAGCTTGCGCCATCTACATGTTGGTTTTCATCGGTTGTCAAGTTATGAGAATGAAAGTACCCGGATGTCCGCGCTGATCTATAGTGTATAATAACAATTAATTTGTGACTTTTCAAATACCATTTTGGAGGAAAATTATTATTTTTGCCCTGTTATCACAACCTCCAGATGATGGGCTTTACAATATAGTACTTACAACATATCCTATTACATGTTTTTATGCGCTTGTATAGTATCACACCTTGTTACCGTGCCAACCGTGCCTGGCCATGCACTTCCTGGCCTACCTCTTACATAACATCACATTCATGAGTCCTGAGATAAACAGTCCCTGCTGCCAGGACAGAACGTACTGTATAGCATGCACTAACGTACGGTGTTGACACACTTATACAATGTAGACACGCAAACATATGGGCCCGCTGACATAGGGCTTAAAAACAACCAAATTTATGACGTCATGATGACGTCGCGGTCATTTTCATGGCAGCATGCACAACTACAAGCTGTAACAATGCTTTTGGAAGTTGCAATTATGTCATAGGCGGAAAAGCCTTATGTGCTGTTTCCAACAGCCATAAATGTCTAGTTTTTGGCTTTTCCACGTCAGTGAAAAGCCTTTCCGTTTGTTCTGTTTTTTAATTTTGTTCTGCCTCTTCTTCTTCTCACCTGAATTCCCATAGACAAAGCACAGGGGCATTGTCGGTGCCACTTTGGTCACTTTTAAAAAGCTGTTTTTAACTTAAGTTGGTCTGAAGGAAGTCCATATATATAGCGTAGTTGTCTCCCAAAACTTTTCGTTACCATGAAGTCATCGAGTGTCACATGACAACGCCTTAAAAAGGCAAACTTCACACATCAATTATAAACGAACCCTAGGTCCGATTGGGTTGAAACTTGGTATGTATCTAAGTCAGGAAGCGTTATAATGCAAAATTGCAATGACATCATCATCACATCATCGTGCATCACGTGACAGTGCCTTTAAGGGGAAAACTTCACTTGCCAATTAAGAACAAACCCTATAGGTTTGATTGGGTTTAAATTTGGTATCTATTCAAGTCGGGAAGTGTTATATAGAAAAATTGCAATGACATAATGATGTCATCGTGCATTATGTGACAGCTCCTTATAAAGGGGCAAACTTCATATGCCAATAGAGTCCTTATGCATTTTTATGGCCGCCATAACATATGACATTTTGGGCGAATCACAAGCACTACCTGCACCTTGTTATTGCGCATGTCGTGGCAGTTGACCGCTGTTTTAATAACTTTTTGTGTATATTTCCCTTGATATCTTCGTACCGTAACTATAAATAAACAGATTATTCAGAAAAAAAATCATGCCAAATATGAAATCACACAAAGTAAATGTGCACATATTTGTGATGTACGATGTATCACGCGCCATTATATGCATGTGCAAAAATCGCACATGACAAAACTGCGCAGATATTTGTAAATTTGTAATATACATGTACATTTATCAAAAATCACAAATATGTGCCCAGATATTTTGTGATGTTCATGTCCCTCATGCGCCATCATTCTTTGCCGTCTTTCACATGATATGCATAGTTAATTTCACACTATGAATAATGGAACGTGCGCCCCAAGTGTCATGTGTCATGGCAACCTCCGCACCTCACACTGTTAACGAAACCACACTATACAAAAAAAATCTTTGTCCTTATAAAAAGTGGTATTGGAACTAGGATAAAAAATACCTGAAGTAGCATCGAATAAAAATTAATTAACATGAGAAACAGTTTATGTCATAGGCGGAAAAGCCTTATGTGCTGTTTCCAAGAGCCATGATGTCTTCTTCTTCCTCTTCTTGTCGTTTGAAAAGCCATAGACTTTGCACAGGGGCATTGTAGACCTAACCTTGGTCACTTTTAAACAGCCGATCTTAACAAAACTTGGTCCAGACAAATTCCCCATAGCAAAGTTGTACGCCGAATGGTGTCAAATTGTCAAATGGTGTCAGGTTTCAAGTTTCAAATTACAAGCTCAAAAGATTAAAAAGCTTAAAAGATCAAAAAGATTTTTGGTTGTTGTTTTGCTAATTTCTGGGTAAATACCGGTACACCATTTCAGGCGGAAAAATTGTAACGGTATGTTTCTACCACCACCATCTGCATACCCTGTAAGTTATACGTAAATCTGTGAACCTTTCTGTTATGGTCTTTTACCAAATTATGATACTACCTTTAAATTCAAATTGCTTGTAATTTGACGCCTGATGACTTCATGATGACGTAAAGTTTTGGGGCACAACTTCACTATAGGGTTTTTGTTTGGACCAAATTTGGTTAGGATTGGCTCTTTAAAAGTGACCAAAGTGCCGCCGACAACATCTGTGTACAAAGTCTATAGGATTTGAGGAGAAGAATAAGAAGAACAAAATCAGAACAAAAACATTACCTTTTCCACGGAAAAGCCAACTTAAACATTTTGCTGACAATTAATTCTCTTTTAGTTTGGCATACATACAAAGGAAGGTGTAGATCTTATGGAAAACACAGATATACATATTCACTTTCCTGCTGGAGCGGTTGGCAAAGATGGTCCCTCGGCTGGCATAACTGTAGTAACTGTACTCGCCTCTCTGTTCAGGTAGGGATTCCAATCATATTTTAAAAATATTTATCTCTCTTACTAAATTGCTTTTGCAACTACTATTTGTTATTAAAGGGTGGCCGCAATGGGTGTTTTTTCTTATATATTGATGGAATAAAGTCTTTAAAACACAGTTGTGTGGCTGTCGTAGTTTTAGCGTCCCATTGTGTTGGTGTTAAAATCATTTTATTAACTTGGAGGGGGAACACCCCGCCCACAAATGGCCATCCCGTTGTGATGTCATCTCGGGAACCCAGTAGCTGGTTTACAAGCCATTGAGTAAGGCTAAGCTTGTTCCCGCATCACTGACGGCAATCAAAATCCTGTACTAGGGTGTGGGGGCGTGGATACAAAATGCTAATGAGGTGCGGTTTATTTCGAGAAAAAAAAAATACCTGAAACAGAGGAAAACAAAAACCAAACTTTAATGAAATTTAATATATTTTTTTTAATAATCATCAAATAACCACAAGGGAAACTGACTGAATTTACGAACAAAGATAATAGACTTTTGGGGTCACCACCAACATAGGGCTGGATAGCTCAGTTGGTAGCTAGCGCCTGTACGGTATTCAGGTGGTCACCGGTTCGAATCCCGCTCCAGTCAATTTTTCTTTGTTCACTTTTCAATATTGTTTAAAAAGTTAATTAAAATATTTCGGTGGATTTTATTAAATATCATTGCAGCCACCCTTTAATGGGCCATTGATAAATAATAACAGAACAGTTTTGCTTGAATTTTTGTGCTAGTGATCGCGCAGTAAGCCAACACACTGCAATGACTGGTGAGATTACTCTGAGAGGCCTGGTTTTACCAGTAAGTATATTAAAGTTTATAATAATATTGGCATTTATATAACGTTCTTACACACAAAAAGGGTATCACAACGCTTTACACTATTATTATCCCTGGTCATCAGGCCCATTTACATTCCTGAAACAATCTCAACTCCCTTGGGAGTATACAGCCTCGTGCTACCATAAGGTGCACAGAGGCTAATCAAACCACAAAGCCATCTTTACCCTCCCAGATACCCATTTACAAACACAGAGGCTAATCAAACCACAAAGCCATCTTTACCCTCCCAGATACCCATTTACAAATGGGTGAAGAGGAGCAATGTGTGATAAAGCGTCTTGCCCAAGGCCGCAATCACCATGGCTGGATTCTAACCCACAATCTGTAGATTGACCACAATTAGATCTTAAGTAAGACACGCCAGACCGCTAGGCTACAGCACTCCACACACAGTATCAACCACATTTTGTGCATCCATTTTTTTAAATGGATTCTACAGTGTAAGATTTTAAAGCAATGAAAATGCAGATTTAATCTTTTGGACCAATTGGGTAGGTTTCAATTACAAAAAATGGCCAATTTCATGAGAGGAACAAACGGTTTAAGCCTTCATTTAATCTCAAAATGTGATCTAATAAGCCATTTGCGAGTTAAATCTGAATAGTATCTGGTACACAGACATCTTTCATTGCATATAAACACCCCAATTTGAATTTCCCAGACTAAAGACTGTTGCTATATCACATGATTCGGGGCAAGCTTTTGCATAGTGATACCCATCTCTGGAATGGACTGGTTCCTTTGTGCCATTCTTATCCATTATGAACAGTGCATTGGTGCAAGACGTCTGTTATGTAACTAAGCAAAAGCTTGCCCCGATTCATGTGCTATAGCAACAGAGTCTTTAGTCAGGGAAATTCAAACTGAGGTGTTTCTATGCAATGAAAGAAGCATGTGTACCAGTTACTATTCAGATTTAACTCGCAAATGGCTTATTGTATATTATTTAGAATGATGTTAATCTAGGGTGATCCAGTGTATTGCATATTTTGCATATTTTGCAAAATATGTATATTTTTACAAAACAAATGTATCTAAGCATAATGTGCATAACATAGCAAAAGCCCAGGAGGAACCTGTAATAATAATGACGGGTCACTCACCCAGTTTTCGGCTGAAATTGAAATATCAGAACCAGCCCGCGACGTTGTAAACAACATCTTAGAAGAGCCAGTCCCGAGGAATTAAAGAGGCGCCTGCTTAAGCCTCTGCTTCCAAGGGCACATCGACCTACCATTCCTCTTCGCACAAAGGAGAGGAAAAGGATGACAATTGTGGAGGAGTTTGACCCGATCACTCCTTCTAAAGCTCTCCAAACAATCCAAGACTACCAAAAGGAGATACTGGAAGTGTTACAAGAAGAGAAGAAAGACGGCTTGGTATTTCGACGACTCCCATGAACATCCCCCAGGGGCATCCCCTCGAAGCAGACCCAAAAGCGTTCCCAGATTCACAAGAAATCTTAGGAAGAGATCAAGGCTCTGAAAGGGGTGAAGTTCCAGCTGGCTCTCAAGGTCGAAAAGACAACCCTGATGGTTCCGAGGAGTACATAGACCCTGTGCTTCGACACAAACAGGAACCGCCTATTCAGACCAGTGAAATCAAGGAGGCACCTTGACAGGTTTTTTCGTGTCATCCAGTAGACCCTTGAGAAATGGACCTAAAGGGGCTCTGGGTGGGTGGTTGACAAAGTGCTGACTCTATCGCTGAGCATCGATAAATACCAGCCCCTTAGAAGAGGCTCTTACGTCCCACTACCCGCAGCGGTGAAAAACAAGAAGGCTGTTATCAATGTGAAAAACCAGGATGACAACTGCCTCCGATGGGCCTTGAGATCTGCCACGTTCCCTGTAGCTGAAAACCCGTGTACGCCGTCTAAATACCCCACGGATGACGGTCTAAACTTCGAGGGGACCAAAGCTCCAACACCAATTCTAAGATCGAGAAGGTCGAAAGACAGAACAACCTAGCCATTAACGTCTTTGACTGGGACAAAGGCGTTATTATCCACCGCCTCAGCAAGCAGCCAGGGCCCCCGGATCAACCTGTTGCTGATCGAAAAGGCTGGAAAGTTTCACTACACCTGGATCAAAGATCTCAATCGCCTCCTATACGATCAGAGCAAATACGAAGGGCGCAAGCACTTTTGCGAGCGGTTGTCTTCACGGCTACACCACAGAAGACCCACAAGCCAGAGTGCCGCGGTATCGGGCAAACGGCGGTGAGAGTAGAGATAGAGGTAAAAAACAAGTTGGCATTTCAGAACCACCCAAAAACAGCTGTCAGCCCCCTTTATCATCCACGCCGACTTTGCAACTACTGTTTCAAAATTGTCCGTTGTGACGGTCAGACACAACCACCTGTGGAATACAGAGGCCCCAATGCGGCAGAGCACTTCTTCCGAGCGCTTCAGGAAGAGGAGCGAAAAATCAAGGCTGTGCTGTCCAGCCCCAAATATATGCAAATGACCCGAGAGGACTGCGAGTCTTACAGCAACGCGACAACCTGTCATGTGTGTGAGAAACCTCTAGCGGGTGATAGAGTCCGGGACCACTGCCACATCGTCGGAAAATACAGAGGGGCAGCCCACATCTTGCACCTTCGGTTGTATTGCAACGTGTGGAACCCCCTCGAACTGGTGTTGCGACACCAGATACTGAAAATGACTTGGGTGGCTTGGCTTGCTTGATCTGGATGCGGACATCTTCTGCTTCTGCCTTGCTCAGGTGTTGAAGTGCTGGTTCTTGTTGCTGCAGGTGATTCATAGAAAAGCGAGGGAATGGCTCGAATTAATATTTTGTGATTACGGTATTACTTATAGTTCCTGTTCTGGTTTATTTATTGTATGTTTATTTTATTTGCCGTTAGAGGTCAATCTATTTGCCGTTGAGTTTCTGTGTCTCAACGATGAAGCATCATTATAATTTATTTGGCTGAATCTTCGTGAATGTAAATGATGTTCATCTGCAAGCGTGAAGGAGTATAAACAGCAACGGTTATTTGTGGGATAGTTAATCTGAATTGTACATATATAATTATGATCATTGAATAGGATCCATTGCTTGCAGATTAACCTTGGCAATATAAATTTGTTCACATAAGCCATATCATTGATTGGAAATTATATAATAGGGGATAACTTAAGTATAAATTGGAAATTGATTAATTGTGAAATTGTCCAGTTGTAATAGGATTGAGATATCGTCAAATGCGTGTGTACATATGAATTCAACGGATGCAATTGGGGATAGATGGAGGGAAGTTGTCTCCAGGGACAGAAGAAATCTATACCCAGGGTCCCTACCCTATACTCGAATAATTGCGACTGTGAGTTGGAAAATTGGACTTGTATAGAGGATTTCCATATAATGAATATGTAGATAATAATAATTGTAAATATAAATTTTGTGTCATCGAGTACATCCATCATGGTCTCGGGTTAAAACTAATTATGTTAATTGTGACAGGATCCCTGTTGAGCACTTCTTAGATATGCTCCTTGCACCTCCCAAACCTTGCCTCTTGGCTCTTCGGTAGCCTCTCCGTTCTTGTCCTGTACCCTGTCGTGTCAGCTGCTTCACTGTGCTGTACAGTTCTTTCTGCCTTCCTTTCTCCAGCATCCATCTCCTTTCTCATACTCTGTTTCACCTTGTCATTTTTATACGATTGTTTCATCCTGTTCTTTAGGTGCGGGGCACTGTCAATCTTGGTCTTAATGCATTTCTTCTCTTCTATTAGTTTCTATCTGTTGTCACTGATCCATGCCTTGCTTTTTCCCCTCCTTTAAAAGCCGAACCCCTTTTCCGCTGACCGCGTATGCATTCCTCTGCTTCTCCCACTTCCCCTCACGCTCCTTCACATTAAAGCACTAAGATTGATCTTAAGTTTGAACCAATCTTTACCTCATGGCAGGACGACTTTCGCGTCACCCCAGCAGTCCCACTGATACGACGTCAGAAGTCTGCTTCCAGTTCAGCGATTTTCCATCAGTTTTTCTATCTACACCACTCAAAGAGTTCAGTGGCCGGAATGTGTTCCGACATTACGGGACCACGCTGGATTCGCCATACAATCGACCAATTCCCGCTACCAAAACCAGCGCCGCCCAGTTCACGAGTTGTTCCCCTCGTGAACCTCAAGAGAAAGTTCATCCTATCCAGCCTTCGTACAGGGCCCCTTTTTTTGTGCCCTGATACTTGGGATTGTGTCCATACCGACCGGACATGTCCACCACCGATCACGGCGGAGCCCCGGCTGGTAAGGTGTACTAGGTCCCGCGGGCGTTTCCCCCGACCGACCGGATCGCTCAGAGGATCTCTCCTTCACAGAGGTAACCTGGCCATACCCGAAATGAGTTCAATTTTGCAATTCCCCCCTCCATCACCGAAGCAATTGCCAAGATCATTTCGTAGGGCTCCCCCCTCTCATCCCCCTCAATTCAAATGTTCCATCCCTGTAGGTGGTCTCTGCTCAGATAAATGATCACCGTTATCCTAAAAATTCTTCGCTAACTGAAAGGTCTTGCTTACGGATTCCATGAAATAGATTTCACGCGTAGCAGGGCCCGCATAGTGAAAGCCGAGCCGAGTAGTGAAAGCCAGCTTTTGGAAGCTACTTGGTCAATACCCACCAAGACCACAACTAACTTAGGATCATGGAACGTAAGGACCATGTACGAAGCGGGGAAAACCAGACAAGTTGCAGCAGAGATGAAAAGGTACAACTTGAGTATATTAGGCAATTAGTGAAACAAGATGGACGGGGACAGGCCAAGTGCGACTGGATACGGGGGAGCAACTTCTATTTTCAGGACACACTGAAGACGGAACACCGCATAGTCGCGGAGTGGCATTGACGCTGTCCCGCCCAGCAGAAAGAGCTCTTACCGGCAGGGAAGCACAGGGTCTACGTATCATCACAGCTTCATTCAGAACCAAAAATCGTAAGATCAACATGAGCATAGTTATGCACCAACAATAATTGTGAAACTTCTATCATCAACTACAGGTTGTTATCCAGAGATGCCCACGGAAAAAAATGTAGTCATAATTATGGGGGATCTAAATGCCAAGATTGGGAACAACAACACAGGCTATGATGAAGTGATGGGAAGAGAGGGCCTAGAAGAGAGGAATGCTAATGGGGATAGGATTTGCAGACTTTTGTGCTACAAACCAACTTGTAATAGGTGGGAGTGTTTTCCAACACAAGCAGATACATAAAGCTGCAATGGATTTCACCGGACATGATAACAGAAAAACCAGATAGACCACATCTGTATCAATAAGAAGTTCCGCAGGTCTCTTGAAAATGTTCGCGCTATGCGTGGAGCAGATGTCGCTTCAGATCACCACCTTTTGATGTCACGGGTGCAACTCAGACTAAGAAGGAACTGAACAGGGAACAGTAGCAAACGACCACGCTGCAATGTGGCACTGCTTAGAGAGGCAACCAAACAAGAAGAATTCAATATCAAGCTCACAAATATGTTTGATGTTCTTGAGGACACGCTAGAGGCCGGGTCAATTGAAGAGAAGTGGAATGGTATAAGAGAGGCAGTATCAGACACATGTAAGTAAGTTCTCGGGCCGGTGAAATATAACCAAAGAGAGTGAATGTCACAAGAGACGCTAAGGAAAAAAGATAATGCAGCAGATAATGGCCTACCAGTAGACTGCAGCCCTCCTAGCAAAGATAAGATCAGCAAAGCCATCAAGCAGTTGAAGAGTGGGAAATCTCCAGGACCAGATTGGTATTCCAGCCGAAGCACTGAAGGTTTAATGTCGCTGTCGGAGTGGAAATGCTGTACCCACTTTTTACCAATGGGCGGAAGAGATTATCTCATTGGACTGGAAGGAGGGCCACCTTATCAAACTACCAAAGAAAGGGGATCTCGGTCAGTGTACCAACTACAGGGGTGTCACTCTTGCTCTCCATACCAGCGAATGTGTTCAACAGGGTCCTGCTAAACAGGATGAAGGATGCAGTTGCCCCCTGCCTTCGAGACCAACAAGCAGGATTTAGAAAAGGCAGGTCTCGTACGGACCAAATCACAACACTACGCATCATCTTGGAACAGTCGATAGAATGGAATTCTCCTCTGTATATAAATTGTATCGATTATGAGAAGGCCTTTGACAGTGACGACAGACCAACCCTATGGAAGGTGATGAGACACTATGGGATACCAGTGAAGATTACACGCATCAAGAATTCTTATGAGAGAATGTTCTGTCGAGTTGTACAAGGACAACTGACTGACGCTTTCGAAGTCAAGACCGGAGTCAGGGATGCTTGTTGTCACCACTTTTGTTTCTCTTGGCCATTGATTGGATCATGAAGACTTCAACCTGCCATGGCATGTGCAGGTTTGTCCCCGAATTTCAGCACAGTTTAGACATACACATCTGGGCTTCTCTCGATTTGAAAATCCCGCCACAGGAATCGATGGACGTGCTGATCCTTCTCAGGGATGAGAATCCGATGATACATCTTCGAGATGTCCCCCATTACTGCCACGTCATTCTCTCTGAACCTCAGGATCACTCCAAACAAATTGTTCAACAGGTCGGGACCCTTCATCCAGTAGCCGTTCAAACAGTGGAATATGGCAGATGAGTTGAACACTATGCGCAGTGGTGTACTTTTGTTCTCCGGTCTTAGGACTCCGTGGTGAGAAATGTAATGAACTGGCTCTGCGAATGACATTATTTCCTGTGGCGACAGCTTTCTGGCGAAGCTCATTTTGACCATTTCTTGTATCTGGCGATCGTATTGCTTCTGCATGTTCTGGCTTCTTCATAAGGCGCTTTTCGGTGGCTTCTAGTCTCTTCTCAGCTTGTGCTTTGTTGTCTGGAAGAAGATTTTGGTCCTTTTTCCAGAGGTACGGGATTAGCCAGCTTCTTCCAACCTTCATGCATGACTCTTCGATGACTCTGGCCTCTTCTGCTTCAGTTGGACTAAGTTTTGACGGCTTGCAGGAACATGACTTGAACATAACTCCCATTGCTTCTCTTGTCAAAAAAATTGTCATGTCTATCGGTGTGGAGAACTTCACATGTAGTACTCGGTTGGTTTGGCGTTGCCTTCCTGGTACTGCTCCAAAGATCACCCAGCCAAGTGGTGATTTGCGTGCCACGAGATCTCCTACTTCCCTTGTCTCGCCTGCATGTATCTTTGCATGGTCGATTCCTAACAGGAAATCGATAGAGCCACTTCGTCGATGGAGATCAGATGGATGAATCTTAAACTGCTCTGCTATCTCTGCAACTGCTACTTCTGCTACGTCGTCGCTTATATTTGGTATTCCTACCGCCTTCACTGTGAATACTTGTTTCTTATTGATGGGGCGTATGTGGGCTTCGTAGACTCTGGTGTGGAGTTCCTCCTCCTCTCCCTCCCACTTTAGTTATCGTTGTGACAACATCCCTCCCTCTCAGATGCAGATCCTCAGCGAGGGATGTCTTTATGAGACTGATCTGTGCGCCCGTGTCAAGAAGCACATTTGCCGACTGATGCTCGTTGTTGCCCAATACATCGACTTGAATGACTGGAAGAAGCGTCTCTCTGCAGTGTATGGTAGCCATATCATCGTGGTTAGCGTGGACATTGGTCAACCCAGTGATCGGAAACTTGGCAAATCCAGCACTTGAAACTGGTTGTCATCTTCTTGCTCGGTTCAACAGCTTTGGTGACATGGTTCACCGATTGTGACCGTGGCGCCATGGAATGTAGGCCAGCATTACGCAGTGGTGCCGTTGCCTCATTCGGCTATTACGCCGTGCCGAACAAAAATACACATTTTCAATTTTGGCATGGCAATATCACGGCATTTAGATCGAATTTGGCTCGGCACGGCAAGTTCTTTGGCCCGACAGAGTCTGCCGCGCTCATCCGTCTCTCTTAAATTGCAGTGGCGCGACACTTATAATTAAGTTCGGCTTTAAGCGCAACTGCCGCGCTATTGCTGTACTGCAATGATTTGAGCACGTTCGGCACGGCGTATTGTCTTGGTGATTGGACGAACGCACGACTTGCAACCGGTGTCGAAACGTTATTGGGAGTTGGAGAGCTTTATTTGTTTCCTCCCAACATTGGAGCTCCTCCCTTAGATGAGTAAACTGTCGCCTTATGCCCTACCCCTTAGAGTTCCGTCCTGGATACTTCCAACAACAAACTTCACGTGACTATTACGCTTTGGGTTATAATATTACCAAAGCTAGACACGGCGTAGTCACGTGTCCGTCCTTAGGTTTTGGGAAATGACCATCTTTCCCTCCGAAGTTTCCGACACCTGTTCTTAGCCATGTTTTCGTATTGGGCACAGTATTTTACCCCGAACTCTTGCTTCCCTATTTGTACGGGGTGTACCCGAAATAATTCCTCCGGGCTGGATTAGCAGTGGTAATTTAGGGAAACCCACTTCTCTGCATGCGGGCCGTGGCGTCCAGTGGCCTGTTCTGCATCTATTTAGTGGAAGGGATGGCCTATCCGTCCGACGAACGGAAACGCAACATCCATGAGTGTTCTTGGTCGCCTACTCTGCCCCAGCTGTGGCCTTGGCTGCGACTTCTGGGCTTGATGACCTGATGTCTTGTACACCTGGGGCCGATTTCATAAAACTTACGACGCGTCGCAGAGATAAGACACATCCTTTCTCTATGGACTCATCGCATCTATGCGACGCGTCGCAGCTAGGACGCGTCGCAAATCGAGTTGCGACGCGTCGCATCTATGCGGTGAGTCCATAGATAAAAGATCTTAACTCTGCGGCGCGTCGTAAGTTTTATGAAAATCGGCCCCAGGAGAGCTATAGATGCCATAGCGGACGCACTGTCCAGAGGAAAGGCCCCTTCTACCGAATGGCAACTCCACCCAGTGGAGTCGTTGTTCAACATGCTCAATCGCCACCTCGTCGACCTTTTTTTGCATCCTCAACCAACAACCAAAATGCCGGTATAGCGCTTAGAGCGCCGATCCCAAAGCATGGACAATACATGCCCTGGCAACCAGATGGTCAGTCATGTACGCTTACGCGTACCCACCGATCTCCCTGCTTCCTCGGACTCTCTGCAAGATTCACGAGGAACCGAGCAAGGTGATGCTGATAGCACCCTTTTGACCTCGGCAACCCTGGTTCCAGACCAGATCGGGATGTTGAATCATCAGCCCATCATCCTACCAGACAAGACCAGACCTGCTGAGACAGCCCCGGTCCAATGTCTACCATCCGAGTTCGGAGACGCCTCCGTCATTTTCATAGTTGGTGCGAAGGGAGGGCAGTGGATCCCCTCTTTACATCTGTGATGATGGTAGGAGACTTTCCTCCCATCTTTATAGATCTGGTCTTTTACTGACGACGATCAGGAACTACAGGTCGGCTATTGCAGCGGGTTCCAGGATGGTTCCTCAGTGTCCAACAATCAGGCACTTCATGAACCTGAACAAGGGCATGTTTGCGGAGCGTCCCCCTCATCGCAAACTCGTCCCAGCGTGGGACTTGGGGGAGGTCATAGTGAATTGAAAGAAGACATTCATAACTTTTGGTTTATTTGTTGCACTAATAATAATATGCAGGGTGTCTTAAGACAGGTTGTTTTGTGTTAATACAAATAATCTTTACTGTACATGTACATCTCAAAGTAAAGCACACATTGGCATTCTGGGTTATTTTGTTGTAAACATACATGCCTTGTTGGGAGAAAACCTCCGATTCTGTGTACGGAGTACCTCCCAAATCCGAAACCATAGAATCGTTGATCTCCAGTGGTGTGTACACCATAATTTACCATGATGTCGGTGACGTGGAGTAAGTGGAATGATTATCGTGATCAATCCACCATGCGTGGATAAGTTCAACCAATAGCTTGAGTTTATGCTACATGTAATTACCTAAAGAAATTTCTCCTAGTGAACAAAAATACCCGACCCGCCTACATCGTGCTGCCTCTCGGGAGACGATTTCGCGTTCTATTTTGAAGGCTATCCAATACGGAACCACGGTCAGTCCTTCAGACCGATCTGGACTGGGTATTCATTGTTCGTGACACGAGGCCGGTAACAACATCATATTCTATTCGCCCACTCCCGCCACCGACTTTTCGGTGCCGGTCTATGCAATGGTAGGTCCAACAAGTAAGTAGGACACGAAGTGGACACCCCCGCCAAACTTCCGCTCCCCCACCTGCCCCTCAGTGGGCTTGGCCTTGGGGTACTTCACTCGCTCTCAGAAAAGAGGACGTTTAGGCGGGCTCCGACTATTGTGGAGGGCGCTGTGTCTACATCGCCCTGTGGTTGCAAGTTCAACTTCAGATATGAGCGATGGTGGCATGAGAAGGAGCTATTCTGCATCATTTTTTCACCGTATTCATCCCACCTGTTCATTATGTCTTCCGATTCATGGAGAACCTTTACATCTCTGTCTTTGATGCATGCTAGCTGTGTTGGAGTTCTTTATCTGCTCAAACATTGCTTTGGTTTTTATCGAAGTCACTGATCTGCTTACACTATTGTTCGAGCCATGCTTCCTTATCTCTCCTGATGCTTCTCTGGATCTCCTTTGGGTCATTCCGTGTCAGTTCAACGCGCTTTGGAACCCGACCGACTCGGATTTCAATGAAATTTGGTATGCTTATTGGCCTCCATGAGAAACCTTTAGAACTGAAATTTTATGTAATTTTATGTAATTACTTTTTGAGATACGGGTTAACGAACTTTTGACTAATTAGCACAATCTGTCGCATTCAGCCATACCTCCAGAAGTAAAGAACCTACAGAAATAAATTTTACATCATTCTAAAGCTCTTATAATGGCCTTCATTTTGTAAAATAAAACCAAAATCTTTGACCTCGATTAAAAAAAATGCGTATTTTTCAAAATGCGTAATTTTTTTTTATATTTTAGATTGACATGTAAGTAACATCTCCAGAAAAATTTGGAGTTGGCGCTCATATACCTTTGGAGTTATGATAATTTAAACATCGGATTTCGAGGATAAAAGCTGTAAATATGCATTAACATATGCACTGTACATATACTTATGTACAGGTAATGCATGTATAGTAATGCATGTGCAAAAATATTAAGTATTTTGGCCTTTCTAGCCATTTTCAAGTAAGCATAACTACAAAATTGTACAAAAGCCCATCCTTAATCTTTTACATGTTGCTGCATTCTAAACACTAGGCCCTATATCTTCCGGGAAGGGGAGGGGGGGGGCTGGGTGGGTAGTGTACCTGTCAGCCAAGCATGTTAACTAAGGGGCCTGTTTAACGCACAGGATCCCAGATTTGGGGATCAAGGTCTTATGCAGGGTACGCTAAAATGAGATCCGGATCCGCTGGATTCGTGATTTTGTGCATTAAACAAACAGGACCTAACCTAGTCATCTCCATTCCATCAGAGTTTTTGTTGCAAATTTCATTTCCTTTGCAGGCATCTTTTACGTGTTTAGTCTCTGTAATACTAAAGTTTCCACAATTGTTACTATTCTGAGAGTGCATCACGTAATGTGTAATCGTGTATTTAAGCAAACTAGCGATTGTTCCTTCCAGCTATTAAACAATGGTAAACCGTAAGCTGTGAATTCCTTCAGTTTACACAGATACTCTCAGGATATAGAAATAATTGTGGAAACTGTTAAAGAAACCAGATCTGTTTACTTGATGTCTGCAAAAGAAATGAAATCTGCAACCAAAAAATTATGATGGAATGGAGATGACTAGGTTAATTAACATGCCTGGCTGACAGTTCCAGTACCTTCCCCCCCCCCCCCCGAATATATAGGGCCCAGAGCAACATCTAAAAGATTAAGGATGGGCTTTTGTACAGTTTTGCAGTTATGCTTACTTGAAAAGGGCTAGATAGGCCAAAATACCTCATATTTGTGCACATGCATTACTATACATGGATTACATTCACATAAGTATATGTACAATGCACATGTTAATGCATATTTACAGCTTTTATCCTCGAAATCCGATGTTAAAATTATCATAACTCCAAAAGTATATGAGCGCCCACTCCAAATTTTTCTGGAGATGTTACTTACATGTCAAGCTAAAATAAAAAAAAAAATTACGCATTTTGAAAAATACGCATTTTTTTAAATCAAGGTCAAAGGTCAAACTTTAACGCAACTTTTTTGTCGTACATGAAAAAATTTTGGTTTTATTTTACAAAATGAAGGCCATTATAAGAGCTTTAGAATGATGTAAAATTTATTTCTGTAGGTTCTTTACTTCTGGAGATATGGCTGTTTGAATACAAGAGATTGTGCTAATTAGTCAAAAGTTCGTTAACCCGTATCTCAAAAAGTAATGGACCAAATTACAAAAAATGTTGGTTCTAAGGGGTTTCTCAATAGAGGCCAATAAGCATGCCAAATTTCATTGAAATCCGAGTCGGTCGGGTTCCAAAGCGCGTTGAATTGACACGGAATGACCCCTTTGTAACTCATTAAAGTCACCCATAATTGCAATTATGGCAGTGATGTCATTAGAGTGAATATCATCAACAGTATGGAATACATGTAATATTCCATTGGTATACGTTGATGCAAGTGGGTTTAGTAGATGATCCCCATGTACCCCCCATGATTGGGTGTTGAGACTCGGGATTGTTCTAGTGCAATTTTAGCCACGTGTATTCATAACACTACTTTCCTTTGACAGTTAACGTTTTTTTGTTTCGTTTGCACAAGGTTGGAGGAATTAAAGAGAAAGTACTTGCTGCACACAGAGCTGGTATCAAAAGGATCATTCTTCCGAAACGCAATGAGAAAGACCTTGAGGAAATACCTCAGAGTATGAAGGTACAAAATGCTTGCTAAATGAATTAATATGCAATGGGTTCAGCCAAACATGTTGCACTCACGGGCATAAATAAGTCGCATTTAAAACAGAAAGGTTGAACCTTGCATGATTCAATGACTGCATTGGTTGTGATTTAAATGTATCGTGACAGACAGGACAAACATTTTTTTACATTATTGGATTTTTTTTCACACGCCTTGTGAAAATTGCGAAATGGTACATCAAGCAATTGGTAAACATAATTGAAGATTGTGACTGACGGGGACAAATGTGATCGACGGACAAAATGTGACCGACTGGACGCATTTTGAGACGGAATATTTCTACACTGAATTAACTTTTATTTTGCTTTTCATATTGGGCCACCGTGGTAGAAGATAAAGAATTCACAGACTTCTTTCATTGCATTATAAACACTCCGGTTTGAATTTCCCAGACTATTAAAAACACCGTTGCTGTATCACGTGATGTGCTGCAAGCTTTTGCATAGCGATACCCATCTCTTGAATAGACGTTTCCTTTGTGCCAGTCCTACTGCGTCTTGGTGCGAGACGTCTGTTATGTAACCAAGCAAAGGCTTGCATCATATCATGGTATAGCAACAGTGTCTTTAGTCTGGGAAATTCAAACTGGGGCGTTTAATGTGCTTTGAAAGAAGTCTGTGTACCAGATATTTATTCAGATTCAGATTTATTTCTGCAGGCTATGAATTTCCTTCTTGAAATGCAGAAAAGAACCCAAAGCTTATATTATGCCGTTAATACAAAGTTATGGAGAATCTTTAATGCAACATTTTGGCCATTTCAACCTGTCCAAGTTCCCTTAACCTCAAATTGTCAAACAAATTAATCTAATTCAAAAGTGGTCATCTACTTTTCAAGAATTTTCGTGAAATAACCACAAGGGAAACTGACTGAGTTATTTTAAGTCATTGAAAAGTGAACAAAGAAAAATTGACTGGAGCGGGATTCGAACCGGCGACCTCCTGAATACCGTACAGGCGCTCTACCAACTGAGCCATCCAGCCCTATGTTGGTGGTGACCCAATAGTCAACTATCCTTTCGTTCGTTTGGCAGTCAGAAGCCATGAAACCACGCACACACCGCCACAGCCCAGGGATCGTTTCAATGATACACACAACAATGCTGCAACCTGGGAACGGTACATGGGGGATCACTCAAAGAGGATACGGCTTTTTAATTATTATATTCGTGAAATAACCACAAGGGAAACTGACTGAGTTAGGAGGTCGCCGGTTCGAATCCCGCTCCAGTCAATTTTTCTTTGTTCACTTTTCAATGACTTAAAATAACTCAGTCCCTTGTGGTTATTTCACGAATATAATAATTAAAGCGCGCAAGGAAATTAAGACCTTCCCACAGTGTTGGTCAAGCCAATTCACAGCCAGACTACCGCAATAACAAATTTGCATACCTACTATGATGCCTTGCCTTGGGCAGGAGTTTATTACTACTGTGACAGATGGTTCTGCGTTGGTTTCAACCTCGCCTTGGGTTGACCGACATTTGCAGAGAACTTCGGCCTTGCCTCGGGCTGGAGTTCACACACATACAAAGGTACCGTGGCCAGAGTCAACGAATCGTCAGATTCCGTGCTTCCAGTTGCACAGCCTTAACCTCGCCTTGTGTTGCCATAGTTCTATCAAGTGAATCATTGTCTGACAGCCCCCGCTGGCCATCGTTGGAATCTTCCTGCGATGACCTTTAACTCGAGAGGGCAGCATTCCGTCGTACGTGATTCGGGTTGCACCCAAGTAAATAAACTCCCATAGACAACAGTGATAAATCCTCAAACTTCAAAAATCATTAAAAAATATACAGAACTCTCGCAGATGTTCAAGTTGCACAGAAAAATGAGGATGAACATGTCACCTTTCATTTTCTTTTCATTTTATGGTAGGGTGACCATTGAATTTTTGAGATCAACTCATTCTCAGCTGACCACCCCTAGAACAATGTATGGATCGCTCCAGTCAAAAAAGCCACTTAAAAAAAAAAAAATCTCTGTGCAAAGCGGCTGAAATAGACCCACTTTCTCACCCAATTTCATCAACAATGGTCACAAATGGAAGCCCAGATAAAATTTATGAGTGCTTAACTTTTATTAATGAGCTCGGCGGACGGATTTTGGGACTATTTACTTTGGGTGGCACTCTTCGTGTTGGTTGGGACTGCCTGCAGTGCCGAGTTTCAGTGTCAACAACGACGGGCGGAAATCCTGCAGCCCTTACCTGCTTACCGGCCTCGGGAACTTCGGGTACACATGAGCAAGGGAACCTCTTCTTTTTTTCTGTGGAATTTGGATTTGCATCCGACGTTGTCAACGATGTTTGCTCCCAAACTTCACAACCTTTTTAAGAAGCGTTTTCTTCTTTGGTCACTCAAGATACTGTGTTACAAGATGCCCATATCATCTCTTTACTACGATGCTGCCTCAAGTTTCATGTATTTGTTGATGCCCTGATTTGATTCATGGCCAGACCTGATGGACAAAGCCATGGTGAAAGATCTTGTCACCTCTGCCTTATTCTTTTGTGTTTGTCCAGTCAGAAGCTTGCCTTCGCCTATGATGATCTTCATGTCATTGACCATCGCATTGTTTCCTTGAAGAGGAATGTGCCATCCATGGAGTCGAGGGAAACCTCGTCAAGCATTAAGAGGAGGCAGAGAAGACAGGAAACTTCCTTCAATGGTCACTAAAGGAACTTCATCGTATCGGAAGGAAACATATTTGCCCACGTATTTCAAGAGGGTCGCGTTCATTTGTCAGTTGGGTAGTATCTCGTTTTGGGAATTTCAGGCAGCCTCTGTGGTCTTCCCGGAGCAGTCCCAAGGTCGCCGCACTACAGGGTGTCTCCTAAAAAAATATACACTTTTGAAATGGCCGCCAAATAATAAATTATATGATAAATTATATATAAATTATAATCCATGCTTGGGTGAGCATTGCTCACTTTTGTATAAGGCTATGGAAATTAGGTTGCGCAGGATTTGTCCTTTCAATTTGTGATAAAAACCTTCAATGGATAGTGAAGAATTACCCCCTCCCCCTTTCCAATTCAAATCTGCTAAGATTTGTTTAACATCTCATTGCATAACTTAATATCCAGGTGAAGATTATTGAATCTTCAAAAACGGTTTGGTGAAAAAAGGAAAGACAGATGTTGGCTACTTATTTTTCAGTACATGGTGGATAGCAACAAGTCCAAATTTGGGAAATGAAAGAATTTGGAATAATGGAAGCCGGTCTGGATATTTTGCAGTGGAGATCAATGCATATGAATCATCAAGATGCACAATCACACCCAGGAAGGGGAGAGAGAGGGGGAGGAGGGGGCAAATGTCCTCTTGAGCCTTATCCCACCGAACCCAAAAAGTCCTACCCTATTTCACATCCCCTGCATCATGTAGCATAACCCCATCCTGCCTGACCCCACTGAGTACCATGAAAAGATACAATGCTACCGTAAATAAAATGCAATATCTATTCACTCATGCATAAAATTTTAATCCCATAAAACACATATTTCACTCAGCAGACCTAAGCCAAACACAATTGATCCTAATTTTGTTTAATCATCTACAATTCCGTAAGCTCCAAAGGACTTTCCTCTCACAAATTGAAAGGACAATTCCTGCGCAACCTAATTTCCATAGCCTTTACAAAAGTGCATGAATAATTTTAAGAATTTGTTGACGTCATATGAAAGTTGAGTGTCTGAGCTTTCCATACATATAAAACTTTCCACCAAAAATCATATAATTTGTTATTTGGAAGCCATTTCAAAAGTGTATAGTTCTTTTTGAGACACCCTGTAGTAAAGATATTGTCTTTGTAGCTTTGTTTACCTCAGGCAGTCGTCTCACGTTTGTGTTCATTATTTGACATGAACTGTAACCCTTCAATCTAGTTTCAGTTCCCTTCAGTTTCCCTTTCAAGGATCACCGGGTTTAGTTTCAGCTACTATAGGAGGAATTGCTCATACAGCAGTTCTTACTCCAAGGCGACTCGCTGGGGTCAGTAGACCACCTCATGGATCATTGCGTCTATCTCTGTTGTTTGGTACTACCAGGTATTCTAGTTTGCCCGTCTTCCTTTTGGACTCTCGAGTGCTACAAGGACATCCTCTTATGCCCTAAAGCTAGTTGCTGCTCACCTCCAACCACATAGCTATTTTTGCCTTCTACCTAGTTGACGTACTGTTTCGGGGCAGATCATCCGACGAATGCAAAGGGGGGGGGGGGGGGGAGTAGGTTACTTAGCTACTGGAACACTGGCTACAGCTGTTAGATCTGACTGTCTTGGCTTGGCTTACTGCTCGGTTGCTTGTCATCAACAATCGAAGCTCTGCTCCCAGCACCACTCTTCTACCACAGTTTGATAGGAACTAGACAGGAACTTCACCATCCTGTGAAACGCACTGCTTCAAGCTTGGAGCAAATGTCTGGGAGGAACAAGTGTCGGTGCTTCTCTCAACGTAGTTTCACTACTCAGCTACTCTCAGTCTTCCATGACCTTTTGTTCATTAGCACCCATCGTCGAGATGTATGCATCCGTATACACGTAGACATCACAACTGCTCTGTCGCATAAATCGCAAGGTGTACTCCATGAATGTCCAGCTCCGCAGTTTTATTGTGGATGTGGCGCCACACAGGAAATGTACAGCAAACTCCCTGCGAGGAGCACACTCGCATCGGCAAACCAGTTGGCCTGACTGATCAGCAGCAGAAATGACACCTTGCATCCAGAAGTGTTCGTCAGACTTGTTCAGGTGGTTGGCTTCATCAGCTTGTCTCCCGCCTGCAAGTGGGCTCGAAGGTGGCAGGTGAGTCCAATCCTCGACTTGGGGAACACTTAGGATAGGGGAAGAGACCCAGGGTCGCTCGAGTCAGCCGATGATTGTGGCGCTTTACGTCGCTCCCGGGCCTCTGCAACCTCCGTCCGGCGCTTCTCCTCGAACGTGACTTTGGCATGTCTGGTGAGTGCTCGCCACTCAAAATCCTGTCCCGTGCACAGAGCTCAAGCTCCTTTGGCTTGATACCGGCATATTTCAGGCTGGCCTTCACGCAGTCTTTGTATCGTAGGTAAGGCCTGCCTTGCCGACGTCTTCCATGAGCGAGCTTTGTCAGCCTATCGTCACTCATCCTGATGACATGTTCTACCCAACGGATTCGACACTTGAGGATCATAGTTTCGATGATTGTTGACTCAGCCTTGTCAAGGACTTCCAGATTGGAAACTCTGTCCTCCTGCCACTTGATGCTGATGGCTTCTCATGTGGAACCGCTCCAGCTCACATCCGTAGAGAAGGCTGGTAAAGGACAACAGCCCTGTACACCTTGATCTTAGTGGATCGCCTGATGTTATCAGGACACGTGTCCTCAGACGACCCAGCCCTTGACTGGCGTTACAGATCCTGCCGTTGATCTCCTACTCCATGCTTCCGTCGCTGCTGATGACACTACCTAGGTATGGGTGCCCTCGATTGAGGGAGGATTGACAGCGGAGGCAGGTGCCTGTTGGAACAGGACCTCGGTCTTGCCGAGACTGAGGCTTCTGCGAATTTGTCAGTGACGACTTGTGATCAGCAAACGATCCTTCTTACGGTCTTCGTCTTCGCTGCTGTCAGTCGCCGCAGGTCGAACACAGAACTCTCCAGTGTATAACGTAGGTACACCCCGTGCTCAAGGCATAGTTGAGCACGTAGGTGAAAAATAGGTTGAAGAGGACGGGAGCTAACACACGACCTTTGCTTGACACCGTTGATGATGTTGAATGGCCCCGATGCCTCTCCGCCCGAAAGTACTTGCCCGGTCATGTCGAGGAACTGGCTATCAGTTTGGACAAAACCCACAGTAGGCCTCTGGTAGGTTGTGTTCAGCAATATTGGTGATGAGGCGGTTGAGAAAAACCCGAGCGAGGACCTTCCCTGCGATTGATAAAGAGGGGGATACCCCGGTAAATGCCGCAATCAGTCTTGTTTCCTTTCTTCTTGAAGAGGGAGATGATTGTGGCATCCCTGAAGTCTTTGGGCATTTTTTCCTCTTCCCAGTTGCTTATGAGGGCGTGAAAAGCCGGGGGTTTCTGCGGGGTCTGCTCAAGTGCGGCGAGGTCAACAGTTTATGTTTAGCAGGTTGCTGAAATGGTTCTCTCCACCTCGAGTTGATGTTGCTCTTCTCCTTCAGCAGGATCGAGCCGTCGGCCGACAGGAGCGCGGTGGTGACAGGCTTGTTGGGTCCATAGACTTACTTGTTGGCGTTGAAGAACATCTTGGGAGTTCTTTGCATCGGCATATCCCAGGACTTCATATGCCTTCTCCCACCACTCGTCTTGCATTCTGCGTAATGCTTCTTAGGTTTGCCTTTGTAGGCGTTTGAAGCGAGATGGAGAGAGGTCGTTTTGCCACTCGCTGAAAACCTTTCTCTGACGTCCAGTTGTCTGATGTCGTCGTCATTTTCATCAAACCAGTCCTGATGGATTTTTGTTTTCCTGGGACCGATGGTTAATTTCGTCATCATCGTCTTGAACTGCACTCACTGTTGAGAGTTGGGGTCCAGTCAGAGTTCCATGGGCAGTCAGCCTGTCATCCAGGTCATTTGCAAAGGCATCACGCTCTTCTGGCTGCATCAGTAAAAAGGCGTCCTGTATTTCATCGCTGCTGGTGAGAGTTGGGCGCGTATGCGCTGATGACTGGCATGTCGAGAGGGGCTGAGGGGAAACGAAGTTTCATCATCCGCTCACTCACAGGTGTTTGGAGGTCCGGTAGCTGCTTACAGAGCCAGGTAGCCCCGTGGATTATATCTCCGTCCTTGCCCCCCAGAAGGTGTGGCCTCCTTTCGGTTCTGCTATAGATCCTTCTTCGGCGAGTCTGGTCTCGCTGAGGGCAGCAATGTCAACTCTGTAGCGAGATAATTCTCTCGCTATGAGGGCAGTTCTTCTCTCGGGCCTTAATAAGGCTTTTCGACCATCGCCATGTCGCTAAAACTGTTCTGGCCTTGACTGCCATAGTTTTTTATCCCCTTCTGTTGTTCGGGCAGCTACTTCGGCAACAGCTCAGTCGGGCGTACAGCACATAATTTATGAACTTCCGCTAGTGCTGTCTACTAGCAGGGTGTTGCCTCTTCAGGTTTGGAACAACAGTCCTGGCTTCGGCTCAACTTTGAAGTATACAAAGGGAGTCTTGACTCTTGTGAAATATAATTTCCAATTATCCAATTATGTAAGGTTACTTACCTGCTATAAAATTGGAATTGTTTGAGGCCTACGAGCAACCTTTTTTGTTCCCTTGTGATGATCTCCAGAGCTCTCTCCCTCTCTTCTTCCCACCCGTCGAATTCGCCTCAGCCGAACTCCTCACCTTTTCTACAAAGACATGCTTCATTTGTTTGGGGTGTATTTATTAGGCTGAAGGTGGGCATTTTCATGGAGGAACTATCCATATTCCTTAAACGGTGGATCAGACCATATTACGTGCAAAATAATACACGGTATACAAGGTATACAAGGTGAGTCTCTCCTCGGCCTCATATAATTCCAATTATTAACTTACTTTTTATTACTTCAAATTTTCGGGCGTCTCCCCCCTCGTCACGTGTGTTTGCTGAATGAGTCGTTGTAGAATACTCTAACGCGTGTTGTTGTGTCACCCTCGATGTTGAAAGCAATGCCGCTGGACCCTTGGGCGTCGGCGCGCCGTTAGTCCCATGGAAACTGGTTCCTTCTGCTGTCTTGAAACCCCTGTGGTCCATTCCTTCTTTCTGTTCATTTCTGGTTTTAGTTCCTTGATGTATGTTGATTCCATAACTTGCCTGAGCATGGCATCTCTTGGGCTCTTGTTCAGTATTTTCACTTTGATCCCTTGTCCTGTGTTTCTTTTGCATGTGTTCATGCACTGCTGATGACTTCTCTCTGATGTGTTCTTTGTATTCTCTCCTCCAAGTGAGCTTGCCGTTTCTCCAATGTATCTTTCTCCACATCCATCGCATGTTACTTGGTATATTAGCATGTAACATGGTATATTATCTCTCTCTGTTTACATCTTCCTTTTCCGTCATACTGTTGGCACACCGTACACCGATCATCAGGGATGCATTTTACCCTCTCTCCGGCTTTTTCCGCCACCTTTATCTTAAGCCCAGCCTGCTTTACCGTTTTTTGGGTCACTTTTTTTTGCAAGAGCACTTCCCGGTGTAGTCCTTGGTCCAAGACTGTAAATCTCGATAACGGACCCCATCGTGCCATTGCGCCCTCTCGTGACTTCATTTGACCCAGCTGCTCGCATTACAGTCTTGGGAATTTGCTGTGAATTGTTTAACTTCGGATTTCCGGCGGAACCAATCAGCGCCCGAAAAAATCCAGTTGAATCGGTATCTAATGAATATGGATGACCTGTAACGAATGACCTCTGTGTACCATGCTAATGCAATATCGTACATTGTATGTACAATGCTTCGGCATCGATCGTGGGATCGCGAATATGGGTACTGTCACGGGGCATTCAAATAATGTCTGCGTTGCCTGCTTGCTATAGTTGCCATGGTAGTATAATATACATCGCATAGCCGGACATGCCTGATGCATGAGGGCAATGAACACTGTTACTATATTCACACGATCTATTTCTATGCCTCCATATGGTAAATACAACATGAAATCTGATGGTATTAGTTTAACACGCATTGTGGGTGCGTAATGAACTCTTTTCCACAAACGATACACTATCGCATGGATTTGAAAGTAGCCGCCATGTTGTGTCTGCGATTCAACAAGCACGGAACCATGCAGGCTTATACTGTTAAACCACGTGCCGAGACGATAGATATATAAGGTTTTTTTTATGTTTATCGCCGAGACTGTCTGGACGCGCGCGGACTGTCTCGCGTTTGTTTACATTTCAGCATGCCCGCTTGGCATCCTATTTTGCATTTCAGTGAAAATCATGAATATTCATAATAAGGTACCTCAATTGGCATACAACTGCCACGCCCCGGTTTATAGCAAATTCCCAAGACTGTAATGCGAGCAGCTGGGTCAAATGAAGTCACGAGAGGGCGCTATGGCACGATTGGGTCCGTTATCGAGCTTTACAGTCTTTGACCAAGACTATTCCCGGTGTCGCTTCCAGTGCTCTTGCTTGCAGCAGAAGGAACCCGTTTCCATGGAACTAATGGCGCGTCGACGCGAAGGGTCCTGTGCATTGCTTCACATCGAGGGTAACACAACAACACGCGTTGGAGTATTCTACAACGACTCATTCAGCAAACACGTGACGAGGGGGGAGACGCCCGAAAATTTGTAGTAATAAAAAGTAAGTTAATACAGGGAAAAATTGCTTTAAAAGAAATTATGTTATCAGGAGAAACCTTGTACAAGGTCAACAGTATCATTAACTGTATCGATAGGTACCCTTAAAACCAATTAAATATTCAAATCTCACACGAAAATACGACAAAATTGCCTTAATGTTCTCGCATCTCTGCATTTTCAATTGGTTATCAGAGTGAGCTGGATTTCATACCTGTTACTCGCCTGGAGGAAGTTCTGCATGCAGCATTTGATGATGACATTCCGTCTATGTTTCCACATACTAAATCGGCTATACCAAGTAAATTATAAACGCATGAGCAGTTCGTGCGTGTGTCACATTGGCTTTGTTTTGAGAGTATTTTTTTCGTTTTCTTTGGTTTTGTTCTCTCAAAGACGTGTTCCCAAATGTAACGTTTCTTTTCCGTTTCTTTTTTTAATGTCCCTTTTAAATCGATAGTTGTAGAAAAAAGTAGTCGTAATGTTTTTTTTGTGCCACGCTGATGTACTTCGGTTAAACCGTAGAAGTAATTAATCCACCTAAATTACCTTCAAATGAACAGGGTTATTGTTGTTAATGCAATTATGCCTCCAAATTAATAGTATAATAAGAGACATCCTCTGTTTTTTTAATCTAATCACTGATAGATATTCGGTTTTGTATATTTGACAGTTCGATGCAAAAAACAAATGGACATAAATAAGCTTCTGCAAGTGAGATAATTAAAGCTTTATTTTTAGCTGTTCCGACATTTCCGATGTCGGAACAGGTTTAGTTTTCGTTCTGGTTTTTATTATAGGTTTTGCCGGCCAATTTCAGCAAAGAAGCATTCATTTTAACACGTGGTTCAATCAAGTTCGTTTTAAATTGAATGCTCGTCCACATGGGCATTCGAGATTAAAACTAAGTCGTTCAATTTCGTTATTGAAGCATTCTTTCCATGAAACCGGTCTTTCAAATTCATAACGTCCTATTGTGCATTCAAATTCGTCAAAGGCCTTAAACGGCGATCTGACAAGCAATTCAACTTCGTGAATAAGCATTCACTTTCCAAACATGTACAGTACATTCAAATTAAAATCTATACATGGCAAGATGCCTTGCACGTCAGGAAATCGAGAGCTAAGCAAAACAAAAAATACTGGAGAGAAAGTAAACAGGTACTAAATGAAATACATGTATGTATCAAGTGCTACAAACATAACTAGAAATTTAGTAAATCATGAATATTATCTGTCCAAATCTGAATGCGTTTTCACGAAAATTAACGTTCTTTTGATGAATTTGGCCGGAAAAACCTATATTATTCTTTATCGGCGTCCTTCCGTAGCTTAAGTGTAGTAAGTTTGTTTATTCCTAATCTTAGAATTCCTAGAAATCTTTTCTAATTAGGAGCTTCTTATCAGCTTATATGAGGTATCTTATAAAAGCTTATAAGCTGAAGTTTCTGAAAAGGGTGAGTTTGTAAAAATCCTTAATTAATTAGCCACTTGACAGTCATTTGAATATTTAATTAGCAAATTTTGTGACCAGCATATCTCGGGAACGATAAATGATGCGGAAAAGATTCTTTCTGTAAAAGCTATGTTAGATCCTGTAGATATGCATGCTGCTGTGAAATTACATGTGACGTCATCATGACGTCATTAAAAATGCTGACAGTGTCTGATTGTCATGAAACCTGGTAGATGCGATGTTTGTGCTACTCCAAGACTTAGTTGTTTTGTGATGACAGTTTGAACTTTTATGAAAAAACTTCAAGATACTTAAATAAAGTCGGAACAGCTCTGTGTTTGTCAAAACACTGACATGTCTAGTTGACCTTGTATCTGTTCAGAATAGTTTAGAGATCTGTGAAAAAAGCTGATCCAAAAATTGTGCGCTAAATGTACATACTTTATAAGATGAGAATCGCATAAATGATTTCCAACACTTATTCTTCTAAGTATTTTGTGTAATTTCCAACACTTATTCTTTTACGTATTTTCTGTAATTACCTAATTCGGAGACGTTAGTTAGACGAAACCTATAAAATGGCACCTCTCAAGTCTAAATTGAAAAAAAGCGTTGATGAATGGTGTTTTGTAATGTAATTCAAATGTGTACGAGTACTACACATTTTTCGTAATTTTTGATAACTTTATTAGCATATTAAAACTATTGGTTGTAAAAAAAAGGTGTCGATAATCATTGTTTCCCGGTGTATTTTGAACGCCAAATATCGAACAGAAACAGGAATAAGGAACAGCGAACAAAAACGGGACGAAAACCATGGAATCACAAAAGAGGTATTGGAACATCATGTATTAAACAGAAACAGTAAATTGTGCACAAACGCTCGAAGGCACAAATTGCTCGATGAAGACCGGGATCGCCAAATATCGAACAGAAACGGTAATAAGTGTATAGAAACAGCCAATGACGCTATATAAAGCCAGAAATGCAGAGTGAAGTCCAGGAAAACCAAATATCGAACAGAAAAGCAATAGAATCACAGATGAAGTCCAGGAAACAGCCAATGACGCCATTTAATGAAGAGCGGTATCGCAAAATATCGAACAGAAAAGCAATGGAATCACAGATGAAGTACTGGAACCCCAAATATCGAACAGAAAAGCAATGGAATCACAGATGAAGTACTTTAACACCATATATCAAACAGAAACAGTAATAAATGTAGAAACAGCCAATAACGCCATTTAAAGCCAGAAATGCACAGTAAAGTCCAGGAACAACAAATATATAATCACAGATGGAGTACTTTAACACCTGTCCAACAGCCAATAACGCCATTTAAAGCCACAAATGCTCGATGAAGACCGGGATCGCTAATATCCAACAGAAAAGCAATAGAATCACAGATGAAGTACTGGAACACCAAATATCGAACATAAACAGTTAATCAATGTACTGCATTGCAGAGTGAAGTCCAGAAACACGAAATATCGAAGAGAAAAGCCATCGAATCACAGATGAAGTACCGGAACGCCATATTATCGAACAGAAACCGTTATAAATGTAGAAACAGCCAATAACGTCATTTAAAGCCAGAAATGCACAGTAAAGTCCAGGAACACCAAATATCGAACAGAAAAGCAAGGAAATCACAGATGAAGTACCGGGACGCCATATATCGAACAGAAACCGTAATTAATGAAGAAACAGCTAATAACGCCATTTAAATCCACAAATGCTCAATGAAGAACGGGATCGCCGAATATCGAACAGAAAAAGCAATGGAATAACAGATGAAGTACTGGAACACCAAATATCGAACAGAAACAGTTATAAATGTAGAAACAGCCATTAACGCCATTTAAAGCCAGAAATGCACAGTGAAGTCCAGGAACATCAAATATCGAACAGAAAAGCAATATAATACATATAAAGTAGTACTTTAACACTATAAAGTCATTGAAAAACAGAATTGCACAGTGAAGTCCAGGAACACCAAATATCGAACAGAAAAGCAAAATAATCACAGATGAAGTACTTTAACACCAATAACGCCATTAAAAGCCAGAATTGCACAGTGAAGTCCACAAACACCATATATCGAACAGAAACAGTAATAAAGTGTCGAAACAGCCAATAACGCCATTTAAAGCCAGAAATGCACAGTGAAGTCCAGGAACAACAAATATCGAACACCACAGCAATATAATCACAGATGAAGTACTTTAACACTTGTAAAACAGCCAATAACGCCATTTAAAGCCACAAATACTCGATGAAGACCGGGATCGCTAAATATCGAACAGAAAAGCAATGGAATCACAGATGAAGTACTTAACACCATATATCAAACAGAAACAGTAATAAGTGTAGAAACAGACAATAACGCCATTTAAAGCCAGAAATGCACAGTGAAGTCCAGGAACACAAATGCTCGATGAAGACCGGGATCGCTTAATATCGAACAGAAAAGCAATGGAATCACAGATGAAGTACTTTAACACTTGTAAAACAGCCAATAACGCCATTTAAAGCCAGAATTGCACAGTGAAGTCCAGGAACACCAAATATCGAACAGAAAAGCACTGAAATCACAGATGAAGCACTTAACACCATATATCAAACAGAAACAGTAATAAGTGTAGAAACAGACAATAACGCCATTTAAAGCCAGAAATGCACAGTGAAGTCCAGGAACACCAAATATTTAACAGAAAAGCAATAGAATTGACAGATGAAGAATGGAACACCAAATATCGAACAGAAAGAGTAATAGGAGTAATAAGTGTAATAAAGTGTCGAAACAGCCAATAACGCCATTTAAAGCCAGAAATGCACAGTGAAGTCCAGGAACATCAAATATCGAACAGAAAAGCAATATAATACATATAAAGTAGTACTTTAACACTATAAAGTCATTGAAAAACAGAATTGCACAGTGAAGTCCAGGAACACCAAATATCGAACAGAAAAGCAAAATAATCACAGATGAAGTACTTTAACACCAATAACGCCATTAAAAGCCAGAATTGCACAGTGAAGTCCACAAACACCATATATCGAACAGAAACAGTAATAAAGTGTCGAAACAGCCAATAACGCCATTTAAAGCCAGAAATAAACAGTGAAGTCCAGGAACAACAAATATCGAACACCACAGCAATATAATCACAGATGAAGTACTTTAACACTTGTAAAACAGCCAATAACGCCATTTAAAGCCACAAATGCTCGATGAAGACCGGGATCGCTTAATATCGAACAGAAAAGCACTGAAATCACAGATGAAGCACTTAACACCATATATCAAACAGAAACAGTAATAAGTGTAGAAACAGACAATAACGCCATTTAAAGCCAGAAATGCACAGTGAAGTCCAGGAACACCAAATATTTAACAGAAAAGCAATAGAATTGACAGATGAAGAATGGAACACCAAATATCGAACAGAAAGAGTAATAGGAGTAATAAGTGTAATAAAGTGTCGAAACAGCCAATAACGCCATTTAAAGCCAGAAATGCACAGTGAAGTCCAGGAACAACAAATATCGAACAGAACAGCAATATAATCACAGATGAAGTACTTTAACACCTGTCCAACAGCCAATAACGCCATTTAAAGCCACAAATACTCGATGAAGACCGGGATCGCTAAATATCGAACAGAAAAGCAATGGAATCACAGATGAAGTACTTAACACCATATATCAAACAGAAACAGTAATAAGTGTAGAAACAGACAATAACGCCATTTAAAGCCAGAAATGCACAGTGAAGTCCAGGAACACAAATGCTCGATGAAGACCGGGATCGCTTAATATCGAACAGAAAAGCAATGGAATCACAGATGAAGTACTTTAACACTTGTAAAACAGCCAATAACGCCATTTAAAGCCAGAATTGCACAGTGAAGTCCAGGAACACCAAATATCGAACAGAAAAAGCACTGAAATCACAGATGAAGCACTTAACACCATATATCAAACAGAAACAGTAATAAGTGTAGAAACAGACAATAACGCCATTTAAAGCCAGAAATGCACAGTGAAGTCCAGGAACACCAAATATTTAACAGAAAAGCAATAGAATTGACAGATGAAGAATGGAACACCAAATATCGAACAGAAAGAGTAATAGGAGTAATAAGTGTAATAAAGTGTCGAAACAGCCAATAACGCCATTTAAAGCCAGAAATGCACAGTAAAGTCCAGGAACATCAAATATCGAACAGAAAAGCAATATAATACATATAAAGTAGTACTTTAACACTATAAAGTCATTGAAAAACAGAATTGCACAGTGAAGTCCAGGAACACCAAATATCGAACAGAAAAGCAAAATAATCACAGATGAAGTACTTTAACACCAATAACGCCATTAAAAGCCAGAATTGCACAGTGAAGTCCACAAACACCATATATCGAACAGAAACAGTAATAAAGTGTCGAAACAGCCAATAACGCCATTTAAAGCCAGAAATAAACAGTGAAGTCCAGGAACAACAAATATCGAACACCACAGCAATATAATCACAGATAAAGTACTTTAACACTTGTTAAACAGCCAATAACGCCATTTAAAGCCACAAATGCTCGATGAAGACCGGGATCGCTTAATATCGAACAGAAAAGCACTGAAATCACAGATGAAGCACTTAACACCATATATCAAACAGAAACAGTAATAAGTGTAGAAACAGACCAATAACGCCATTTAAAGCCAGAAATGCACAGTGAAGTCCAGGAACACCAAATATTTAACAGAAAAGCAATAGAATTGACAGATGAAGAATGGAACACCAAATATCGAACAGAAAGAGTAATAGGAGTAATAAGTGTAATAAAGTGTCGAAACAGCCAATAACGCCATTTAAAGCCAGAAATGCACAGTGAAGTCCAGGAACAACAAATATCGAACAGAACAGCAATATAATCACAGATGAAGTACTTTAACACCTGTCCAACAGCCAATAACGCCATTTAAAGCCACAAATGCTCGATGAAGACCGGGATCGCTAATATCCAACAGAAAAGCAATAGAATCACAGATGAAGTACTGGAACACCAAATATCGAACATAAACAGTTAATAATTGTAGAAACAGCCAATAACACCATTTAAAGCCAGAATAGCAGAGTGAAGTCCAGAAACACCAAATATCGAAGAGAAAAGCCATCGAATCACAGATGAAGTACCGGAACGCCATATATCGAACAGAAACCGTAATAAATGTAGAAACAGCCAATAACGCCATTTTAAGCCAGAAATGCACAGTGAAGTCCAGAAACATCAAATACCGAACAGAAAAGCAATATAATCACAGATGAAGTACTTAAACACTAATAACACCATTTAAAGCCAGAATTGCACAGTGAAGTCCAGGAACACCAAATATCGAAGAAAAAAGCGATGAAATCACAGATAAAGCACTTTAACGCCAAATATCGAACAGAACAGCTCAAAGCTCAAAGCTCAAAGCTCAAAGCTCAAAGCTCAAAGCTCAAAGCTCAAAGCTCACAGCTCACAGCTCAAAGCTCAAAGCTCAAAGCTCAAAGCTCAAAGCTCGGACATCAAAGCTCACAGCTCGGAACTCAAAGCTCAAAGCTCGGAACTCAAAGCTCAAAGCTCAAAGTTCAAAGCTCAAATCTCGAAGCTCAAAGCTCAAAGCTCAAAGCTCAAAGCTCAAAGCTCAAATCTCAAAGCTCAAAGCTCAAAGCTCAAAGCTCAAAGCTCGGAACTCAAAGCTCAAAGCTCAAAGCTCAAAGCTCAAAGCTCAAAGCTCATGGCTCAAAGCTCAAAGCTCAAAGCTCAGAATCGAACAGAAACAGTAATAAGTGTAGAAACAGCCAATAACGCCACTGAAAGCCAGAAATTGCACAGTGAAGTCCAGGAACACCAAATATCGAACAGAAAAGCAATAGAATTGGCAGATGAAGAATGGAACACCAAATATCGAACAGAAAGAGTAATAGGAGTAATAAGTGTAATAAAGTGTCGAAACAGCCTATAACGCCATTTAAAGCCAGAAATGCACAGTGAAGTCCAGGAACAACAAATATCGAACACAACAGCAATATAATCACAGATGAAGTACTTTAACACTTGTAAAACAGCCAATAACGCCATTTAAAGCCACAAATGCTCGATGAAGACCGGGATCGCTTAATATCGAACAGAAAAGCAATGGAATCACAGATGAAGTACTTTAACACTTGTAAAACAGCCAATAACGCCATTTAAAGCCACAAATACTCGATGAAGACCGGGATCGCTAAATATCGAACAAAAAAGCAATATAATCACAGATGAAGAACATTAACACCAATAACACCATTTAAAGCCAGAATTTTACAGTGAAGTCCAGGAACATCAAATATCGATCAGAAAAGCAATGGAATCACAGATGAAATACCGGGACGCCATATATCGAACAGAAACCGTAATTAATGAAGAAACAGCCAATAACGCCAAAGCTCAAAGCTCAAAGCTCAAAGCTCAAAGCTCAAAGCCCAAAGGTCAAAGCTCAAAGCTCAAAGCTCAAAGCTCAAAGCTCACACCTCAAAGCTCAAAGCTCAAAGCTCAAAGCTCAAAGCTCGGACATCAAAGCTCACAGCTCAAAGCAAAAAGCTAAAAGCTCACAGGTCAAAGCCAAAAGCTCAAAGCTCACAGCTCACAGGTCAAAGCTCAAAGCTCAAAGCTCAAAGCTCAAAGCTCAAAGCTCAAAGCTCAAAGCTCAAAGCTCAAAGCTCAAAGCTCAAAGCTCAAAGCTCAAAGCTCAAAGCTCAAAGCTCAAAGCTCAAAGCTCAAAGCTCAAAGCTCAAAGCTCAAAGCTCAAAGCTCAAAGCTCAAAGCTCAAAGCTCAAAGCTCAAAGCTCAAAGCTCAAAGCTCAAAGCTCAAAGCTCAAAGCTCAAAGCTCAAAGCTCAAAGCTCAAAGCTCAAAGCTCAAAGCTCAAAGCTCAAAGCTCAAAGCTCAAAGCTCAAAGCTCAAAGCTCAAAGCTCAAAGCTCAAAGCTCAAAGCTCAAAGCTCAAAGCTCAAAGCTCCAAGCTCGAAACTCAAAGCTCGGAACTCAAAGCTCAAAGCTCGGAACTCAAAGCTCAAAGCTCAAAGCTCAAATCTCGAAGCTCAAAGTTCGAAGCTCAAAGCTCAAAGCTCATATCTCAAAGCTCAAAGCTCAAAGCTCAAAGCTCACAGCTCAAAGCTCAAAGCTCGGACATCAAAGCTGAAAGCTCACAGGTCAAAGCTCAAAGCTCAAAGCTCACAGCTCACAGCTCGGACATCAAAGCTCACAGCTCAAAGCTCAAAGCACAAAAGCTCAAAGCTCACAACTCAAACCTCAAAGCTCACAGCTCAAAGCTCAAAGCACAAAGCTCGGACATCAAAGCTGAAAGCTCACGGCTGAAAGCTGAAAGCTGAAAGCTGAAAGCTGAAAGCCGAAAGCCGAAAGCTGAAAGCTGAAAGCTCAAAGCTGAAAGCCGAAAGCTCAAAGCTGAAAGCTCAAAGCTCAAAGCTCAAAGCCCAAAGCTCAAAGCTCAAAGCTCAAAGCCCAAAGCTCAAAGCTCAAAGCTCAAAGCCCAAAGCTCAAAGCTCAAAGCTCAAAGCCCAAAGCTCAAAGCTCAAAGCTCAAAGCCCAAAGCTCAAAGCTCAAAGCTCAAAGCCCAAAGCTCAAAGCTCAAAGCTCAAAGCCCAAAGCTCAAAGCTCAAAGCTCAAAGCCCAAAGCTCAAAGCTCAAAGCTCAAAGCCCAAAGCTCAAAGCTCAAAGCTCAAAGCCCAAAGCTCAAAGCTCAAAGCTCAAAGCCCAAAGCTCAAAGCTCAAAGCTCAAAGCCCAAAGCTCAAAGCTCAAAGCTCAAAGCCCAAAGCTCAAAGCTCAAAGCTCAAAGCCCAAAGCTCAAAGCTCAAAGCTCAAAGCCCAAAGCTCAAAGCTCAAAGCTCAAAGCCCAAAGCTCAAAGCTCAAAGCTCAAAGCCCAAAGCTCAAAGCTCAAAGCTCAAAGCCCAAAGCTCAAAGCTCAAAGCTCAAAGCCCAAAGCTCAAAGCTCAAAGCTCAAAGCCCAAAGCTCAAAGCTCAAAGCTCAAAGCCCAAAGCTCAAAGCTCAAAGCTCAAAGCTCAAAGCTCAAAGCTCAAAGCTCAAAGCTCAAAGCTCAAAGCTCAAAGCTCAAAGCTCAAAGCTCAAAGCTCGAAGCTCGAAGCTCAAAGCTCAAAGCTCAAAGCTCGAAGCTCAAAGCTCAAAGCTCAAAGCTCAAAGCTCAAAGCTCGAAGCTCAAAGCTCGAAGCTCAAAGCTCGAAGCTCCAAGCTCAAAGCTCGAAGCTCGAAGCTCAAAGCTCAAAGCTCAAAGCTCGAAGCTCAAAGCTCAAAGCTCAAAGCTCGAAGCTCAAAGCTCAAAGCTCAAAGCTCGAAGCTCAAAGCTCAAAGCTCGAAGCTCAAAGCTCGGACATCAAAGCTGAAAGCTCACAGGTCAAAGCTCAAAGCTCAAAGCTCACAGCTCACAGCTTACAACTCAAGGCTCGGACATCAAAGCTCACAGCTCAAAGCTCAAAGCACAAAAGCTCAAAGCTCACAACTCAAACCTCAAAGCTCACAGCTCAAAGCTTAAAGCACAAAGCTCGGACATCAAAGCTGAAAGCTCACGGCTGAAAGCTCACGGCTGAAAGCTGAAAGCTGAAAGCTGAAAGCTGAAAGCTGAAAGCTGAAAGCTGAAAGCTGAAAGCTGAAAGCTCAAAGCTCAAAGCTCAAAGCTCAAAGCTCAAAGCTCAAAGCCCAAAGCTCAAAGCCCAAAGCTCAAACCTCAAAGCTCAAAGCTCACAGGTCAAAGCTCAAAGCTCAAAGCTCAAAGCTCAAAGCTCAAAGCTCAAAGCTCAAAGCTCAAAGCTCAAAGCTCAAACTTCAAAGCTCAAAGCTCAAAGCTCAAAGCTCACACCTCACGGCTCAAAGCTGAAAGCTCAAAGGTCAAAGGTCAAAGGTCAAAGCATAAAAGCTCAAAGTTCAAAGCTCAAAGCTCAAAGCTCAAAGCTCAAAGCTCAAAGCTCAAAGCTCAAAGCTCAAAGCTCAAAGCTCACAACTCAAACCTCAAAGCTCACAGCTCAAAGCTCAAAGCACAAAGCTCGGACATCAAAGCTGAAAGCTCACGGCTGAAAGCTCACGGCTGAAAGCTCAAAGCTCAAAGCTCAAAGCTCAAAGCTCAAAGCTCAAAGCTCAAAGCTCAAAGCTCAAAGCTCAAAGCTCAAAGCTCAAAGCTCAAAGCTCAAAGCTCAAAGCTCAAAGCTCAAAGCTCAAAGCTCAAAGCTCAAAGCTCAAAGCTCAAAGCTCAAAGCTCAAAGCTCAAAGCTCAAAGCTCAAAGCTCAAAGCTCAAAGCTCAAATCTCGAAGCTCAAAGTTCGAAGCTCAAAGCTCAAAGCTCATATCTCAAAGCTCAAAGCTCAAAGCTCAAAGCTCACAGCTCAAAGCTCAAAGCTCGGACATCAAAGCTGAAAGCTCACAGGTCAAAGCTCAAAGCTCAAAGCTCACAGCTCACAGCTCGGACATCAAAGCTCACAGCTCAAAGCTCAAAGCACAAAAGCTCAAAGCTCACAACTCAAACCTCAAAGCTCACAGCTCAAAGCTCAAAGCACAAAGCTCGGACATCAAAGCTGAAAGCTCACGGCTGAAAGCTGAAAGCTGAAAGCTGAAAGCTGAAAGCCGAAAGCCGAAAGCTGAAAGCTGAAAGCCGAAAGCCGAAAGCTCAAAGCTCAAAGCTCAAAGCTCAAAGCCGAAAGCTCAAAGCTCAAAGCCCAAAGCTCAAAGCTCAAAGCTCAAAGCCCAAAGCTCAAAGCTCAAAGCTCAAAGCCCAAAGCTCAAAGCTCAAAGCTCAAAGCCCAAAGCTCAAAGCTCAAAGCTCAAAGCCCAAAGCTCAAAGCTCAAAGCTCAAAGCCCAAAGCTCAAAGCTCAAAGCTCAAAGCCCAAAGCTCAAAGCTCAAAGCTCAAAGCCCAAAGCTCAAAGCTCAAAGCTCAAAGCTCAAAGCTCAAAGCTCAAAGCTCAAAGCTCAAAGCTCAAAGCTCAAAGCTCAAAGCTCAAAGCTCAAAGCTCAAAGCTCAAAGCTCAAAGCTCAAAGCTCAAAGCTCAAAGCTCAAAGCTCAAAGCTCAAAGCTCAAAGCTCAAAGCTCAAAGCTCAAAGCTCAAAGCTCAAAGCTCAAAGCTCAAAGCTCAAAGCTCAAAGCTCAAAGCTCAAAGCTCAAAGCTCAAAGCTCAAAGCTCAAAGCTCAAAGCTCAAAGCTCAAAGCTCAAAGCTCAAAGCTCAAAGCTCAAAGCTCAAAGCTCAAAGCTCAAAGCTCAAAGCTCAAAGCTCAAAGCTCAAAGCTCAAAGCTCAAAGCTCAAAGCTCAAAGCTCAAAGCTCAAAGCTCAAAGCTCAAAGCTCAAAGCTCAAAGCTCAAAGCTCAAAGCTCAAAGCTCAAAGCTCAAAGCTCAAAGCTCAAAGCTCAAAGCTCAAAGCTCAAAGCTCAAAGCTCAAAGCTCAAAGCTCAAAGCTCAAAGCTCAAAGCTCAAAGCTCAAAGCTCAAAGCTCAAAGCTCAAAGCTCAAAGCTCAAAGCTCAAAGCTCAAAGCTCAAAGCTCAAAGCTCAAAGCTCAAAGCTCAAAGCTCAAAGCTCAAAGCTCAAAGCTCAAAGCTCAAAGCTCAAAGCTCAAAGCTCAAAGCTCAAAGCTCAAAGCTCAAAGCTCAAAGCTCAAAGCTCAAAGCTCAAAGCTCAAAGCTCAAAGCTCAAAGCTCAAAGCTCAAAGCTCAAAGCTCAAAGCTCAAAGCTCAAAGCTCAAAGCTCAAAGCTCAAAGCTCAAAGCTCAAAGCTCAAAGCTCAAAGCTCAAAGCTCAAAGCTCAAAGCTCAAAGCTCAAAGCTCAAAGCTCAAAGCTCAAAGCTCAAAGCTCAAAGCTCAAAGCTCAAAGCTCAAAGCTCAAAGCTCAAAGCTCAAAGCTCAAAGCTCAAAGCTCAAAGCTCAAAGCTCAAAGCTCAAAGCTCAAAGCTCAAAGCTCAAAGCTCAAAGCTCAAAGCTCAAAGCTCAAAGCTCAAAGCTCAAAGCTCAAAGCTCAAAGCTCAAAGCTCAAAGCTCACAGCTCACAGCTCACAGCTCAAAGCTCAAAGCTCACAGCTCAAAGCTCAAAGCTCGGACATCAAAGCTGAAAGCTCACAGGTCAAAGCTCAAAGCTCAAAGCTCACAGCTCACAGCTCGGACATCAAAGCTCACAGCTCAAAGCTCAAAGCACAAAAGCTCAAAGCTCACAACTCAAACCTCAAAGCTCACAGCTCAAAGCTCAAAGCACAAAGCTCGGACATCAAAGCTGAAAGCTCACGGCTGAAAGCTGAAAGCTGAAAGCTGAAAGCTGAAAGCCGAAAGCCGAAAGCTGAAAGCTGAAAGCTCAAAGCTGAAAGCCGAAAGCTCAAAGCTGAAAGCTCAAAGCTCAAAGCTCAAAGCTCAAAGCTCGAAGCTCAAAGCTCAAAGCTCAAAGCTCAAAGCTCGAAGCTCAAAGCTCAAAGCTCAAAGCTCGAAGCTCAAAGCTCAAAGCTCGAAGCTCGAAGCTCAAAGCTCAAAGCTCGAAGCTCAAAGCTCGGACATCAAAGCTGAAAGCTCACAGGTCAAAGCTCAAAGCTCAAAGCTCACAGCTCACAGCTTACAACTCAAGGCTCGGACATCAAAGCTCACAGCTCAAAGCTCAAAGCACAAAAGCTCAAAGCTCACAACTCAAACCTCAAAGCTCACAGCTCAAAGCTTAAAGCACAAAGCTCGGACATCAAAGCTGAAAGCTCACGGCTGAAAGCTCACGGCTGAAAGCTGAAAGCTGAAAGCTGAAAGCTGAAAGCTGAAAGCTGAAAGCTGAAAGCTCAAAGCTCAAAGCTCAAAGCTCAAAGCTCAAAGCTCAAAGCCCAAAGCTCAAAGCCCAAAGCTCAAACCTCAAAGCTCAAAGCTCACAGGTCAAAGCTCAAAGCTCAAAGCTCAAAGCTCAAAGCTCAAAGCTCAAAGCTCAAAGCTCAAAGCTCAAAGCTCAAAGCTCAAAGCTCAAAGCTCAAAGCTCAAAGCTCAAAGCTCAAAGCTCAAAGCTCAAAGCTCAAAGCTCAAAGCTCAAAGCTCAAAGCTCAAAGCTCAAAGCTCAAAGCTCAAAGCTCAAAGCTCAAAGCTCAAAGCTCAAAGCTCAAAGCTCAAATCTCGAAGCTCAAAGTTCGAAGCTCAAAGCTCAAAGCTCATATCTCAAAGCTCAAAGCTCAAAGCTCAAAGCTCACAGCTCAAAGCTCAAAGCTCGGACATCAAAGCTGAAAGCTCACAGGTCAAAGCTCAAAGCTCAAAGCTCACAGCTCACAGCTCGGACATCAAAGCTCACAGCTCAAAGCTCAAAGCACAAAAGCTCAAAGCTCACAACTCAAACCTCAAAGCTCACAGCTCAAAGCTCAAAGCACAAAGCTCGGACATCAAAGCTGAAAGCTCACGGCTGAAAGCTGAAAGCTGAAAGCTGAAAGCTGAAAGCCGAAAGCCGAAAGCTGAAAGCTGAAAGCCGAAAGCCGAAAGCTCAAAGCTGAAAGCTCAAAGCTCAAAGCCGAAAGCTCAAAGCTCAAAGCTCAAAGCTCAAAGCTCAAAGCTCAAAGCTCAAAGCTCAAAGCTCAAAGCTCAAAGCTCAAAGCTCAAAGCTCAAAGCTCAAAGCTCAAAGCTCAAAGCTCAAAGCTCAAAGCTCAAAGCTCAAAGCTCAAAGCTCAAAGCTCAAAGCTCAAAGCTCAAAGCTCAAAGCTCAAAGCTCAAAGCTCAAAGCTCAAAGCTCAAAGCTCAAAGCTCAAAGCTCAAAGCTCAAAGCTCAAAGCTCAAAGCTCAAAGCTCAAAGCTCAAAGCTCAAAGCTCAAAGCTCAAAGCTCAAAGCTCAAAGCTCAAAGCTCAAAGCTCAAAGCTCAAAGCTCAAAGCTCAAAGCTCAAAGCTCAAAGCTCAAAGCTCAAAGCTCAAAGCTCAAAGCTCAAAGCTCAAAGCTCAAAGCTCAAAGCTCAAAGCTCAAAGCTCAAAGCTCAAAGCTCAAAGCTCAAAGCTCAAAGCTCAAAGCTCAAAGCTCAAAGCTCAAAGCTCAAAGCTCAAAGCTCAAAGCTCAAAGCTCAAAGCTCAAAGCTCAAAGCTCAAAGCTCAAAGCTCAAAGCTCAAAGCTCAAAGCTCAAAGCTCAAAGCTCAAAGCTCAAAGCTCAAAGCTCAAAGCTCAAAGCTCAAAGCTCAAAGCTCAAAGCTCAAAGCTCAAAGCTCAAAGCTCAAAGCTCAAAGCTCAAAGCTCAAAGCTCAAAGCTCAAAGCTCAAAGCTCAAAGCTCAAAGCTCAAAGCTCAAAGCTCAAAGCTCAAAGCTCAAAGCTCAAAGCTCAAAGCTCAAAGCTCAAAGCTCAAAGCTCAAAGCTCAAAGCTCAAAGCTCAAAGCTCAAAGCTCAAAGCTCAAAGCTCAAAGCTCAAAGCTCAAAGCTCAAAGCTCAAAGCTCAAAGCTCAAAGCTCAAAGCTCAAAGCTCAAAGCTCAAAGCTCAAAGCTCAAAGCTCAAAGCTCAAAGCTCAAAGCTCAAAGCTCAAAGCTCAAAGCTCAAAGCTCAAAGCTCAAAGCTCAAAGCTCAAAGCTCAAAGCTCAAAGCTCAAAGCTCAAAGCTCAAAGCTCAAAGCTCAAAGCTCAAAGCTCAAAGCTCAAAGCTCAAAGCTCAAAGCTCAAAGCTCAAAGCTCAAAGCTCAAAGCTCAAAGCTCAAAGCTCAAAGCTCAAAGCTCAAAGCTCAAAGCTCAAAGCTCAAAGCACAAAAGCTCAAAGCTCACAACTCAAACCTCAAAGCTCACAGCTCAAAGCTCAAAGCACAAAGCTCGGACATCAAAGCTGAAAGCTCACGGCTGAAAGCTGAAAGCTGAAAGCTGAAAGCTGAAAGCCGAAAGCCGAAAGCTGAAAGCTGAAAGCCGAAAGCCGAAAGCTGAAAGCTGAAAGCTCAAAGCTCAAAGCCGAAAGCTCAAAGCTCAAAGCTCAAAGCTCAAAGCTCAAAGCCCAAAGCTCAAAGCTCAAAGCTCAAAGCCCAAAGCTCAAAGCTCAAAGCTCAAAGCCCAAAGCTCAAAGCTCAAAGCTCAAAGCTCAAAGCTCAAAGCTCAAAGCTCAAAGCTCAAAGCTCAAAGCTCAAAGCTCAAAGCTCAAAGCTCAAAGCTCAAAGCTCAAAGCTCAAAGCTCAAAGCTCAAAGCTCAAAGCTCAAAGCTCAAAGCTCAAAGCTCAAAGCTCAAAGCTCAAAGCTCAAAGCTCAAAGCTCAAACTCAAAGCTCAAAGCTCAAAGCTCAAAGCTCAAAGCTCAAAGCTCAAAGCTCAAAGCTCAAAGCTCAAAGCTCAAAGCTCAAAGCTCAAAGCTCAAAGCTCAAAGCTCAAAGCTCAAAGCTCAAAGCACAAAAGCTCAAAGCTCACAACTCAAACCTCAAAGCTCACAGCTCAAAGCTCAAAGCACAAAGCTCGGACATCAAAGCTGAAAGCTCACGGCTGAAAGCTGAAAGCTGAAAGCTGAAAGCTGAAAGCCGAAAGCCGAAAGCTGAAAGCTGAAAGCTCAAAGCTGAAAGCCGAAAGCTCAAAGCTGAAAGCTCAAAGCTCAAAGCTCAAAGCTCAAAGCTCAAAGCTCGAAGCTCAAAGCTCAAAGCTCAAAGCTCAAAGCTCGAAGCTCAAAGCTCAAAGCTCAAAGCTCGAAGCTCCAAGCTCAAAGCTCGAAGCTCGAAGCTCAAAGCTCAAAGCTCAAAGCTCGAAGCTCAAAGCTCAAAGCTCAAAGCTCGAAGCTCAAAGCTCAAAGCTCAAAGCTCGAAGCTCAAAGCTCAAAGCTCGAAGCTCAAAGCTCGGACATCAAAGCTGAAAGCTCACAGGTCAAAGCTCAAAGCTCAAAGCTCACAGCTCACAGCTTACAACTCAAGGCTCGGACATCAAAGCTCACAGCTCAAAGCTCAAAGCACAAAAGCTCAAAGCTCACAACTCAAACCTCAAAGCTCACAGCTCAAAGCTTAAAGCACAAAGCTCGGACATCAAAGCTGAAAGCTCACGGCTGAAAGCTCACGGCTGAAAGCTGAAAGCTGAAAGCTGAAAGCTGAAAGCTGAAAGCTGAAAGCTGAAAGCTCAAAGCTCAAAGCTCAAAGCTCAAAGCTCAAAGCTCAAAGCCCAAAGCTCAAAGCCCAAAGCTCAAACCTCAAAGCTCAAAGCTCACAGGTCAAAGCTCAAAGCTCAAAGCTCAAAGCTCAAAGCTCAAAGCTCAAAGCTCAAAGCTCAAAGCTCAAAGCTCAAAGCTCAAAGCTCAAAGCTCAAAGCTCAAAGCTCAAAGCTCAAAGCTCAAAGCTCAAAGCTCAAAGCTCAAAGCTCAAAGCTCAAAGCTCAAAGCTCAAAGCTCAAAGCTCAAAGCTCAAAGCTCAAAGCTCAAAGCTCAAAGCTCAAAGCTCAAATCTCGAAGCTCAAAGTTCGAAGCTCAAAGCTCAAAGCTCATATCTCAAAGCTCAAAGCTCAAAGCTCAAAGCTCACAGCTCAAAGCTCAAAGCTCGGACATCAAAGCTGAAAGCTCACAGGTCAAAGCTCAAAGCTCAAAGCTCACAGCTCACAGCTCGGACATCAAAGCTCACAGCTCAAAGCTCAAAGCACAAAAGCTCAAAGCTCACAACTCAAACCTCAAAGCTCACAGCTCAAAGCTCAAAGCACAAAGCTCGGACATCAAAGCTGAAAGCTCACGGCTGAAAGCTGAAAGCTGAAAGCTGAAAGCTGAAAGCTGAAAGCTGAAAGCTGAAAGCTGAAAGCTGAAAGCTGAAAGCTGAAAGCTGAAAGCTGAAAGCTCAAAGCTGAAAGCTCAAAGCTCAAAGCCCAAAGCTCAAAGCCCAAAGCTCAAACCTCAAAGCTCAAAGCTCACAGGTCAAAGCTCAAAGCTCAAAGCTCAAAGCTCAAAGCTCAAAGCTCAAAGCTCAAAGCTCAAAGCTCAAAGCTCAACCTTCAAAGCTCAAAGCTCAAAGCTCAAAGCTCACACCTCACGGCTCAAAGCTGAAAGCTCAAAGGTCAAAGGTCAAAGGTCAAAGCATAAAAGCTCAAAGCTCAAAGCTCAAAGCTCAAAGCTCAAAGCTCAAAGCTCAAAGCTCAAAGCTCAAAGCTCAAACTTCAAAGCTCAAAGCTCAAAGCTCAAAGCTCACACCTCACGGCTCAAAGCTCAAAGCTCAAAGGTCAAAGGTCAAAGCATAAAAGCTCAAAGCTCAAAGCTCAAAGCTCAAAGCTCAAAGCTCAAAGCTCAAAGCTCAAAGCTCAAAGCTCAAAGCTCAAAGCTCAAAGCTCAAAGCTCAAAGCTCAAAGCTCAAAGCTCAAAGCTCAAAGCTCAAAGCTCAAAGCTCAAAGCTCAAAGCTCAAAGCTCAAAGCTCAAAGCTCAAAGCTCAAAGCTCAAAGCTCAAAGCTCAAAGCTCAAAGCTCAAAGCTCAAAGCTCAAAGCTCAAAGCTCAAAGCTCAAAGCTCAAAGCTCAAAGCTCAAAGCTCAAAGCTCAAAGCTCAAAGCTCAAAGCTCAAAGCTCAAAGCTCAAAGCTCAAAGCTCAAAGCTCAAAGCTCAAAGCTCAAAGCTCAAAGCTCAAAGCTCAAAGCTCAAAGCTCAAAGCTCAAAGCTCAAAGCTCAAAGCTCAAAGCTCAAAGCTCAAAGCTCAAAGCTCAAAGCTCAAAGCTCAAAGCTCAAAGCTCAAAGCTCAAAGCTCAAAGCTCAAAGCTCAAAGCTCAAAGCTCAAAGCTCAAAGCTCAAAGCTCAAAGCTCAAAGCTCAAAGCTCAAAGCTCAAAGCTCAAAGCTCAAAGCTCAAAGCTCAAAGCTCAAAGCTCAAAGCTCAAAGCTCAAAGCTCAAAGCTCAAAGCTCAAAGCTCAAAGCTCAAAGCTCAAAGCTCAAAGCTCAAAGCTCAAAGCTCAAAGCTCAAAGCTCAAAGCTCAAAGCTCAAAGCTCAAAGCTCAAAGCTCAAAGCTCAAAGCTCAAAGCTCAAAGCTCAAAGCTCAAAGCTCAAAGCTCAAAGCTCAAAGCTCAAAGCTCAAAGCTCAAAGCTCAAAGCTCAAAGCTCAAAGCTCAAAGCTCAAAGCTCAAAGCTCAAAGCTCAAAGCTCAAAGCTCAAAGCTCAAAGCTCAAAGCTCAAAGCTCAAAGCTCAAAGCTCAAAGCTCAAAGCTCAAAGCTCAAAGCTCAAAGCTCAAAGCTCAAAGCTCAAAGCTCAAAGCTCAAAGCTCAAAGCTCAAAGCTCAAAGCTCAAAGCTCAAAGCTCAAAGCTCAAAGCTCAAAGCTCAAAGCTCAAAGCTCAAAGCTCAAAGCTCAAAGCTCAAAGCTCAAAGCTCAAAGCTCAAAGCTCAAAGCTCAAAGCTCAAAGCTCAAAGCTCAAAGCTCAAAGCTCAAAGCTCAAAGCTCAAAGCTCAAAGCTCAAAGCTCAAAGCTCAAAGCTCAAAGCTCAAAGCTCAAAGCTCAAAGCTCAAAGCTCAAAGCTCAAAGCTCAAAGCTCAAAGCTCAAAGCTCAAAGCTCAAAGCTCAAAGCTCAAAGCTCAAAGCTCAAAGCTCAAAGCTCAAAGCTCAAAGCTCAAAGCTCAAAGCTCAAAGCTCAAAGCTCAAAGCTCAAAGCTCAAAGCTCAAAGCTCAAAGCTCAAAGCTCAAAGCTCAAAGCTCAAAGCTCAAAGCTCAAAGCTCAAAGCTCAAAGCTCAAAGCTCAAAGCTCAAAGCTCAAAGCTCAAAGCTCAAAGCTCAAAGCTCAAAGCCCAAAGCCCAAAGCCCAAAGCCCAAAGCCCAAAGCCCAAAGCCCAAAGCCCAAAGCCCAAAGCCCAAAGCCCAAAGCCCAAAGCCCAAAGCCCAAAGCCCAAAGCCCAAAGCCCAAAGCCCAAAGCCCAAAGCCCAAAGCCCAAAGCCCAAAGCCCAAAGCTCAAAGCTCAAAGCTCAAAGCTCAAAGCTCAAAGCTCAAAGCCCAAAGCTCAAAGCTCAAAGCTCAAAGCTCAAAGCTCAAAGCTCAAAGCTCAAAGCTCAAAGCCCAAAGGTCAAAGCTCAAATCTCAAAGCTCAAAGCTCAAAGCTCACACCTCAAAGCTCAAAGCTCAAAGCTCAAAGCTCAAAGCTCGGACATCAAAGCTCACAGCTCAAAGCAAAAAGCTAAAAGCTCACAGGTCAAAGCCAAAAGCTCAAAGCTCACAGCTCACAGGTCAAAGCTCAAAGCTCAAAGCTCAAAGCTCAAAGCTCAAAGCTCAAAGCTCAAAGCTCAAAGCTCAAAGCTCAAAGCTCAAAGCTCAAAGCTCAAAGCTCAAAGCTCAAAGCTCAAAGCTCAAAGCTCAAAGCTCAAAGCTCAAAGCTCAAAGCTCAAAGCTCAAAGCTCCAAGCTCGAAACTCAAAGCTCGGAACTCAAAGCTCAAAGCTCGGAACTCAAAGCTCAAAGCTCAAAGCTCAAATCTCGAAGCTCAAAGTTCGAAGCTCAAATCTCAAAGCTCATATCTCAAAGCTCAAAGCTCAAAGCTCAAAGCTCAAAGCTCAAAGCTCAAAGCTCAAAGCTCAAAGCTCAAAGCTCAAAGCTCAAAGCTCAAAGCTCAAAGCTCAAAGCTCAAAGCTCAAAGCTCAAAGCTCAAAGCTCAAAGCTCAAAGCTCAAAGCTCAAAGCTCAAAGCTCAAAGCTCAAAGCTCAAAGCTCAAAGCTCAAAGCTCAAAGCTCAAAGCTCAAAGCTCAAAGCTCAAAGCTCAAAGCTCAAAGCTCAAAGCTCAAAGCTCAAAGCTCAAAGCTCAAAGCTCAAAGCTCAAAGCTCAAAGCTCAAAGCTCAAAGCTCAAAGCTCAAAGCTCAAAGCTCAAAGCTCAAAGCTCAAAGCTCAAAGCTCAAAGCTCAAAGCTCAAAGCTCAAAGCTCAAAGCTCAAAGCTCAAAGCTCAAAGCTCAAAGCTCAAAGCTCAAAGCTCAAAGCTCAAAGCTCAAAGCTCAAAGCTCAAAGCTCAAAGCTCAAAGCTCAAAGCTCAAAGCTCAAAGCTCAAAGCTCAAAGCTCACAGCTCACAGCTCACAGCTCAAAGCTCAAAGCTCACAGCTCAAAGCTCAAAGCTCGGACATCAAAGCTGAAAGCTCACAGGTCAAAGCTCAAAGCTCAAAGCTCACAGCTCACAGCTCGGACATCAAAGCTCACAGCTCAAAGCTCAAAGCACAAAAGCTCAAAGCTCACAACTCAAACCTCAAAGCTCACAGCTCAAAGCTCAAAGCACAAAGCTCGGACATCAAAGCTGAAAGCTCACGGCTGAAAGCTGAAAGCTGAAAGCTGAAAGCTGAAAGCCGAAAGCCGAAAGCTGAAAGCTGAAAGCTCAAAGCTGAAAGCCGAAAGCTCAAAGCTGAAAGCTCAAAGCTCAAAGCTCAAAGCTCAAAGCTCGAAGCTCAAAGCTCAAAGCTCAAAGCTCAAAGCTCGAAGCTCAAAGCTCAAAGCTCAAAGCTCGAAGCTCAAAGCTCAAAGCTCGAAGCTCGAAGCTCAAAGCTCAAAGCTCGAAGCTCAAAGCTCGGACATCAAAGCTGAAAGCTCACAGGTCAAAGCTCAAAGCTCAAAGCTCACAGCTCACAGCTTACAACTCAAGGCTCGGACATCAAAGCTCACAGCTCAAAGCTCAAAGCACAAAAGCTCAAAGCTCACAACTCAAACCTCAAAGCTCACAGCTCAAAGCTTAAAGCACAAAGCTCGGACATCAAAGCTGAAAGCTCACGGCTGAAAGCTCACGGCTGAAAGCTGAAAGCTGAAAGCTGAAAGCTGAAAGCTGAAAGCTGAAAGCTGAAAGCTCAAAGCTCAAAGCTCAAAGCTCAAAGCTCAAAGCTCAAAGCCCAAAGCTCAAAGCCCAAAGCTCAAACCTCAAAGCTCAAAGCTCACAGGTCAAAGCTCAAAGCTCAAAGCTCAAAGCTCAAAGCTCAAAGCTCAAAGCTCAAAGCTCAAAGCTCAAAGCTCAAAGCTCAAAGCTCAAAGCTCAAAGCTCAAAGCTCAAAGCTCAAAGCTCAAAGCTCAAAGCTCAAAGCTCAAAGCTCAAAGCTCAAAGCTCAAAGCTCAAAGCTCAAAGCTCAAAGCTCAAAGCTCAAAGCTCAAAGCTCAAAGCTCAAAGCTCAAATCTCGAAGCTCAAAGTTCGAAGCTCAAAGCTCAAAGCTCATATCTCAAAGCTCAAAGCTCAAAGCTCAAAGCTCACAGCTCAAAGCTCAAAGCTCGGACATCAAAGCTGAAAGCTCACAGGTCAAAGCTCAAAGCTCAAAGCTCACAGCTCACAGCTCGGACATCAAAGCTCACAGCTCAAAGCTCAAAGCACAAAAGCTCAAAGCTCACAACTCAAACCTCAAAGCTCACAGCTCAAAGCTCAAAGCACAAAGCTCGGACATCAAAGCTGAAAGCTCACGGCTGAAAGCTGAAAGCTGAAAGCTGAAAGCTGAAAGCCGAAAGCCGAAAGCTGAAAGCTGAAAGCCGAAAGCCGAAAGCTCAAAGCTGAAAGCTCAAAGCTCAAAGCCGAAAGCTCAAAGCTCAAAGCTCAAAGCTCAAAGCTCAAAGCCCAAAGCTCAAAGCTCAAAGCTCAAAGCCCAAAGCTCAAAGCTCAAAGCTCAAAGCCCAAAGCCCAAAGCTCAAAGCTCAAAGCTCAAAGCTCAAAGCTCAAAGCTCAAAGCTCAAAGCTCAAAGCTCAAAGCTCAAAGCTCAAAGCTCAAAGCTCAAAGCTCAAAGCTCAAAGCTCAAAGCTCAAAGCTCAAAGCTCAAAGCTCAAAGCTCAAAGCTCAAAGCTCAAAGCTCAAAGCTCAAAGCTCAAAGCTCAAAGCTCAAAGCTCAAAGCTCAAAGCTCAAAGCTCAAAGCTCAAAGCTCAAAGCTCAAAGCTCAAAGCTCAAAGCTCAAAGCTCAAAGCTCAAAGCTCAAAGCTCAAAGCTCAAAGCTCAAAGCTCAAAGCTCAAAGCTCAAAGCTCAAAGCTCAAAGCTCAAAGCTCAAAGCTCAAAGCTCAAAGCTCAAAGCTCAAAGCTCAAAGCTCAAAGCTCAAAGCTCAAAGCTCAAAGCTCAAAGCTCAAAGCTCAAAGCTCAAAGCTCAAAGCTCAAAGCTCAAAGCTCAAAGCTCAAAGCTCAAAGCTCAAAGCTCAAAGCTCAAAGCTCAAAGCTCAAAGCTCAAAGCTCAAAGCTCAAAGCTCAAAGCTCAAAGCTCAAAGCTCAAAGCTCAAAGCTCAAAGCTCAAAGCTCAAAGCTCAAAGCTCAAAGCTCAAAGCTCAAAGCTCAAAGCTCAAAGCTCAAAGCTCAAAGCTCAAAGCTCAAAGCTCAAAGCTCAAAGCTCAAAGCTCAAAGCTCAAAGCTCAAAGCTCAAAGCTCAAAGCTCAAAGCTCAAAGCTCAAAGCTCAAAGCTCAAAGCTCAAAGCTCAAAGCTCAAAGCTCAAAGCTCAAAGCTCAAAGCTCAAAGCTCAAAGCTCAAAGCTCAAAGCTCAAAGCTCAAAGCTCAAAGCTCAAAGCTCAAAGCTCAAAGCTCAAAGCTCAAAGCTCAAAGCTCAAAGCTCAAAGCTCAAAGCTCAAAGCTCAAAGCTCAAAGCTCAAAGCTCAAAGCTCAAAGCTCAAAGCTCAAAGCTCAAAGCTCAAAGCTCAAAGCTCAAAGCTCAAAGCTCAAAGCTCAAAGCTCAAAGCTCAAAGCTCAAAGCTCAAAGCTCAAAGCTCAAAGCTCAAAGCTCAAAGCTCAAAGCTCAAAGCTCAAAGCTCAAAGCTCAAAGCTCAAAGCTCAAAGCTCAAAGCTCAAAGCTCAAAGCTCAAAGCTCAAAGCTCAAAGCTCAAAGCTCAAAGCTCAAAGCTCAAAGCTCAAAGCTCAAAGCTCAAAGCTCAAAGCTCAAAGCTCAAAGCTCAAAGCTCAAAGCTCAAAGCTCAAAGCTCAAAGCTCAAAGCTCAAAGCTCAAAGCTCAAAGCTCAAAGCTCAAAGCTCAAAGCTCAAAGCTCAAAGCTCAAAGCTCAAAGCTCAAAGCTCAAAGCTCAAAGCTCAAAGCTCAAAGCTCAAAGCTCAAAGCTCAAAGCTCAAAGCTCAAAGCTCAAAGCTCAAAGCTCAAAGCTCAAAGCTCAAAGCTCAAAGCTCAAAGCTCAAAGCTCAAAGCTCAAAGCTCAAAGCTCAAAGCTCAAAGCTCAAAGCTCAAAGCTCAAAGCTCAAAGCTCAAAGCTCAAAGCTCAAAGCTCAAAGCTCAAAGCTCAAAGCTCAAAGCTCAAAGCTCAAAGCTCAAAGCTCAAAGCTCAAAGCTCAAAGCTCAAAGCTCAAAGCTCAAAGCTCAAAGCTCAAAGCTCAAAGCTCAAAGCTCAAAGCTCAAAGCTCAAAGCACAAAAGCTCAAAGCTCACAACTCAAACCTCAAAGCTCACAGCTCAAAGCTCAAAGCACAAAGCTCGGACATCAAAGCTGAAAGCTCACGGCTGAAAGCTGAAAGCTGAAAGCTGAAAGCTGAAAGCCGAAAGCCGAAAGCTGAAAGCTGAAAGCCGAAAGCCGAAAGCTGAAAGCTGAAAGCTCAAAGCTCAAAGCCGAAAGCTCAAAGCTCAAAGCTCAAAGCTCAAAGCTCAAAGCCCAAAGCTCAAAGCTCAAAGCTCAAAGCCCAAAGCTCAAAGCTCAAAGCTCAAAGCCCAAAGCTCAAAGCTCAAAGCTCAAAGCTCAAAGCTCAAAGCTCAAAGCTCAAAGCTCAAAGCTCAAAGCTCAAAGCTCAAAGCTCAAAGCTCAAAGCTCAAAGCTCAAAGCTCAAAGCTCAAAGCTCAAAGCTCAAAGCTCAAAGCTCAAAGCTCAAAGCTCAAAGCTCAAAGCTCAAAGCTCAAAGCTCAAAGCTCAAAGCTCAAACTCAAAGCTCAAAGCTCAAAGCTCAAAGCTCAAAGCTCAAAGCTCAAAGCTCAAAGCTCAAAGCTCAAAGCTCAAAGCTCAAAGCTCAAAGCTCAAAGCTCAAAGCTCAAAGCTCAAAGCTCAAAGCTCAAAGCACAAAAGCTCAAAGCTCACAACTCAAACCTCAAAGCTCACAGCTCAAAGCTCAAAGCACAAAGCTCGGACATCAAAGCTGAAAGCTCACGGCTGAAAGCTGAAAGCTGAAAGCTGAAAGCTGAAAGCCGAAAGCCGAAAGCTGAAAGCTGAAAGCTCAAAGCTGAAAGCCGAAAGCTCAAAGCTGAAAGCTCAAAGCTCAAAGCTCAAAGCTCAAAGCTCAAAGCTCGAAGCTCAAAGCTCAAAGCTCAAAGCTCAAAGCTCGAAGCTCAAAGCTCAAAGCTCAAAGCTCGAAGCTCCAAGCTCAAAGCTCGAAGCTCGAAGCTCAAAGCTCAAAGCTCAAAGCTCGAAGCTCAAAGCTCAAAGCTCAAAGCTCGAAGCTCAAAGCTCAAAGCTCAAAGCTCGAAGCTCAAAGCTCAAAGCTCGAAGCTCAAAGCTCGGACATCAAAGCTGAAAGCTCACAGGTCAAAGCTCAAAGCTCAAAGCTCACAGCTCACAGCTTACAACTCAAGGCTCGGACATCAAAGCTCACAGCTCAAAGCTCAAAGCACAAAAGCTCAAAGCTCACAACTCAAACCTCAAAGCTCACAGCTCAAAGCTTAAAGCACAAAGCTCGGACATCAAAGCTGAAAGCTCACGGCTGAAAGCTCACGGCTGAAAGCTGAAAGCTGAAAGCTGAAAGCTGAAAGCTGAAAGCTGAAAGCTGAAAGCTCAAAGCTCAAAGCTCAAAGCTCAAAGCTCAAAGCTCAAAGCCCAAAGCTCAAAGCCCAAAGCTCAAACCTCAAAGCTCAAAGCTCACAGGTCAAAGCTCAAAGCTCAAAGCTCAAAGCTCAAAGCTCAAAGCTCAAAGCTCAAAGCTCAAAGCTCAAAGCTCAAAGCTCAAAGCTCAAAGCTCAAAGCTCAAAGCTCAAAGCTCAAAGCTCAAAGCTCAAAGCTCAAAGCTCAAAGCTCAAAGCTCAAAGCTCAAAGCTCAAAGCTCAAAGCTCAAAGCTCAAAGCTCAAAGCTCAAAGCTCAAAGCTCAAAGCTCAAATCTCGAAGCTCAAAGTTCGAAGCTCAAAGCTCAAAGCTCATATCTCAAAGCTCAAAGCTCAAAGCTCAAAGCTCACAGCTCAAAGCTCAAAGCTCGGACATCAAAGCTGAAAGCTCACAGGTCAAAGCTCAAAGCTCAAAGCTCACAGCTCACAGCTCGGACATCAAAGCTCACAGCTCAAAGCTCAAAGCACAAAAGCTCAAAGCTCACAACTCAAACCTCAAAGCTCACAGCTCAAAGCTCAAAGCACAAAGCTCGGACATCAAAGCTGAAAGCTCACGGCTGAAAGCTGAAAGCTGAAAGCTGAAAGCTGAAAGCTGAAAGCTGAAAGCTGAAAGCTGAAAGCTGAAAGCTGAAAGCTGAAAGCTGAAAGCTGAAAGCTCAAAGCTGAAAGCTCAAAGCTCAAAGCCCAAAGCTCAAAGCCCAAAGCTCAAACCTCAAAGCTCAAAGCTCACAGGTCAAAGCTCAAAGCTCAAAGCTCAAAGCTCAAAGCTCAAAGCTCAAAGCTCAAAGCTCAAAGCTCAAAGCTCAACCTTCAAAGCTCAAAGCTCAAAGCTCAAAGCTCACACCTCACGGCTCAAAGCTGAAAGCTCAAAGGTCAAAGGTCAAAGGTCAAAGCATAAAAGCTCAAAGCTCAAAGCTCAAAGCTCAAAGCTCAAAGCTCAAAGCTCAAAGCTCAAAGCTCAAAGCTCAAACTTCAAAGCTCAAAGCTCAAAGCTCAAAGCTCACACCTCACGGCTCAAAGCTCAAAGCTCAAAGGTCAAAGGTCAAAGCATAAAAGCTCAAAGCTCAAAGCTCAAAGCTCAAAGCTCAAAGCTCAAAGCTCAAAGCTCAAAGCTCAAAGCTCAAAGCTCAAAGCTCAAAGCTCAAAGCTCAAAGCTCAAAGCTCAAAGCTCAAAGCTCAAAGCTCAAAGCTCAAAGCTCAAAGCTCAAAGCTCAAAGCTCAAAGCTCAAAGCTCAAAGCTCAAAGCTCAAAGCTCAAAGCTCAAAGCTCAAAGCTCAAAGCTCAAAGCTCAAAGCTCAAAGCTCAAAGCTCAAAGCTCAAAGCTCAAAGCTCAAAGCTCAAAGCTCAAAGCTCAAAGCTCAAAGCTCAAAGCTCAAAGCTCAAAGCTCAAAGCTCAAAGCTCAAAGCTCAAAGCTCAAAGCTCAAAGCTCAAAGCTCAAAGCTCAAAGCTCAAAGCTCAAAGCTCAAAGCTCAAAGCTCAAAGCTCAAAGCTCAAAGCTCAAAGCTCAAAGCTCAAAGCTCAAAGCTCAAAGCTCAAAGCTCAAAGCTCAAAGCTCAAAGCTCAAAGCTCAAAGCTCAAAGCTCAAAGCTCAAAGCTCAAAGCTCAAAGCTCAAAGCTCAAAGCTCAAAGCTCAAAGCTCAAAGCTCAAAGCTCAAAGCTCAAAGCTCAAAGCTCAAAGCTCAAAGCTCAAAGCTCAAAGCTCAAAGCTCAAAGCTCAAAGCTCAAAGCTCAAAGCTCAAAGCTCAAAGCTCAAAGCTCAAAGCTCAAAGCTCAAAGCTCAAAGCTCAAAGCTCAAAGCTCAAAGCTCAAAGCTCAAAGCTCAAAGCTCAAAGCTCAAAGCTCAAAGCTCAAAGCTCAAAGCTCAAAGCTCAAAGCTCAAAGCTCAAAGCTCAAAGCTCAAAGCTCAAAGCTCAAAGCTCAAAGCTCAAAGCTCAAAGCTCAAAGCTCAAAGCTCAAAGCTCAAAGCTCAAAGCTCAAAGCTCAAAGCTCAAAGCTCAAAGCTCAAAGCTCAAAGCTCAAAGCTCAAAGCTCAAAGCTCAAAGCTCAAAGCTCAAAGCTCAAAGCTCAAAGCTCAAAGCTCAAAGCTCAAAGCTCAAAGCTCAAAGCTCAAAGCTCAAAGCTCAAAGCTCAAAGCTCAAAGCTCAAAGCTCAAAGCTCAAAGCTCAAAGCTCAAAGCTCAAAGCTCAAAGCTCAAAGCTCAAAGCTCAAAGCTCAAAGCTCAAAGCTCAAAGCTCAAAGCTCAAAGCTCAAAGCTCAAAGCTCAAAGCTCAAAGCTCAAAGCTCAAAGCTCAAAGCTCAAAGCTCAAAGCTCAAAGCTCAAAGCTCAAAGCTCAAAGCTCAAAGCTCAAAGCTCAAAGCTCAAAGCTCAAAGCTCAAAGCTCAAAGCTCAAAGCTCAAAGCTCAAAGCTCAAAGCTCAAAGCTCAAAGCTCAAAGCTCAAAGCTCAAAGCTCAAAGCTCAAAGCTCAAAGCTCAAAGCTCAAAGCTCAAAGCTCAAAGCTCAAAGCTCAAAGCTCAAAGCTCAAAGCTCAAAGCTCAAAGCTCAAAGCTCAAAGCTCAAAGCTCAAAGCTCAAAGCTCAAAGCTCAAAGCTCAAAGCTCAAAGCTCAAAGCTCAAAGCTCAAAGCTCAAAGCTCAAAGCTCAAAGCTCAAAGCTCAAAGCTCAAAGCCCAAAGCCCAAAGCCCAAAGCCCAAAGCCCAAAGCCCAAAGCCCAAAGCCAAAGCCCAAAGCCCAAAGCCCAAAGCCCAAAGCCCAAAGCCCAAAGCCCAAAGCCCAAAGCCAAAGCCCAAAGCTCAAAGCTCAAAGCTCAAAGCTCAAAGCTCAAAGCTCAAAGCCCAAAGCTCAAAGCTCAAAGCTCAAAGCTCAAAGCTCAAAGCTCAAAGCTCAAAGCTCAAAGCCCAAAGGTCAAAGCTCAAATCTCAAAGCTCAAAGCTCAAAGCTCACACCTCAAAGCTCAAAGCTCAAAGCTCAAAGCTCAAAGCTCGGACATCAAAGCTCACAGCTCAAAGCAAAAAGCTAAAAGCTCACAGGTCAAAGCCAAAAGCTCAAAGCTCACAGCTCACAGGTCAAAGCTCAAAGCTCAAAGCTCAAAGCTCAAAGCTCAAAGCTCAAAGCTCAAAGCTCAAAGCTCAAAGCTCAAAGCTCAAAGCTCAAAGCTCAAAGCTCAAAGCTCAAAGCTCAAAGCTCAAAGCTCAAAGCTCAAAGCTCAAAGCTCAAAGCTCAAAGCTCAAAGCTCCAAGCTCGAAACTCAAAGCTCGGAACTCAAAGCTCAAAGCTCGGAACTCAAAGCTCAAAGCTCAAAGCTCAAATCTCGAAGCTCAAAGTTCGAAGCTCAAATCTCAAAGCTCATATCTCAAAGCTCAAAGCTCAAAGCTCAAAGCTCAAAGCTCACAGCTCAAAGCTCAAAGCTCGGACATCAAAGCTGAAAGCTCACAGGTCAAAGCTCAAAGCTCAAAGCTCACAGCTCACAGCTCGGACATCAAAGCTCACAGCTCAAAGCTCAAAGCACAAAAGCTCAAAGCTCACAACTCAAACCTCAAAGCTCACAGCTCAAAGCTCAAAGCACAAAGCTCGGACATCAAAGCTGAAAGCTCACGGCTGAAAGCTGAAAGCTGAAAGCCGAAAGCCGAAAGCTGAAAGCTGAAAGCTCAAAGCTGAAAGCCGAAAGCTCAAAGCTGAAAGCTCAAAGCTCAAAGCTCAAAGCTCAAAGCTCGAAGCTCAAAGCTCAAAGCTCAAAGCTCAAAGCTCGAAGCTCAAAGCTCAAAGCTCAAAGCTCGAAGCTCCAAGCTCAAAGCTCGAAGCTCGAAGCTCAAAGCTCAAAGCTCAAAGCTCGAAGCTCAAAGCTCAAAGCTCAAAGCTCGAAGCTCAAAGCTCAAAGCTCAAAGCTCGAAGCTCAAAGCTCAAAGCTCGAAGCTCAAAGCTCGGACATCAAAGCTGAAAGCTCACAGGTCAAAGCTCAAAGCTCAAAGCTCACAGCTCACAGCTTACAACTCAAGGCTCGGACATCAAAGCTCACAGCTCAAAGCTCAAAGCACAAAAGCTCAAAGCTCACAACTCAAACCTCAAAGCTCACAGCTCAAAGCTTAAAGCACAAAGCTCGGACATCAAAGCTGAAAGCTCACGGCTGAAAGCTCACGGCTGAAAGCTGAAAGCTGAAAGCTGAAAGCTGAAAGCTGAAAGCTGAAAGCTGAAAGCTGAAAGCTGAAAGCTCAAAGCTCAAAGCTCAAAGCTCAAAGCTCAAAGCTCAAAGCCCAAAGCTCAAAGCCCAAAGCTCAAACCTCAAAGCTCAAAGCTCACAGGTCAAAGCTCAAAGCTCAAAGCTCAAAGCTCAAAGCTCAAAGCTCAAAGCTCAAAGCTCAAAGCTCAAAGCTCAAAGCTCAAAGCTCAAAGCTCAAAGCTCAAAGCTCAAAGCTCAAAGCTCAAAGCTCAAAGCTCAAAGCTCAAAGCTCAAAGCTCAAAGCTCAAAGCTCAAAGCTCAAAGCTCAAAGCTCAAAGCTCAAAGCTCAAAGCTCAAAGCTCAAAGCTCAAAGCTCAAAGCTCAAAGCTCAAAGCTCAAAGCTCAAAGCTCAAAGCTCAAAGCTCAAAGCTCAAAGCTCAAAGCTCAAAGCTCAAAGCTCAAAGCTCAAAGCTCAAAGCTCAAAGCTCAAAGCTCAAAGCTCAAAGCTCAAAGCTCAAAGCTCAAAGCTCAAAGCTCAAAGCCCAAAGCCCAAAGCCCAAAGCCCAAAGCCCAAAGCCCAAAGCTCAAAGCTCAAAGCTCAAAGCTCAAAGCTCAAAGCTCAAAGCTCAAAGCCCAAAGCTCAAAGCTCAAAGCTCAAAGCTCAAAGCTCAAAGCTCAAAGCTCAAAGCTCAAAGCCAAAGGTCAAAGCTCAAATCTCAAAGCTCAAAGCTCAAAGCTCACACCTCAAAGCTCAAAGCTCAAAGCTCAAAGCTCAAAGCTCGGACATCAAAGCTCACAGCTCAAAGCAAAAAGCTAAAAGCTCACAGGTCAAAGCCAAAAGCTCAAAGCTCACAGCTCACAGGTCAAAGCTCAAAGCTCAAAGCTCAAAGCTCAAAGCTCAAAGCTCAAAGCTCAAAGCTCAAAGCTCAAAGCTCAAAGCTCAAAGCTCAAAGCTCAAAGCTCAAAGCTCAAAGCTCAAAGCTCAAAGCTCAAAGCTCAAAGCTCAAAGCTCAAAGCTCAAAGCTCAAAGCTCAAAGCTCAAAGCTCAAAGCTCCAAGCTCGAAACTCAAAGCTCGGAACTCAAAGCTCAAAGCTCGGAACTCAAAGCTCAAAGCTCAAAGCTCAAATCTCGAAGCTCAAAGTTCGAAGCTCAAATCTCAAAGCTCATATCTCAAAGCTCAAAGCTCAAAGCTCAAAGCTCACAGCTCAAAGCTCAAAGCTCGGACATCAAAGCTGAAAGCTCACAGGTCAAAGCTCAAAGCTCAAAGCTCACAGCTCACAGCTCGGACATCAAAGCTCACAGCTCAAAGCTCAAAGCACAAAAGCTCAAAGCTCACAACTCAAACCTCAAAGCTCACAGCTCAAAGCTCAAAGCACAAAGCTCGGACATCAAAGCTGAAAGCTCACGGCTGAAAGCTGAAAGCTGAAAGCTGAAAGCTGAAAGCCGAAAGCCGAAAGCTGAAAGCTGAAAGCTCAAAGCTGAAAGCCGAAAGCTCAAAGCTGAAAGCTCAAAGCTCAAAGCTCAAAGCTCAAAGCTCGAAGCTCAAAGCTCAAAGCTCAAAGCTCAAAGCTCGAAGCTCAAAGCTCAAAGCTCAAAGCTCGAAGCTCCAAGCTCAAAGCTCGAAGCTCGAAGCTCAAAGCTCAAAGCTCAAAGCTCGAAGCTCAAAGCTCAAAGCTCAAAGCTCGAAGCTCAAAGCTCAAAGCTCAAAGCTCGAAGCTCAAAGCTCAAAGCTCGAAGCTCAAAGCTCGGACATCAAAGCTGAAAGCTCACAGGTCAAAGCTCAAAGCTCAAAGCTCACAGCTCACAGCTTACAACTCAAGGCTCGGACATCAAAGCTCACAGCTCAAAGCTCAAAGCACAAAAGCTCAAAGCTCACAACTCAAACCTCAAAGCTCACAGCTCAAAGCTTAAAGCACAAAGCTCGGACATCAAAGCTGAAAGCTCACGGCTGAAAGCTCACGGCTGAAAGCTGAAAGCTGAAAGCTGAAAGCTGAAAGCTGAAAGCTGAAAGCTGAAAGCTGAAAGCTGAAAGCTGAAAGCTCAAAGCTCAAAGCTCAAAGCTCAAAGCCCAAAGCTCAAAGCCCAAAGCTCAAACCTCAAAGCTCAAAGCTCACAGGTCAAAGCTCAAAGCTCAAAGCTCAAAGCTCAAAGCTCAAAGCTCAAAGCTCAAAGCTCAAACTTCAAAGCTCAAAGCTCAAAGCTCAAAGCTCACACCTCACGGCTCAAAGCTGAAAGCTCAAAGGTCAAAGGTCAAAGGTCAAAGCATAAAAGCTCAAAGTTCAAAGCTCAAAGCTCAAAGCTCAAAGCTCAAAGCTCAAAGCTCAAAGCTCAAAGCTCAAAGCTCAAAGCTCAAAGCTCAAAGCTCAAAGCTCAAAGCTCAAAGCTCAAAGCTCAAAGCTCAAAGCTCAAAGCTCAAAGCTCAAAGCTCAAAGCTCAAAGCTCAAAGCTCAAAGCTCAAAGCTCAAAGCTCAAAGCTCAAAGCTCAAAGCTCAAAGCTCAAAGCTCAAAGCTCAAAGCTCAAAGCTCAAAGCTC